>CM057455.1:1653047500-1653642500 GCA_016271365.2 Neoceratodus forsteri | reverse complement strand
CACATTTCATTACACAGAGACAAAATTATTCTGGGAACAACTAAGAAGTTTCTATTTTAAATGACTTCTGATTCCCATTTGAATCATACCATTATACTTAAATACATAGATACATAGATAGTGTCTGCAGATAAGGGCATACAGTCCACCCATTCTGCCTTCCTTATCTGTCTTTTTCACTGAACACTTTAGTTTTGGTGCAAAGAGTCTTCATGGTCTGGATGTCAAAGGAGCGTTTGGCTATTACATGGTAACCACTAAAGTCCATAGGCAGGACAGAAAATAGCTGTTCCTGACCTATAAGAATGTGGAAAAGGGTACCCAGCATCAAAAAGATAAATTTCTTGCTGGATAGTACAGCTTTTTCAGTTTTTATTATTCTAAGGCTGGAAAGGAGCCCCAACAGGGTTGAGGGCCCATTCCACAAGGGGCACAGCTACTATTATAGCAGCTGTTGGGGGTGTTCCTCTGGTCGACATCTGTAAAGCAGCTACCTGGAAACAGTACACACCTTTACAAAGCATTACAATTATTATTCTCTCCAGAGGTGATGCTAGGTTCAGCACAGCAGTCCTACAAGGTCTGTTCCCAAGATAAGGTTATATGCCCACCTCCAAAGGTACTGCTTAGTAGTCTTCATAAAGTTATGAATACCTGAGTATTACTGGAGTTAGAAGAAAAAAATTACTTACCATAGTAACCTTGTTTCTTCCAAGTGATACTCAGGTATTCATAACTTTCCTTCCCTCCTGCCCTTCTGGGACCTTTGGCCTCTGCACTCCGGAATACTGTGCTCACAGGGGTAGAAATGCTATTTCTGGCACACATGTTGTGACTGTGATCACTGCTGTTGTCCTCCTCCCTGTTTTAGGCGAGCTGGACATTCAAGGGTATCCTTTCATATTTTATGCCCTCCAGTTGGAGGCCCCTTTTTTGGGTGTTAAGGAAGTTCCTCTATTATTGTTATAATTAATAGTGTTGCTGTTGTTATCATTGTAATTATCATTATTACAATTAGTCCCCATGGGCCTGTCTTTCCAGGCTTCCAGGAAATCTGAGGGGTTTAGAACAAAGGCAGTTAGTATAAGGCAGCATTTGAAAAGTGGCTCATGCAAAAGACTCCATCATTTGCATATGTTCCAAATTCTCTCTGGGCAGTTCTACTTGCAAGGATGAATGCATAAAGTTATGAATACCTGAGTATCACTTGGAAGAAACAAGATTACTATGGTAAGTTTTTCTTCCCATGCCCGTACTCATGGGTGTACAGTTGCACAGCTTGAGGTGTACCATACTTTTCTGAGCGGTATTCTGTATGTAAATCCTCCTATTTGTAATCCACGCCCTCCCTGGGACTTAAATGTTGTGCTTGAGAAGCTGACTTTGGCTCCGTTTGAGCTGACCACAAGTTGTGGCATACGTTTTCTGTCATGGAAAACATTTTTGATTGCAATCACTTCTGCTCAAAGGATTTCAGAGTTGCAGACTGTAATGTGTGAGCCTCATTTGATTTTTGACAAAGATAGTTTCTTTGCATATAAATACTAAGTTTCTGCCAAAGGTGTATCTGAATTTACACTGAATCGAACAATACACCTTCCTGTTTATTATTGCGAGCATGCCGGTCAGGTGAGGCTTTGCTCCCTACTTTGGATGTATATAGAATACTTGGATACTAAGTGAATCATTCACACCACTGACTGCAGAAAGTCCTCAGCTTTTTATTCTGTTTGCCCGTAGGAAAAAAAGGCTCCTCTGAGTCTAGACAGTGCCTATCCAAATGGCTGGCACGTTGCATTATGTTCTGCTGGAGGAAGTACAGTAAGGAACTTCCTGGTGCAGTTTGTGGTCACTCCACACGGGGAATGGCCACTTCTGTTGCTTATTTCAGAAATGTTTCTGCTGCTGACATGTGTGCTGCAGCCAGATGGAGGACTGTCCATACCTTCACTAAACATTACATTCTGTACACAGTCTCATAAGCTGGCTTTGGGCTTGCTATACTTCAAAGCCTACCTTCTTATATATCACTGTACTAGCCTCCCCAGTGTGTTTTGGAACTGCCTGGGACTCATTCCAAAGGCATGGCCCAATGAAAGAGATCTCCTCGAAGAAGATAGAATGGTTACATACTAATCATAATGGTAAATCTTCGAGAGAATTTCTTCCATTAGGCCATGCCAGCCGTCCCTCCATCTGCCTTCTGCTTCAGTAAGGATTACATCAAATATTGTGCATTACATAGAAACATAGAAGTTGTCAGCAGATAAGGACCTCTTTGCTCATCTAGTCTGCCCTATTTTCGCTACCTATAGTGCCACCGCAGACCCTACTCGATCTCCGGTTCCCCCCGCCTTATTTCTAATGTCCCCTTGTGTCTGTCCCATGCATGCTTGAATCCTGTTACAGTTTTAGCACCAACCACCTCCACTGGGAGACTGTACCAGGTGTCCACCACCCTTTCCGTGAGGAAGTATTTCTTCACATCTCCTTTGAGTCTCCCCTTCTCCGGCTTCATAGCATGACCCTTTGTTCTCGATCATCTCTTTCTATGTAAGATTGATATAATTTATTTATTTATGTATGTATTTGTTAACTGGGTAAGTACACTGATCCAAGTGGACCTTTTTCAGGCATGACCCGGGCCATCAAGATGGCAGATGCACAGTACAAAAACAGAAGATATCAGCATTGGTACAACAGAAAACAAATGCTGCCCTTATGTACCTTATTAATACCTGTGAGGTATATGAATGATTCTGTCATGTCCCCCACTTTCCCTTCTTTCCGCTAGAGAGTACATATATAATTTCTTGGGTCTTTCCTTCTAGGGTTTCTGGTGTGTGCCCTGCACCATTTTGGTTGCCCTCTTCTGTACCGCCTGTACCCTATCTATGTCCTTCTGGAAGTGGGGCCTCTACAACTGGACACAGTAGTTGAGGTGAGGTCTCACCGTCGATCTATACAGGGGACCACCACCTCCCCCTTTCTACTGGTGATACCCCTCACTATGCACCTGAGCATCCTGCAAGCTTTCCCCACTGCCTTATTTACACTGCTTTGCTAACTTCAGGTAATCAGAAATTATTACCCCCAGGTCCCTTTCCTGTATTGTGGTTGCCAATACCTCACTACCCAGTTGGTACGTTGCCCCCAGGTTTCTGTGCCCCAAGTGTTCAATTTTGAAGTTTTTTGCACTGAAACACGGTTGCCAAACCCTTGACCAGTCTTCCAGCTTTTTCAGATCATCCATCATTTTTTCCACCCCCCCCCCCCAACTTTGCGGACCAGATACTGGGGTCATTTGCATCCATGGGAACACTCGATGCTATCCCACCACCAAAGTGACTCTGAACATTAATGGGGTAGTACCAAAATTAGCTGTAGCTGTGATTATTGAAAAGGACTTTCCAGGATTTACTGAGTTAATCAGAGGGAGTAAATCTTGATGTTTCAGACGCTGTGATGACAAGAGCACAGGCAAAGAAAGTCTCAGTTGGTGGGGACACTTTTCCTTTTGGTGACTTTGATGTAGACTTGCGTGAGCAAAGCTCCAAGATCCAGAAGTACAAGAAAGAAAGAAGACAAGAGAAAAAAAAAACAGTGGCAACAAAAGACTGATCCGACGTAAAGGGCTGATGTATAAAAATGCTGAAACTAATCTGATAACTGATTGGGATTTTGTTTCAGAGCAAACTAACACCGTTTCTCTCCAAGGTTATTTTAAGCTGCTGGGGATGAAACAAAAACAGGGTGAACCAATGTTTAAAAAATATAATGGGTACAGTGTTTAGGCTAATCCTCAGACACAGGAACAGATAGAACAGCTAGTCATACCAAAGAAGTGTAGAACTGAGTTGTTACAGATAGCACATGATACTCCGATGGCTGGTTAGTTGGGAGGGACTGCACCTATGCTAGATTGCTGTACAGATTTGCTGGCCTGGAATTCATGAAGATGTTGCTATCTGTTGCAGTTTTTGTGTTGAATGTCAGAAAGTAGCCCCAGTGACTAACAAGCATTTGTCAATGCCGAATGTTAGCTTGCTGGCATTGGTAGTGCAGGAGTTACAGAGAGAGCTGCATAATAGGAATGACAGTGAAGTATTGAACTAACGCCCCTCCCTCGCAGAGACTGAAAGGTGTTGAGGGTGTGTGACTTTGGGTCGTCGGCCATAATGCTTACGCCATTCCACCTCACCCCACCCTGCAGACAGCAACAGGTGTTCTAGGGACATGGATATGTTGTTCATCCACACTGTCTGGCAGGTTCCTTGCCGCTTTAAATCTTGCCGGAAGGTCTTCAAGCTGGCTCCTCCCACCCACCCGGGTGGTAAAACTCTCGGCCCCACCCCGTGACGCCAGATCTTCCTTACTGCTTGGAAGCTCAGGTTCCCTCCTTAATGCTCTGCGTGATAGACTGGATCCTAATTCTTCGGTTCGTCCGAAACTCGTTTTAAAATTTTCAAGACTTCAGCCTTCCTTTTTCCTCGCGGCTGCGATGGACAAATCGACTCCTGGTTTTCGGCGGTGCCCTTGTGGGCAGAAGATGTCCAGGACGGATCTGCACTCCACATGCATCTACTGCCTCGGCCTAGAACATGACCCGCAGGTCTGCGAGTCTTGTTGTTCGTTCTCGGCCAGCGTCTTGGAGGACCGCTCTGCCTGGGTGAAGCTTGGGCGCCCCGAGAAGCGCTACCCGCCGGTAAAGTCGAAAGAGGCCCGTTGGGCGGTTATTGCGGCGGCTGGCTCGGCTGAGCAGCTCGAGCAGATGATCGCCCTCGAGGAGGAGGCAGCCCAGGCCGCATCTTCCTCCTCCTCAGTCGCGGGATTTATCCCACTCTCTTTGGGTACCTCATATTCTGCTTCATTCAAGGAGCTTTGTAATTCCCTTTCCATGAAGGGAGAGGGGCTATCGGGACATTCCTCTCGGTCCAAAAAGAAGGATCTCAAGGGTAATTCCCATCGTCGGTGTTCGTGGGAGCGGGAGAGGTCCCCTTTCCCAGGCAGCCGACCGTTGACTTCGGTCGAGGTTGCGGCTAAGGCTGCTGGCTTCACGGCGTCCCCGTCAGGTCAGCTGGCCGAGACAGCCGTCAACGCGGTCGAGATTTTTCTTGACCCGTTGGACGGTAAGTCGACTGGTGAAGCCAACAACCCATCTTTGCTGGTTCTCCCGGTGGAAACCAAGGATTTGCCTGCGCCATCGGTGCAGCAGTCCCCGGTTAAGACGTCCGAGCCGAGGGAGGAGCGGGTGTCCCCTGCTCCCTCCCAGGCCCGCCTCGGACACACCGAGGATCTCGGTCTCGGTCTCAGACCTCTTCTCGGCCCAGCTGATCTTGGTCTCGGCACTGAGGTAAGCGGCAACGGCGATGCTACGAGGAGCTGATGTGGCAGCAGTTACTTTTTTCCGGGATTAAGTCGACACTGACGCCTTCCCCGGCCATCAAGTGGCTGTCACCCGAACGGCCAAAACAGCCTCTCACTGTAGTCGAGATGCCCAAGCCTGGGCCGGTTGTTTGGCTGAAACCTGCTGCCCCACCAATTGTGGTGGGACCTCCGCCTCCACAACCGAAATCGGGGGCACCGATCAAGGACTCTCAGTCGGCTCAAGGCCTGCCCCACAGGTTGTCGGTCACCTTCACTCCCGACCGTCCTCGGCAGGTGGAGGGTGGCGCAGTCCCTAGGCAGCTCTTCGCGGACTCTTCGGAGTCCAACGACGACTCCTCCCTGTTCTCCAGGCTGGTTGACCTGGAGTCCTCCGGGGGCCAGTCACTGGACAAAAGCCTATCGTACTTTATGGGTCTGCTTCGGCTCATCTCAGAGTCCACTGGGATGCAGCTCGAGCCCGTTTCCAAACGGGCCAAGTATCCCCTGACAGAGATACTGGACCGAGGGGATTCACCCACAGAGGCCTTTCCGGTAGCCGAGGCCATTGTTGGCCCTGCCTTGGAGCTTTGGCAGCGGTCTGCTTCCTGTCCTGTGCCCTCGGCCAGGATGGCCAGGAAGTATGTGGTCCCTACCGGCTCTCTGCCCGGATTTTCAGAACACCTCTGCCGAGGGGTTGGTCACTGACAGCTGCCCAGCACGGAACGCTAGGGACGTGGGATGCCTCCGACAAGGAGTCCGCCAGTGCTGGACTCCGGTAAGGTGTACGCTGTGTCCTCCCTTGGCCTCTGCCAGGCCAGCTTGGCCATGCTGATGGCACACTTCTCCCACGCCCTCATGGGCTCTCTGGATGAGGTGATCCCTCATCTCCCGGCCGACTTCCAGACCATGGTCTGGCAGGTCCGGGACCAGGGTAGGGCGGTGGCGAAGCAGCAGCTCCAAACAGCTCTGGACATAGGGGGCTCCTGTGCCAGATCAGTTGCGGCTGCAGTGGCCATACGCCGCAGAACATGGCTGAGGATATCCACCTTTACGGCGGATACCCAGCACAAGTTGGTGGATGTCCCCTTCTTGGGGACCGACCTCTTCAGCCCTGGAGTAGAAGGTCACCTCCAGCGGATCGAAAAGTCCAATGCCACCCTGGATCTGGTCACCTCCACCCAGAAGGACAAAGGCCGCTGTCAGCAGCAGCACAAACCCTTTCGGCCTTCTGTGCCTGCGGCACGTCCGGCCCAACAGCACCAGCATCAGGGCCAGCAGGCTCGCGCTTGGCATCCCAAACCCAAGCCCGTGGCTTCCTCCAACAGGAAGCAGGGAGGTAAAGGCCCAGGAGGTCCCTCGGCCGGTCCTTCCTCCAAGCCTGCCCAGTGACGGGTTTTAGGGGTGTCGCCCCCAGCCTCATCACTCCCCCCTGGGTTCCCCCGTGGGGGGACGGCTCCGCCACTTCCTTTCCGCCTGGTCCACTATCACCACAGACCGCTGGGTGTTGAAGGTGGTAGGAAAGGGCCTGCCTCTAGAATTCGAGCAGACCCCACCCTTTCGAGCCGTCACCGCTCGGGGGGGCTACGCGGTCCGCAGCCTCGCTGTCGGCCTCGCCGAGCCGATATTGCCCTGCTCCTCGAAAAAGAGGTGATCAGGAAGGTGGCGGATCCTCCTCCAGACCCGGGGTTTGTGTCCAGGTATTTTCTGGTCCCAAACGGACGGGGGCTGGCGCCCATTCTCAACCTGCATGACCTGAACAGGTTCCTAAGGTCTCGGACCTTCAGGATGGTTCACTCTGGCTCAGATAATACCATTCTTGGAGCGAGGCATGTGGTTCTGTTCCCTGGACCTCCAGGACATGTTCTTTCACGTCCCAATCCGTCCGTCTCATCAGAGATTCCTCCACTTCAGAGCGGAGGGATCCCTTTACGAGTTCTGGGCCATGCCCTTCGGCCTCTCCCTAGCGCCCAGGGTCTTCACCAAATGCATGGCAGTGGTGACAGCATTCCTGCAGTGCCGAAGGGTCCGGGTGTACCCCTACCTGGATGACTGGCTGATTGCAGCCCCCTCCAGAGCGGAGGTGGAGCGGTCCAGAGATCTGGCCCTCCATGTTTGCTCTCAGATTGGCCTCCCCATCAATGAGGCCAAGTTGGAACTCGTGCCAAAGCAGGTGATACATTTCATCAGGGCAGAGCTCGACTCTCTTCGAGCCAGAGCACGGCTCCCGGCGGACAGGGCCGAGGTTCTTTCCTCCTTTGCCCAATCATTTCTGGTTGGGCAATCGCCCCCTGCCCAGGACTTCCTGCGCCTCCTGGTCTTCATGGCAGCCTGCACCAGTGTGGTCCATTGGGCCCGCTGGTACATGAGTCCCCTTCAATGGGGACTGGCCAGCCAGTGGTCACAACTCTTCGATCCGTTGGATCAGCTAGTGACAGTGACCCAGGGGATGTGGAACGCTCTCCAGTGGTGGACCGTTCCGGCACATCTGTAGGAGGGCATCCCGTTTGTCCACCCCGAGCCGATGGTCTCTCTATCGACTGATGCCTCTCTGATGGGTTGGGGTGCCCATCTGGGGGAGCACAGAGCGCACGGCGTCTGGTCCCCTCGGGAGTCCCAATGCCACATCAACCTGCTGGAGCTTCGAGCAGTTCAGTCTAGCCCTCACCGCCTTCGCTCCATTTCTACGGGGTCAAGTGGTTCAGGTCCAGACGGACAATACCACGACCATGTACTACCTAAACCGCCAGGGCGGGATGCGCTCCATGCCTCTGTGCAGGGAAGCTCTCCGCTTTTGGTCACTCGTGGCGCAGGCCTGAGGCGGATCTCCTAGCCATTCATGTGGCAGGAGCCCAACACCCTGGCCGATGCCCTAAGCCAGATAGGGGCTGCGTCCCACGAGTGGTCTCTCCTGCCGGAGGTAGTACAAGATCTCTTCTCCCGCTGGGACACGCCTCAGGCGGACCTGTTTGCCTCCAAGGAGAATGCGAAGCTGAGACTGTTTCATGCCTGCCCCCCTCAGCAGGGCTCGCTGCAGGGGATGCCTTCTCGAGGCCGTGGACCCTCTTCTACGCCTTTCCCCCATTTCACTTGATCCACAAGGTGCTTCTCAAGGTGAGGAGGGACAAGGCGCAGGTGATTCTGGTAGCCCCAGACTGGCCCCGTCAGTTCTGGTATCCAGATCTCCTCAGTCTCGGCTCCAGGCTCCTGCGGCTTCCAGCTCGCCCGGACCTGATCTCAGTCAATCAGGGGAAGGTATTCCATCCGGACCTTCAATCCCTGCACCTGGCGGCCTGGTTCCTGAGCTGCTAGAGTTCCAGGCCTTGAGTCTTTCCGACGAGGTCCTCAACGCATTGAGGCATCCCATAAGAGCCGACCAGAAATGCTCAGCCTTCAAATGGAAGAGATTTTCCATTTGGTGTCAGGACAAGGCAAGGGCTGGACCCTTCCTCCTGTTCCTTGGCAAGCATTCTGGACTACCTGTGGTCTCTTTCTCAGCAAGGGCTTGGTCTGAGCGACCCTTAAAGGTGCACCTGGCAGCCATCTCTGCTTATCACGGGCCGAGAAGCAGTCGGTGGTGGCGTAGGGAGAAAGTGGTCGGGTGCTTTTTCAAAGGCCTTGGTCACATATCCCCTCCGTTGCGAGAACCTCCACATCCGTGGGATCTACTGCTGGTATTGGCTAAGCTCATGGGCAGGCCATTCGAACCAATGCACAGGTGCGATATCTCCCACCTGTCGTGGAACACCGCCTTCTTGGTGGCTATCACGTCAGCCAGAGGGATGGGAGAGCTCCAGGCGCTTTCCATAGAGTCTCCTTATCTGGTCTTCCACAGGGACAAGGTTGTCCTGCGCCCCCACCCGAAATTCCTTCCGAAGGTGGTGTCGGAGTTTCACCTTAACCAGGTGTTGACTCTGCCAGTGTTCTACCCCAATCACACCTTGGAGGCCGAATATAGGCTCCATACTTTGGACCCTAGAAGAGCGCTCGCTTATTATAAGGAGCGGATGGCTGAAGTTCGGGGAGAGGTTCGTCAGCTGTTTGTCACCTACGCTGAAGCCGCACCTGGCAGACCTGCAGCCAAGCGGACGATAGGCAGGTGGGTCACCTCCTGCATAGATCTCTGCTATAGGTTGGCGGGCATGGAGCCTTCCAGAGGGATAAGAGCTCATTCTACCCGCCATACCGCTGCATCGGTAGCTGCTTCCAGGGATGTCCCTATCCAGGAAATCTGCAGGGCTGCTACCTGGAAGTCAGCACATACCTTCATCACCCATTACCACATCGACCTTGAGTCACGCCGGGATGCTGGTTTTGGGGCCTCGGTTCTCCAGTCCTTATTTCCTAAGTAAGTATCGGGGGTGTGCGCCTTGCCTCCCTCCTCCCAGAGAACTGCTAGGAGTCTGCCAGAGAGTGTGGATGAACAACATATCCATGTCCCTAGAAATACAGGTTACTCACCTGTAACAGGAGTTCTAGGAATGGTATATGTTGTTTATCCATACGACCCACCCGACCTCCCCAGCTTCGACACACAACCTGGCTTCCAGCGGGCAGATCTGGCATCATGGGGCAGAGCCGAGAGTTTTACCACCCGGGTGGGTGGGAGGAGCCAGCTTGAAGAACTTCCGGCAAGATTTAAAGCGGCAAGGAACCTGCCAGACGGTGTGGATGTACAACATATACCATTCCTAGAACTCCTGTTACAGGTGAGTAACCTGTATTTGCAGTGTGCCTTGGGGGTCTTCGGCCCTTACGCTGACCCATTCCATAAGGAAATAAGCTGAGATGGATGCAGTATAGGAGAATGGGGTGAACGTTAGGGCCGAAGACCCCTAGGCACACCTCAGTGGCTGCAGGGTTGAATGCCGTGAGCATTATGGCCGATGAACCCAAGCCACCCCCAATGCCTGTCAGTCTCTACAGGATGGGGCATTGCACTTAGAAACCCTAACTCCTGGGTGCTTGTTGGTATTTTCACTCCAGATTTTCAGTATGGGCCTTTTGGGACCCCCTTCATAAACAGTGTCAATATCATTTCATTACTCAATCCTGAAAGGTGATTTCGCACAGTGACTGCGCCATTCAGTGCCACAGGTTCAAAAAGACACTTTTCGGGCAGGGTGTGAAAAATAACAGCTGTACTGTTCATGAGGAGGTGTGAAAAAATGGCAGTATTGAAAATCTGGAGTGAAAATACGAAAAATTGGCGAACTTAAGAGTGTGTATAGAAACTGCACAATGCATGCCAGTAAGGCAATGATTTTTTTACATTTTTGCACCAAATTTTCAACATGGGCATTTTGGGACCTCCCCTCATAAACAGTGACACTGTGATTGAGTATTACTATGACCCAAAAGTTGATTTCCCATAGTGACCATGCCATTCAGGCCACAGATGCGAAAACGCATTTTGGGAAGGATGTGAAAAATTAGAGCTGTACTATTCATAAGGAGGTGTGAAAAAATGGCAATGTTGAAAATTTGGAGTAAAGTATTAAAAACTGGTGAAGTTACGAACGTGCGTAGAAACTGCACAACGCACGCTCGAAACGCAGTCATAGTTTGGAATTTTTCACCAGATTTGCAATATGGGCTTTTGGGGACCTCCCCTCATGTAATATGGCACTATCGTTTTCTTTCGATCCGAGAAAGGTGATTTTAAGCTAAGCGACCACAAAATCACCTTTCAGGACTGAGAAACTAAATGACAGTGTCGATGTTCATGAGGTGGGGTCCCAAGAACCCCATGCTGAGAATTTGGGGCCAGAATTCCCAAAAATGGCTAAAATATCAACCTAAGTTGACCCCCCCCCGTTGACTATCATCATAGGATTACCTTTGATTCTTCATTCTGCGGTTCAGCTTTGCAGAGTGCAAACATGTATGGGTCCACAGAATATGACTGCACCTGACTTCTGGAGGTAAGTATGCGGTGAGGGGTGTGGGGGGAGGTGTGTGCACAGAGGGAGGGTTGGGATTGGGACGGCGACCCAACAATATACCGTTTCCTTTTTTTACAGGTACAAAAAAAAAAAAAAGCAAAGGACAGTTTTCTTCTTTCACAGGGACATTTTTTTTTATTAATGTGGGCACATTAGGGTGGGCTCCCAGTGTGCCACAATAATGGGGTGGCATGCTGAAACAGGGATTGGGCACCCCGATATCAGAAAATCGCGTAGAGGGGTTTGGGGCCTATCCAACACCGGGAGTGGGCATCCCGGTGTCAGAAGAAAATAAAACAAAATTTCGGCACACTGGGGTGGGCTCCCAGTGTGCCACATTAATGAGGGGGATACATGCCGACACTGGGATTGGGCACCTTGATGTCAGCTTTTCTGGTGTGTGTGGTGGGCCTTAGGAGCCGCCATTGTGGAAAGACGCTCTGTTCACCAGGAAAGGCACCCTCAGCAAACATGTTGCTCATAACTCTGGTCATGCGTATTACTGTGCTCTGTAATGCGCATGGCTGGAGTCTTGTCATCTGCCGCTGCAATGACGAAACTGCAGCTGATTGCAGCGGCAGATTTCTTTCAACTTTCTGGGTCTCTCTGAAGTTTTGTGTCATTGCCAGCATGCTTACTGATTGGCAGCTGAGGGACGCACACACTAAAGCACCCCTTGCTTTGGCCACAACACTGACACACCTCTGAAATGTCCTACTACCACAAGATGTTGTTTGCACGTGCACGCAAGCCAACATAAAAAGGACAAGGTGCCCCTACCCTTGATAGATGTGCCTCGTGAGATGCTCGCAATGGATGTGGTTGTCCCATTAGACAAAAGTAAAAAGGGTAATTGATTCATTTTGGTAGTATGTAACTATGCTTCTCGATACTCAGAGACAGTTTTTATGTGTACTATTACAGCCCCAAAAGTGGCAGTAGAGCTTGCCAAAATTTTCAGCAGGGTGGGTATACCTAGAGATTATTACTGATCAGGGTAATAATTTTTGTACTGCATTGCTGAAGGAGCTGTACTGATTACTAGGTATCACTGACATAAGAACTTCCCCTTATCACCCTCAGACACAGTCTTGTTGAGTGTTTTAACCAAACTTTAAAATGCATATTAAAAAGGATTGTAAAAGGGGAAGGGAAAGATTGGGACGAGTGCTTACCTTATCTGCTTTTTGCTTACAGAGAAGTGCCACAAGCATCAACAGGTTTTTTCACCCTTTGAAATGTTGTATGGTAGACAACCTAGAGGGCCACTAAATTAGTTGTAAAAGAAACATGGGAACATAACTCCACTCAGAAAAAATATATTATATCTTATATGCATGCCCCGAGAAGGACTTTGGCAAAATATGTTGAAATTGCCCATAGTAATCAGGAAGAGACTTAAAGCTAGCAGAAGGCACATCATGACCATGGGGTATAAGAAAAAGTTTTTGTGCCAGGTGAAAAGTTCTTGCTACCGTTACCCACTACAGAAAATAAACTGTTAATGAAACCACAAGGGCTTTATAAAATGCTTAGATGTACTGGCACAGTTAACTATGAGATTGAAACCCCTGATAGGAAAAATCCTAGCAAGATATACTATGCTAACCTCCTGAAGAAATGGGTTGAAAAAACACCAAAGGCTGCTTTGTTAGTGTTACAAGAAACTGATAAAGAAAATACTGATATAGCTTATGATAGAGTGGAACTAACTGTAACTGCTGATGCTATAAAGATGAATGTTTCCTTAACCTCTGAACAACCGTAGAAATTCATAACTTGGTAAAGATATTTACCAGTACTTTTACCACAGTGCCAGGCCAAGCAAAAGGGGTTAGGCACGTAATGCTGACAGGGAATGCTCAACCCATCAGACAAGACATTCAGATTACCAGAGCAATTAAAGAGCTAGTGTACTGCCTATAACTATTATTAGATTTTAAAAGCAGTCCACCATTACCTTTTATGTGTGAGGTACTTTTTAATTTCCCTTTGTTTAATCAGAAATTGTTTTCCTGATGTTAGTAGGTATGATGTGTGGAACAACACTCTGTCTGGTAGCTGACATATCTGGCTGTACTGCCCTACACTACATCATCAGCATTGTGACCTCACTGACTGTGACATCACTGCTGCTTAGGAACAGCAAGTGAGTGACTGCCAGGTCATTCCCCTGTGATATCACTGTCAGTGAGATCAAAATGCTAATGATTTAGAATGGGGCAGTACAGCTAGATATGTCAGCTGCCAGGCTAAGAGCTGTTCCACACATTCAGTACAATATTATCATATGTAAGACTTTCTGATGAGCAAAAGGAAAAAGAAAAATACTTCAGAAATAAAAAAGGTACGACTGACTACTACTTAAAAATTTTATTGTGTTCCTGTACGCCTGTTTTGGCTACACTAGCTCTTTAAGAGTAGACAGGGTTAAGGAAGTACAAACAAATGAAATAGTGGGTATCATAGAAGAGCTGAGAAGTGCTTGATCATCACCAGTGGTGATTGTAAATGAAAAAGAAGAGGGTGTAAGAATCTGCCTTGATTTTAGGAAACTTAATCACGTGTCCAAATTTGACAGTTATCCTATGCCCAAGATAGATGATTTGGTGGACAGATTGGGAAGTGCCAAGTACATTAGTACCCTCAATCTCACCAAGTGTTACTGGCAAATTCCCCTAGCCAAAGAATCCATAGACAACACTGCGTTTGCCACTCCTGTTGGTTTCTGTCGGCTCACCACCATGCTGTTTGGTTTACATGGCGCACCTACTACATTCCAGCGGTACATGGATGTAATTTTAGCAGCTTACACTGATTATTGTGCTGCTTACCTGGATGATGTGGTGTACAGTTCAGCCTGGAAAAGCCACCTGGAACACCTACGAGCAGTTACCCAGTCTATTAGAAAGACAGGCCTGACCATTAATTCCACAGAATGTGCATTGGATATGCAGGAAACCAGATATTTGGGATGTGTTTTGGGAACTGGAGATGTAAAGCCAGTGATTTCTAAGACAGAAGCTGTAGCTAACAGTCCTGTCTCTAAAACAAAGAAACATGTAAGGTCATTTTTAGAGCTGGCTGGTTACTATCAGAGATTCGTTCTGAACTTTGCCCAATTAGCTATCCCCTCACTGAACTCACAAAGAAACAGTGCCCAAATAATGTGAACTAGACCCCAGAGTATAATGAGGCTTTTTGGACCATCAAGGTTGCATTATATTCAGCCCCTGTTATAAGAAGCATAGACTTTGAGAAACAATTTTTGTTACAGACAGATGCATTAGAGGTAGGCCTAAGGTGCAGTCTTGAGTTGGAATATAGATGGGAAGGAACATCCCCGTTCTATCTGTAGGAAATTGCACAGCAGGGAAAAAAAGTACTACACCATTGAAAAGGAATGACTTGCGGCAAAGTAGACCATGGAGTCCCTTAAGTTTTATTTGCTATGAGCTGACTTTGTACTTATAATCGATCTTAATCCTGTCTGTCGGCTTAGTCAAGTGAAGGATAAAAATGCCAGAATCACAAGGTGGTACCTGGCTCTACAGCCATTTAAATTTGAAGTGACGCACAGATCTGGTAAAGAGAATGTCAATGCTGATTTTCTGTCAAGATATGGGTCCAGAATTGAGAAATTAGAAGGTTAAAAAATGTGTGGGTTTAAACTTAACTGTTTGTTGTACTGGTTGTTATGGAAAAAGGGATACTGCATATGTGCAGAACAGTAAGGTTATGATGTAACGTTAGAAGAGAATTAAAAGAACATTTTTGAAACCTGCTTTTTTAAAATGGGTTCCCTCTTGAGGAGGCATTATGTGACAGGACTGAATAAGACAATCTCCCATTTGTTATGCAGAAATAGTTAAAAGCAAGGATCTATTCAGTCCTCTACTTTTCTGTCTCGTCTGTCTGTGCTATCAAATTTTCTTGTGTGACCTAGGAACTGATCACTCTAACAGTCTCACGATACTCCCCCCTCCTGCTATCTTTTTGCTATCACTTGCCATTTCCTGCTGTTTCTATCTTTTCTCCCCCCTTGCTTATCTGAGGTTATAAAATATATATGGATCTTTATGTGAAACTGGGTTCTCTGGTTTGAAAATGTGTATAGGTATATTGTTGAAATGATTACAAAAAGCAGTTTGAAACTCAGGGGGTTAACCTTTAGATGGAGTTTGACCTCCATAAGCTTATTTACAGAGCTGTCAACAGGAGATCAGTTCTGAGACACAGTGTGCTATTTTGTTGCACCTGCAAGGAAAGAAACTGACAAAGATTTGGGACATAGTGTGAAAACAGGACATGTGTCTTAGTGAGCTCAGGATGCGGAAGTTAATTGCCAGGCACAGACTTCTTAAAAAGAGCAGCAATGTTTTTGTTAGAAAGAGACTGAGATTTTAAAGAAAGACTGTCAAATAAAGGACTTTGTTCGAACCACTTGTATATGAGCTATCCTGCACCATTTTATATTTTTATTTTATTGTTATTGATGATAATAAAATGCTACTTGCAAATTTTATGACTTCTGGTTTGACTATGCTTCCTGACGGGTACCTCGATGACAGAGACCCAAGGTTCTTCCTGATCATGAGTCTCTGCTTCCACGAAGCAGATGAGTGAGAGCCCCAAGGTTGTTCCTGAATGTGGGTCTCTGCTTCCACCAAGCTGATGAGTGAGAGACTCAATGTGGTTCCTGAATGTGGGTCTCCACTCTCACCAAGCTAGTGAGGAAGAGACCCAAGGTTGTTCCTGAATGTGGGTCTCTGCTTTCGCTAAGCCACTGGTCTGCCTTAAATAAAATATATTTATTTATGAAATCATATTATGTCCATACTGAAAACGGTACAGAAATGATGTTTAATAAAAGTTAAGAGTATTACTATATTGTGTCACTAATTTATAACACGACTTTCAGATTGGGAAATCAGTAACTTGAGTTTTTATAAAGATTTATATTGGTTTTTATTTCAGAAATTTTACAACTGATCTGCTGCTATGCCAGCGATTTCTCCAGACTCCATCACAAGATTTCTTTTTGAGATTAACACAGACGTCTTTGCTGCCTTTCTATGTTCTTGTTTTTATTACCTGCCTTTTCTCGACCTTGCAGGTTATTTTCAAGAGGCTAAGGTAAGTTTTAGTGTGGCATGATGTGCTTCTCTTTATGTAGTTCTACAAAGTGTGTGATGAGGGTGGGCAGTACATTATGATACTAGCAGTTACAAGACCATAATGGAAGTGTGTCTAGCTTTGCATACAAAGGATTCTGTAACCGTCAGCCTATACCAACATGTTGCTTATTTTAAACCACTGAATCTCTGCTTGTTGGGCTAAAATTCCAAATCTGGAAGAAACTAATTATAGGATGCATCTGCTGTGCAAACCACTGAACACAAGTCCAACGGAGCTAAACAAGGTATTCAGTGCCTTAAAATATGATGTTTAGGACATTTGGAAAAAAATAACCATTTGTTCATCAAGTTCTCTCCCCCTGACCACCACCACCACCACTTCAACTCAGTAGAAATATTGTCACCCCTTTAACTTCAAAGTACCTCCCCTCTTGTTAGTTGCCCGGTGTCCCTCATTTAATAGCCACATGATCAACGTAGTACATAAAATTGTTGATAAGGTTACCCCCCATAGACTACAATGTAGCGCGTCCCCACGCTCTCCCTGTGATCACGTCATAAAGTTGGCAGAGCGCAGGGTGGCACAGAGGCGGATCTTCCAACCAGGAAGTGCCTGTGTCCCGGTATTCAGAATTTTACGAGCAGATTTTCTGATAAATTATTTACTATTTTTGGGGAAACTATGGCTCAGAGGCAGTTCGTGGAGGTAAGACACTGAACTGTGGAGTGCACATCTACTTTCAGTTTAATTGGTAAATCTCTTTAACGAAACATTATTGCCTGGACATACAGTCTAGAAGTGATGCTAAGTTTGGCACTGCAGTCTTGCAGAACTTTTTTCTCAAATAGTTTCTGTACCCAGCCTCCCAAGGTACTGCTTCATAGTCTGTATTAGTTAAGCATAATGAGGGATTCGTGGGGCAGAGGAGGGAGAGGGGCAGTATGATTGAGACATAGAAGTACCTCACGGGGAGGAACAAGGTGGAGGAAAACACAATTTTCAGCAAAAAAGAGGTTCAAAGACTAGGGGACATGGGATGAAACTGGAGGGAGGGAGGTCCAGAGGAAACGTGAGGAAGTATTTCTTCATGGAGAGGGTGTTGGATAAATGAAATGCCCTCCTGGAGGAGGCAGTAGGTGCTGGAACAATTACAGGATTTAAGAATGCATGGGATAAGCATAGGGGATCCTGGTAGACGGGGGACAAACCAGTACTAGATAAGCTTGAAGAAGTAAAATTGAGTACTCAAATGGGCAGACTAGGTGTGCCGAAGGCCTTTATGTGCCGTCACTATCTATGTGACCATGGTCAAGATTTTTCTTGAACCAGTCAATCTGGAGTCAGAAGGGAAGATTGGTGGGGATTTGTTGATATCCAGAACATCGGTTACCCCAGCCTGATAGATGGTTCCACTGGTGTCCGTAGTCATGCTGGTCAGGGTTCAAAATCCTCTGGTACACACCACAAAGGCTCTCGTGGTCATGCTGCCTCAGCAGATAGTCTGTATCATGGGCCTCTGTCGACCCCATAGGGGTTGATAGTCAAGGCTGAGACACTGCTGTCAGTCTAGGCCCTCCACACCCATGGGGCTCTTCTTCCGCAGAGGAGTACCCTTGACGGCATCGCTTCTGTAGGAGGCATGAGGACTTTCTCTGGCAGCAGTTGGCACTCGCTGATGCAGGGAGGGCAGATCTTTGCTCTTTTGCCCCTCGGTTCAACTGTGGGTTCTAGCACCTCTGCCACATGTGCCACCCACTGCCCTACCGATAGTGATGGAGCCCCCTCACTGCAGCTGTGCAAAGGGGCCCCCATGAAAGAGTTCAGGCAGGCATCTGGCTTGCCACACCACCTGTCAGTGGTGGTCACTCAGGATGTCTGTATTGTTCGCACCCTAGAAAAGCGGCTTTGGCTGGTCTTCAACTGTGAATTTGATTCCAATGTGGAGTCTTTGATGGCTTCCTTTGGTCATGCTCAGCCAATCAACCTTGACTTCTCATTGGACCTTATTTGTCACACTCATTCAGCACATGCTGTAATCTATGAAGGTGCCCTTGGAACCAGTCCAGAAGTGGGCCAAATACCCCTTCAGGGACATCCTGGAAAAGGATGACTTCCCCGGAGTGGCTCTTCCCATGGTAGAGGTGGTTCTTGGGCTGGTGCTGGACCTTTGCAGCATCCTTTGTCCTGCCCGGCTCCACCCACCTGTATGGCCCACAAGTACGCAGTCTCCATCGGTAGCATGTCTGGAGTTCTCCTCTGCTGAGGGCTTATGTCGGACTTGTCCTTCCTTAAAGCGGGAGGCTAAGGGGATGTAGACAGGCTGCCTGAAAAGGAGCCCAAGAAGCTGGACTTTGTGGCCAAAAAGGTTTACGCAGCTGCCACCCTGGCCCTTAGACAGGCGAGTTATGCCATGCTTATGGCTCGCTATGGTCATATCCTTTTCAACCTTCTCTGGGACCACCTCCTGCACTACCGGCCTCGTGCCCAGCAGGAATGAAGATCATTTAGGACATGGGTCATATGCTTGGTAAGCATCTGCTCTAGACGACCTTGGGCCTGGGTGACTCATGCGCCCATGCAGTGACCTCAGCCATGTCCTGACGCCAACAGGCCAGGCTGCATCTCGACCACTTTTTTAGAGGCCCAGCACAAGCTAGCCAGTGTACTCCTCTTGGGCACTGACCTCTTCGGCTCTGGGATGAAAGGACACGTCACCTCCATTGAGAAGTCCTATACCACACTGGATTCCATGGCTTCAGCTCAGCAGGTCTCTAAGCCCACTAATGCCAAAAAAGAAGACTTTTCCATGGCCACTGATGTCAACCCCAGCAACAGCATATGTGGCCTCAACAGTAGTGTTAGTTTCAGCATTAAAGGCCTAAACCCAGACTGGCAGTCCAGGCAAGAAAAACGGTGGCGGTGGTACATCCGGCAGCAATGTTGGAATTCCCTCCAAGGTTGCTAACTGATGGGTTGCAGGGTGACAGTTCCCATCCCATCCCATTCCGTGCTTTTTAAATCTTTTTTAATTTTTATTTAGTATACTTTATGACCTCTTTCACCCTGACGGGCCCACATCAGTCCTGCCTCTCCAACCATAGAAACACAGAAAGTTGCCGACAAATAAGGGTTGCAAGCCCCATTCAGTCTGTCCTTTTTCCCCCTACCTGTATTGGCGGCTGGTGACCCTACTTGGTTACCAGCTTAGGCTCTCTTTCCTCCATCTAGGGTACCCATATGCCTGTCCCAGGCATGTTTCAAACCCACCCTCCACTATTCTCGCTCCCACAACCACCTCTGTGGCAGACAATTCCAGTTGTCCACTATCCGTTCAGTGAAGAAATACTTCCTCACCTTCCCTCTTAAGCTGCCCCCAGTCTCATATCGTGCCCCCTTGTTCTCAGATCCCTCCTGTACTGGAAGATGTCTTCCACCTGCACCATATTAATGCCCTTAAGATACTTGAAGGTTTCTATCATATCTCCCTGCTCCCTTCTCTCTTCAAGGGTATACATGTTCAAGTCCCTTAACCTCTCCTTGTATGTCTTCTGGTGCAACCTCTGCTCATCTTAGTCGCCATTCTCTGAACTGCCTCCACTCTGTCTATATCCTTTCAAAGACGTGGTCTCCAGTATTGCACACAGAAGTATTTCAGATGAAGTCTCACTAGTGTCTTGTACAGTAGCATCATCACCTCCCTTCTCATGCTTGTGATACCCCTGCCTATGCACCCCAATATAGTACTGGCTGTACCCACCACCTTTATGCATTGTTTGGTCATCTTTAGGTCATCTGAGATAATGATGACAAAATCCCTTTCCTCCCTGGTGACTGACAGAAGTTCTTCTCCCATTTTGTAACTCACTGCTGGGTTTTTACACCCCAGGTGCATAATTTTGCACTTTTTTGCATTGAGCCTCATTTGCCACAGTTCAGACCTCTTCTCCAGTTTTACCAGGTCCCTCCTCATTCTATCCACCCTATCCGGGGTGTCTGCCCTGTTGCAGATCTTGGTGTGATCTGCAAATAGACAAACCTTTCCTTCCAGCCCCTCTACCGTGTCTTTAATGAAGACATTAAAAATTACTGGCCCCAGGACTGAACCCTGTGGTGCCCCACTGGTTACCTCTCTTTCGTCTGATTGGATCCCATTTACTACCACCCTCTGCTTCCTAGCCCACAGCCAGTTCCTAACCCAGTTCACCACCATTTGGCCTACCTCCAGACTTGCCAACTTGTTCACTAGTCTTCTGTGTGGTGCGGTTTCAAGGACTTTGCTGAAGTCAAGGTAGGCAACATCTGCTGCTACCCCCCTGGTACACCAACTTCGATACGCAGTCAAAAAAATCTATTAGATTTGTTTGACAGGACCTTCCTGCTGTATATCCATGCTGTCTGGGATCTTGGGCTCTGTTGACCTCTAGGTGACCCACTGTCCTCTCCTTGAGCAGTGCCTCCATAATATTCCCTACCACTTAGGTGAGGCTGACTGGCCTATAGTTTCCTGGCTCCTCTCTGCCTCAACTCTTGTGTAGAAGGACCACATGTGCCCTCCTTCAGTCCTCTGGAACTACCCCAGTATCAAGGGACTCATTGTACAAGGCTTTTAGTGGTGCTGCCAGCTCCATCCATAGTTCTTTTAATATTCTAGGATGTATGCCATCTGGTCCCATTGCCTTGACCTCTTTCAGTTTAGTGTGCTCCTCCAGGACCCTCTCTTCTGTAAATGGGTTTGTGTTCATTTCACCCCTCCTCCTGCATATGCTGCCTAGCTGCAGTTCCTGACCCTCCCCTTCTGTGAATACTGAACAGAAGTATATATTCAGAATTTTAACCTTTTCAAGGTCTCCTTCCACACATTCTCCTCCCCTCCCTCCCCCTCTGAGCCTTACAATATCGCGCCTCACCTTCCTCCTTTCACTGATGTACCTAAAGAATCTCTTGTCTCCTTTTTTCCCTGTCTGTGCTAATCCCTCCTCTGTCTGAGCCTTTGCTCTCCTAACAACGTTTCCCACCTCCTTCAGACAGTTTAGGTACATCATCCTGTCTTTCTCCCTCTGTGTCCCTTTGTATTTCCTGAAACTCAACCTTTAGGCCCTAACTTTCGTTGCCACCTCCTTTGTGTATCACAGTGACTTCCTTCTTCTCTTACCCTTGTTTTTCAGTTTAATGCATTGCTGTGTCACCTCCTCTGTGACTCCCTTTAGGTGTGCCCACTGCCCCTCCACCCCCTGCACTTCTTGCCAGGGCTTCTTTGATGCAGGTCCTCATCCTGGCAAAATCTGCCCTCCTGAACTCCCAAGACCCTTGTCTTTGTGTGGCTTGACTTAGTTTCCATCCCTAAATTAAACCACACTGTGGCTGTCACTGGACCCCAGGTGACCCTCAACTTGGACTTCTGTGATTCTGTCACCATTTGTGCATACTAGGTCCGGTATTGCTCTGTCCCTGGTGGGTTCCTGCACCAGCTGCTTGAGACCGGTTCCTTGTAGGGAATCCAAGATGCCTTGGCTCCTAGTTGAGACAGCTGCTGGGATGGACCAGTCCATGTCTGGCATATTAAAATCTCCCACCAGTAGCACCTCCCCTCTTGTTGTCGTATCCTGTATTTCTTCCAGCAGTCCCCTGTCCACCTCCTCCCCCCCTGAGCTCGAGGCATGTAGATCACCACAGTATGAATTGCTGTTCCATTGCCTGGTTCAAGTGTGACTCACAGTGCCTTAACCTCCCACCGTTTACCATGTACTGCAGTTGCATTTATACCCTCTCTTATGTACAGGGCCACTCTCCCCCCCCCCCCCTTTTCTGTGCTCCCTATTCCTACTGAATAGAGTATAACCTCGATACACTTAGTCCCAGTCGTGGTTTGCGGTGTACCTTGTTTCCGTTATTGCCATTACATCAAGGCAGTTTATCATCAAGGCTACCAGGTCTGGGATTTTATTTCCCAGGCTGGCGGGTATTGGTTAACATGATCTTCCATGTTTCTTTACGTTACCCCTCATCTTGCCTATCCCCTTGCTTTCTCTGTCCAATTCTGGATCCCTTATTTAGCGGTCTCTCCTCCTCTACCTTGCTTTTATTTTCTGTTTCAGGTGTAACTTTTGGCAATATACCTACTTTCTCTTTCCTTGTAGCTGCTCTAGCTTGTGGGAGTGGGCTGCTTGAGTGTTTCTGCTCCCCTTCCCCACACCCATTGGCTAGTTTAAATGTTCTCTAAGGAAGCATCCAAACTGGTCATGTAAGACTGTTGACACCTTTTCGGACTGATGTAGGTCATGCCCCTTTTACAGGCCCACATCATTCCAGGTGGATCCCCAGTCCCCAATGAAGCCATACCACTTCTCCCTACACCAGCCCTTCAACCACTGGTTGAAGCTCCTGATACGCCCCGTCATCCACCATCTCTGGCACTTACCTCCACTCCACACTCCCCCTTGAATGACCCACCCCCATAGGGAGGGCTGCAGAGGTCAGGCCCCACTTCCCCTGACAGAGTTACGGTTTCCCTCCTGGAGCAGAGAGCCCAGTTGGCAGTGCGGGACAGGTGGTGAATGGCATTCTGTGCAGTTGGGAGATTTTCCTGTGTTTTCTTGTTCCCACCAATGGACGTCGAGAAGACCTTGGCCAACGCAGGTTGTGTCATGCCACCAACTCCACCCACCCCCTTGATCCCTGCTCCAGCTTGCACTGCCACCTGTGATCATCTAGGTGATGGTACTGCAGCAGAGTCCAGGCTCACCCCACCCCCGAGGAGGTGAGCATCCATGAAACGCTCAGCCATCCTCCCCCAGTAGGCCCTCCAATGACCCAAGCTCGTTCCCAAACCTGGGTCACTGGCATCACAAGTGGTAGTGCTACCACTGCACCAGCAGACTGGCCATCCTCCCTGTTCCATTCTGATGGACTTGTTTGCCTCGAGTGAAAACAGAAAACTCGGGCTGTTCTGTGCCTGCCCCCGAAAGGAACGCTGCTAGGGAATACCTTCTTTCAGCTCAGAACCCTAGGCCTTCTGCACGTCTTTCTTCCCTTCCCCTTGAACCACAAGATGGTGCCCGAGGCTCATTGGAACAAGGCATTTCTGATCCTGAATGGTCCAGACTGGCCCAGGAAGTTCTCATACCAGATCCCCTCAGCATCAGCAGCAGGTCCCCGTGGCAGCTCCTGCTCCACCTGGACCTGTAACATGACCTGAACCTTCAAGCTCTGCACTTCTTGGCCTCGTTCCTGAGCAATGAGTTCTAGGCCTTGAGCCTCTTGGAGACATTCTTCATGTGGTGGAGCTGTCTCGAAAGGAGCCGACTTGCAGAATATACACATTCAAGTGGAACACATTCTTGCTCTGGTGCCAAGGGAATGATCTTGATTCTCTTGCCTGCCCAGAGGCCTTGATCCTTGACTGCCTTTGGTGCCTGTCACAGCTGGGACTGCAAGCCACAACCCAAAAGGTGCACCTGGAAGCCATCTCAGCATATCAGGGTCTGGCTGGTATGCTGATGGTGGTGCAGGAGAAGGTGATTGGGTGCTTTTTCAAAGGCCTCAATCATTTGTCTCCTCTGATGTGCAAACTGCCGTCTCTATGGGAGCTACTTGAACCCTGCACAAGCAAGAGCTTTCACAGTTGTGGAAGACTACCTTCTTGGTGGCAGTCATGTCTGCCAGAAGGGTGAATGAACTCCAGAGTCATCCTTTGCCCCCCACCACACGTGGTTGCTTCCAGGGATGTAACCTGACTGCTTAAAAGTAAACCGAGTGCAAACCATCAAGTGGATTAAGCTGGAGTCAGGATACAGAGGGTGCCTTGTTGCGATTAGCAACTAATAGGGTTATACCCAATGTCAAGGAGATGTACCCTGGGCAGAAGAAGAGGTAAAGGTAGAGGTAGCAGGAAGAATGTCAGGAAAAAAATAAGTTTTTTTTTTTTTTTTACAGATTTTGGGTATATAGGTTACTTACCTGTAACCATGGTTCTACAAGTGATATACAGTTCACATCCACAGTCTGACAGCTCCATTGGGCCTAGTTCAGTCACTGGATGTCTTCAAGCCCAGCTTCTCCCACCACCTGTGGTGTATGTCCTCCTGCTTGTCATTGAGGCACAGGTCAGGAAGCATAGGAAAACCAGGAGCAGTTATACAATTTGCAAGTAGCGTTTTATTATTATCAGTAACAGTAAAACAAAAATTATTTATATTTACAAAGGCAGTACAAATAGAAAACAAATTCCTTTGTCTGAGTGTATCTCGTAATTCTAAATTTCAGTCTCTCCCCAGCAAAGATTGCTACTCCTTTTATAGTAAATACTTGCCTGGTAATTAACTTCTGCAACCTCAGCTTGTTAACAGACATCCTGTTTCTCTTAAAATGTATTAGAACTTTGTCAATTTCCTTGCAGCAGCAACAAAATAGAACACGGTGTCTCAGAACTGGCCTCCTATTGACAGCTCTGCAATAGTTTGTGTTGCATGTCAAGGTAACCCCCTTGAATTCCAAATAGCTTTTTGCAATCATTTCAGCAGTATAACTATATATAGTTACAAGCAAAGATTCATATATATTTTTATAACTGCAGAGACACAAGGGGGAAGAAAAGACAGAAAAAGCAAGTGAAGGCAGAGAGATAGCGAGAGGCAGAGAATTGCAAGACCATCAGAGTGATCAGTTCCTAGGTCTCATGAGAACATTTGGTTGTGCATCCAGACAGACAAGAGACATAAAATGAGATGATATACCAGATCCTTGCCTTTTAACTCTTTCTGCATAACAAATGGGACAGGGCCTTATTCAACCCTGTCTCTCTGCTCCACACCATCAACATCCAATCTTGCACACTGGAAGCAGGGATCTGTGCGTCACATGCCAGGGAAGCTAGGTGGGTTGTGTGGATGGGAATGGTTGCAGGTAAGTAAATGTAGGTTGCTCACCTGTAACCATAATTCTACTAGTGCTATACTGTTCATCTTCATACTCTGGCAATTCTGCTGGATACAGCTAAGTCATGGAACATGAACAGCACTATATATCTCCTAAAATGTGGATATCTATGGAAGCAGCCACAGAAGCAGCAGTATTTCCGGTTGAATGAACCATCAGCCCATTGGGTGACTCCTTACCAGCCAACCTATAGCAGAGGTCAGTGCAAGATGTGATCCTCCTGGCAGTCATCTGCTTTGCTGCCGGTCTGCCAGGCGTGGCTTTGGTGTATGTGACAAACATCTGGCGCCTCGCCATTGTGACAGGATTGAATAAGGCCCTGTCCCATTTATTATGCAGAAAGAGTTAAACAAAGGATCTGTTCTGTCCTCTCCTTTTCTGCCTCTCATGTGTCTGGTTGAGCAACCAGATGTCCTCGTGAAACCTGGGAGCTGATTACTCTGACGGTCTCATGGTTCTCTGCCTCTTGCTGTCTGTCTGCCTTCACTTGCTGTTTCTATCTTTTCTTCCCCCTTGCATATCTGCGGTTATAAAATATATGTGAATCTGTATGTGATACTGGGATCCCTTGGTTTGAAATGTATATATAATAGTTATATTGTTGAAATGATTGCAAAATGCTATTTGAAATTTAGGAGTGAGCATGAGATGCAGTTTGAGCACCTCTCAGTCTTGTTTGCAGACTTTTTTGCAGAGCTGTCAGCAGGAGGCCAGCTTGGGACCCTGTTCTATTTGCAAGCCTGCTCTGCAAAGAAACTGACAAGAACTCACTCACATGACTTAGAGGGGGATGTAGGGATAAAGTGCTCTGGCTGCAAAATGTATACCTTAACATCTGTTCCAATCCAAGGCAGTCCATGTACATGTTTTAAATGTAAAGAGAATGTTGAAATGACTATACAATTCTCCTTTTTTAATACTAGAATGGCGGTGTTGGAGAAAAGCCAACAGGACATGGCAGATAGACTTAAGGGCCAGAGAAAATTCCCCTCCTGGTACACAGTCACCATTAGCCCACTCTCAACATCATAATAAGGATGGACTGGTACCTTTCAGTAAATCCACTATGGGCCCCACAAATCCCCCCCTCCCATGCCGGGTGGTAAACAAAACAACTATAAGTAATGACCCGGATGCTCCACCAACAAACTCAATAAAAAAAAAAAAAAAAAAAACAGGTAAGGAAGGAAGACATCAATGAAAACCCCGATGATGAGTGGTACCAGATCCAAAGCATTAGGGTGATTAAAAAAGGGAGAAAAACTGAGCATTTTATTCTTCCAACATATAATAGTTTTGATCCACTAAATCTGGTGGCCACAGAGGAGTTAATTAACATCCCTGATGATCCCACCCTGGACACCTCCACTATGAACATGGGTTGTACTGGTAACAACATTGCCCCATGTACCACTACGGTTTTGACACCCAAGGCACAACAACCAATCACAATGACATCTGGGCAAACTGTTATAAATGAGGAAGGTGTGACGAACTCCAACAGAATCAGGGGAGAAGCTGTGGCAGGTGTTGAATAAGATATTATTATTAACATGGATACGCAAATATCGTGGATACGCAAGCAGGAACCAGTAAAGAAAATGAGGGCATGGAAGCAGGAACTAGTAAAGAAAATGAAAGCACGGAGCAAGTATTTATATTAGGAGATTCTGTTATCAAATACACGGACGGATTCTCAACTAGTGATAACAAGGAGAATATAGTTAGTTGTAGTTACAGTGGTGCAACCATTAAATACATAACATTTTGTAGGATACCTGTCAGCATTGTAGTTATCAATCCAAAAACTATAATCCTGCATGCAGGTACCAACGATCTTAACAGACGGGGTTGATGAAACAATTAAAGACATGCAGCAGGCTCTCAAAAAGCTGAAAGAACTCAATGCAAAGCCAGTTCTATCAGAGGTACTACCTGTGACACTTGGACAACTGGTTCTGATTAACCTATGATTTTTGTAATATAAAAATGTGTTATTGATTGTCTCTCATGAGAGATGCTGACAGTCTGTGGAATGACAAACCCCCCCCTCCCAGGCTTTAGCTAATAGATGTTACCTAGAAGGCCAAGAGATAATTACAGGCTAGCAGAGGCCATCATAAACTTTTATAACGTTCAGAGGAAACACAGTTAAAATTCACTTGGTGATACAAAGCATGTTGCACCTCCATGAGATCTGGCAGAGAGACATAACCAATCCTTTGATGTCCTGGAAAGGGGAAGCTGCTCATAAGATCAAATAAAGTCATATGAGAAAATGAGTTGTGCTGAGATCACAGAATTTACCTTTGATAAAACATCCTGGGTGTATGATTTTCAATAAACAGAGGAAGAGCTAGGTGACCTCACATAAAAGGGTTGGCAAAGACAGGTTTTTAAACAGTATTATGTTTTCCTTCAGAAAGACACTTTTATCTACACTCTGACAAAGAAACATCTTTGAGCACTTTAAGCAAGTATACAGGTAGAGACAGACAAAATCTAAGTACTATAGTAGGAATTGCACTGTTAAAACCTTGTTCTTTTAAAAGATTGTATGGTTCTTGTGATATATAGTTCTGTATTTTATGTTTTACATTCTTTTATCTAGTTTAGTAAAACTCTATTTTTAGAGCCTACTTGGTCTGTCTTTGAATTTCTTTTCTTTAACAAGTGGAGTATATATGGTTAAAGCAGACACTGTGCATGAGCTTAAATGGTGATACCAAACTGGAAAAAGGTGAGAGTTTAATCTGAGGTCTTTTATTAGAGTTTTTAAGGGTTCATTTTTGTACACCTGGTTAGGTGCCCGTAGGCAAAGATATCTGAGCCTGTGCATTGGGTACGCTAGCAAGAGGTTTACAGTTTGAATCCCTCCAGAACTTGAGCCCAAAGGTTCATTCAAACCCACAAAACAGACAGGAGGGTTACCCTGTTTCTGTTAACTGTTCACAAGACTGTGCTCGGAGGTTGGCACTTTGGGAGTAGAGGGCTGACCTGCTGTGTAGGTTCGTAACACTACCCGTACCAAGGGCAGAAAGGAAAAAAATAAATAATAGCAAGGCCTACAACAACTGGTTGCGTAGGTGGTGCCTCATGAATAACATCCCTTGCATCAAAACCTGGGAAACGTTTGTTGATGATCCAACCCTATTCTGCCAGGATGGGTTACACCTTAGTAAGAGAGGTACAAGATTGCTAGGCAGCATGTTCCATCATGTCCTAATGGGGAACCCTCAGTTTTCAAAAAACTAAACCAAAGGGGGTGTGAGGAGAGAAATGCATTAAGATCCAGAGTAAATAAAAATAACAGGAGTGATAAAATAAGCAGCAAGCATGCCATATCTTTTCTGCTAACAAATGCAAGAAGTTAAATATATTATTAAAAAATATGTTAGACCTAATCCTAAATCAAAAAAACATTGATGTTGCTGCAATAACAGAAACCTGGTGGGAGGAGACCTCAGGTTGTAACATTAGTATTCCTGGCTATAATGTCTGTCACAAGCATAGAATAGGAAGAAAGGGTGGTGGCGTCGCCTTTTATGTCAAGAATGATATCAAATATAGGCAGGTAAATGACACACATATAAATGACCCCAGCAAGTTACTTTGGATATAACTACCTAGGCAGAACCAAAATAACATTTTAATAGGGCTATGCTACAGACCACCAGATATTAGCACACAGGAACACCAGTGCCTGATTAATAGTATTGAAAGTAAACTAAATAATAAGGAAATTTTATTTCTCTGAGACTTTAATACACCCGGGATACACTGGGGCGATGGTTTCGCTACTACAAACCAGGAGCAGATCATTTTAGATACATGTATGGCTAATGGGCTGCAACAGAGATGGTTAAGGAACCAACTAGACATAACAGTATTCTTGATCTGGTACTGACAGATGTACCAGACCAAATACACAATTTATAGATACATGAGCCCCTAATGAATGCTGACCATAACATCATTACCCTCTCATTAAACACACTTACAAGAAGAGATGTGGAGAAGACCGTTATTAAGGATTGCAAAAGGGCTAATCTCCGAAATTAAAAGAAGACTTTAGCCTGTGGGCATGGGAAGATGCTTCAACATCAGCAGAACAAATGTGGTCCAGAGTCAAAAATAAAGCACTTGAACTGGAAAGCAAATTTGTCCCCAATACAACACTGTATAATTAAAAAGGGAAGGTACCCTTGTGGTTCACCACAACCATAAAAAAACTTTTAACCACCAAAAGAAGGGCATACAGGTCTCAAAAAATGGACAGCAATCAGTATAACAGATATAAATGCAAGATTATTCAAAAGAAATACAAAAATGCCATTAAGAGAGAAAAGAAGAAAATAGAATTTAGGTTAGCACATACTGATGATGGAGGTAAGACTTTCTATGCATATATTAATAATGAAAACAAAACAGTTGAAAAAAACAGCCTTCTGAAAATCAATGACACCGAAATATCAGACCCACAAGTGATGGTGCAGGAATTTAATGGATATTTCTGCTCTATGGGACAGGGCATCTGGTAACAATAGCACCTGAAAGAGAATATAATGTGGACAATCTACCAGAAATAACTAAAACTGAAATAAGAGATAAACTCATGAAAATTAACAGAAATAAATCCCCCGGATCAACTCCACCCTAGATGGCTGAAAGAGCTAATGCCATTGTTGATAGACCCGTTGCATAGGATCTATAACGTGTCTCTTACCACAGGGGAAATTCCTCGTGATTGGAAAACTGCAACAGTAGTACCCATTTTCAAAAAGGGTGACGGAGGGAACATGACAAATTATCAACCCATTAGCCTAACAAGTATCCTGGGAAAAATCTTAGAGTCACTCATTAAGGACAGATTAGAGCATGAAATCATTAAAAACAAGCATTTGTCAGTGCCGAATGTTGCTTGCTTATATGTGCTGTGTAGGTATTTGGAAGTCAGTGGAGTGCAAATATTGAAAATTTGCAAACTTACGAGCGTGTGTAGGAACTGCGCAACGCACGCTCATGAAACAGTCATTTTTAGGAAGTTTGCGACCAAATTTTCAACATAGTCATTTTAAGATCTCTGCTCATGAACAGTGTCACTGTGATTTTCTTAATGTGTCCCATATATTGATTTCGCACACCAACTGCGCCATTGTGCGCTAGATGGGCGGAAACACGTTGAGGGCGAGATGTGAAAAATGACAGCTGTACTACTCATAAGGAAGTGTGGTAAAATGGCAATGTTGGAAATCTGGAGTGAAAATATTGAAAATTGCCGAACTTACTTACGTATGAGAAGGCACGAGGCTCGAAAGTCATTTAAGAATTTTGTCACCAAATTTTCAACATAGCCATTTTAAGACCTCTGCTCATGAACAGTGTCACTGTGATTTTCTTAATGTGTCCTGTGATAGTGATTTCAAGACACTGACTGCGCCATTGTGTGCTACATGGGAAACACGCTTTTGGGTGAGATGTGAAAAATGACAGCTGTACTGCTCTATAAGAAGGTGTGGTAAAATGACAATGTTGAAAATCTGGAGTGAAAATATTGAAAATTAGAAACTTACTGACGTGCGTGGGAACTGCACAGGCCTGCTAAGTAAAACAGCCATTTTGGAATTTTCCACCAATTTTCACATAGGCTTTTGAGAGCCCACCTATGAACACTGGCAGTGTTTGTTAATCGGTCCGGAAAGGATTTAGCTTAGTGACTGCTAAATCATCCTTCAGGCCCCGATTAACGCCATGACAGTGCAAGAATTCATGAGGAGGGTCCCAAAACCCCATGTTAAAAATTTGGTGCAAAATTCCAAAAATGCCTGAGATATGCAGCAAGTTGAAAACACCCTATCTATCCCATTATACAGCTTACGGCATTTCCTCACTTCGGGGTCGGCTTTGAAGAGTGCAGACATGTTCCCGTCCAGCATCAAGATCGCCGCCGAGGTCCGGAGGTAGGCATGGGGTGAGAGGGTGTGTGGGGAGGCAGGTTGCGAGTGGGTGGGTGCGGGTTGTGGGAGGGGCAGGAGAGCGCTGAGGGACAGTTTTAATTTGCAGGTTTTTTTTAAATGACGCGGGACATTTGCCATGCTGGGGTGGGCTCCCAGCGTGGCACAGAGGCGACTGGTTAGAGGCGATGGAGCGGCGAGGATGGGCACCCCGTCGGCGATAGCATCTGTTGCCAGCAGCTGGGTGGGCTCCCAGCGTGGCACCTCTCGGGGGAGGACAGTGGAGCTATATGATGAGTTGCCCACGCTGGGGTGGGCACCAGCGTGGCATGGTACTAACTCTGGGGGAGGCGCAGCACAGCCGACGGGGATTGGGCACCGTCGGCTATACGATGTGGGAAGGAGCAAGTAGTGTGTGTGTGTGTGTGTGTGTGTGTGTGTGTGTGTGTAGGGGGAGCGCATGAGCAGGCGATATCTTATCGCTGCTCACTGAAGTGTAGCTCCCCCTTTCAACTGTACTCCACTGCATTTTGGAGCTGTCATAGACAGCTCCAGCAGCGATTGGAGAACTGCGGCCGTGCCTGCAAACACACTGACTGAATTGGAAGAGGGCTACCACACCTCCGAAAACTCGGATGATGGCACTGTGTTTCTTGCACATGCGTGCAAGCAACATAAAAACCTGAAAGACAACACCCAGCACGAGTTCAGAAACCATAGATCGTGCCTAACAAGTAACTTAGTATTTTACGAGAGAATTAGTGCTCTCCTCAAAAGAAAATCTTCTGTGAATATAATTTACCTAGATTTCTGTTCAGCTTTTGATAAAGTGCTACATTCCATCCTAATTGAGAAAATGGCACCACATGGGGCTTAATAAAACTATAGTGAATTGGGTGGTGGCATGTCTGGGAAATCGAACTCTGAGTGTGCGAATAAGGGGATATTTGTCTGAAGCAGGACCACTCACTAGTGGTGTGCCACAAGGATCCGTACTGGGACCAGCCTGGTCTACTATTTTCATTTCTGACAGGAACGAGGGGATAACAAATTGTGCCATCAAATTTGCAGACAACACCAAAATAGCTGCAGAAATGAATAATATCCATGATGTAGAATCCCTAAAAAAAGATTTAATAGTATTAGAAGACTGGGCAAGGTCTAATGGTATGTTGTTCAACACAGACAAATGTGTCATCATGCATTTAGGTGAATCTAACAGTCATAATATGTACTCCCTAAATGATGGGCCACTAAAATCAATAGACACAGAAAGATCTAGGTGTTATCATCTCTAGTGATCTTAAATTTAACAAACAGTGCAATGAGGTGATTAAAAAAACTGACAAGATCATTGGATGCATAAAAAGGGCCTTCACCTCCAGGAATAGGGCATGCATTTTGCCTTTACAGGGCTTATGTGAGGCCGCACCTGAATTATTGCACACCACTCTGGAACCCTTACTTCCGAAGGGACGTCAAAAGGTTGGAGGATGTCCAGAGAAGGATCACTAGACTAGTGGATGAGCTGCGTAGCATGAATTATGAGTCAAGATTATCAGAATTAAATTTATACTCATTGAAGCTTAGGAGAACTAGGGGAGACTTGCTACAAAGGTATAACATATCTCGTGATGAATAACTAATGAATGATTTGGGTTTAATAAGAAACCATACGGAATTCGGTTTGAGAAGTCATAGTCACCAACTAATGTTAACATTTCCTAGGGGTAATAAGAGAAGATACTTCTGTACACAAAGAATAATACCCATATGGTATTCACTCGTGAGAGACGTGGTTGAAGTAGAATCTTTTAACACCTTTAAAGTAAAATTAGATAATTTACTCCCCAACACAGGGTAAAAATAGCCTGCCTTCCCGGGAGATGTACCATAGTGGGCAAATCAGCCTTCTGTGCATCTAACCTATTCTAGTATAATTCTGATACATTTTGTGAGAAACAAGATGTTTCTTTAATGAACTCAGGATGAAGAAGTTAATAGTCAGGCAAAGACTTGTTATAAAAAGATTAGCAATATTTTTGCTAGAGAAACTGAAACTTGGAATTAGATCCTCAGACGAAGGACTTTGTTTTCTCTGTTTGTACTGTCTTTGTAAATAGTTATACTGAACAATTTTTATTTTTTAATTTTTATTTTACTGTTCTCGATAATAATAAAACATTACTTGAGAATTTTACAACTACTCCTGGTCTTCCTATGCTTCCTGACCTATGCCTCAATGACAGCCATGAATTTCCACTGTGCACACCTTCTAATAGGATAGCGTCCTCCGCAGGTCCAGAGTGTGAAGCCTGCAACTGGCATTCAAGGGAGGGTTATTAAAATAAACTGGAAAGTTAATCACCTGGTTAAGGTGGAACTCTGACATGACCTTTGGGAGAAATTTCATATACAAATATATATTGCGGTTGCTGACAACCAGCCAGTAGACTCTCTCAAGCATGTGGGAGAGAAGCTGCATAATTGGTCCCTGTACCAGGAGATGGTGTCCATGTGTTCACCTAGTAAGAAACACCATGGCTAACCTGTTTGCCTCCTAGGAAAGCAGGAAATAGATGCTGCTTTGTGCCCAATCTCCCCATGACAGGCACTCTAGCCGTCCCGTCTGTGCAGCAGTAGCACTACCGCTTGTGATGCCGGCGACCCAGGTTCGGGAACAAGCTTGGATCATCGGGGCTGACCGGGGGGGGGGAGGATTGAGTGTCCCAGATGACACTGTCCAAGGAGGAGGAAGATGGCTCACTGCAATACTGCCAACTGGGTGACCAGAGGTGGCAGTCCAGTTGAGGGTACCATGGGAGGAAGAGACACAGGCCAGGATCCTGTGCAGCAGCACACCTATGTATGCACATGCATCTTGGATCTTCTGTGCGCGCCTGTGTCCTGGAGGGTATAGAGATATGGGAAAACACCCCACAGGCAGACTGATGAAGGCCCCAGTGGACCGAAGACAGACCAACCCGGAACCCTCGGCCGCCAGCCAGGCAATGATCATACAGGTGGTGGGGGGGCCCTTCCCCACCCAGAAAGGGGGGGTCTAATACCACAGCAGCATGGAGGTGGGTAGCTGGAGGGACTGAAGCTCGGCTGAGCCAGGCACCTTGGGAACCCTGAGGGATAGATAGTACTGGCTGTGGTACACAAGGGGGCACAAAGAGAGAATTAAACAAAAAAAGACAGGTTATTTTGCACTGGACCCATGGCCTCCTGTATGCCTTCTCTCTGTTTCCCTTGATAAGGTGATCCTCAAAGCGCACTGGGACAGGGCTTCGCTGATCCTAATAGCCCCAGACTGGCCATGCCACTCTGGCAGCAGGATCTCCTCAGTCTCAGCAGCTGGCCCACGTGACTGCCTCTGCTCAGACCAGACCTCCTGATGAGATCCAGGAGAGACACTCTTGTAAATGAACAATGTTCTCTTACTGTTGTGCTGGGCAGGGTGGGGATCCCTTAACCTGTCTTGTTGCACGGATCCCTGATTACCTCTGGTCCCTGTCTCAATCGGGGTTGCGATTCAGGTCCCTGATGGTGCACCTGACTGCCATTTTGGTATATTAAGCTAAATCTGGACTGCCAACTGTGGCCCAGGATATGGTAGGTAGTTGGTTGCTTCTTTAAGGGACTTAACCGCTTGCACCTGCTGGTGTGAGAGCCTTCTCCACTGTGGGACTTACTGCTGGTGCTGTCATGTCTAATGGGTAAACTATTCAAGCCTGTGGACATGTGCAACATGTCTCACCTGTTGTGGAAAACTGTTTTTTTGGTCCCCATCACCTTGACCAGACGAGTGAGTGGACTCCAGGGTACAGGAGGGGAGACTGTTTTAAAAGAGGAAGTGCACCAGGACAAGAGGGAGTGTAGTGAAGCTGGAAGGGGAAGTTTAAGAGGACTGTGATGAAGTACTACTTCACTGAAAGGGTGGCGGACACCTGTAACAGTCTGCCAGCAGAGGTGATGAGAGCAAAAACAGTGGGGGACTTCAGACATTCATGGGATAGGCATAAAGGAGTATTGGTAAATAGGCAGGGAGGGGAAGGGTCAAAGGAAACAAGTAGGGTCTGTGGAGACAGGGAAAATCTGGGCAGACTAACTGGGCCACGCATCCCTTTTTGTCTGAAAGTTTCAATGTTTCTGTGTTTCCAGGTGCTATCTGTGGCATATTTGGTTTTCCACAAGGACAAGGTTCATCCTATACCCCCATACAAAGTTCCTGCCTAAGTTCGTCTCAAAGTTCCACCATAACCAGGTTCCTAATGTCCCGACCATCTTTCTGAAGCCACACACTTCAGAGGCTGAGCAAACACTTCTCCTGCTAGACATTTGCAGAGCACTGCCCGTTCTGTGTGAGCACGAGTGAGGCTCGCCAGCTGTTTGTCACACATGCTGATGCCACCCCTGGCAGACTGGCAGCAAAGAAGACGATTGGCCGATGGATCGCTTTCTGCATTGATCTTTGCTATAGGGTGGCTGGGGAGAAGCCCCCCAAGGGGTTGAAGGCTCACTCCAGCAGATATATTGCTGCCTCTGTTGTTGTGACCAGGTGCATTCCTGTTTCTGAGATCTGTATGACTACTGCCTGGTCCAGTGCACACACATTCCTATCCCACTACAGTATCGGATGTGCTCAGTCACTGCGATGCTGCGTTTCAATCCTCAGCCTTCTAGTCTTTTTTCACCTAAGAAGGCTGCTAGGAGTCTGCCCAAGTGTGGATAATGAACTGAATCTAGGTAGACAGAAGTAGAGGTTACTCATCTGTAATCATAGTTCAGCTACTGGTATTCAGTTCACATCCACACAACCTCCCCTAGCTAGACTAGCTTCAGATTCCTTTTTCAGCATGCAGCTTTGATTGCAAATAGGGCAAAGCTGGAGGACCACATGGTAGGGTGATAGGAGGAGTCGAGATTAAGGACTGTTCCGGTGACTGAGCGTGCTCAGCAGAAGACTGGCTAAGTGTGGATGTAAACTGAATATTAGTAGTAGAACTATGGTTACAGGTCAGTAACCTGTATTTATTGCTTTTAAGATAACAGGAAGGCCATGTAAATGGCCCACACTGTCTTAATTCATCTCACCAAATCTATGTATGAAATGCTTGATGAAATGAGAATTCAGTAGAGCCCACAGTGGCTACTTGCTTGTACTGGGGATGGGGGTGGTGGGAGGAGTGATGGTATCCTGGGGGGAACACTGTGACGGTGTCTGGTGGGAGGGAGAGACAGTGATAGTGTCCTAGTCGGGTTAGACACTTTGTAACAGTGTACAGGGGTGTAGAATTGCAGTAATAGTGTTCCGGTGGTAGGGTAGGCACACACAGTGACAGTGGCCTGGTGGTGGTGAGACTCACAGATAGTGTCCTGGTGCAGAGACACAGACACACAGGGGCAGTGTCCTTGGGGCACATAGGGATGGCTTGGGGGGGACTAGGGGACAGTCAGTGTCTGGGGGGTGACACACACATGGTGGGGTGGGGGTGCATACACACACAGTAATGGGGGCCAGGAGGTTGTCTTAGTGATATATTCCATTCAGCCTACCCTTCTCCACTAGCCTTTGGGTACAAGAACTAAAGTAGAAAAGCCCATTTACAAATGCCTCCTCCTCCACCAGCCCAAATAACTGCTTCCTTTTTGAACCTGCCTCAAAAAGGTTAACAGTTATGGTAGAAAATAACAACACATACCCATACACCAGTCTCCCTAGACCCCAAAGTCAGCATAAGACTGTGTAAGGTGGCAAGGAGCACAGCAGCTGACCCAGTAGAACATATCCAACACAAATGGCTGGTAGAAATATAGGTTGCCCTGACAGACTCCCAGTGGACCTGAATCTCGTGGGTAGCAGCCTGAACTATGGCCAGTAAACAATGGCGTAAGTATAAGTGAAAGACAATCTACCATTTCTTTCACACCCTTGTTACTATTAAACAGCATCAAGCTGGTAATACTGGCAGATGTTGGAGGCAGTGCGGCAATGTGGTGGACCACTTGCACATCTTTTGGTGCTGCCCAGTCATACAGGTACATATCACAGGTGTGATGCAAGTGGTGCAAGAGATGCTGGAAGTTAGGAGTCCCTTGAGGTCACAGTATGTGCTTTTGGGTCTTCTGCTGCAAGGGCTGTCAAACTTGAAACTACTGTACCTCTTCTGATTTTCACTGCTGCTTTTACAAAAGTCATCGCGTGTAAGTGGGTCCCCCCCCCCCCAGCCTCCCAGTCTGTTGGCCTGGATTCAGTACTGTAAAAGAATAATGACCCTGGAAAGTCTGACTCCATCAGCTTAGGCTTCAGGCAGATTTAAACAGTGCAAGATGATTGCCCTTCCTTAAGTTTTTTTGGAGGACAGGGAGGGTTCCCTGGTTACAGACCACCTCTTGGTGGGTCGCCCTTCTGACCAATACATTTTAAATCTCATGATGTATTCCCCCTCTGGGAAATGATAATACAAATGTCCTGGACATGTGACCCTCTTTGAGGATGAAGATGCAGTAGAACCATGCAATGTTAATTCACCTCATTGTGATTTCTGCACTGTTTTAACTCTTCTTTTGTTTCCACCTTACTGCTTCTCCTTATTTTCTGAAGCGGCGCTCGTAATATCCAGGTCTTCTCTGTATGCCTGGTGAGTGCAATATTGGTTTGTGTTAAATTATGTATTTAAGTGACATGTCTGGTCACTGTATTTATTTTTATTTTTTTATTTATTTGGTTATTAAGATACAACCTTTGAGTATACACTCTTTTACAAAGGTTCCACGTCAGGATGTAAAACAGCAGAGACATAAAAACTTGACAGTTAACGCAAAATATAAGATTGCTATGTAATACAGAATATAGATACATAATACATTTGAGTAACCTAGACAACTGAAATTAAACAGCGGGAGGAGGTTCCCAATTAGCAACGTATGGCATAGCTGCCCAGGGAGGCCTGTCAAGGTAGAGTATCGGAAAGGGTAGGAGAAAGAAAGGGAGGAGAGTGCGAACGAGGTTTCCCAGTTAGCAACGTGCATAGCTGCCCCAGGGGGGCCTGTCAGGGTAGAGTAGCGGAAAGGGTAGGAGAAAGAAAGGGGGGGAGAGTGCGAACAAGGGGTAAATTGAAGAGAGAGAGAGATGGGGAGAGTGGGTGGAAAGGGGAGGTGTTGGGGGAGTATGGTGGGGAAAGAGTTGGAGGGAGCTGGCCGGGGGTAAGGGATGGCAGGTGGAGGTCCAGGGTAGGTATGTATGGCAATGATTTGTTATTGTACCATACCTAGAGCACTGTTACTATCTCTGAAACTCTCAATAAACTTCACGTTCAAAACCAAAGACTAGGGAGGGTGGGTTTAGGGCTTACCAGGATATCAAAATATTTTAAACAGGAAGGAACTCTTCAGTCCCATCTCAGTACCCTACCACGCTACTGCTCAGGGGACCTGCCTGTGGCCACAGCTGACCAATCCTTCATGCCTCCTACTAGTGTGTCCAGGATACTGATCCTGTTACTACATCTGCTACCCCTCTAGATCCTGTCAATGAACATTGCTGCTCTGAACCAGACTGTAGTCCTCCTGCCACGCAGCCACTGCTCCCACTCTAACACTCCTCTTCCTGTTCATGCCGTTGCACTTTTGGTTTGCTGATCTTGCAGTCTACAGATTGCAGTCCAACAGTTGTGGCCACTCCTCTGGTCCTCTGTCCACACTGCAGTGCTCCAAATTCCTCCTGAAGGCATTTGCATCCTTTTTTTTTTAAAACTCATTTTTATTAAATGACCAAAGCATATAATCGCATTAGGCCTACTTCATCTGTAAATACTACTGTTTTGTGTACTTTATGACCGTGTGTGTCTTATGTCTACTTATAATTATGTCTCCAAACTTCGCTGCGTGGGGTCCTGTTACCTGAGGTATCGATTTTACCTGTTTTTCTCACTGTAATAATTGCTTCATTGTATTTTGTACTCTCCCTGGTCACGCTTGAAAATAGGCAGGTCATTTGCCTAATGCACTTATCTGGTTACCAAAGGCTAATAAATAAATAGTTACAGGTTCAGACAATTCGGGTCAGGCAGTGCATGTGAGCACTTGACAACATCAAACATAGAGTCAATGCATATAATTATATATTTCTTGTGCGCGATTCTCATATCGACTGACGGTGTCAAGTGCCCCTTTATAGTCCAATTTAAGACATAAAGCTTTGGCCTGCGTGAAGACATCCTCTGTTTGTCTTCTCCTGTTGCCCCTTGTATTCAGGTTAGGCCTACCGTTCATATGTAAAACCCTTATTTTCTTAAGCTATGTAACAAATTTTTAAACCAAAACAACAAAAGGTGTGTGTTGGGGGGGCGGGGGGTGCCCAGGTTTGCCTCCAGGGTTTGGTTTTATGATCAGACCCAATGCACTAGTCAGTGCCCATTAGGATCTCCCGCCTCCTCCATTGCTGCTTGTGCTTGTCTAAAGTGAGTCTAAGTTTCGCAGTCAATCCCTCCACCTGCATAATTTTGTCTACCCTGTGTTTCCAGGAGTCCAGGGAGGGTGGGAAGGCAATCAGCCAATTTGCTGTTATCTCTTTTTGGACTGCCATGCAAAGCATTCGAAAGAAGCCCTGCTGCTTGGTGTTTCCCACTGTTGGGACCCTAAATCCTAGCACCATGATATTAAATGTTCAAAGGGACTGAGTTCCCCACATTTTGTTCATAACCTGCTGGATTTCCGCCCAGAACTCTACCACCCTTGAACACACCCAGAAGATGTGGAAGTGGGTCCCTGCTTGCCCACATGCCCTCCATCATTGATCAGTGTCTCCCCCCCCCCCCGAAAAGTGTTTTGTTATTGAGGTGTGTAGAAGCAAACATTTGAGGTTCTTCCAGCAGAACTCCTTCTACCCTGGAGATAATGTAGTTCTCCAGCCTTTCTTCCAGGCCAAATTCCATTGGTCCTTTGGGATTGTGTTCCCCCTTCATCCTCCCATTTCTGTCTAAGGACTTTGAATTGTATACACCAGTCACCCTGAAGAACTCTGTAGGCCTCTGAGATTAATTTACCTCTGCCTGCCAGTCGAACCGACCAATAAAGAAAGGTCTTCAATCTGGTGAGATCCCTATTAATCTTGGAGATCAAACTATTAGCTACCAGGTAGTGCCTGGCCTGCAGGTATCTATGAAGGTTCACCCTGTTTAGGGCGTATTTGCTGTGAAGTGTAGCAAAGGAGACCAGGGTTTCTCCCTGTATCAGATTCTGGAAGCGTACCAGGGACTGTGCATTCCAACCCTGATATCTGGCATCTGACCGTGGAGGCATGAAGTGAGGGTCTCCCACTATTATCGTCAGCGGGCCTATTCCCTCTGGGGTCTGTGATATCCTTCTAGCTGTCACTAATAACCCTGAGTGTATCGGGGCTTCTCAGGCCCCTCCATAGCTCTGTTGTGAGAGGAGCATGTGGCAGGGAGGCAAGGGAGACCAGCTGCATCTGATGTAACTCTATCTCCCTCCAGCCCGTGTGTCTCCTCTGTTTGACCCAGGCAACCATGGGAACCAGCTGAGCCACTATGTAACAGAGCTTGAGGTCGGGCAGAGCTAGTACCCCCCCAGTCCTGGGCTGGGAAAGGAGCTTGTGGCTGACCTGCCTCCTACCTTTTTGACAAATGAACACAGAGAGGGCTGAGTTAACAGTTTTAAAGAAAGATTCTGGGACACTAATAGGAAGGGCCTGAAACAGGAATAGGAACCGGGGAGAATGTTCATCTTAATGGTATCAATCCATCCCCCTTGAGAGAGAGTGGTAACAGATCCTACCTGGCCAGGTCTGCTCGGATCTCACCCCACAATTTCCCATAGTTGAGCTTGAAAAGTTTGGAGAACTGTGGGGAGATTTGTACCCCTAAGTAACATACCATATTGGCTGTGGCCCCTTTAAAGGGGAAGTCCTTCACCACTTCTTGAGGCAGTGTACCCTACAATTTAATCGCCTCCGATTACTCAGGGTTAATTTTATAGCCCGATACCCACTCGTAGGCCTGCAGTTTCCCTATCAGTGCCAAAAGCAATGTCTTGGGGTAGGTTAAGAAGAAGAGGAAATAGTCTGCATACAAGGATATCTTGTGATTCCTGTTACCTGCCTGGATGCCCTGTATTGCTACATTCTCTCAAACCGCCACCGCCAGTGGCTTGATACAGAATGCGAATAGCAATGGGGAGAGCGGGCAGCCCTTTCTGGTACCCCTAGTCAAGTGGAATCTCTCTGTGGTTTATCCATTGACCCTCACTGTTGCCTGTGGTGTGGCATATAGGACCTTCACCCCCTCCCTGAACATGGGACCCAACACCATCTCACTCAGAGTCCTGTGTAGGAGCCTCCAGTCCACCTGGTCAAAGGCCTTTTCTGTGTCCATGAAGACTGCCAGTGTCTGCTCCCTAGTGGCCTATTGACAGGCCATAAGTTTGACTAGACACCTGATGTTGTCGTGGATTAGCCTTCCGTTTATAAAGCCAGTCTGATCTTGGTGTATTAGACACCCCACACATCCCTGCAGTCTGCATGCCAGGATCATGGTGTATAGCTTTTGGTCAACGTTCAGGAGCGGGATGGACCTGTATGACCTGCAGACCTCTGGATTTTTCCCCTCTTTGGGATTACTGAAATCTGGGCGTACTGCCAACTCGGTGGGGCTTTCTCTCTCTCTCCCTCCTGGACATCCCAGCGTACTCTCCCTAGTGGGGGGGCAGCTCTGATCCCAGGCCTTTATACAGTTTTACCATCAGGCTGTCAGGACCTGGGGCCTTCCCTGCTTTTAAGTCCCTGATGCTGTTGTGAACCTCCCCCGTCCATTATAGGGGCATCTAGTTTCTTCATATCTTCTTGCGAGAGTTTATAGAGCTTAACCCTTTGAAAGAAGGCTTCTAGCTTCTCATGATATTCTCCAATTTGTTCTTGGCACTATAGTTGCTTATGGAACCCTTGAAACTGCCTGGCAATTTCTTCTGGGTCCATAATGTGTCGATTGGGAGCATGAGTTGGACTTCAGTGTCAGGACTGTTCTAGAGGCTGCTTCTTCCCTAAGCTGCCAGGCTAGAAGTCTGCCCGCTCAATTGCCTGCTTCATAGAACTGCTGGCGAGAGTATCTCAACTGCCCCTGGATTTTATCATCAGGAAGTTTGTTGAGTCCCTACCTGGTATCCTCCAGCCTCTTTTTGACCCTTTCATCTAGAACGATTTTATGTTCCGCTTCCAGGTCAAAGAGCCTGTTCTCAAGCTCCAGTATTTCTTTTTGTTTTGATTTCTTAAGGTTTGAGTTGTAGCAGATGGTCTTGCCCATAATCACCATCTTTAGGCCATCCCACCACAGAGCCAGTGTGGTGTCCTGAGTGGGGTTGTTAGCTATGTATTCCTGCATTGTGTCTTTCAATATGTCCTTATACTCCTTCTTATTAAGGAGGAAGACATTCAGTCTCCATGAGGAGTTTTTTACCTTGGGACTTGGCCAGAGACGCATGGAGACCATCCCATGATCTGAAATAGTCCTGGGATGTATTTTGAACTCCTCCACTCTGTGGAGCCAATCCACTGACACCCAAATCATGTCCAGCATCGAGTAGCCCTGGTGTGGCACTGACTAGCAATTATAATCACAGACCCTTGGGTGCATCTACCGCCAAACCTCCACCAGCCCCAGGTCTTTGCTCAGCCGGCCCAATGTTGTGGTGGGAAGGCGGCACCCCCCACTGGGGAAGCTGTTTATTATGGGTGGGGACTTTAACACTACTCTCAATTCCACCGTGGACAGGTCAGGCACCGCCCGCTTGGAAGCTCAGGTTCCCTCCTTAGCGCTCTGCATTTTAGGCCTGGATCCTAATCCTTCGGAATTTCCGAAAATTATTTTAAAGTTCACTAGACTTACGTCTTCATCTTCCCTCACGGCTGCGATGGATAAATCCACGCCATTCTTCTGTCGGTGCCCTTGCAGACAGAAAATGTCCCGGACCAACCTGCACTCCACGTGCGTCTACTGCCTGGGTCTTGCACACGGTCCGCAGGCCTACGATCTCTGCAAATCCTTCACGGCTTTGGTTCTGGAAGACCGCGCTGCCCAACTCCAACTGGGGCGCCCGAGAAATGGTATCCGCCAGTCAAGTCGAAGGAGGCCTGTTGGGCGGTGTCTGCTTCTGAGGGCTTCGTGGAGCAGCTGGAGCAGTTGATCACCCTCGAGGAGGAGGTGGCCCAGGCCGTGTCTTCTTCCTCCTTGGTTTTGGCGTTTATCCTGCTCTCCTTGGGCTCCTACTACACTGCTTCTTTCAAGGAGCTTTGTCAGTCCCTCTCCACCAAGGAAGAAGGACACTTGGGACACACGAGTAGGTCGAAGAAAAAGGAACCGAAGAAGGTAAGTCCCACCGTCGATGTTCGTCGGAGCAGGAGAGATCCCCTTCCCTGGACCGTCGGCTCTAGACTTTGGTCGGGGTTGTGGCTAAGGCCGCTGGCTTCATGGTGTCCCCATCAGGTCAGCCATCCGAGACACCGGTCGATGCGGTCGAGATTTTTCTTGACCCATCGGACAGGTTGTTGACTGGAGAAGCCGACAACCCTTCTTCACCGGTTCCCCCGGTGGTTACCGAGGACTTGCCCGTGCCTCATGTTGAAATCCCCGGTCAAGGACCCTGAACTGAGGGATGAGTGGGTTTCCCTGCCCCCTCTTTGACCCACCGTCGGCGACCCTGAAGGTCTCAGTCCTCCTCCGTGTCTGGTAGGTTCTGCCGACATTGGCGGTCTCAGTCCTGGCATCACGGAAAGCGGCATCGCCGCTCGTCCTCTTCGGAGGATAGGCTCCGGTGAAAGTTGCATCGGCGCTGTGAGGACATGATATGGCAACAACTCTTATTAGCCGGTAATAAGCTGACTCCGTCACCTTCTTCGGCCATTAAGTGGTTGTCGCCCAGACGACCGAAGCAATCCCTCATTGTAGTCGTGGAGCTGACCCCGGCACCGGTTGCTCGACCGAAACCGGCTGCTACACCATTGTGGTGGAACCACCGCCTCCTCAACCTAAGACTGGGGCCCCAACCAAGGATTCTCGGTCGAGTCAGGGCTTGCCCCACAGGTTGTCATTCAGCCTCACCCCTAATCTGCCTCGGCGAGTGGAGGGCGGCTCAGGCGCTCTGCAGCTGTTCGAGGACTCCTCGGAATCTGACGAGGACTCCTTGTACTCCAGGCCCCTTGACCTGGAATCTACAGGGGGTCAGTCGGTGGAGGAGAGCCCATCCTCGTTCTTGGGAATCCTTCAGTTCATCTCAGAGTCCACTGGGATGCAGCTTGAACCCGTACAGAAATGGGCCAGATATCCCCTCACGGAGATACTGGACCGAGGGGATTCCCCTACGGAGGCCTTCAGAGTTGTGGCAGTGGCCTGCATCCTGTCCTGCGCCTTTGGCCAGGATGGCTCGCAAGTACGCAGTTCCCACTGGTTCCCTCTCTGGTTTTTCGGAGCACCCCTCTGCGGAGGGGCTGGTAACCAATAACATTTTCCAGCGTTCCGGAAACGCTCAGGACATGGACAAAACTGCCTGACAAGGAGTCCAAAAAGCTTGACTACTTGGGGCAAAAAGTTTACGGTGCTTCCTCCCTTGGTCTTCGATAGGTTAGCTCGGCCGTGCTGATGACACATTTTTCACACGCCCTTATGGTTTCCCTGGATGAGGGGATTCCTCATCTCCCGGCTGACCTTCAGAAGACAGTCAAGCAGGTGCGGGATCAGGGAAGGGCAGTGGCCAAACAACAGCTCCAAACTGTTTTGGATATTGGAGACTCTTGTGCCCAGTCAGTAGCAGCCGCAGTAGCCATGCGCCACAGAGCTTAGCTGTGGATCTCCACCTTCACGGCGGATACCCAGCACAAGCTGGCAGATGTTCCCTTCCTGGGTACCGACTTGTTCGGGGTCGGGGGTGGAAGGCCATCTCCAGAGAATCAAGAAGTCCAATGCCACCTTGGACTCTGTCATGTCTGCCCAGAAGGACAAAGGCCGCCAGCGTCAGCGTAAGCTCTTTCGTTCTTCCGCCCCTGTGGCACATCCGGCCCAGCAACACCAGCAACAGGGCCAGCAGGCTCACACTTGGCAACCCGAGGCCAAGTCTGCCACTTCCTCAAGTAGGAAGCCTGGAGGGAAAGGTCCAGGCAGCCCCTCGGATGGCCCTTCCTCCAAGCCTGCCCAGTGATGGGTTGAGTGGTGTCACCCCCAACCTCGTCACTCCTCCCCGGGTTCCCCCCATGGGGGGATGGCTCCGCCACTTCCTTTCCGCCTGGTCTGCTATCCGCCACGGACCGTTCGGTGCTGGAAATGGTCGGCAGGGGTCTGCCTCTGGAATCCGAGCAATCCTCTCCCTATCGAGCCGTCGCCCGATTGGGGGGCTACCAGTTCTGCAGCCTCTCTGTCGGCTCGTCGAGCTGACATTGCTCTGCTCCTCCAGAAAGAGGTAATCAGTGAGGTGGTAGACCTTCGTCCAAACCCGGGGTTTCTGTCCAGGTACTTTCTGGTCCCATAGCAGACAGGGGGCTGGCGCCCCATTCTCGATCTGCACGACCTGAACAAGTTCCTAAGGCCTCGCACCTTCAGGATGGTCACTGTGGCTCAGTTCATTCCATCCTTGGAACTAGGCATGTGGGTTTTTTTGCTCTCTGGATCTCCAGGATGCATTTTTTCACATCCCAATCCGTCCGTCTCATCAGTGATTCCTCTGCTTCAGAGCAGAGGGATCACTTTACGAGTTCCAGGCCATGCCTTCAGCCTATCTCCAGCTTCCAGGGTCTTCACCAAATGCATTGCAGTGGTGATAGCATAGAAACATAGAAGCTGAGGGCAGATAAGGTCCGCAAGTCCCATCCAGTCTGCCCATTTCTTTTTCTGCCTTATAAATGTGCCATCGGCCTTTGCTCTGTTAATGGCCTATCTATTCATATTCATCTGTATTGCTCCCTTATGCCTATCCCATACCTCTTTGAAGCCCTGCACTGTATTCATATCCACCACTTCTTGAGGTAGGCCATTCCATGCATCCATCACCCTTTCTGTGAAAAAGAACTTCCTCACATTACCCTTTAATCGGCCTCCCTCTAATGTCATGCTGTGTCCTCTTGTCCTGCTAGTTTTCTTATATTGAAACATGTTAGACTTTCACCTTGTTAATGCCCTTAAGGTGTTTGAATGTTTCGATCATATCACCTCTCTCCCTCCTTTGCTCTAGGGTATACATATTGAGCTCTGTTAATCTGTCCTCATATGTTTTCTGATGCAGTCCCTGCACCATTTTGGTTGCCCTTCTCTGGACTGCCTCAATTTGGTTAATGTCCTTGTGAAGGTGTGGCGTCCAGTTCTGCACGCAGTACTCGGATGGGGCCTAACCAGTGTCTTTTAAAGAGGATTATTACCTCCCTCTTCCGACTTGTGATACCCCTACTAATACACCCTAACATCCCCTAGCCTTACCTACTGCTTTAGTGGTCTGCTTGGATGATTTCAGGTCATCGGTGATGATGATGCCCAAGTCTCTTTCTTCCCTTGTGACTGCCAGCAACTCCCCTCCCAGCCTATAGGTAGCTTCAGGGTTTCTCTTCCCTATGTGCATGATTTTGCACTTCTTTGCATTAAACCCCAGTTGCCACTCTTCTGACCATTTTGCTAGTTTATCCAGATCTCTTCTCATTCTGCTCACCCCATCTGGATCATCTACTCTGTTGGAGATATTGGTGTCATCTGCAAACAGACAAACCTTACCCACCAGTCCATCTGCAATGTCACTGATGAAGATATTGAAGAGGACTGGCCCCAGGACTGATCCCTGAGGTACCCCACTTGTGACTTGCATCTCTTCTGACTGTATACCATTTACCACCATTCTCTGTTTTCTGCCCGTCAACCAGTTTGCCATCCAGTTGACCAACTTCTGACCCACCCTGAGCCTACCCAGCTTATTAATCAATCTTCCATGTGGAACAGTATCAAAGCTTTGCTGAAGTCAAGGTAGGCAACATCAACTGCTCCCCCTTGGTCCACCACTCTGGTTACCCAGTCAAAGAAATCTATGAGATTAGTTTGACAGGGCCTTCCTTTTGTAAACCCATGCTGTCTTGGATCCTGTGCTCCTATGGATTCCAGGTGTTGCTCTATCCTTTCCTTAAGGAGTGCCTCCATAATCTTGCCCACTACTGAGGTAAGACTGACTGGTCTGTAGTTCCCTGCCTCCTCCCTGCTACCACTCTTGTGGAGTGGGATCACATGAGCCCTTCTCCAGTCTTCTGGGACCTCTCCTGTGCTCAGAGACTCACTAAACAGTTCTGATAATGGCTTTGCTAGTTCCACCCTTAGCTCCTTTAGTACCCTGGGATGTATGCCATCAGGTCCCATTGCCTTGTCCACCCTGAGCTTATCGAGCACTTGTAGGACCCTTTCTTTTGTGAAGGGACTAATGCTTACCTCCCTCCCCCCTGTGTCCGTGGTGCTGAGCTGTGGGCCCTGCCCTACCTTCTCTTCAGTAAATACTGAGCAGAAGTATCTATTTAGGATAGATGCTTTTACATGGTCCTCCTCCTCACATGCCCCCTTGTCTCCTTTGATCGTAGCAATACCCCCTCTGGACTTTCTCCTTTCACTAATGTATCTACAGAAAGTCTTGTCACCTTCTTTTACTGCTTGTGCTAGTGTTTCCTTGGTTTGGGCCTCTGCCTGCCTTACTGCCTTCCCTGCTTCCCTTAGAGGTACGGAGTTCAAATCCCGGTGCGCCCACATTTTCCTTTCTCATTTCCATCCTTGGTTTAAAAAACTATATACCTTGCAGGGGTTAAACTGCACTGAGAAGTAGTGGAATTTCTAAATTGGTTTCTGGTTGCAGATTAAGCAACACTAGAGAGAAAGGAATGTGTGACTGTGAAATAGGAAGTTCTTCGGACGCTGTAACCAGTGGGCCTGTAGCTTAATGGTTAGAGCGCTGGAAAGGCATACCAGAGGTCCGGAGTTCAAATCCCAGTGCGCCCACATTTTCCTTTCTCATTTCCATCCTTGGTTTAAAAAACTATATACCTTGCAGGGGTTAAACTGCACTGAGAAGTAGTGGAATTTCTAAATTGGTTTCTGGTTGCAGATTTTGCAACACTAGAGAGAAAGGAATGTGACTGTGAACAGGAAGTTCTTCTTGACTAAAACTATGGGCCTGTAGCTTAATGGTTAGAGCGCTGAACGCAGCATACCAGAGGTCCGGAGTTCAAATCCCAGTGCGCCCACATTTTCCTTTCTCATTTCCATCCTTGGTTTAAAAAACTGCTTCCCTTAGGGAAGTTTGGTATGCCTCTCTATCTTCATCCCGCTGCATTCCCTTATATTTCCTGAAGGCCAGCCTTTTGGCTCTGACCTTTTCTGCTACTGTTTTTGAGAACCAAAGTGGTTTCCTTCTTCATTTGCACTTCCTTTTCTCTCTAACACAATGGGATGTTGCTTTAAGTATTGCATCCTTAATGCTTGCCCACTTTGCCTGTACCCCCTCACCTGTGTTGCTTTCTGCCAGGGCTACCTTAACTCTGTTGGCCATCTTATCAAAGTCAGCTCCTCCGAAGTACCATATTTTTGCCTTGGAATGGGATGATTTAGTTGTAGTGGCCAAACTGAACCATACCATGTGATGGTCATTATCCCCCAGGTGACCTTCTACCTGGAGATCTGTGATCCTTTCCCTGTTAGTCAGTACTAGATCTAGGATAGCCCTGTCTCTTGTGGGTTGTTGTACCAGTTGTTTGAGGCCCTTCCCCTGCAGGAATCCACCATGTGTCTAGTTCTGGCAGATGTTCCTGCTGGTATTGGCCAATCTGTTTCTGGCATGTTGAAGTCTCCCATTATCAGAACCTCCCCTATAGCTGTTATGTTTTGTATATCTACTAACAGTAATGTCTCTGTCCTCCCCTTGGTCTGTGGGCCTGTAGACAACCCCAGTTCTTATGGCTGTCCCATTTCCTGTTTCCAGGGTGACCCACAGTTCTTCTGGCTCCTTATGTGTATTCTGAATTTCTGTAGCTTTGATATTTTCATTGACATACAGGGCACTCCACCCACCCCCACCCCTTTTGAAACTTGGTCTCTTCTGAACAGTACATAGCCAGGTACTGAAGTCTCCCAAGTGTGGTTAATGGTAAACCACGTTTCACAAATTGCTACTACTGTATGTCCAGTTTAGCCTCTGTCGTTATTGCCTGCAGGTCTGGATCTTGTTTCCCAGACTGCGAGCATTCCTGCGGCACTGAGGGGTCCGGGTGTACCCTTACCTGGATGACTGGCTGATTGCAGCCCCCTCCAGGTTGGAGGTGGAGTGGTCCAGGGATCTGGCCCTTCAGGTCTGCTCTCAAATCGGAACTCATGCCATCGCAGGTGATTCAGTTCATCGGGGCAGAGCTTGACTCTCTTCGAGCCAGAGCCCAGCACCCGGCAGACAAGGCTGAGGTCCTTTCCGCCTTTGCCCAGTCATTTCTGGTTGGGCAGTTGCACCCTGCCCGGGACTTCCTGCGCCTTCTGGACCTCATGGCGGCCTGCATCAGCGTGGTCTGTTGGGCCCGCTGGCATATGCGCCCCCTGCAATGGGGGCTGGCCCAGCAGTGATCACAGCGCTTCGGTCCTTTGGACCAGCCGGTGACCATGTCCCAGAAGATGTGGGATGGCCTGCAGTGGTGGCTCGTTCCAGCTCATCTGCAGGAGGGTATCCCGTTTGTCGCCCCAAGCCAACGGCCACTCTTACAACCGACGCCTCTCTGATGGGTTGGGGTGCCCATCTGGGGGAACTCTGGGCCCACGGCCTCTGGTCCCCTCAGGAGTCTGGATGCCACATTAACCTGCTGGAGCTCAAGCGGTTTGATTAACCCTCACCGCTTACGCTCTGTTTGTACGGGGTCAGGTGGTTCTGGTCCAGACGGACAACACCACGACCATGTACTATCTCAACCGTCAGGGCGGGACGCACTCCTTGCCTCTGTGCAAGGAAGCTCTCCACATTTGTTCTCTCGTGATCAGCCTGGAGGCGGATCTCCTAGCCATCTATGTGGCAGGAGCCTTCAACAGTCTGGCCGATGCCCTCAGCCGGATAGGCACTGCATCTCACGAGAGGTATCTCCTGCCAGACGTAGTGCAAGACCTGTTCTCCCATTGGGGCACCCCTCAGGTGGACCTGTTCACCTCCAGGGAGAATGCGAAGCTGAGACTGTTTCACGCCCGCCCCCCTCAGCAGTGCTTCCTGCAGGGGGATACCTTCTCGAGACCATGGACCCCGGGCCTCTTTTATACCTTCCCTCCATTTCCCTTGATCCACAAGGTGCTTCTCAAGGTGAAGAGGGACAAGGTGCAGGTGATTCTGGTAGCCCCAGACTGGCCTCGCCAGTTCTGGTACCCAGATCACCTCAGCCTCAGCTCCAGGCTCCCGAGGCGGCTTCCAGCCAGCTTGGACCCGATCTCAGTCGACAAGGGGAAGGTTCTCCATCCCTTCCATCCCTGCACCTGACGGCCTGGTTCCTGAGTGGCTAGAGTTCCAGGCCTTGGGTCTTTGCGACGAGGTCCTCAATGTCGTTGAGGCGTCCCGTAAGGAGTCGACCAGAAAATGCTATGCCTTCAAATGGAAGAGATTCTCCATTTGGTGTCAGGACAAGGGGTTGGACCCTTCTTCCTGTCCATTGGCTAGTATTTTGGACTACCTGTGGTACCTTTCTCAGCTAGGGCTTGGGTAGAGCGACCCTAAGGTGCACCTGGCAGCCATCTCTGTTTACTGGGCGTGGGTCGGCAAGCAGTCGGTGGCGCAGGAGAAGGTGGTCGAGCGCCTTTTCAAAGGCCTAGACCACATATACCCTCCGGTGCGAGAACCTCCACCTCCATGGGATCTACTACTGGTATTTGGCTAAGCTCATGGGCAAGCCATTTGAACCAATGCACAGGTGTGACATCTCTCACCTGTCGTGGAAGACCGCCTTCTTGGTGGCTATTACGTCAGCCAGAAGGATGGGAGAGCTCCAGGAGCTTTCCATTGAGTCTCCCTACCTGGTCTTCCACAGGGACAAAGTTGTCCTTCGCCCCCACCCGGAGTTCCTTCCGAAGGTGGTGTCGGAGTTTCCCATCAACCAGGTGTTGACTCTGCCGGTGTTCTACCCCAATCACACCTTGGAGGCCGAATATAGGATCCATACTTCGGACCCTAGAAGAGCACTCTCTTATTATAGGGAACGGACGGCTGAAGTTCGGGGAGAGATTCGCCAGCTGTTTGTCACCTATGCTGAAGCCGCACCTGGCAGACCTGCAGCCAAGTGGACAATAAGCAGGTGGGTCACCTCCTGTATAGATCTCTACTATAGGTTGGTGGGCATGGAGCCTCTCAAAGGGATAAGAGCTCATTCTACCCACTGTACCGCTGATTCTAGGGACGTCCCTATCCAGGAAATCTGCAGGGCTGCTACCTGGAAGTCAGCACACACCTTTATTTCTCATTACTACATTGACCTAGAGTCATGCCGGGATGCTGGTTTTGGGACCTCGGTTCTCCAGTCCTTATTTCCTAAGTAGGGGGTGCGCACCTTGCCTCCCTTCTCCCGGAGAACTGCTAGGAGTCTGCCAGACAGTGTGGATTGAACAACATATCCACATCCCTAGAAATACAGGTTACTCACCTGTAGCAGGAGTTCTAGGAGTGGTATATGTTGATCATCCACACGACCCACCCAACCTCCCCGGCCTCGATGCGCTACCTGGCTTCCAGCCGAGGGTTTTACTACCCGGGTGGGTGGTAAGAGCCAGCTTGAAGACCTTCCGGCAAGAATTAAAGCAGCAAGAAACCTGCCAGACAGTGTGGATGAACAACATATACCACTCCTAGAACTCATGTTACAGTTGAGTAACCTGTATTTTCTGCATCCTGGTTAGGTGTGTAGATATTGAGGATCGTGCATGGTGACTCCCTTTTTTTCCCCCTGATCAGCAGAAATTTCCCTTCCGTGTCCCCCTGCTTGTCAGTAAGCTGAAATGGGCAATTTTTGTGACTCAGAGTCGCTACCCTCCAATCTGTGTGGTTGTGCATTGTATAGGGCATAGTATGCCTGACCCCAACTGTGCCCTCTTGAGCTTCAAACTTACCTTCTGATCCAGGTGTGTCTCCTGCAAGAGTACTATCACTATTTTTGCTTTGTGAAGTTCATTTAGTATTTTCTTTCTCTTAACTGGGCTTCACATGCCCCTCACAACTATACGTGACAATGGTTCTTTCAGCCATAGTTCAGTGCCCCTCTCGCTCCAACTGAAACAAAGTGCAACATGGTCTCCTACAACCAGAAAAAAACAGAATAACAGGTAACTTTAAAAACTCAAAACTATACTTTCAAAGTGAAGAATACACCCAGTTGGTCTTCTGGCTGGCTCTAGGCCAACTGGGTGGAGCACCCTAGCCAGGGGCCCTGCGCTAAACCTGCGCTTTCGAGTGACTAGGCAACCTGCGCCCTTGTTCATCATACCCTTTGTGCAGTTCACCTCCAAGCCAACTTTGAAAAGATGCGTCTATTCCTGAATCTCACTGAGCTTTTGGTTTCCCTCCAGTTACATCCATTCTTCCCCCAGGATGTGGTATGTGGTCGGGGTTCTTGGCGTTGGGTCGTAGGCAAGCTTTCCCATGTCCAACCCCCTCTTTCCCAGCCCATTAGGTGCCCAACTCTCGGGCCCCCGGTTGTTCTGACTACTGCCCTCCCCTCTCTCCCCTGGCATCCAGTCTAATCCTTTTTTCCTCTGGCCCCTACCTATTTTCTAAGTTGTCTGAAGCCATAGGTCTCTTTCTGCCCCTTTAGGAACGTATCTTCTACCCCTTAGGTCTGCTCTCCCCTAGTACCGCTGTTGATACCTTCGGGGCTGACTAACCCTCCTAATGTCCAGAGCTAATCTCCACCCATGAATATTGGTTACCGGTCACACTTTAAATAACACCCCCCCCCCCCCCAGTGACAGTGTGCTCCTGGTACTAGAAAATTGTAACCGGGCCCGCCTCTTGAAATGCAGTGGGTAATGCGCCACCATCCCCTTACTAGTATGGCCACCCCGCCCCTTCCAAGTCCGTGGTGTGTTGTGGTCTATTTCAGATTGATTGGAGAGCTAACAAGAGCTCATCTGGCTAACCCTCCACTGTAGCTGCACTCTCATGTCTTAATATATTATAGGCTAGAGTGCTGTGCCCCATGAGATTAAGCTACATGCAGCTAACATGCAGATTAAAGTGGAGGTGTTAAAGCCGGGGTACATCCATGCTGGCAGGATATGGGGCGATTCCCAGTGGAAAAAAGACCAGGCATTTGAGCACCAGGTGAACAGAGTCACCCATGAAATATGCATTTTCGGTATCCCCCCATTGCGCTGTTTCTATCATGACACATGTTCGAGAATCGCTGTGAAGTGCACTATAATACCATAATGTATTTTTTGCAGTTCAGATATTTAAATTGAGTGCCCCGGCAGTTATGCTGAGCCCTGCTGTACAGGACTACCAGCCAAGCAGTGGCGTTCCCTCCTCTGCCCACCCCCACCCCCTCCTGGCCTCTTTAACTCTTCTTACCCGGACCACTCACTCTTTGACCATCTCTTGAAAATAGGAATTGTCAGCCAAGTTATGGCCCTTAAATTTGGTGATGTGTACAATGGACAGGCCTGTATTGCGTAGCTGGCCCACTAACATCCTCTGGGACCCGCCGTCAGAGAGGGGAGAGAAAATACATCAGCTTCAGACTTCTCCGCGGTGCTCATGTCCTTGGTTTCTGGCCTGCTTTTCTAAGTGCTTCTCCACTGGAGGGGCCATCATTCCATACACCGGGGTCCAGGAAATCTGTGGAGAAGGTGGGGAGCAAAAAAGAGGAGACAGCAAAACACTTTCAAGGCTTGCTTGCCTGCCCCCCCCGCCCCTTCCACTGTGGTATTTACCTCTTCCCATCACCCCCCTCCCCATCTTCCTGTAAATATATACATTAATGGTGGCAGTTTATGTAGTCCAAGTAAGCTGGTGGTCTACCAACTAGGCCGCTGTGGATCACGTCCAAGGAGTCCCGCCAAGGACCATGTGGGCCCAGAAAGAGTCTCAGGATTAAGCCGCCAAAAGGGCCCAGTGATTAGCTCATGTTTGAAACCTCTGCAGCCGAAAAAAATGTTCAACTTGCGGACTTGTCAGCAGGCAGCTGGGGATCTACCTCGACAGATCCCGTAGTGGCCCTTCCCACCTGAAGTCCTGACTGGCCTGGAGAGGTTAGATGACTGCATTTTCTGGAGCAGGGAACCCTGGATCACGATCCCCTCAATTCAGGTACTCTTGCTCTGGTGAGGTGGGTCTGGACAGCAAGTTCTGGGGACCTTCAATTTCAGCAGAGTAGGCTTTGCTTCCCCCAGCGAACGAAAGAATTGCGGGCCATCTGGGAGAAAGATTTTGAGTTGGGTAGGTGCAATCAGGTGCATTCTGATCCTTTTTTGGCCAGCCATTTTTTCATTTCAAGGAGTACCCACCTTTTTTTGCTGGGTGATGGGGTGTAGTCGTGGTCGAAATACAGGCGTGTGTCTCCAAACGCGATCTCCTTTTTAGCCCATGCCACCTGCATCACCTTATTTCTGATATGATAATCCAGGAATTTCAGTACAATGGACTGAGGAGTGGCATTCGGTCCAGTTGTTTTTTTTTCCGCCAGGGCCCTGTGTGCCCGAAAGACATTCAGTGGGAGATCAACTGGCAAGTGTAAAAGTTCTTTTAGGAAGGAATCCAGAAACTCCTTCATCCTTCCCTGCATCCTCTGGCACCCCATAGATCTGGAGGTTGTCTCTCCTAGAGCGGAGCTCCAGGTAATCCAGTTTGTCTGTCAGCTACCTCTGCCTCTGCACGAGGTGTCTGAGGGTGTCTTCATGTCTGTCGACCAACCTTTCTGTTTCTGTGAGGCCTGCTCTGAGGTCTGTGGTGCGTTGTGTGACTTCCGCTAAGCCTTTAGTGTTATCTGCTGCCAGTTGCTCCATTTTTTGCAGCATTTCATTGATTTTGCTGAGTTCGAGGAACAGCTTGTGGGAGATGATGGTGAATTCGTCTTCCGATGGCTCCTAGGTAGACTCAGCTATTGGCAGCGGAGCAGCTGTGGCCTTGCCTTTGCTCAGGATCTTGGGGTCGTGTGGTTCTGCCATCACAGTTGGTTTAAGAAACTCCATCAGTGTGTCCTTGGCTGTAGATTTCAGCAGCATCATGAACCTCAGCAACTCCTTTGCCCTTACCGATTGCTTTTTAGATGGGTCTGGGAGTTAGAAGATGTAATTAAATTCAGATTGATGTTCCTGGGGGTCGGAGCTCAGTCGATCAGTGGCTTCTTGGCATGGAGGCGGAACCGGAAGTCTGCATGTTTTTAAATCAATTCTGGTGCCTTGAATTCCATGCTGGCTGACTTGCCACACAAGAGTAGCCATTCAGTGCAGGCACTTGAATTGTGCATCCACCATGTGCAGAAAAAAACAATCTGAGCTGTGTTGGAGAGCGCAAGCTCAAGGCAGAAAACGGGAGAGCATACTTGCTACTTCTGACTTCAGCATGAACCCTCCTGAGTCCTAATTGCTCCATGCACAGAAGTAGAATAACTCCTCATTCTGTGGCTCTGTCTCTGCCCCTCTCCGGACCAATTGAAAACTCTGTGAGGGCGTTGGGATGTGTTGGTCTCAGAGGCATGTAAGCATAGAAAAGAAAATCGAAAACTCTGTAATCGACGAGTGAATTCAGCAGGACGAATTGGGAGGTGGCAGCAGCCTCTGCAAAAGACTGGAACCTGGGTGGAGGGGGGGCCTGAAGTAAGTAATAATACCCGACAGAGTGGGTATTATTGGGATATAATGGACCACCCAGGGGTGTAATGAGGCCCGACGCTGTAGGCGGAGGGCTTTATAACCCCTGGAAGGTCTGTTATATCCCATAACGCCCACCCTGGAGGGTATTATTGCACTTAGAAAATGGGCTATAGATGTATTAAAAAAAATATGATGATAAACATTTCTATATTTAAACAAATAAAAAATAAAACGTTCATTTTATAGCAAAAGTAATCCCTGTATTGCTGGACTCACCACTGGAGGGCGCTGCTGTTTTTGTGCATCTCCGATGAGCTTTGTTCTCTTGCTTCTTTTGCTTTGTGTCTAATCACTCTCAGACATGAGAGTGATTTATTTTTGGTCTTTGGATCAGCACTGTATGAGAACAGGGGAATGTTTGCTGAAGGGTTAATAAAAAAAAAAAAATGAATGACTCAGCTGAAAGTGACCGCATGCTTTGTGGTATTAGAGGGAGTGATCAGCTATGCGAGGTAGCGACCTTCAGACTAGTGGGCGGACAAGAGGCCAGCATGCAGTAAAACAAAGGATTGACAAATTGGAAGTATTCAGGTAAACAAGTAAGACAGACATTTTAAGTCACTGCTTTAAAAAAAAAAGGCCGGCCCGGTGGCACTGAGGGTTGAGGTGCTGGACGCCACACCTCGCTCCACGCTGGTGACCCGGGTTCGGGAGCGGACTCGGGTAGTCAGTGGGTTGGCCGGGATGGAACTGAGCAGGCGTCCGGCGACAGCTCGCCTGCTCGAGAGGGATCGGCCGATGCCCGGCACTTGCATGACCCAGGCGGTGGCTAGGAACTGCAAGCCCACTGGGGATGGCTGGCCGTTGAGCAACGCAGACGTCGGCGTGTGCGTCATGACATCAGGGGAGGTCGTCAGCTGCTCGGGGAAGGAGAAAAGAGGAAAAAGAGCCTGCCTCGTCCGGGAAGAGGCGAGGACCTCGGACGTGCCCATGATGTGCCCGTGCCCGCCCAACAGACCACGAGACCGACGAAAATGTAAAGTTACAGGGTTAGAACCCTCCACTGCCCCCGCCTGGTAAACTGCTCCATGGGGATCCGTGGTCTGTGGGGCAGGGTTCCGGCAGTGGGATGTCCAGAGGTCATCGCTGAAGGGTCGAGGAGGCAGGCTGTGAGGAGGATAAAGAAATTTCAAAAAAAAAAAAAAAGTGTTAATCTGAGGCAGTGATGGCTGCTTTGGTTCTGTTTCACTTTCTCACGGTAAAGGTAGCGGCGGAAATGTAGGCTGACGGGTTTCCAAATTTGGTGGGGGGCTCAAGCACAATGTTGAATGTCGGCATCCCAAATCGGAACTTGTTTTAGACGGGTGTTGTTAAGAAATAACAACACCGTGCAACTGTCTTTCAGACAATCAGGAAGCATCTTTTGCGATAGCCATTTTCTAAAGTCAGATAAAATACAGCACAGCAGTGCATGTTGACATGACATAACACCTGGCACAGCAGCCTCGTATACTAGTAGGGTAGGAAGACGGCCAGGCACTGTGGAACCAAATCACAGCAGCCATCCATGAAACCGATAATACACCACGCGCTTGCATTCTGAGGAAGCAAGGGGGGAGAGAGAGAGAGAGAGACCACCCAGCCAGGAAAAGATATCCACCAGTTCTAGGGACATGGATATGTTGTTCATCCACACTTTCTGGCAGGTATCCTTGCCACTTTAAGTCTTGCCGGAAGGTCTTCAAGCTGGCTCCTCCCACCCACCCGGGTGGTAAAACTCTTGGCTCCGCCCCATGACGCCAGATCTTCCTTACCGCTTGGAAGCTCAGGTTCCCTCCTTAACGCTCTGCATATAAGACTGGTTCCTATTTCTTCGGTTTACCCGAAATTACTTTTAAGGTTTTCAAGACTTTGGTCATTTATTTCCCTCGTGGCTGCGATGGACAAATCGACTCCCAGTTTTCAGAGGTGCCCATGTGGGCAGAAGATGTCTCGGACGGATCCGCACTCCACGTGCGTCTACTGCTTGGGCCTTGAGCATGACCCGCAGGCTTGCGACCTGTGCTCTTCCTTTTTGGCCTACGTCCTGGAAGACCGTGCCGCCCGTTTACAACTTGGGCGCCCCGAGAAACGTTACCCTCCGGTAAAGTCGAAGGAGGCCCGTTTGGCGGTTTCCGCGGCGGCGGGATCGGCGGAACAGCTTGAGCAGATGATCGCCCTCGAGGAGGAGGCGGCGCAGGCCGCATCTTCGTCTACCTCGGCCGCAGCCTTTATCCCGCTCTCCCTGGGATCCTCTTATTCAGCTTCTTTTAAGGAGCTCTGTCTGTCCCTTTCCACTAAGGGAGAGGGACCAACATTCTCAGGGCTTTCCTCTCGGTCCAAGAAGAAGGACCACAAAGGTAAGTCCCTCTGTCGACGCTCTTGGGAGTGGGAGAGGTCCCTCTCCCTGAGTAGTCGACCATCGACTTCAGTCGATCCTTCGGGTTCGGCCACTGGCCTCACGGTGTCCCTGTCAGGTCAGTTGACCGAGACTCCCGTCGACGCAGTCAAGATTTTTCTCGACCCGTCGGATGGGCTGTCGACCGGTGAAGCCGAAAACCCTCACTCCCCGGTTCCCCCGGCGGAGATTGGGGTTTCCATGGACTTGCCTGTGCCTCCAGTTCCGGAGTCCACGGCTGAACCCTCCGAGCCGAGGGGAGAGCGGGTTTCCCCCGCCCTGCCCCAGAACCCTCCTCGGAAAAGCCGAGGTTCGCAGTCTCGGTCTCGGACTTCTTCTTGGTCCAGCCGATCCCGCCGTCATAGGCGGTCTCGGTCTGCGTGCGGCGGGCGCCGCCGTCTCCTCGCCTTCCTCCTCGGATGAGGGAAGGCTTGACGCAAGTTGCATCGGGCGCCACGAGACTCTCATGTGGCAACAGCTCCTCTGTCCGGGAGCAGCCGAAGGTAGCTTCCCTGCTATCAAGTGGCTGTCACCGGAGCGGCCGAAGCAACCCCTCGCTCTAGCCGAGGCACCTACTCCCAGGCCTGTTGCTCGACCAGAACCGGCTGCCCCACCGATTCTGGTGGAACCTCCGCCTCCACAGCCGTTGTTTGGGGCCCCGACCAAGAATTCTCGGTTGGCCCAGGGTCTGCCCCATAGGCTGTCTGTCACCCTCACTCCCGATCGCCCTCGGCAGGTGGAGGGTGGCTCAGGCCCAAGGCAGCTCTTTGCGGAATCTTCCAAGTCCGACGACGATTCCTCCCTATTCTCCAGCCGGGTCGACTTGGAGCCCTCCGGAGGTCAGTCGCTGGACGATAGCCCATCGTCCTTCATGGGTTTGCTTAGGATCATCTCAGAGTCCACCGGGATGCAGCTTGAGCCCATATCCAAGTGGGCCAAGTATCCCCTCACGGAGCTATTGAACCGAGGGGATTCTCCCACGGAGGCCTTTCCGGTGGCCGAGGCCATTGTCTGCCCGGCCTTGGAGCTCTGGCAGTGCCCTGCTTCCTGTCCTGCGCCCTCAGCCAGGATGGCTAGGAAGTACGCCATCCCTACCGGTTCCTTGTCGGTTTTGGAACACCCTCGGCGAGGGTTGGTTGCCTGACAAGCGTCTTCGGGCGTGCGGAGGTACCAGGCAGCGGACAAACCTCCGACAAGGAGCCCAAGAAGTTGGACTACGCCGGGCGCAAAGTCTACGCTGCGTCCTCCCTTGGCCTTCATCAGGCCAGTTCGGCCGTGCTGATGGCACACTTCTCTCACGCCCTGTTGGGCTCCCTGGACGAGGTAGTCCCTCATCTTCCGGCTGACCTGCAGTCCACGGTTAAGCAGGTGCAGGACCAGGGCAGGGCAGTGGCCAAGCAGCAACTTCAGACTGCTTTGGACATCGGTGACTCATGTGCCAGGTCAGTCGCGGCCGCAGTGGCTATGCGCCGTCGGGCATGGCTGAGGATATCCACCTTCACAGCGGATACCCAGCACAAGTTGGCGGATGTCCCCTTCCTGGGGACTGACCTCTTTGGCCCTGGAGTGGAAGGTCACCTCAGAGGATCAAAGCGTCCAATGCCACTCTAGGTCGGTCTCATCCGCCCAGAGGACAAGACCGCAGACCGCAACCTAGGCCCTTTCGTCCGTCTCTCTAGCCATGTCCGACCCAGCAGCATCAGGGCCAGCAGGCTGCAGCTTGCATCCCAAGCCCGTGGCTTCCTCCTCCAGGAAGCAGGGAGGTAAAGGCCCAGGTGGTCCCTCAGTCCCTCCTCCTAGCCTGCTCAGTGACAGGTTGAGGGGTGCGCCCCCAACCTGTCACCCCACCCAGGTTCCCCGTGGAGGCGGCTACCACTTCCTTTCCACCTGGTCCGCTATCACACAGACCGGTGGGTGTTGGAAGTGGTGGGAAAAACCTGCCTCTGGAGTTCGAGCAGGCCCGCCCTTCAGGCATCGCCCCAGGGGTTCAGGAGTCCGCAGCCTCGCTGTCGGCTCACCCGAGCCGACATCGCTCTGCTCCTCGAGAAGGAGGTGATCAGAGAGGTGGCGGACCCTCCATCAGACCAGGGATTTGTGTCCGGGTACTTCCTGGTCCCAAAACGGACGGGGGGCTGGCGCCCCATTCTCGACCTGCACGACCTAAACAAGTTCCTAGGGTCTCGGACCTTCAGGAAGGTCACTCTGGCTCAGATAATACCATCCCTGGAGCGCGGAGTGTGGTTCTGCTCTCTGGACGTACAGGATGCGTTTTTTCATGTCCCTATCCATCCGTCTCACCAGAGATTCCTTCGCTTTCGAGCGGAAGGATCCCTTTACGAGTTCCGAGCCATGTCCTTCAGCCTTTCTCTTGCTTCCAGGGTCTTCACCAAATGCATGGCAGTGGTGACAGCATTCCTGCGGCACCGAGGGGTCCGGGTGTACCCTTACCTGGACGATTGGCTGATAGCAGCCCCCTCCAGACAGGAGGTGGAGCGGTCCAGAGATCTGGCCCTCCAGGTTTGCTCTCAGATCAGCCTCCTCATCAAACGAGGCCAAGTCGGAACTCGAACCGGAGCAGGTGATTCTTTTCATCGGGGCAGAGCTCGACTCTCTTCAAGCCAGAGCACGGCTCCCGGTGGACAGGGCCGAGATTCTTTCCTCCTTTGCCCAATCATTTCTGATTGGGCAATCGCGCCCTGCCCAGGACTTCCTGCGCCTCCTGGGTCTCATGGCGGCCTGCACCAGCGTGGTCCGTTGGGCCTGCTGGAACATGAGTCCCCTTCAATGGGGGTTGGCCAGCCAGTGGTCTCAACGCTGCGATCCATTGGACCAGCTAGTGACAGTGACCCAGGGGATGTGGAACACTCTCCAGTGGTGGATCGTTCCTGCTCATCTGCAGGAGGGCATCCCGTTTGTCCGCCCTGAGCCGACGGTCTCTCTGTCGACCGACGCCTCTCTGATGGGTTGGGGTGCCCATCTGGGGGAGCCCACGGCCTCTGGTCCCCTCGGGAGTCCCAATGCCATATCAGCCTGCTGGAGCTTCGGGCGGTCCGTCTAGCTCTCACCGCCTTTGCTCCGTTTCTACAGGGTCAAGTGGTTCAGGTCCAGACAGACAGTACCACGACCATGTACTACCTAAACCGCCAGGGCGGGACGCGCTCCATGCCTCTGTGCAAGGAAGCTCTCCGCATTTGGTCACTGTAGCAGCCTGGAGGCGGATCTCCTAGCCATTCATGTGGCAGGAGCCTTCAACACCCTGGCCGATGCCCTAAGCTGGATAGGGGCTGTGTCTCATGAGTGGTCTCTCCTGCCGGAGGTAGTACAAGATCTGTTCTCCCATTGGGGCACTCCTCAGGTGGACCTGTTTGCCTCCAGGGAGAACGCGAAGCTGAGGCTGTTCCATGCCCACCCCCCTCAGCAGGGCTCGCTGCAGGGGGATGCCTTCTCGAGGCCGTGGACCCCGGGCCTCTTCTACGCCTTTCCCCCATTTCCCTTGATCCACAAGGTGCTTCTCAAGGTGAGGAGGGACAAGGCGCAGGTGATTCTGGTAGCCCCAGACTGGCCCCGCCAATGCTGGTATCCAGATCTCCTCAGCCTCAGCTCCAGGCTCCCGAGGCAGCTTCCAGCTCGCCCGGACCTACTTTCAGTCAATCAGGGGAAGGTGTTCCATCCAGACCTTCAATCCCTGCACCTGACGGCCTGGTTCCTGAGTGGCTAGAGTTCCAGGCCTTGGGTCTTTCCGACGAGGTCCTCAATGTAGTTGAGGCATCCCGTAAGGAGTCGACCAGGAAATGCTATGCCTTCAAATGGAAGAGATTTTCCATTTGGTGTCAGGGCAAGGGCCTCGACCCTTCCTCCTGTTCCTTGGCAAGCATCTTGGACTATCTATGGTCCCTTTCTCAGCAAGGGCTTAGGTCGGCGACCCTAAAGGTGCACCTGGCAGCCATCTCTGCTTGCAGGCGCGGGCGGGAAGCAGTGATGGCGCAGGAGAAGGTGGTCTGGCGCTTTTTCAAAGGCCTTGATCACATTTCCCCTCCGGTGCGAGAACCTCCACCTCCGTGGGATCTACTGCTGGTACTGGGAAAGCTCATGGGCAAGCCATTCGAACCAAGGCACAGGTGTGATCTCTCTCTCTCTCACCTGTCGTGGAAGACCGCCTTCTTGGTGTCTGTTACGTCAGCTAGAAGGATGGGAGAGCTCCAGGTGCTTTCCATCGAGTCTCCTTACCTGGTCGTCCACAGGGACAAGGTTTTCCTGCGCCCCCAACCGAAATTCCTTCCGAAGGTGGTGTCGGAGTTTCACCTTAACCAGGTGTTGACTCTCCTGGTGTTCTACCCCAATCACACCTCGGAAGCCGAATATAGGCTCCATACTTCTGGACCCTAGAGCGCTCGCTTACTGTAAGGAGGCGCTGCGGCTGAAAGTCGGGAGAGGTTCGCCAGCTGTTTGTCACCTACGCTGAAGCCGCACCTGGCGGACCTGCAGCCAAGCAGGCGATAAGCAGGTGGGTCACCTCCTGCATAGATCTCTAGGTAGGTTGGCAGGCATGGAGCCTCCAGAGTGATAAGAGCTCATTCTACCCACCATACCACTGCATCGGTGGCTGCTTCCAGGGATGTCCCTATCTAGGAAATCTGCAGGGCTGCTACCTGAAGTCAGCACACACCTTCATCACCCACTACCACATCAACCTTGAGTCTCACCAGGATGCTGGTTTTGAGGCCTTGGTTCTCCAGTCTCTATTCCCTAAGTAGGGGGTGTGCGCCTTGCCTCCCTCCTCCCGGAGAACTGCTAGGAGTCTGCCAGAAAGTGTGGATGAACAACATATCCATGTCCCTAGAAATACAGGTTACTCACCTGTAACAGGAGTTCTAGGGTATGTTGTTCATCCACACGACCCACCTGACCTCCCCGGCTTCGATGCACTACCTGAGCTTCCAGCGGGCCAGATCTGGCGTCATGGGGCGGAGCCGAGAGTTTTACCACCCGGGTGGGTGGGAGGAGCCAGCTTGAAGACCTTCCGGCAAGACTTAAAGCGGCAAGGATACCTGCCAGAAAGTGTGGATGAACAACATATACCATTTCTAGAACTCCTGTTACAGGTGAATAACCTGTATTTACAGCCAGCCCACCCAAGAGGCAGGCAAGAGTCAGGATGGTGTCAGCAGATAGCTAGTTACTCAGCAAAAGCTTGCAGTGTTTGGCCTGCCATGTATGTGTGTTCACCCCCCAACCAGGTAACACTCATGCAGCTGGCAGGGCAGGCAGCGCTGGTGTGCCATGTGTGAGTGGAGTGCTTTTTGGGGGGGGGGGGATGACCCAGAGTCTTGAGCAGCCTGCTCATCATGTCTGTGAAACACTTTGCAGTGCTGTCTTTACCTTGTCCCCCAGCATCTGTGTCTGTAGCTGGTCCCCCGATGGCACTTTAAGTGTAAAGCAGCTCCAGTCCCCCAACTACAGTCTCTACTGTGTCTCAGTCCCCCTGTAGTTGTTCCACTTGCAGCAGCCTACTCATAGAGAATGCATATAAATCTGTTTGCATGGAGGCTGAGGCACAAGCAAAAGTAGTCCACCAGGGGATGTGTAAGTTTCCTATTTCCACTTCCAGTCCGGCCCATAGTACTGTGATCCTCATGAGCCTGCTGGCTTATGCCAGGCAGCCTTAAAATAATTACCAAAGATGTATCATATTTGTCTCCTGCCATCCAGGCTGCTGCAGCTTGCTGCATAATGTGAAATGGCACTAGTCATTTTTAATGGAAGCTGCTGCCAGCACATTTTATGGAACTTGGCTTTATGAAGAAGAATTCCATCAATCACAGAAACCTCTGAGAATCCGAGGCCCTGTGATCTACCTTTATCTCCCAGCCTTACAACCACAGACTGATTGTTAACCATCTCCGGGAATAAGCAGGGTTGCCCGATCTGTGTTGTCATGATTTCCTGTCCTTCCTTGCCGATTGGAAGCACTCATTAGTGAGGGTTCCTCTTCCAGTTGTGGCTGGTTGCTTGTAACTGAGGTACTTCCCAGGGGTTGGTCCTCTCCCCATTGCTGTTTACCATATATATGATGCCATTGAGGGACATCATCTGGAAGTACAGAATTTGGTATCACTGCTGTGCTTTACCTCTCCTCCATGCATGGCCAGAGCGATTGCCCCATACTGCTTTTAGAACATTGTCTGGTGGAGATGAAATACCCTGTGGCCTCCAACTGGCTGGCTCTAAATCCCAGGAAAAAGACCTGTTTCTGGTGGATTCTGACTGTGGTCTCTGTTGTGGTGACCCTGAAAGCTCAGGTGTCTGCCGCAGTCAAGAATTCCTTTTATTGTCTTAAAAATAGTGTCAGGCTGCAACCCTTTCTTAGAGTCTTGTGGTCAGAAAACTGTAGTGCAGGCATTCGTTTCATCACAGCTGCTGAGTGTGCCCTCCTTCCAGCTAAAGTCCACAGGGAAAGGGCATTCTCTGTAGTTGCCCATTTCCTGTGGAATACTGTCCCTCCATAAGTATGCAACATCATGTCAGAGGGACATTTGAGGGCAACGGTTCCTCTGGCCCTGCTAATTGGCATTATCTGCTTCTGTTGTAAACTTCATTTGTTTTTACCTTTTATTTTGTTTTATTATAATGTTTCTTTACAGATTTATTCCTATAGTAAAGCGCTTTGAGTTTTTAAGAAAGGCACTATAACAACCTAGACCATACTAATTTTGCTATGAAATACTGCAGAAGGAGCAGGGCACTTGTGTATCTGGTCCCAAAGAGATGAGCATAAACTGGCTAATGTGCAAATTTTTAGATTGTGTGCTTTTACTGTATTTTGTACATATAATTATGGTTGTATTTGTATATATTGTGTTGTACGTTTCTGGGGACGTGAATATGATATTCTATCTACACTGTCCGGCATTGTCCTTTCCCCTTTAAATCTTGCTGGAAGTCTTCAAGCTAGCTCCTCCCACCCACCCAGGTGGTATCACCCCCGGCTCTGCCCCATGATGCCAGAACTTCCTTTCCGCTGGAAGAAGCAGGTTCCCTCCTTACCGCTTCCACATTGAGTAGGCCCTAGCACTCAAATCTTCAGATTTACTTCCAAAACCTAAACTCATACAAGTTTTGTTTTCAGCTCTTATCTTCCATTGCGACTGCGATGGAGGACCAGTCCTCTCCCAGGTTCCGTCAGTGCCCATGCGGGCAGAAGATGTTGCATACTTATCCACACGCCACCTGCATTTACTGCCTGGGGCACGAGCATGATCCCCAGGCTTGCGAGATATGCCGGCTGTTTCACTCATCAGTTGTTAAGGACCGCCTTGCCCACCTGAAGTTTGGCCGCTCGGGAAAACTGCATCCGCCGGTCAAATCTAAGGACACTTCTTGGGTGGTCTCTGTGGCTGCGGGGTCCACCGAGCAGCTGGAGCAGCTTAAGGCCTTCGAGGAGGGAAGTGGTCCAGGCCGCCGTGCAGTCCTCCTTCAGCTTCGGCCTTCGTTCCACTCAGGTTGGGCTCCACTCATTTGGGCTTCTTCAAAGAGCTGTGCCAGTCTGTCCCAACTAACAGAGAAGGCCTTTGGGTTCGCACAGCTCTAGGTCTCACAAGAAGGAGTCCAGGAAAGGAAAGAAGACTCACCATCGACGTTCTTGGAACCGAGAATGTTCTCAGTCTCAGGACTCTCAGGTTTTGGCCACGGTGTAAACCGCGGCCTTGGCCGCTGGCTTCACAGTGCCCCCATCAGACCAGCCAGCTGAGACGCCAGCCGATGATGCGGCTGAGATTTTTCTCGACCCGGTCAACCGGTTGTCACCCAAAGAGGCTGACAACTCCTTGTTCAGGACTCCGGTCTTGCTGGTGACCACCGTAGAGTTAGCTCAGCCCGCTTAGCTAGACCCGCCACTCGCCGACCTTGACCTGGAGGAGCCGTGGTACTCCCCAGCTTCCTCCAAGATCCCCCACTGGCATGCCCGGTGGCCATGATCTAGGTCATCCTCATCCTCTGGGTCAAGCAAGTCCCACCGGCATTGGCGGTCTCACTCTCGACATCATGGCAAGCGCCACTGCCACTATTCATCTTCGTCCTCCTCGGGTGAGGAGAGGAGAGGCTTCTGCGCAGACTGTGTCAACACTACAAAGACTTGGTGTGGCAACAGTTGGTGTTGTCTGGTCTGAAGCCAACCCCAGCTCCCACACCAGCTATCATCTGGCTGTTGTCCGACACTGATGCCCCCGGAGGGGCCGGTCAATACCACTTCTCTACCCATGGAGCCGGTACAGATCGCCTCGGTTCAGCTGAAGTTGGCCTCTCCACCGATCGTGTTGGAGCTGCCACCCCAACAACCACCAACCGCTGTTCAACCAAGGAGTCCGGTCGGCTTAGGGACTTCCCCATCAGCTGTCATTCACTCTTACACCTGACCGCCAGCACCAGGTCCGGAGTGACCTGGGTGGTCGGCCACTCTATGCAGACTCCTCGGAGTCTGAGGATTCCTCACTGTACTCGCTCCCAATCAACATGGAGTCGGTGGGGGACCTTTCAATGGAAGAAGGTCCCACGTCCTTCATGGGCGTCCTCCGTCTCATCTCAGAATTTACAGGGATGGATTTGGAGCCCGTTCAGAAGCAGTCTCGCTAACCCCTCACAGGGATTCTGGATAAAGGGGACTCTCCAACGGAGGCTTTCCCAGTGGCCTAGGCCATAGTTGGCCCTGCCCTGGAGCTCTGGCAGCACCCCACCTCTTGCCCTTGGCCCGGATGGCACGCAAGTATGCGGTGCCCACTGGTACCCTCTCAGGCTTCACGGAGCACCCTTCGGCCAAAGGGTTGGTGACCAACTCCGTGTTTCGGTGCGTGGGCAATTCGGGGGATGTCGATAGACTGCCGGACAAGGAGTCCAAGAAATTGGACCACTTAGCCAAAAGGTCTGTGCTGCCTCTTCGCTTGGCCTCCACCAGGCGAGCTCAGCTGTTGTGATGGCACACTTCTCCCAAGCCCTTCTGGGCTCTCTGGATGAGGTGATTTCTCATCTTCCTGTGGACCTCCAGACTACAGTCGAGCAGGTCTGGGACCAGGGTCATGCTGTGGCCAAACAGTAACTTCAGACGGCTCTGGACATTGGGGATTCCTGTGCCCACTCGGTGGTGTCCGCAGTCGCCATGCGCCATAGGGCTTGTCTGAGAATCTCGGCCTTCATGGCAGACACTCCGCATAAGCTGGCAGACATCCCTTTTCTGGGTACCGACCTGTTTGGGCCCAGTGTGGAAGGTCACCTCCAGCGTATCAAGAAGTCCAGTGCCACCTTGGACTCCGAGACGTCTGCCCAGAAGGATCCCAAGGGCTCCAGGCAACAGAAGCATAAGCCCTTTTGGCCCTCCACTCCTGCGGCAAAATCAGCCCAGCATCAGTCTGGCCAGCAGCCTCAGTCCTGGCGACCGAGGCCCAAATCTGTGGCCTCAGTGGTCCGAAAGTCTGGAGGGAAGGACCTGGTGGCTCCTCAGTTGGATCCTCCTCCTCCAAGCCTGCTCAGTGACAGGATGGGGGTTGCCACCCTCATGCCTGCCACGGCTCCCCTGGGTCCTCCTTTGGGGGGGCTGACTCCACCACTTTCTTTCAGCCTGGTCTGCTGTTACCACAGATAGGTGGGTTCTGGAAGTGGTCAGTCAGGGTCTGCCTCTAGAGTTTGAGCAGTACCCTCCCAGCCAAGCCCACGCTCCACGGGAGGACTTGGTATCCACAGACACTCAGTCAGCTCTCCAAGATGACATAGTCCAACTCCTCCACAAGGATGTTGTGGTCAGAGTTGCAGATCCTACGGAACACCCAGGGTTTGTCTCCAGGTACTTCCTGGTGCCAAAGTGGATGGGGGGCTGGTGCCCCATTCTGGATCTTCATGACCTGAACCAATTCTTTAGGCCCTGCACCTTCTGGATGATAACTCTGTCCTAGATCATACTATCTCTGGAGCAAAACATGTGGTTTTGCTGTCTGGAGCTTCAGGACGTGTTTTTTCACATCCCGATCCATCTGTCCCACCGAAGGTTCCTCAGCTTCCAAGCCGATGGAGCCCTTTTTGAGTTCCAAGCCATGCCTTTCGGGCTCTCCTCGGCCCCAGGGTCTTCAACAAATGCATAGCAGTGGTGGCAGCTTACCTGAGGTGCCGAGGGGTTCGGGTGTACCCCTACCTGGACAATTTGCTGATTGCAGGTCCCTCCAGGCAGGAGGTGGAGCAGTCCAGGGACCTGGCCCTCCAGACCTGCATTGACCTTGGCCTTCTGGTCAACGAGGCCAAGTCAGAACTCGTGCCCTCGCAGGTGATCAGCTTCATCAGGGCAGAGCTCTACTCTTGCCAAGCCAGAGCGTGGCTCCGGGCAGACAGGGTGGAGGTTCTCTCCTCCTTTACCCAGTCATTTCTGGTTGGGCACTTGCACCCTGCCCAGGACTTCCTGCGCCTCCTGGGTTACATGGGAGCCTGCACCAGTATGATCTGAAGGGCCCATTGGCATATGCGCTCCCTGCAATGGGAGCTGGCCAGTCAGTGGTCTCAGTGCAAAGGTCACTTCGACTAGCTGGTCACTGTGACCCAGAGGATGTGGGATGCACTCTGGTGGTTAGTCCCAGAGCATCTGCAGGAAGGGATCCTGGTTTTCCTCCCCGAGCTGATGGTCATCGTGATGACCGATGCACCTCTCACAGGCTGGGGTGCCCATGTGGGTGAACACAGAGTCCATGGGCCCTGGACCCCCGAGGAGTCCCGATGCCACATCAGCCTGCTGGAGCTCCAAGCAGCCCAGCTAGTGCTGACTGCCTTCGCTCAGTTTGTTTGGGGTCAAGTGGTCCAAGTCCAGATGGATAATACCATGACCATTTACTACCTCAACAAACAAGGTGGAACACACTCCCTGCCCCTGTGCAAGGAAGCCCTCCACATTTGGACTGTTGTGCGCAGCCTGGAGGCGGATCTCCTAGCCATCCTTGTGGCAGGAGCCTCCAATCAGCTGGCGGATGCCCTCAGCTGGGTGGGCTAGGCATCTCACAAGTGGTCTCTCCATCTGGAGGTAGTTCACAGTCTGTTCTCCCAGTGGGTCACCCCTCAGGTGGATCTGTTCACCTCCAAGGAGAACGCAAAACTGAGGCTGTATTGCGCCTGCCCCTCTCGGCGGGGAACACTGCAGGGGATGTCTTCTCGAGGCCTTGGACCCCTTGCCTATTCTGTGCCTTCCCTCCACTTTCCTTGATCCACGAAGTGCTGCTCAAGGTCAGGAGGGACAAGGCACAGGTAATCCTGGTGACTCCGGACTGGCCCTGCCAGTTTTGGTACCCAGATCTCCTCAGCATCAACAACAGGCTTCTGTGGCATCTTCTCATACGCCCAGATCTGCTCTCATTCAGTCAGGGAAAGGTACTCCACCTGGACCTTCAGTGCCTGCACCTGACAGCCTGGTTCCTGAGTGGCTAGAGTTCTAGGCTTTGGGTCTCTCCAAAGATGTCCTCACTGTTGTGGAGGCATCTAGAAAGGAATCAACCAGAAAATGCTATGCCTTCAAATGGAAGAGATTCTCCATTTGGTGTCGGGGCAAAGGGTTGGACCCTTTGATCTGTCCTGTGGCTAGCATTTTGGACTACCTGTGGTTTCTCTCCAAAGGGGGACTTCAGACCACGACCCTTAAGGTGCACCTGGCAGTCATCTCTGCTTACCAGACGTGGGCTGGTCAGCGGTCAGTGGCACAGGAGAAGGTGGTCTGGCACTTTTTTGAAGGCGTAGATCACATTTCCCATCCAGTACGTGAACCACCACCACCACCGTGGGACTTGTTGCTGGCTTGGGCAAAGCCCATGGGCAAGCCATTCGAACTGATGCACAGGTGTAGCATGTCTCACCTGTCATGGAAGACCACCTTCCTGGTGGCTGTCACATCAGCCAGAAGGATCAGTGAGCTCCAGGTGCTCTCAGTGGGGTCTCCTTACCCGGTCTTCCACAGGGACAAGGTTGTCCTGTGCCCCAACATGAAGTTCCTCCCGAAGGTTGTGTCGGAGTTTCTCCCGAACCAGGTGATGACTCCTCTGGTGTTCTTCCCGAATCATACCTCAGAGGCCGAACACAGGTTCCATACTTTGGTCCTGAGGCGCGCACTTGCTTACTACAAAGAGCACACGGCAGGAGTTTGGGGAGAGGTTCACCAGCTGTTTTTCACCTACGCTGAAGCCGCACCTGGCAGACCTGCAGCCAAGTGGATAATTGGCAGGTGGATAATTTCCTGCATTGATCTCTGCTATAGATTGGTGGGTAGGAAGCCTCCTTGAAGGCTTAGGGCTCATTCCGCCCATCATATCGCTGCGTCGGTGGCTGCTTCTAGGGATGTCCCTATCCAGGAAATCTGCAGGGCTGCTACCTGTAAGTCAGCACACACCTTCATTTCCCATTACCACAGTGACTTTGAGTCACACCGTGATGCTGGTTTTGGGGCCTTAATTCTCCAATCCTTATTTCCTTGGTAGGGGGTGTGCGCCTTGCCTCCCTCCTCCTGGAGAACTGCTAGGAGTCTGCCAAACAGTGTGGATAGAACATCATATCCACATCACTAGAAACACAGGCTACTCACCTGTAACAGTAGATCTTCCACGGACTGTTCTCTTGCAGTAACTCATTACTTATGGGAGTCGCCACCAGGTGGAGCTGTCTCACGGCAGCTTCTTCAGCAGTCTTGTATAGGGGCTGCCCCCATGACATCACTTCCGTAGGTGGAGTATAAGAGGGGGCAGACCCTAGTACCCTTTGTTCATTTTCCCGCTGGCTTCAACTCACACAGCATCTAACTCAGTCTCCTGGGTTGCAGTCTTCGACGGAACCTCAACCCAATTTTCTTCTTCTTTCCTGGGCCTGTGGCTTACTCCCAGGCCCTGGATCTTTTTTTCCCTTATAGGTTCAGGGCTGGGCCTATGCTTCTCACAGCATCCCCCGGCTATCCTTGTATGCAGGCCTGTGTTCACTCACAGTAGCCCTGCTGCTCCTTGGCCCAGCCTGGATCATTGACCTCTTCCATGGCTGACAAGGCAGCCTGCCAGAATCCGGGGCAGGGATCGGGGACCCTCCTTCAGGGTACCCCACTAGGAGCTCTCGTTCCCAGCATCGGAGGGTGCAGGACTCGCACTCCTCACACCCCTACCGATCCTCTCTGTTGTCGGTGTCTCCTCCGCCATCGACAGGGCATTCAGTGTCGACGGGGCTGCTCTCCCCGTCGACAGGCCTTCCTTGCTCCCTCTATCATCGACGGGGCCTTCCCCATTGATGGAGCACTCAACAGGACATGTCTCATCGACGGGCACTATTCCCCAGTCACCGGCATGTCCCTCGTCGACGGGGGACCTCCTCCCATCGACGGAGCTTGTTGCTCCTTCTTCCCCATCGACAGGATGCATTTCCCCGTTGACGGGACTCTCTAGGCAGTCTCTCTCATCGACAGGAGCTCCTCTCCCATTGATGGAGCATTCCTCATCGACGAGACGGCTTCCTCCATCGATGGAGCATTCCTTGTCTACGGGGTGGCAGCCCCCATCACCAGGAAGTCATGCTATGCTTTCCTCATCAACGGGGCTGCTTCCCCCGTCGACAGCACCTCTTGGCGGTCCACCCCTCCCATGGGGCAGCCTTCCTATTCGTCGGAGGGTGCGCTATACCCTGGCCCCTTCCCAGACCGTGGGTCCACTTTGGGTCACCTCTTCCAGCCCTGGCATGGGCACCTGCATGTGTGCATTGGCTGGAGTTGGCCCCTTCACCCGCTTTGTGGCCGATCCTTTTTGGTGCCTGCTGCCAGATGCCCAGTGCCCACCCGATTCGTTGCCCTTCCTCCGTGTCGCCCGTGCGAGCGGGATGCCACCTGTCAGGGGCCACCAGTGACCGCCCCTGTGGTACCCCGCCCTCCTCCAAGCGCCGCCCTCCTTCTGTTGACCTCCCCCTTCCCAGGTGCTGGGCATTGCCCGCATCGTCATGGAGGTCCTCTGTTCCTTGGATCACGGCCAGGCCTTGAGCTCCCCTGTGGGTCCCCCACTACTCTCCCTCACCCCCACCCAAGTGCTTTTGCCCAGACCCTCCGGTTTCTGCCTGGACCCCCCCCCTTTCCCATATGTCCGGCCTCCCCTTTTGGAGCCTCAGATGGGGAGTACCCCTTTGGGGTCCTGGGCTTTGAAACCGGCCATTCGGACTATGGGGACTCTGGCTTGCAGATGCCTCCTTCATGGATCTTTTGATCCAGATCTGGGACATCTACTTTCCCGATGAGGACCCAGATTTCCTTTGCCGGGACCTCACCGACTACCTTGGCATGCTCATTGCACCTGTCCAGGTTATCCCTCCCATGAGCCCAGTTTATGCCAATGCCGTTGCCCAGGCATGGCGCCACCCTGCTTCCACCATGCCCACCCCCCGTGGGCCTGATTGGCTTTACTGTGCCCCCCCAGATCAACCTTGGTTGTCTGTCACACCTGCAGCTGACTCTGGGATCATTGCGGCAGCTCACGGTCTGGCCGCCCGGCCTTACCATACTAGTCTGGTGCCGCTGGACAGTGAGTCCCGGTGCCTAGATTTTCTTGGCAAGAAGGTCTGTGCCCCCAGTACTCTTCTGCTGCACATTCTTAATTATTTGGGCCACATGGCCCGCTATCTGCACACCTTGGATGCCTCGACTGTGGATGCACTGTCCTCCTTGCCGCCCTCACCAGCCTCGGCATGGGTTTCCCAATCAGTGGCTGCCTGCCCTCCTTGCCCGTCACCTTCTGTGGGCAAGCTATGATCTGGTTGATATGCAGCTCACCTGTCTGCCACTGGCATTCGTGCGCCATGCTTGGCTCGGTGTCGGATTTGGCCCCGCGTTCAGTTGTCGGTGGCTGACGCCCTGTTCTGCGGGGCCCGATGCTTTGGTGCCAGTACCAGTCCATTCTGGATTCTCTTCAGGCCTCCGGCCACACCCTGCGGTCTATCCAGGAACTGTATCGTGGTACGCCACGGACCCCATCTCCCGCTCCTGTGGGCGGACCTCTGCGTTCCCAGCCTCGTTCCAGAGGGCATCTCGTGGCCACGATCAGGCTTCCCAGGGCTCTGCCCCTCCACCCCGTGCCTGTTCCCCTCCTAGGCCCAGGTCTGCACCTGTATCTTAGCCTCTCCATAGGGTTTCCCATCCTCCTCTTGCAGGCCTCGGAGGCATCAGGGACTCCATCCCCTATTGTGAGGCCTGCTCCTATTGCCAGACTTGACGCTCCACGCAGATTTCTTGGGGACCTCTGCTACTCTCCCTTTGGGAGCCCTTCGGTGTCCCCTTGGTTTCAGATTATCCACTACCTCCTGCACTTTCCGCCTCTTCGGGAGCTCTACTGGATTGTCTGCATGCCATGTCCTCTTGATCCCTGCCTCGTCAGGATGTATCATTGTGCTTGACCTCCTGCAGCTTTCTGTTCCGCTTCGTCAGGCTCCCCGCCTGTCTGTCCGGCACCTTGGATGCCCTGGGGTGCTTGCTGCAAGCCATTGCCTTTCGCACCCCTGCACTGCAGGTTGTATCATTGGCATGGCCCTATTCATTCTATCCCTTCGGGGATCACTGTTTTACTTGCCACCTGCGGAAGTGGCGTGTATTTACTTGACTCTGGCTCTGTGATGCCGTCCCTAGTCCAGGCTTACACGGCTATCCATTGCATGGGTCTGCGGCTCCTCCATGGCTTTCACCTGGACTGTGTTCGCTTTTTCTTTCCCATTCTTTCTCGAATGGTCCTCTTTGCTTTCTTGAGCTGTGCCCTCGTGCCTGGCTCCAAGCTTTACTGATCCTCCCTTATGGATCTTACTGCTTGGCAATCTCCCATAAGTAATGACTTACTGCAAGAGACCAGTCCATGGAAGATAGTGGGGTTACGTAAGAACTTACCATAACAGTAGATCTTCCAGGACGTGTCTCTTGCAGTAAGTGCCCCACCCTCCATCCCCCTCCCTTTGTTGTTTCAAGGGGTTTTCTTGGAGTCCTTGCAACTCCAGACATTGGGTTTGGACTCCTTCGTCCCTCGCCGTGTGTGCTGAAGCCAACGGTGAACAAAGAGTACTTGGGGCCGCCCCCTCTTATACTCCACCTACGAAAGTGATGTCATGGGGGTGGCCGCTATACGGGACTGCCGAAGAAGCTGCCATGAGACAGCTCCACTTGGTGGCGACTCCCATAAGTAATGACTTACTGCAAGAGATACGTCCTGGAAGATCTACTGTTAAGGTAAATTCTTATGTAACTGCACCTTCTAGGAGAGGTATATGATGTTCATCCACACAGACCCACCTGACTTCCCCAGGCTCAGGCGCACAATCTCTGCTTTCAGCGGGCAAAGATCTGGCATCATGGGGCAAAGCGGAGGGTTATACCACCTGGGTGGGTGGGAGGAGCCAGCGTGAAGACTTCCGGCAAGATTTAAAAAGGAAAGGACAATGCCAGACAGTGTGGATGAACATCACATACCACTCCTAGAACTACTGTTACAGGTGAGTAACCTGTGTTTCTGGGTCATGCCTGTAAATGGACCACGTGGCCCAGTGTTTCCTCCCAGTAATCAAATAAAACTGAATTGAATTGTCTTTATATTCAGTGCTAATCAGCGTTAAAAAGTGCAGTATAACCACAGCCCAGGATACCAGCAACACTCACGTTTTGCACCACAGAACAAGCACTTTCTGTGGTGTGTAACGTTGGTGTTGCTGTTATACTGATCTGTGGTTATGCTACATTTCTCAGTGTTGATTAGCACTGAAGTAGTAAGTAAGTAAATCTTTATTTGTATAGTGCCTTTCCACAACCAAGGTGCTTCACATTTAAAATATAATATACAAACATAAAATTTACAGTAAAACAATAAATATAGCTATGATTTAAAAGCCAACCTTAAAGGTGATCTGCCACTGAACAGGCAGCCAATGCAGTCCACGCAGCACAGGCGTAATATGACTGGCCCTTGCTGTACCAGTCAGAAGTCTGGCCGCAGCATTCTGCAATAGCTACAGGCAACAGATATCAACCCCAGGAAGCCCTAGGTAGAGGGCATTGCAGTAGTCAAAGCGGTTGGTGATTAAGGCATGGACCAGTGTTGGAAGGTCATCAGGAGGAAGCAGGTGTTTCACCAGAGTGATATTCCTCAGATGGTAAAATGAGGATTTAACCACGGCCGACACCTGAGATTTCAGGGTCAGGCTGTCATCAAAAATAACTCCCAGGTTATGCACACAGTCTGAGGTAGTGAGCTGAACACCATCAAGCCATAAGCCTGGTGCCTGTCCAGCCCCCAAACCCACCCTCGGACGACATGGGTCCACTACCAACACTTTGGTCTTGTCCGGATTCAGTCTCAGCCAGCTGGTGCTCATCCAGTCCTTGATCTTGGCAGACACTAAACAGGTTCGCGCCGGTGTCCCCCAAGGCTCCATCCTGGGCCCATTGCTGTTCAGCCTGTTCCTCAGCTCCCTCCCCAACTCCACCTCTCAGCAAGTCATACTCTATGCAGATGACACAGTGATTCTTGCCTCTCATCATGACCAAAGCCACCTGCAACAAACCCTTCAACACGGCTTCACCTCTGTTGAAAGTTGGTTCAAAGAACATAAGTTAATCCTTAACCAGAAAAAAACGAAGACTATGATTTTCACCAGCCACCAAAACAAGTACAAACACCACCAACTCTCCTTAAACACCTGCCTCTGGGACTCCCTGGAGCAGGTTGACTCCTTCAGATACCTAGGAATCACCCTAGACCCACACCTGTCCTTTGGAACCCATATAACCAATGTCGCTAAAACCGTGAATACTAGACTGTGTTTACTCTACCGGCTTCATCTGCACCTGACTAAAGAGGCCCTCTTTGCCCCAGTTCAAAGCTCCATCATCTCCCAGATTGACTATGGTCTTATCTTCTATGGCACTGCCACTACCACTGCACTCAGAAGGATTACTACCGCCCTAAACAAGGTCTGTCGACTCATCACTGGGGCCGAATGGCTCACACACACCTGTGACCTCTACTCTCAAGCTAACTGGCTTCAACTTTATAAAAGAATTCAGTACCAAACCTGCATGGTTGCTAAAGAAAATACAGTTGGGAACTGCCCCTCCCGGGGTCTGTTCACTCCTTCAAATGAAAACCAGCTCCAGAATTACCAGGGGATCAAAGCCACAACTTTTCCATATCCCTCGCTGCCGCACAGCCATTGGCCAGCGTTCATTCACCTACAGGGCACCCACTTGGTTTAATGGTCTTGCCAATGATACTATCAATACCACTGGGCTAGGGGCCTTCAGATCCAGACTCCGTAACACCCTGGTCGCGTCCAGCATCTGTGACTGTCATGGATAATGTCTATGCAACTCCGCTCGGCTACTGCTCTTTCCTATATCTAGCTCCTTACATAACGCACTTGCCCTAGTTTGACCTCTGCCCCACACGCTCTGCAGCACCTGACAATGCCACCTTCCTGGCAGCTCCCCCCACCCCCCTCCTTATCCTTACCTATCCCCCCTCTCCTCTCTTCTCATTTCTTACCCCCTTGCCCCTCCCATTTCTTTCTACCACCCCCATTGTCCTCTTCCTTTCCACTTTACCCTCTACCTGTCTGTTCGAAATTAATTTGATATCCTTACCCTTATTTGTGTAACAGTTTTGTCTATTGTCATGTGATACCTATGTCTTGACATGGAACCTTTGTAAAAGAGCCCTGGGCTCAAAGGTAATTGTAATCCTAGAATTGAAATAAATAAATAAAATAAATTAAAATAGCACAGAGACTGCATCAAACTGTCTAGGTAGAAAGGACATATACAGTTGAGTATCATGTGCATAGCAGTGAAAACTCAAACCGTATCGCCTGATGATATCTCCTAATGGCAGCATATACACTGCAAACAACATGGGTGCCAGTATGGAGCCCTGCAGCACCCCGCAGGACAGGGGGAGGGCATCAGAGGAATAAATTCCAGTGACAACCTTCTGTGACCTGTCTGCGAGGAAGGATCGAAACCATTCGAGGACTTTCCCAACAGCCCACAAAGGAGCCGCAAGGACACCAAAAGCACACCATGGTCTACAGTGTCAAATGCTACAGAGAGGTCAAGAAGGACCAGGATGGTACGAGCCTTTCGATCTCTCGCTATTAGGATGTCATTCAATACTCGGACAAGTGCAGACTCAGTGCTATGTCTATTCTTAAATCCAGACTGGAGAGCTTCATAGACATAGTGGGTCACAAGGTGATCATCCAATTGCAATGCAACCACTTTCTCAATAGCCTTACCCACAAAAGGCAGGTTAGAGACAGTCCGGTAGTTAGCTGGACAGTCTGGATCCAAGCAGGGTTTTTTAAGGAGTGGTCATACGACCGCCTCCTTGAGGGGATCAGTAAAGACCCCCTTCTCCAAGGAACTCCAGACAATTTCAGCTACTATCGGGCAGATAACCTCTTCACAACCCACTAATAGAGGAGTAGGGCCCGGATCCAAACTACAACTGGTTGGGCGCAAGGTCTGGACAGTCTTCACAATGTCTGTGAATTCCAGATGGCTAAAGTCTGTCCAGACAGACCGAGTGCTCCCCACCTCCCGCCGACCTCCACAGTCCCTCATAGGGAGAGCCTGGCCAATACCGGACCCGATGCTGGCAATCTTATCTGCAAAGAATCGAGCAAGCTCCTCACATTTAGCCTGAGAAGAGGCTCCCCTGGACTGGAGACAGATTGGATTGCACAATCTGTTGACAGTCCGGAAGAGTAGAGCCAGTCGATTATGCACAGCAGAAATCTCCCTGGACACTAATTCTGCCTTCTTATGGGTGATTTCTGATTGATAGCCTTTATAATGTTCCATCAATGTAAGCCTGTCAGCATCCAGGCCAGACTTCCACCATGCTCTCGCCATCCTTCGACCAACTCGCCTCAGCTCCTTCAAGGACCCATCAAACCAAGAGGTCCTTGGGCGAAGACTGGGTGGCCGAACACAAACAGGAGCAACCAAGTGCAGGGCATCTCCCACCGCCTTATTATAGGCCAGTATGAGACCCCCTGAACTCATGCATTCACCCAACAATCCCGATAGGTCCAGCACTGCCGATAGACCATCTAGGGTAACCCCTCCCCTTAAGGGACAATCTCCATAGGGGCAGGTCCATTGGGGGGAGTCCCGAAACTGAACCCTATGGTGTGATGGTCAGACCAAATGACTGGTTCCACCCCCAAATCCGTGATCTCTATCCCCAAGAGGAACACCAGATCCAGAGAGTGGCCCCCTATATGGGTAGCGGAGGTAACCACCTGTGTGAGGCCCATCATCATCATTAGCTGGAGGAGATTTTGACCAAACTGTGAGAGTTCATAGTCGACCCAGGGATTTAAGTCTCCCAGAACTGTCCATCTGGGGAACTTCAGTACCATGTCGACGATGAAGTCCGCTGTCTTCTGCAGGAATTCTCTGCCATCACCTGGTGGATGGTAGATGAGGAGTATCCCGTAACCTACACCCTCTCCCAAGATACACGCAAAGGATCTGGTTGGCCCCACTGGCACATCCACAAGGCCCAGTTTGGTCTTAAAAATAATGGCTACACCCCCGCTGCTATGATCCAGCCTTGGGTGGTATATCACCGAGAACCTAGCTGGAAGAGCAGAAGCCATTAAAATACACTTGTACATTATCCAGTTTGTGCTCATCTCTTTGGGACCAGATACATGAGTGCTCGGCTCTTTCTAGTACAGTATTTCATTTTTGATACACTGGAGGCACCATGGTGGAACTCTGTGAGTGGCATTTTAGCCTTAATTTTGCTACAGCTCGGGTATTTTCAATCAGCTCAGTCTTCTTTATTAACTCATTGGCTTGGAAAGGGCGGTGGACTAAATATATGACATCTCCTTGGATTTGTAATAGCAATGTAAGGTTTTAAACTAATTGACATAGACAAACAAAAAAAAGCCTACAGGGAAGCCATTACTTTTTTTTTTTCTCACTTGTCAATTTGCAGTGGTGTACCTCCAAAAGAAAAAAATAGTCGAGAAGATGGAACAATTGGAGAGAATCCAGAGGTTGTCTATCATGTATTTCATACAATTCTGTTTGGGTCATTTACAATGATGTTTGAAGGGTGAGTGAACTAATTTGATATGCTTGCTTGCTTTGATTATTTTGCAAGTTATGTGTTCTAAGATGCAATACTTTTGCTAATTTACAAAAATTTGGAAAAGAATCAAGCAGTATAAAGCTGCTTTCAGAGAGAACGGCTCATGAGAACTACTGTATTTTGCAAACTTACAAAGGCAAACCCAGAGGTCATGTCAGGGCTCTTTCAGCATGGATTCAGATTGCAGTAAATGGTCATGATCTTCCAGGAATCAGTCTTCATCATTGAGTCACACTAACAGGTTCTGAGCAGGAGGTGCTAGGACCCCTGGGGGAGCCAGAACTTTTCAGGTGGGTTGGTTCCAAGGTATGCTGCATACACACGGAACACTGTGAGACTGGCTCGTGCTACATGGCTTACCTCGGCACCAGCCCTCAACCTCATCAGTTCCATTTTTTTCTGCTGTCGAGTGCGCTTCAGTGACGATGCTGCTCACTTGCCGGAAGTTAGAACTTCACGTCTGTATGATCGCAGCATTCAATTCTTCTGAGTTTTTTGTGTTCAGAGTTAGAATCAATTTGTTATTTTTGTGTCCGTTTACTGAGTTTACAAAAATAATTTTCTTAGTCTCTCATAGCCCTGCCGAGTCAGTGGCCATAGACAATGATGGTAGGGAGCCTCGTCAGCCAAGCTGCTCTGGCAGCGGGGCCATGTCTGGTCCACTCCTTCCTTCAGCAGAGGGTACTGACAATGGACGGTCATGTGTCCGGGAGGGAGGGCGGTCCACCTGGAAACATATAAAAAGTTGGCCTGTTCCCGCTGCCATTCAGGATCATGGCACCACTCTCCCGTGAGTTCTTCCGTATTCTCATAGGAAAGGGAAGAAGCGTTACTGCTTGAGGTCACCCTCTCCGAGCTCTGCTGCAAGGTCCTGGATATCTCAGAGCAGAAGGCCCTCACCAGCACCATCTGTGTCATCTGGGGTTTCCTTTCCCAGGAGGGCAAGGTCTCGGGCCAGGATTCTCTCCCTGCTAATTAGTGGGGACTCTGGTGGGGAGTTCTTATGATGCAGTGGAAGCAACATCTAGCTTATTTACCCCTGCCTGTGGAACCAGTCCTGGCCCTTCAGGGCTGGTGGCACTGGAGCTGCAGGCGGTGTCATATAGCCATGTAGAGCATTTTGTTCCAAGAACAGCCCCAGGGCCCTTGTCGGTGACTGTGCTGCCAACTCCTGTCCCACTGGCCTCACCCCATTCAGTGTCACTGTGATGGGACTGGCTGCAGTGCCTTTGCTGATCACTTCTGTGCCGGCTGGATCATCGACACCTGGGTCAGTGATGGGTTCAGACCTTTCAGGGCCTTTCTTGGCACCAGCGCCATCCTCTATGCTGGGAGACCTGCCGGTGCTGGATTCAGTTCTGGTCGTGGCACCGCCTCTGACACCGGCATCTCATTAATTGGGACCGGTGTTGCCTAGTCCTCTTTCTGGATTGGGGAACTTGTAATCCGCTCCCCCTACTTGATCCTTCTGGGGAAGGAGATGGAAGGGAATGAGTCTGACCCCGGACTCACTGTTTCTGAGTGAGGTGATGATGGCTCATTCTATAGCTTGAACTCTTCAGACCCAGGTCCTCCTCCTGTTCCTCAGGAGGATTTGTTTTTCCAGGCTTTGATAAAAAAGAAATATGCATTCTGCACTTGATTTTGAGCCTTCAGGTATTGACCCAGTTAAACTTCTCCGTCTACAGTGGTTAAACGTCTCTAGCACGCCAGTCAGTTTAGTTCCCTCTATTAATCCAGCACTTGAAACCCTATTGGATGCAATTTGGAATAGGCTCACTTCTAGTCCCTCTGGCTGTAGGCATGTAGGCAGACATATAGAAAGTACACTGCCCCTAAGGACAGACCAGTGTATGTCTCTCAGCCTATAGCTGATGCTGTTGTTATTCTCACCGAGAATGACAAAGCCATTCTGCCCTAGGAGGTCACCGCACATCCCATTTATAAGGAATCGCACAAGATAGACAAAAGATACTGCAAACTGTTACTCATGGCATTGAATCTAATAGTCATCAGCTAAAAGCAGCTATTGATGCCTTTGACACTGCTTCTCGATCTACTGCTGTGGGCATTTGTATCAGAAGGCATTCCTGGCTTCATACTTCCACATTTTTACAAGATGTCCAATAGCAGGTTATGAATGTTCCGTTCGATGGCACTTATCTGGTTGGACATCAGATGGAGAAGTCTCTTGAAGCTTATCAGAAAACTAGCACAGCTATAAAGACTTCTAAGCAGCCGCTGCTAATCCTCAGAGAGGGAAAGGACAAGGTTTCTTTTAGAACAGGTGGTCCTTTCAAGGAAAAGTTAGGGAAGCTCAAAACAAATCTCAGCCTCCCCAACTGCAAAAGAAGGCACAGCCGAAAGCACCTAGTGCCACCCTTTGAAGTTCTAGTCCCAGTCCTGCCTCAGCTGCCTGAGGTGGACCTCTCCTCTCCAGTAGGAGGGTGCCTGACCCAGTTTTACTGTCAATGGGAAGCCATCATGATGGACAATGGGTCCTCAGGATCATCCCAGAGGGATACTTTCTGAACTTTACCAAAATCCCTCCAGCCCAGAAGACAACCCATCTTATCAGCTCAAATATCAGCGCTTCTAGCACAGGAGATTGTGGGACTTCTGAGCAACAGGGCAGTGTAGGTAGTGCCAGAGTCAGAGTGCAACACAGGCTTCAACTCCCACTGCTTCCTCGTACCACAGAAATCAGATGGCTTGCTCCCCATTCTCGACCTCAGAAATTTGAACAAATTCATGGATTGAAAGAAATTCAAGATGGTTTCTCTGGAATCTCTTCTTCCTTCTTGAAACCTCAGGACTGGTTAGCCTCCCTAGATATGCAGGATGCTTATCAACATATTTTAGTATACCCCAGCCACCACAGATACCTCTGATTTGTTGTGCTGGGACAGTATTATCAATTCAGCATCCTGCCTTTTGGGCTGTTCTCAGCACCTTCAATCTTGACAAAGTGCTTTGCCATACTCGCAGCGCACCTGAGAAAACTAGGAATCCAAGTTTACCCTTATCTGGACAGCTGGTTGATAGCCAGTTCATCCAAGCAAGAGACAGAACTAGCAGTGGCCACGGCCTCTCACTTTACCTCCATGAGAGTTCCACTGAACCTAGAGAAGTCTCAGTTTCAGTCTCCTTAGCAACTGCTGTTCTTAAGAGCTCTTCTGGATACAACTAAGGCCAGGGCCTTTCTTTCAGAGACCAGAGAGCAGGTGATCCTTCAGATGGCATGCTACATAATGGAATGCAGATCTGTTCAAGAGCACTCCATGCAGTGCATGCTGGGTCTGATAGCCTCCTCAGTGTTCACAGTGCTCCTGGCATGGTTACAGATGAGAACAACTCGGTGGATGCTCAGTGCATAGTGGTCACAAGCATTCCATCATCAAACTTGCCCCATTCTGGTGACTAAGCCACTGGTTCAGTCCACTGCATAGTGGGCAGAGGAGGGAAGCCTCCTCCAGGGCTCTCCTTTCTCCCAGCTGGAGCCTCAAGTGACTGTCACCATAGATGCCTCCCTAATGGGATGGGACACCTTCTGTCAGGGTCTCCAGACACAGGGTGTCTGGAACCCATCTGAAACTTATCTCCACATCAATGTATTGGAGATGCAAGCTGTTTTGTATGGTCCGAGAGCTGTAGTGGACCTAGTCAACCAAAAAGCAGTCCTCCTTCAGACAGACAGACAAGTCTGTCATGTACTACATCAACAAAAAAGGAGGAGCACAGTCTTAGCTTCCCTGCAAGGAGGCACTGAGAGTATGGGGATGGTGCCTGAAGCAAGAGATCCTGCTATAAGCAGTCTTCTTGCCAGGAGTACAAAATGCTCTGGCAGACAAAGTCATCTGATCCTTACGAGTGGTCACTAGCTCCAGACATCATGAGATCACTGTTCGATGAGTGGGGAACACCAGATGTGGACCTTCTTGCGTTTCCTTTCAATGCCAAACTGCCTCGATTCTGCTCCAGAAATCCAGAACATGGCGTTTTCTGTCAGGATACATTTGGACTGCAATGGCAAAATCTGTTTCTGTATGCATTTCCTCCAGTCCCTCTGGTGCAGAAGGTTCTGCTGAAACTGGAGGTGCACGGAGTCAAGATGATTCAAATCGCCCCCTGCTGGCCTCGACAGATCTGGTTTCTTCTGTTGAACAGACTATCAGTCATCACACCGAAGATCCTCCCACTCAAGACTGACTTACTGACTCAAGGTCATCTGATCCATCCCAACCTGGGCTCTCTTCACCTTCAGACCTGGCTCCTGAAGAGACAGATTTCACAGGTCTAACGTATCTTAGAGGATCTCTGTAATACTTTTGGCTTCCTGTAAACCTTCCACCAGGAAAACCTGCACAGCCAGGTGGAAAAGATTTTTCCATCTGGTGCTCCAAAACTCGCATGGATGCCTTTCAGTGCCCACCGGAGAAGATTCTGGAGTACTTGCTGGGCCTTTCTGATGCTGGCTTGCAGGTTTCCACAGTCGAGGTCCACTTGTGTTACATCTGCATACCATGAGCCTGTCGATACTCTCTACCTGGCTCAACTGCCACTTTTTAAGAGGTTCCTCATGGGTATTTTGCACCAAAGGCCCCCCATCTGAAAGCTGGTAGTTACCTGGGATATCTACCTTGTGTTGGATATGCTCACCTGCAGGCCCTTTGAGCCTCTTGCAACACGTAATCTAAAGTTCTTAACTTGGAAAACAGCTTTTCTAGTGGCCATCACTTTGACTCACAGTCTCTCTGAAATTCATGCTTTAGTCACAGATCCCTTGTACACTGTTTTCCACAAGGACAAGGTAGTTCTCCACATGCATCCCAGGTTCCTTCTGAAAGTGGTGTTGTAGCCTCTAGTGGTGTTGTAGCATCTGAATCAGCCTCTAGTGCTGTCTGCCTACGTAGCCGATTTCTAGAATTAAGGAGAATGCATTTTCCACTCTTTGAATGTTTGATCGGTCAAAAATGTAAACATAAAAAAAAGAAAGTAGTTTTTTACTCTGAGTGATTAATCCTTGGAACAAGCTACCTATAGAAATAATTGTAAGCAAAACTAAGTTGGAGTTTAAAAGAAGATTAGACAATGATATACTGTCCAGTGATTCTTTGAATTGCTTTACTTGTTGACTGCCAGGAGCGTTCATGGGCATTGTCTGCCTTCTTGCTCCTTATCCATCCTTAGTATGAATGTTAGAAGAGACTTTGCCATTGATTCACATGCCGACTTACCATCCCACGGGCTTGTTCCAATCTGTTTGTTGGTCTTCGCTCCTTATTCTTGGTTTGGGCTGTGAAGACACTGTGTTACTGGTTTGTTGCCCCTTCTTATGCAGGTCATCAGGGCTGTCTTATGGCATTAGGTTAAGTGCTGTATATAAATGCTAGTTTGGTTATGCTGCACCTCCTCAGTCAGAAAAAAAAGGTACAAGGGCTGGTGTCGAGGAAAGCCATGTAGCGCGAGCCAGTCTTGTGGTCCTGCACATGTGCACAGATTACCTCAGCGCCAGCCCTCCTGAAAAGTTCTGGCTCCCACAGGGTCCTAGTGCCTCCAGTCAAAATCCGTTTAGAGTGAATCAATGGTGAAGATGTTCCTAGGAGATGAAGAATTATGGTGATAATGTAATTTTCATATTAGTACCTCCTTAGGGATGCCTTGATGGGGTACTGCACTTAACCATTTGATTGAGTTTGTATCCATGGACGAACTACTCCTGTAGCGTTTTCTGGATTTGCTTTCAGAGTTAGTTACAATATTTTTGTCTTGGGAGGGGGGGTATACACTTGCATTTTCAAGCTTTTAAGAAAGAGTGTAACTACGTTAGTCCTTCGAAAACTAGCCTTGGAAAGCATACCTTTTATTGGAGCTATGTAGATATCATAGCACATAAGCTTTCAGGTCAACATGGATCCCATCGCCGGGCACCTGTAAAGGGACCTTTGTGACCCTGTAAGTGTACGTACTATAACAAGTTATTATCCTTAAAATAAATAGGTGGAGCATATACGAGGGATACACTCCCATTGAAAAGCCTTTGCATCAGATTTGATACAGCTCTCTTTTATTCACTAGTTTGAAGTACCTGTGGACTCCTTATGTCTGTATGCTTACTGCATCTGGTGTCTGCTCAGCTGAGCTCTGGACCACTCTCTTTAAGTGGCTTCGACTGCGATCAGTGCATCCTGTACTACTAGTGAGTTTTTACACCATCTTCTTTAGCCACTGTAAACAAGTGTGTTGCATGTGTAGTAGTAGAGACAGTAGTGTAAGAACACAAGGAGGATTTTCCCTAGATCTCTGGCAAGTGAAACAAGATAACATGTTTGTCAGCTGGGAATCGTGATTAATTATAATGTGCCTCATTTTACAAAGGGAGCCAGACTGCATCCCATGTTGCACTCTTGCTGCTATACTAGTCATGTAGCCTGAGAACAGCAACTGTGGCTATGTTTTAGTAGCATGTCTTTCAGCTGGGAATCCTGGTGATTAATTATAATGTGCCTCATTTTACAAAGGGAGTCAGACTGCGTCCCATGTTGCACTCTTGCTGCTATACTAGTCATGTAGCCTGAGAACAGCAACTGTGGCTATGTTTTAGTAGCATGTCTTTCAGCTGGGAATCCTGGTGATTAATTAAAATGTGCCTCATTTTACAAAGGGAGCCAACCTACGTCCCATGTTGCAGTCTGTCTGCTATACCAGTCATGTAACCTGAAAACAGCATCTGTGGCCATGTTTCAGCCTCGTCCTCATAATGGAACTGAGCTGCAACTAGTGGAGAGGTTCTGGGAATACAGTATAATGGGTCTGGGAAATGTGTGTTTATGATAGCTGGAAGAACAACAATCTTTGCAGTTTTTTATTCTGATCAGGAGAATGGCCGGTGACATTCCTTGTTCAGATGGATATATTAGCCTGGCAGAGAAAGTAATCATCCCCAGTACTTCTAGAGAAGAGTAGTGAGTGGCTATTAATGATCCAGATAAAGGTGCAGTGGCTTTCTTTTTTCATTTGTAATGTTTTTAGCCTCCTGCTGAGCACACCTAAATCAGTAGTGGTGGTGGGGGTATGACAAAGCAGTTGGCAGCAGAGGAAACTTGTCAAAGTTTTGTGCCCCTGACACCAGCACTTAACATGAAGAGGACTGTGCCACACTGCACTGGGTAAAGAGGACCTATGGGCTGCACTGTTGTACCATGGAAATGCCTGATGGCAGTCCTTATTTAAAAAAAAAAAAAGTGAAAATGTCCCTTTATATCCATACCAGGTGTAAGTAAGGCTGGCCTTATCACACTGCTCTATGACTATAGCTCCACCCTCATTTGGAGGTTCCATCTCCCTACCATGAAAGGGTTATTCAGTCTCCATAATAATTTCTGTGTCTCTCCATGTTGCCAGTGGATAATCTTTACACATGGGTATATATGCACCCTGACTAGGGGTTACTGATACAGCTTATAGCTTTAAACAAATGTTTTAAGATTACCTGGCTTAACACTGTGGGCTTTTTGATACCCACCCTTTCTTACCTTGACCCTGTGTTTAGTTTATTGTTCTAGGAATTATTACCGTTGAGCCATGGCTCTTTTACAAAGGTTCCATGTCGTTAGTGTACAAACAAGTCAAAGTTACATAGGAAGACAAACAAATTATGATGTGGCATAAACCAGTATAATGCAGTACAGTAATGTCAAACTTCGAACAAAAAATACTTTAGCATACACAGTACTAGCTGATCAGAGGAATACAATAGAGAAGGAACAATGGAAGGGGTAAGAGGAGAAAAGGGGAGGCAGACATATTTTATTTATTTATTTATTTAGCTTTTGTTTAGCGGGTAAGTACACTAGACAAGTATTATGCCTATTTTCAGGAACGACCCGGGAGAATACAACATAGGGATACAGATAATTGTACATAAAGGATGCTAGTACACCATGACAAATATAACGAACATATGGGAAATAAAGTACATCATTTGACAAATAAGAGTAACATACAGGAGTGGAACACTATCCAAAGGAGTGGTTGGTCATAATATAACTTATAACTTTATAGTTAGGCACCCCCAATGCAACAAGGTTCACAGACAAACTTTAACAAGTCATCACGCATTACATAGAGAGATTAGAACTACTCAGATGCCTTTGTCAAGAAATGAAACAGGGGTGGGAGGTAAAACAAGAGACAGACAAGGGGGAAAATTTAATCGAGGCAGTCACAGGAGCTGGAGGCTGTGAGGTGAGATTGTAGCCTAGATTTGAAAACACCTAGGGAGGTGATGAGAGTGCTGAGGGCATTGTACCAGCTGGGGGCACGATAGGCAAAGGATCTTTGGCCCTGTGTGGTGTGGCATCGGGGGACCTGGAGAAGCTGATGTTCCGAACTTCTGGTAAAGCGGATGTTGGTATTCGGGCATAGTAGGTCTCGGATACACGGTGGAGTGAGGCCCATGGTAGATTTTTTTGCCATCAGGCAGGTAAGGTACTTTATGCGATTTGAGAGCTGTAACTATCCTGTTTCAGTGTAGAGCTCACATGTATGAGTGCATCTTTGAGCTCCAGTGAGCAGTCGACAGGCCTTGTTAAGGGAGGTTGTAATGCGCCTAAGTGCAGTAGTTGAGGCAGAGCCATAGATAATTAAGCCATAGTCTATGATAGAGATGACAGAGCTTTGGATAGCAATCCTCAGCGCAGATTGGGTAAGGAACTGTCCATTTCGGTACAGGATACCAATGCGTTGATTCACAGTTTTTGCTGTACTATCAATGTGGATCGCAAAGGTTAGGCCGGGATCAAAGGTAATTCCAAGGTATTTAAATGTTGTCACTTGTTTGAGGGTATTTCCTGGGTACGTATTGATAGCAAGTGGAATTTGCCTTTGCTTGTTTTGCGAGCTTGAGAAGAGCATGGATTTTGTTTTTTTGTGGTTTAGGACCAGTTTGTGATCTAGGAACCATTTCTCAACCTTGGAGAAAGCAAGTTGCAGGCTATGGAGTAAGGGTTTCAGATCCTTATGAGAGGAGAGAATCACGGCATCGTCAGCATAGAGGATTATTTGTTCTGGGCAGGATTGGGGGAGAGAGTTTAGGAAAAGGCTGAAAAGAAGAGGGCCTAAGATGGATCCCTGGGGAATGCCTGAGAGAACCGGATTTGAGTCTGAGAGAACTCCTGAAATTTTTACTGTTTGAGAGCGTTGGGCGAGGTAACTTTTTACCCAGGCACTAGGGCCCTGAGAGAGCCCAATTACCTGTAGCTGTTTGACAAGTAAACCATGGTGAACAGTGTCAAACGCCTTTGTTAGGTCCCTTATGAGACCCACCCCTTTGGAGATGGTCCAATACCGCCCTTTGAGGGGAGTTACCCTGAGGTCTGGCAGTGCTGGACCTGTCAGAGATTGGCGATAGGTGCATGGAACCAGATGCCTTAGTAGTGCACTATAATAATATGGTGTTGAGGGCACTGGATTCCATTGCGCTGTCCGGTTCGCCCTCTCCCTTCGCCCTCCATCCCCTTGGTTTGATGGGACTTTGAGGGAGTTGAGAAGAAAGGGGCGAAGATTGGAACGCTGTTGGCAGAAATCCGGCCTGGAAGGTGACAAACTTAGATTGATGGCCCATTATTTGGACTATCAATCAGTAATCTCCCATAAGAAGGCAGAGTTCCTGTCCAGGGAGATAACTGCGTCAAGAAACCGACCTGCTCAGCTCTTCCGGACCGTCGACAGGCTGTGCAATCCAGCCTGTCTGCGGGGTCGGAGAGTTTGTTCACAAATGCAGTGTGATGTTTGCTCGGTTCTTTGATGATAAGGTGTCATCAATCAGGTCGGAGATCTGCAGCATGCGTTCAAACGAGCATTGCAGCGACCAACATGGGGTTGCATGTCCTCGGTCTGTCTGGATGGATTTCGACCAGCCAGCGATCATGGATATCATGAAGATTGTCCAAGGCTTGCGACCGACTTGCTGTAGTTTGGATCCTGGTCCTACGCGCCTCCTTGTGGGATGCATGGATTTGATTGGACCAGTCCTCGCGAGGATAGTCTGGAGTTCTTTGGATCAAGGGGTGTTTCCAGAGTCTTTGAAGGAGGCTGTCGTGACACCCCTTTTGAAGAAACCTTCCCTTGACCCCGACTGCCTCGCTAACTACAGACCGATCTCTAACCTGCCCTTTTTGGGCAAGGTTATTGAGAAAGTAGTCGCGTTACAGCTTGATGACTTTCTTACCACCCATGAAGTCTATGATCCTCTCCAATCCGGTTTCAGGAAGAGGCATAGTACCGAGACTGCATTTGTTCGGGTACTTAATGATCTCCTAATGGCAAGAGATCAGAAGAGCCGTTCGATCTTGGTTCTTCTTGATCTCTCTGCAGCGTTTGACACTGTGGACCATGGGATGTTGCTAGATCGCCTACGGCTACTCTGCGGACTGTCAGGGACAGTCCTCAGATGGTTCCATTCTTTCCTCACAGGCAGAAGTCAAAGGGTAGTCTCAGGGATTTTCTCTTCTGCTCCCTTTGCTCTGTCTTGTGGGGTGCCACAAGGCTCTGTGCTTTCCCCCATGTTGTTCACGGTGTATATGCTGCCGTTGGGAGACATTATAAGGTGTTATGGGCTGAGTTTTCACTGCTATGCAGATGATACTCAGCTCTATATGTCCTTTGTGCCTGAACAAAATGATGCAGTCTCGGTTTTAACAACTGCCTCGCTGAGATTCAGGATTGGATGAATGCGAACTGGTTGAGGTTAAATCCAGATAAGACTGAGGTATTAGTTGTTGACCCGGGTCATTATGTGAAGAAGTTGACTCCTGGGGTCCCCCCTGGTCTTTTATTAGGGGATACCCAGTTGAGACCTTCTGAACAGGTGCGAAATCTGGGTGTTATTTTTGACAGTGCGCTGACATTAAAGATACAGGTGTCGGCCACTGTCAAATCTTCCTTTTACCATCTGAGGAATATCGCCCGGATAAAACACCTTGTTCCACATGATGACCTTCCTGTCTTGGTCCACGCTTTTGTTTCTTCCCGTCTTGATTACTGTAATGCTTTATATCTAGGGTTGCGAGGATAGATCTCAATGCGCCTGCAGCTGGTGCAGAATGCGGCAGCTAGGTTGTTGACTGGGCTACCAAGAACTTGTCATGTCACACCTGTGCTGCGCGAACTGCACTGGCTGCCAGTGTGATGGAGAATCACCTTCAAGGTCGCATTGCTGACCTATAAGACCCTACACGGTCAGGGACCAGGCTACCTGCAAGATCTCCTTTGCCCCTACCGTCCTCTCCGCCCACTCCGCTCCTCTGGCGAGGAATTGCTAGAGATTCCCAGGGTTTATCTTAAATCATCTGGGGCAAGGGCCTTTTCTTTTATGGCCCCGACCCTGTGGAATTCTCTACCTCGTCAGACTAGAGAGTGCCTGTCTGTGGAATCATTTAAGAGATCCCTGAAACGTTATCTGTTTTCACTGGCATTTGGTTTTATTGTTTTATGCTTTTATTTATTATTGCTGATGTTTTATTTCTTGTTTTGTATCAGCGCTTTGATTTATTGAAAAGCGCTTTATAAATAAATTTTGATTTGATTTGATTTGATGAATGAAAACAACTCCGGTTTGGTATCCTTTGTCCATAGCATTGTGGATTGCTCCTGAAAATTCCAGGAGGGTGGTCGATGTACTGTGTCCTTTCCTGAAGCCATGTTGATGTGCACAGAGGATGTTATACTTTTGCAGGTAGTCTGAAAGTTGGTCCACCACAATACGTTCAAGGGCCTTGGAGAGGGGTGGGAGTATTGATATAGGTCGATACTTACCAGGTAGGGATTTGTCACCACTTTTGAACACCGGTGTGACTATTGCAGATTTCCATTTGCTGGGGAATTGACTGAGGCAGAGGGAGAGATTGAAAATTTTGGTGAGTGGGAGCAGCATCTCTTCCAGGGCAAGGGACAGTAGTTTAAGGTCAATAGTATCACTGTGGGGACTTCCGGTGACGTCATGAGGATGTGAACAACCCGAAGCGCGAGGCTCCCCTTAGAAGTGAATAAAAACCCCTCAAAACTACAGAAGAGAAAAGCAAAACTAAGATAGCTAGAGTGAATAAGAGGGGGATAATGCCGAAAAGAAAAGGAACCGAAAAAAAGAGTTTCCAATACACGCGGATTCCAATAGATTGCAACCGGAGGATTCAGACAGTGGGGACTCGCGGGCCTCCTCGACCTCCCGGCGCGGTGCAACTCAGTCTGATCAGGTCCCCAACTCAATATTGCAACGGCAGATGGCCCAGATGCTTGCCGAGATCCGAGACTTTAGAAAAGAGATGAGATCTACGGTGACAGGGCTGAGGACCGACCTGAACAAACTGGAGAAACGGCAGGAGGATGCCAAAGAACAGCTTACAAAGACGGACCAGAGGGTGGATGAAGCCGAGAGGGCCCTCTCCCAACTGTACTCCCAGGTCTCGGCCTTACAACAACGAGCGGAGGATGCAGAGTGCAGAAGTCGACGGAACAATATACGCCTATCGGGGCTCCTGGAGGGCACTGAACCAGCAGAGTTTATCCCATACATGCAAAAATTGTTGAGAGAAACCCTCACCTTACCCAGCGATATCACGCTGGAAATAGAGCGTGTCCATCGTTCCCTGGGCCCAAAACCACCAGCTGGTGCCAGACCAAGATCCATACTCATTAAGTTCCTCCGATATCAGGAAAAGGAAACAGTGCTGCATACTGCATGGAAACAGGGAAAGGTCTTGTTTGGGAACAGCAGGCTTTTCTTTGAAAACGACTTCGCACAAGAAGTGATGTCTCGTCGGAAGACGTTTTTTCCGGTTATGAAAGCACTTAAAGGTGCAGGGGTGCGATTCCGCTCCTTATACCTGGCGAAACTGCTGATCTATTTTAAGGAAGGCCCGAAGGTTTTTGAGTCTGCCGCGGAGGCGAAGACAGAGTTACAGTCCAGGAAGATAGAGGTTTAAGGGCAGAATATCAACAGCAGAACCCCACTCGCAGCAAGACTGGCACAAAAAGTCTGGTCAGTGGAACAAAGAGAGGCGAGGAGAAAACAAGGAGCTGAAGTAATGCAGACGGTTGTTAAGGCACTGAGAGCTGACTCACAGGAACTTTCGGACCCTGATCAAGGGAAGGATGCCGCACTAACCTGAGGACTTGGTCGGTCTATGAATGGAACTTCCCCCTCGAGTGCCTGGGCTGATGGCCCCTCGGACTAGCAAGTTCGTTTAATGTTACACTTTGTCCTCCCCTTTTTTTTCTCCCCCTTGCTGGAGGTCACCTCTTCCTTCTCCTTCTTATTTCCTTATTCTCCCGTCCCTCTGTCTTTGGTTGTTCTCGGGGGACCAGCAGAACCAATATGATGTATTGAGAGGGTCGGGGGTGGGGGCCGGTGGATAGACGGAAGCCTACTGTGATCCGATGCCCGTCAACCGCCCGGACATAGCAGTAGACGAGAGGGTTGCACTCCCCAGCTCTGGGTCTGCCAGCTGATCTGAAGCAGCCCCACGGGCGGAGGGGGTGGAGGGTCGGTGCCTGCAAGTCTGTGACTATGTCCGGAAGGGGGGCCCGATCCACCTCAGCCAGTGTTGGACCAGGCAGACTCATACAGTACTGCTACAGCGAAGATAAGGCCTGTGGACCTAGGGACTCAGGTTTTTGGAACGAGCGGTGGGAGGGGGAGGGGGAAAGGGTATACTGAGAGTAAATGAGTCATGGTCTGGGGACCGTGAATTCTTGCCTGCTGGGGAGTGGTGGTGGCGGGTAAGGATATGCCGGGCTGAGTTTTGGACCGGGGGACAGTATTCGCCACTAAACCGGGTTGACCCTTCCTAGACCTTCCCAGATGTGGCGAGATGCGGGAGAGGGATGTGGCAGTGGCTGTGAGCGGGCTCCCCAGTCCTAGGCATCATTACCAAATAATGGGGGATGCCTGGTGGGTGGGGTGGATGGGGGGGAGGACAACAGATAAATAGGGTGGTCCCCCGCAATCAGGTGGATGGGACTTGGAGATTGGTGCCCCAACTGGAGGATAGTGAGACGAAGCTGATATGCAGGCTAAATGACTTCATTTCAATATGGAGGCATGGCAATATTACGGTCTGCTCTGTCCCCTGAGGGGCTACCCTCCCATCCAGGTGGTAGAGGAGAAGCAATTATCAAATAAAGCGTGCCTACGACTCACGGGTTGTGGCTAGGATAGGGGTATGGTGGTGTATGGGACCCACCGTGTCCCTGCCTACCTAATAGGTAATACTCGGAGGACTGGATCCCCCACTTAGAAGTGGAACTGCTAGCCCTGGAAGGCATTAATATTACCCCCAGGAAAGCTTTGAACATTGATCCCACAGAGTAAACGGGGCTCCAAGAACATTTGGTAATAGGGGGACCTGTGATTGCTATGACAACTTAGGATGCCTCGGTCTGAACCACTGGAATTCCGGTGGGGGGGGTTGGTGGCCGCTATGCAGCATTTATGGGTCGTGGCGGCCCCCGCCTTCCTCCACTAGGAAGAGGGTCCTTTTACATGAATATTCTTTGGGGAGCCTATAGCTTGTTCCTTGTGACTAAAGTCACCAAACCCAACTACCCTTACCCCTTTGGGTACTAGTTGCCCACGGTCCTCAGACAAAAAGAGGACCTCACAGGTAGGACTCTTGGATCCTACCGTCGATCCAGGTACAACCTGAATCGGTGGAAGTACCAAAAAGTTTCACACTGTTACTGTGGCCATGTTGGCCTGTAGGCTATGTTTGTATTTGGTGTTATATGTCTTTAGAAATAGTTATGTGTTTTTTTTTATATGTTTCTCTACTAGGTTCTCAAGTCCACTCTGGTCACTAGTCTTGCGAAAAATTTGGGTTTCGGATGCACCCAGCGGGGGGATGGGGGTGCCAGGGCCGGTTTCCTCACCCTCCGATATGTCGCATGCATCAAAACTAAAACTGCTCTTCTAAATGTAAATGGGTTGGCCTCCCAATAAAAGATCCAAAACATTGGCGTACCTTAAAAGAACTAAATCGGATATAATTTTTCTACAGGAGACTCATATGAGTCCACTGGAGCATGCCAAGCTCGCTAAATTAAGTAGGGGACAGGTGTTGAGTGCCTCATATAAAGGTGGAAGAAGAAGGGGGGTTGCCATTATCATTCCTTCCCACACTCCATACCAACCGGAGCGAACCTGGTCAGACCCTGAAGGCCGCCTGGTTCTCACTCGCGGGAGGCTTAACGATAAGGAGGTCACATTGGCGAACGTATATCTCCCTCCGGGCATCACAACTGCGCAGCTGAAACCTTTGCTGGACAGAGTGGTGAGCTTTACCAAAGGTGTTTTATTAATGGCTGGTGATTTTAATATGCTTGTGAATCCAAGTTTAGACGCCACAAAAGGGAAACCACAGAGACCATCTGGGACCCAAAGCTTCTTTAAAAGATTTGTCACAGAAATTGGGTGGTGTAATATCTGGAGGCAGTTGCATCCACATACAAAAAATTACTCATACTACTCCTCGGTACATCACACGTACTCCCGGATAGATCTTACATTTACGCAAGTGGAAAATTTGCAGATGGTAAGTAACGCTCAGATCGGGGATATAGCTATCTCGGATCATGCCCCTGTGAGTACATTATGGGATTTAGGTGACCAACTTAAAAGCACTCAATGGAGGTTAAACCCATTCTACCTACGCACAAAAGAATTTAGGGAGTTTATCTCTGACAAGATTTCAGAGATCGTGACCGATAACCCTACCCCAGACACAAGCCCCTCGGTCCACTGGGACACAATAAAAGCGGTCCTAAGGGGCATATAATTAAGTATTCAGCGCAGAAAACGGCCTTGAAAGGCATGAGCCGAACTCGAAGAAACTCTCCATTTCCTACAACTAGCTACACAAGCAGGAGACAGCTCCTCCTCCCTCAGATACTGCACACCAAGCAAGAGCTAGATAAACTTGCAATACAACAAACCAAAATTGCCCTAGCTTTCCTGAGGCAAAGGTATTATGAGGTTGGGCCGCGAGCTACACGCTTGCTCGCATACCAAGCACGTAGAAGAAGAAAAGCAGCAACAATTGGTAATATTAGACACCCAGTAGGGGGACAGCCCCTCTCTAAAACACACGATGTAGCAGAAGCATTTCGGACCTACTATAAGAGATTGTACACTCAGAGGCAGTCCCATCCCAGAGAGTATTGCAACATACATTGGGGCACTTACTCTGCCTACCCTAAATGACCAAAGTAAAGAGGCCCTTATGCAGCCTATAACTGCCACTGAAATAATACAAATTATTACCAATTCTAAATCTCAAAAGCCCTAGGTCCCGATGGATACGGAGCGAATTCTATAGAGACTGCTAGGCCATCAATCCTCCCACACTGCTGCGTGTCTTTAATTCAGTACTTCAGGGTGACCCACCCCAGTTTCTTGGTCTTATGCAACCATATCGGTGATCCCCAAACCAGGGAAGAACCCACAGGACTTGCATCGTACAGACCGATATCAGTATTAAATCAGGACTATAAAATATTCATGAGCATTTTAGCTCACCGAATGGATCAAGTACTCCCTACACTAATAAATAAAGATCAAACTGGTTTCGTGAGAGCCCGCACTACTACTGATAATATCAGGCGCTCTCTTTATCTGGTCAACCAGATGAGCGACACAGATTCCCCAGCGGTGCTCATTGGTCTTGAGGCGGAGAAGGCCTTTGACAGAGTGGCATGGCCGTTCCTATACTCCACCCTACATAGATTTGGTTTTCCCCCAGGCCTCATTCAGGTCCTGCAAAATATATATTCCTCACCCCAGGCCTGTGTAAGAGTCAATGGGCACCACTCTAAATATTTTCCAGTAAAACGAGGCACCCGTCAGGGTTGTCCGTTGTCCCCGCTATTATTTGCAGTAGCCATAGAACCTTTGGCGCAGAGCATCAGGGAGCACCCCAACATTAGAGGAGTCTCTCTGGGGGGAACTGAACACCGAATCGCCCTTTATGCGGACGACATCCTCCTATATCTACAAGATCCAGAGCAGTCTATTTCAACGGTATGCCAGGTCCTAGACGAATATGGAAGTTTGTCCGGATATAAATTAAACCTAACTAAAACTGAATTGCTTACATTCAATTATACCCCTACACAAGCAACACTGGACGTCCTTCCGGGTAGATGGAACCTGACGAAGCTAAAATATTTAGGCGTTATATCCCCGGGAGGAGTACATACTACAAATATAATTATCCCCCCTTTATGACACAACTGAAGCAGTACTTACAGGCCTGGTCGGTAATTCCACTGAGTTTATTGAAACGAATAGAACTAATTAGGATGATAATCCTCCCTAGAGCACTATATCTGTTTCAAAATATCCCCCTTTTTGTACCCCAAAGGTTCTTTAAAGAGATTAATCGCCTAATTCGAACTTCATCTGGCGGGCGGAAACCCTGGGTGAACCTTAGGTGTTGGCGCTCTCCGACTGATGGGTCTTGCGCTCCAGACCTAAAACATTACCAACAAGCAATAACTATGATGTACATAATGGCAAGACAAACAGAAGTTCAAGCCCACATTGGTTGGACATAGAGAGCATTGATAAGTGATATTCCTACTTCCGGGCAATATATAGTCCAGACTTGAGAGGGCCTCCTCAACCACGAACCCTGGTTGACAGCGCAATTTAAAAATTGGAATGTAATTAAAAATCACATAAATTGTCATCTAGCCTGCCCTCCTATGCCCGATACAGGCTGTTCGGAGTTCTCTCCAATACTCTAGACTCTGGATTTGGCAGGTGGGACGGCTTCAGCCTCGGATACTTACCTCAAATAATGACTCAAGGAGTTACCTGGTCATTTGCAGAAATTCAGACAAAGTTTCACCTGCCACATAGAGATTTTTTTCGTTACCTACAACTTCGACATTATATAGAGAGCTTACCTTTAAGCTCGCGAGACCCAGAAAACTATTCAGCATTAATTAAATGTCAGATCTCTTTGAACGACTCGGGGAAGAGGGAACACTTAATATCCACATACTACCACTCTTTAGACTCTCAGGGGGAGAGAGCCACTGAAAATGTCTGCATGCAATGGCAGGTGGAGTCTGGTTGCCAACTGACTATGGCAGACTGGAGGCTGGCATGTAATTATTCCTCTAAGGTCACAAGCTCGCATCATTGGCGAGAATTCGCCTGGAAAGTTTTGATAAGATATTTTAGATTGCCTAGAGTAACTAAGCACTATTCACAGGATAGGTCAGCAGAATGCTGGCGAAGGTGTGGAGAGCAGGAGGCCAGTCTGACACATATCTTCTGGACATGCCCGGTGCTCTCTAGCTTTTTTAAACAACTGGAAGAGCAGTTGCAGCAGCTTATTGACCCACATTTTCAGTTAATGCCAGAGGTTTACTTGTTCCTTATGTTCCCTAAACCTTATAGAGGCCCGAATACAAGATATCTGCTTACACTGCTTATCGCAGCAGCCAAAAAAGTAATAACTAAACTATGGCTGTCAGTGCATCCCCCAACCATTCGTGACTGGTGGGACACCACTCGACAAATTCACGACATGGAAAAAATTACATATAAAGTGTAAATGAGCGAGGAGAGCATTTACTGTAAATGAGTACGTTGGCAACTTCTTCTATATGTTGATCGATCCCACTTTTGTGCCCTAGCCCTTTTTTTTTCCTCCAAGGGTGGTTCATGAGTTTGACCGTGGAGGATGATCCCCCCTCTGTGGGGCCCTTCCTGGTGCACCCTCCCCCAACACCATGCAATATCTGAACCCAAAAGTGACTGGAGTGTTCTAGTAGCAGGGAAGTTTTGAAGACCTTAAAGAGCAATTAGAACTTGCATATTTGGTGCAATATATGTGGATTGCTGTGTGGGGACCAGAGATGTAAGGGTAATACTTATGAGAGAGCAATGAAATATATATGAAAAATATATGGGAAATGCTGAATATTGGACTGGGAATGCATTTGAATCCTTAGAGCTGTTGACGACAATGTGCCAGTTATCGATGTACTGTATAAGGCAATAACTGTAGACCTATCTGTATATAAGTTAAAATATGAACAATAAAAAGAATAATTAAAAAAAAAATAGTATCACTGCTTGCTCTGGACTTAGAGATAGCCTTTTTGATATATTTGCAGACTTCATGTGCCCTGACTTTTTTGAAATGGAAGGGTGGTTGGTTAGGAGAAACAGTAGGTGAAGTTGGTTTTGGGAGTCAACATCGGAGAAGAAGTCCGGGGGGAGGACCCCACTAAGGTCTGTGAAAGTTGCATTTAGGGTCTTTGCCATGACCGTTGGATCTAGGTTAGTGGCTCCATCAACAGTCATTAGCGTAGGAGAGGATTTGGACTGCTTACCCGTGATATTTCTGATATTGTCCCAGGAGGATCTCTCGTCACTCCAGGTGTTGGAGAGGGCATCCTTGAAATAGGAGCTCTTCATCATTCGGATTTGTTTAGTGCAGTAGTTGCGAGACTGTTTATACTTTTGGATGTTTGTCAGGGAGCCTGTGGCTCTAGCTATAGCCCAGAGGTGGTTCCTTGCTTTGAGTTGGGCCAATAGCTTGGCCGTGAGCCAGGGATTTGAGAGAGCTTTGATTTTGCACTTTTTTTACTGGTGCGTAGGTGTCGCAGGCAGCGTTGAAAGTAGTGATAAAGTAATCAAGGGCTGCGTCAACATCTTGAGTATTGTATATTAGGGACCAGTCTTGCTGCCTGAGACAGGCCTTGAGATGAGTCAGATTGCCATAAGGTAGTACTCTGCTTGAGATGTTTTTTGGAGGTGGCTTTCGGAACTTATTTGTCCAGGTACAGATAACAGGGGAGTGGTCGCTGAGAGAGTCCAGGAGAACGAAGGTGTTATTTATGCTGGCTGGGTGGCTAGCAAGGATCCAGTCTATGAGGGTGCTAGTCCCCGATTTGTAATTTTTCCTAGTAGGGGAGCTAACCATCTGCGTTAGGTTAGCTGACAAGATAGTATCCTTGTGGGGACCCTACATCAGGTGCGAGCCAGTTGATATTAAAGTCACCAGGAGAAGGAGCTCAGTGTCAGGAGGTTGTGATCTTACGAATTCAAGGACAGTCTGGAGGCCGGACCCTGGGTCTTTTGGTGGGATGTAGACAGTAACAACAGTGAGGACTTTATTTTGGACACCATGGAGTAGCTTGACAGGAAGGAATTGCACTGAGGTGTTTGTGGAGGTAGTACAGACAGGGTGACAGATGAGGTTGTCTTTTATGTAAATTGCACAACCCCCCCTTTTAGTAACCCTATCCAGTCTGAAAATACTGTAGCCTTGTAACGAGATGGCATGGTCAGGAGTATTGGGTGTCAGCCAGGTTTCAACAATGGCTAGAATATTGGGGTTATGTTGGCTGGCAAAGATTTGAAGGGAGGCCAGTTTTGGAAGGAGGCTGCAGATATTTAGGGTGGCACTGGTGAGACCCCCCTCCGTTTTGGCAAGATTTGTTGAACTGGAGTAAACAGGACCAGGATTCGGATGGACACTTCCTGACATCAGGAGGAGGAGGAGCAGGAGTTTTAGAGCCATCTGACGCTAAATAACATCTCTGCTGCATGTCTGGCTGAATGCAGTGTATACGTCTAGGGTCCCAGTGCAGGGTAATGGCTAGAAGCTGAGGTCGGTTTGCCCATGTTCCATCAGCATGATTTGTCATAAGCAGCCAGTCCTTTGCAGGGGGGTGCCTCAGGTGTGGGTAGGGAGGATTTGCCATGGTGCCAAATTGGTGGTAATGGGCATGAATAATCAGAGTGTAGGGTGGAGAGGGGTAGTAGGTACTAGGAAGATGGCAGAGGGGAGGAAAGAAGGAGAGGGCTAGAAGAGACAGGAAGAGGTGGCTGTGGAGAGGCATATCAGAAAGAACAGAGATGTATTTTAGAAGGTGGTGAAGTGCAGAGCAGGAAAATAGGAGAAAACGGGAGAGCGCAAGGGGTTGTGAAGCAGGCTTGGTGCAACAGAGAAACTAGCAGGAAATGCAGGTGGAGGGGAGTGGTATAGCTGAGGGACAGGATGGGAAGCAGGATCGGGTGGGTCCTGAGGCAGGAGCAGAGCGAAGAGACTATTTAATAAAGGTTTGGGGGGGGGTGGGCATAAAATTTCGGCAATGAGCAGTGCAAGTGAATGGGCGCTAAGCCCAGCAAAGCAACAGTCTCAGAAACACCAATCGGTAGGCATTGGCTGGAACCGGAGGCCAATCAGTAAGTGGCTCGGAGCGCGGTCGGCCAATAGCAGCCGATCACAGCTTCCCCAGCCCAGGGATGTCCTTACCCAGCTTTCGGGAGCCCAACAGCAGCAGGTGGAGGCGTCGGAATGGTGTGGATTCACGGGCACCGAACCGTGCTTATGAGGCACACGGCTGGCCTGTTCGGGCTCAAATCTGGCTTCCGGGAGCCCAGCAGTGGTGAGTGGAGGCATCAGGGTGCTTGTAGTTCACGGGCACCCAACCGCGCTCTACGGACACGGGCTGGCCCATTTGGGGCTCAAATCCGGCCTTCGGGAGCCCAGCGGCAATAGGTGGAGGCATCAGGGCTGGTGTGGATTCACGGGCACCGAACCGTGCCAATGAGGCACACGGCTGGCTCATTCGGGGCTCAAATCTGGCTTTCGGGAGCCCAACAGCAGCAGGTGGAGGCATCAGGGGTGGCGTGGATTCACGGGCACCGAACCTTGCCTACGAGGCACATGGCTGGCCCGTTCGGGGCTCAAATCCGGCTTTCGGGAGCCCAACGGTGGCAGGTGGAGGCGTCAGAGGTGGCATGGATTCACGGGCACCGAACTGTGCCTACGAGGTACACGGCTGGCCTGTTCGGGACTCAAATCCGGCTTTCAGGAGCTCAACGGTGGCAGGTGGAGGCGGCAGGGGTGGCGTGGATTCACAGGCACCGAACCGTGCCTGCGAGGCACACGGCTGGCCCGTTCGGGGCTCACATCTGGAGTTGGGAAGAGAGTTAGTCGAGGTAAAAATTCTAATTTTATTTGCAGTCTCCTTCAAGAGGGAAGGGATTGTAAAGTGGTCGAGGATACAGCTAGCCAATCCCTTCCACTTCCCAGCCTGCCGACCCCACTCTGTGCACAGACATTTTGTGATGTCTAACCAAGGAGAGTGCTGGGGCACGCGTCATTGAATTCTACGGTGGGATTTTAGAACATTAATTTATATATTTTAGTGCAGCCAGTAACATACATTAAAGCCACTACTCGACTAACAAGAGCCAATCCAGATTTGGTGAGGACAACTCGAAAATTTGGGAAAGGAATCTGTTCTAATCATCCAGGAATCACTCTTTACCATTGACTAGTGAGTCTGAGCTGGAGGCGCTAGGGTCCAGTGAGAGCCAGAATATTTCAGATGGCTGGCGCCGAGGTAAGCAGCATGCTTGTGCAGTTATATGAGTGAGCACACATGGATGCCTGTTTACATCGGCGTCAGCCCCCCTAACTACCTCAGTTTCTTTTTTCTTGCCATCAAGTGTGCATCAGTGCTTCGTCGCTCATCCACCAGGTGTCAGAAGTTCATGTCTATAACAACAGTGTTCAGTTCTTCTCAATTGTAGAGTTTAAAGCTAGAGTTTGTCATTTTTGTGTCCGTTTAGTGTATTTTGTCACACATTTATCATAGTTTTCTCTCAGTCCTACCAAGCGTCAATGGTCAAAGGCCATGGAAGTCGGTAAGGAGCCTAAAAAGACAGGCTGCTGTGGCAGTGGGGCCATGTCTGAACCACTTTCTCTTTTGAGGAGGGGTTCTGATGTTGGGTGGTCCAGTACCTTGGAGGGAAGATGGCTCTTCTGTAGGCACAAAAAAGAAATGGGCCCGATCCAGCACATGCTCTGCGTTGGGATCTAGGCATCACTTGGCCTCAGTTTCTTCCTCTTCCCGTAGGAAGGGAAAGAAATAGCACTTTCTGGGTCACACTCTGTAAGGTCTGCTGCAAAGTACTCAGTTTCTCAGAGTTGAAGGTCCTGGGAGATCAGTATCTCAGGCCCAGACACCCCCCCCCAAAAAAAAATCCTTATGTAAGGACTCTGGTGGGCAGTTGCACCCCTGAGCAGCCCTTATAGAGCAATGGGTGCAGCATGTGGCCTGGAGAGCACTGCTAGTGGAGCTGGTCCCTGGTCTTTTGGGGCTGGCAGAACCGGTATCGCAGACAGTACCGCTGAACCAGATAGCATGTTTGCATCCAGCAACAGCCATTGGGTCCTTGCTGGGGGCAACACCACCATCTGTCCCAGTAGAGGCACCCCCATCCACAGGGCCGGCTATGGTGCCATCGCCAGTCACTTCAGTGCTGGCTAGGCCATCGATGCTGGTTCCAGTGCTGTTTCTTGTGCCGGGTTCATGCCCTTTGGGGCCTGGCCTGGTGCTGGGTTCAGACCCTTTAGGGCCTGACCTGGTGCTGGATTCAGTGCTGCATGGGCTTGTGGTGTTGGGAACCTTCCTGGTGCAGAATGTGGTGCTGGTTCAGGCTCCGCTTCTGGCACCATTTCCTCATCCACCAAGGCCAGTATCACCAGTGTTGCCGCAGCCACGCACCGAGTTGTTGGCCCTGCAACCACCACCTCACTTCTGCCCTCCTTCTGAGGAGGGTGTAGAGGGGAATGAGTCTGACCCCAACCTCATTATTTCTGAGGGCAGTGATGATGGCCCGTTCTTTAGTCTAGACACCTTGGACCCTGTCCCTGTGCCTCAGGAGGATCTGTCTTTCCAGGCTGTGTTCAAAAATATGCAGTCCGCATTAAATTTTGAGCCAGCAGCCATTGACCAGGCTAAGCGCCTCCAGCTGGAGTTCCTCACTGTTCCTAATATGCTGGTCAGTTTGTTTCCTCTAGTTCCACGCACATTTGAGACCCTGTCTGGCAAAGACCTGCTTCGGCGGCAGCTGTCCTCAAACAGGCAGACAGAAAATACACAGCCCCTGAAAATGAGCCAGTGTATGTCACTCATCCTGTAGCTGATGCTGTTGTTATTCTCATCAAGAATGACAAGGCTATAGTCCTCAAAGAGGTCACTGTACACCCGATTAACCGAGAGTTGTGCAAAATTGACATTGTGAACAAGCAGGCTTATGCTTTAGCCAGTCTGGGCATGGGGACTGCCAGCTATCAATGGCATTTTTCTAAGTATCAATATTCCCTTTGGAGCAGGCTAAAATCTCTGACAGAATCTCTGCCAGACTGCGAGGCTAAACAAGGCATTCCGCTGTCAAGCAAGGTATTGAGTCCAGCAGTCACCAGCTTAAAGCCTCTATTAATGCCTTTGATACTGCTTCTTTGCACTTGCATCAGATGACATTCCTGGCTGCAGACTTCTGGCTTTACCCAAGATGTCCAGTAACAGCTTATGAATGTCCCCATTGATGGAACTTACCTGTTCGGACAGCAGGTGGCGCAATCTCTTAAGGTGTTAAATGAAACTAGAATGACCTTTAAGACTTCGAGACCAGCTCTCCTTAACCCTAAGAAGAGCAAAGGATGCAATTCTTTCCATAACAAGCAGTCCCTACTTGTCAAAGGCAGGGAGTCCAAAACAAAAGTCAGCCTCTCCAGCCTCAAAAGAAGGAACAGGCGCTGAAAGCACCTAGTGCCACTTGTCTGAAGCTTCGGCCCCTGTGTTGCCTCTGCTGCCCAAGGCTAGCCTCTCTCTCCCAGTGGGGGATGGGGCACCTGATCCAGTTTTACTGTCAGTGGGAGTCCATTATGATGGACAAGTGAGTCCTCAGAATCATCCAAGAGGGATACTCCCTGGATTTTACAGAAATCCTTTTGAACTGTCCACCCAGAAGACATACCCCTTTTGTCAGCTCATATGTCAGAGCTTCTGGCACACGCAGAGGGGATTGCGGGCCTTCTGAGCTAAGGCAGTGGAGATAGTGCCAGAGTCTGAAAAATACTCTGGCTCAAGCTCCTACTACTTCCTAGCTCCAAAGAAATCAGGGGGCATGCCCCCCATTCTCGACCTTTGAAATCTATAAACAAATTCACGGATTGAGAAAAAAAAAATTTCTTTGTGCTCTCTGCTACCTTTCTTGAAGCCTCAGGATTGGCTAGCATCTCTGGATATGCAGGATGCATACCATCACATACTGGTACTTGTCAGCCACCACAGGTAGCACTGATCATAGTGTTGGTGCAGAATTACCAGTACAGAGTCCTACCCTTTGGACTTTCCTCAGCGCCACAAGTCGTGCTCACCATGCACCTCAAGAAATTAGGATTTCAAGTCTTTTTGTACTTGGACAATTGGCTAATTTCAAAACCCATCCAGGCAGGAGATGGAACAAGCAGTAACCACTGATTCTCAGTTCTTAACTTCTATGGGGGTCCTGCTGAACCTTGAGAAGTCTCAGCTTGAACCCTCACAGCAGCTGCTGTTCATAGTTGCTCTTATGGACACAACCTAGGCTCTGGCTTTCCAGCCAGAGTGCAGACAACAAGCAGTTTTGCAGATGGCATGCTACATCATAGAATGCAAAACTGCGCAATCCCATTCCATGTAGCGCATGCTGGGTCCAGTTGCCTCCGTAGCGTTCACAGTGCCTCTGGTACATTGACACATGAGGACAACTCGGTGGATGCACAATGCACAGTGGTCACAGGCATCACACCCTCAGACTTGCCCCATTTAGGTGACCAGACCTTTGGTTCAGACTCTCACATGGTGCTTAGTGGAGGACAACCTCCTCCAGGGCTTCCCTTCTCCCAACTGGAACCTCAGGTGACTCTCACCATGGATGCCTCCCTGTTAGGTTGTAGGATCCACTTTCAGGGACTCCAAACACAAGGTGTCTGGGGCCTATCAGAGACTCATCTCCACATCAGTGTGTTAGAGATGTGAGCTATTTTGTATGACCTGAGAGCCCTAGTGGACCTAGTCAGCCACAGACAGTCTTCTTCCAGACAGACAAGTCTGTCATGTACTACATCAATAAACAGGGAGAGGCACATTCTTGCCATCTCTGCAGGGAGGCAGTGAGTGTGGGGGAATGGTGCCTGGAACAAGGGCTCCTGCTCTAAGCAATCTATCTGCCAGGAGTACAGAACACTATGAACGGAGAAACACAGTTGAATAGAAGCTGATGCTTGTGCGTGGTCACTAGCTCCAGACTTTGTGAGATCGCTGTCAGGGGCCTGGCTATCTGCAATACCTCCTTCGGCCCTACTGCCCCGCTTGTCCCCTCTGCTCAGCTGATGAGGGATTTTTAGAGGTTCCAAGGGTGTGTTTCACAACATCTGGTGCCCATGCCTTTTCCTATATGGCACCAACTCTCTGGAACTCTCTCTCTCTCTCTCTCTCTCGTATAATGAGAGAGCTTATTACTGTAGAATTCTTCAAGAATGAGCTGAAGAAATTTTTGTTTAGGCACGCTTTACAGCCTGATTAGAGCTAGCTGTTCTGTAGTGAATTACCAGGATAGTTTTATTGCTGTTTTATAGTTGATATGCTATTTTAACTATGTTTTCTGTCTTGCTTGTAAAGCACCTTGATTCTTAATGAGAAAGTGCGCTGTATTAAATAAAAAATTTGATTGCTTGATTGACTATTCAACGAGTAGGGTACCCGTGATGTAGACCTTCTTGCGTCCTCACTCAGTGCCAGACTGCCTTGATTCTGCTCCAGAAAACCAGAACATGGCGTTTTCCATCACGATGCATTCAGACTGCAATGGGAAAATCGGTTTCTGTTATGCATTCCCTCCAATCCCTCTTCTGCAGAGGGTATTTCTCATATTAGAGTTGCAAGGGGGACAGATGATACTAGTGGCCCCCTGCTGACCTTGACAGGTATAGCTTCCTTTGTTGAACAGACTTTCAGTTAGCAAACTGAGGACTCTACCACTCAGAATCACCTGGTCCATCCCAGCCTGTGCTCCTTCACCTTCAGGCCTGGCTTCAGAAGAGATAGAAGTGAACAGGTACAAGGTATCTCAGAGGGTCTCTGAAATACTTTGGGCTGCTCTTAAGCCTTCCACCAGGAAGACATGTACAGCCAAATGGAATAGATTTTCCATCTGGTGCTCCAGAAATGCACATGGACCCCGTCAGATTTCCTCCTGATAAGGTTCTAGAGCACTTATTGGACCTTTTTATGATGGCCTTCAGTGCTGCACCTTCGGTTTCCTCAGTCGGGGCCATCTTCGGCGTTGCCCCTGCCCTCGGTGCTGCTTTTCATGGCACGGGGAGCCAGAGTGGCGAGTCAGTGGTGCCTATGGTACCATCGGGACTGTCGTTGGTGCCGCCTCTGTCCTCGGCGCTGCTAGCGGCACCATGGGACCGGATGGTGCCATGACTGGTCCCGGGTCTGGATCTCTGGTTCGGGCTTGGGCCGAGCCTCACTCGGATTCCGCTCGCGGGGCTGCGGGAGGCGCTGGCACTGACTCGGGCACAGCTTTGGTCCCTGGGCCTGTTGGTAAGGATGGCGCTGTCCACCCTCCCACGGTTTGGCACAGGGCCTCGGACTCTACCTCCTCAGAGACAGAGTCGAGCTCTGAGTCGGACGTGCAGTCTGACCCTTTGGAGTTGGCTGTTGAGGTGGGTAGCACGGTAGTCTCTTCGATGAGTCAGAGTCAGCCCCCTTCTGAGGTGAGGTCAGTGGCTACCGAGACTAGGGTCAGGGGTCCTGACCAGCAGGCAGTGGTGTGGACCACCATAGCTCTGCAGCCTGGTCTTGGCGGTTTCACTGACCCCTCAGTTGTGGTACCTCCTCCAGTGGTGTGCCTTGATCGCCCAACTTAGGGGCCAATTGGAGCACCTGCGGGGGGGAAGGTACTGCACCCTGGATAACCCCTTCGGGGGCTGCCCAGAGATGCCAGCTACCTAGGCTGGCCCTCTCGAGGAGGAGGAGGGCTCTTTCAGACTCTGAGGGGTTGAGGGGTGTAGGGTCGGCACGTCGGCTTTTTTCTGGGGTCCACCCGGGCCCTGGGAGAAGTCATAGTGCGGATCTCCGCTCTTCCTCCTCAGTCTCTTTAAGAGAGTCCCGTTCTTTTGAGGTAGGGGACCATCCTTCTGGACCTATATGGCCCCGGTCGCCTCACAGGGGGGATTTTTCTGGGTGCAGCCAAGGCAGTACCGATGTGGTTGTTCAGCTGTCAGCTGTGGGGTTTTCCAGGGTATCTTCTTCCGCGGGTGCCCATGGTCCGCTCCTTAGCCCAGGTGGAGGTCAGCCGACATCTCTTCTTGGCTCTGTCCCCATCCCTCTGCCACACTCTGCGGCGCTTGCAGGCATCCTCGGCCCTAGCGGGCCTCTCACCTGGGAGCAGTTCAGAGAGGTGGTTGCTCGGTTCCCTGTTTACGTTAGGGCAATGGACAGCCAGGTTTTTCAACCTCCCCCCCCCCGGTGCAGCCACCCACTGAACAGACGGTGACCTCCAGCTCCTCACCCCCCTCTTCAGGGGAAGAGGAGCCCTCTGTCCACATCTCTCCGGCTGCTGATCTCTCTGAGTATCAGTGATTCCTCGTGAGGATGTTGGAGGATTTGCACCTTACTCCTTCCACTATCAGCAATCCTGAGCACTCAGCATACGCCTTTCTAGGTGATTTTGGCGAGGCCACCCTTGTGGTGCCACCCTGGCTGGCTCCCGTTCGGGAGGCGTCGTTGCGTTCCTGGCAGAGGCCCTTCTCCGGAGTTCCTGCCCCAAGGGATCTCAGCCAGAAGTATTGCGCACCCCCGGAGTCTCCAGGGTCCATGCCTCATCCACAGTCTGGATTGATGCAGTTGGATACTCCTGATGGGCTTCGCACCCTTCACCGTGACTGGCCCCCAGATCAAGACTCCTTGGATTTTGATTTCTGGGGTAGGAGGACTTTCTACTCGGAACGGTTACTTCTTTCTATCTCTGCACATCAGGCCCACTATGCAGCCTATGACAGGTTCTTGTGGTCCAGGCTAGGTCAGCTCCTAGCCTCATTGCCTGACACGGAGCAAACCAGACAAGCCATTGCACTCTCTGCGTGTGGCCTGGAGCTAGCAAGGCACCAAGCGAGGGCATCCTATGATGCCAGTGAGGTAGCTACCAGGGTTGTAGGGACAGCAATCTGCACTAGGCGGATGGCATGGCTGCGTCTTTCCTGGTTGTCACCCTTTGCCTGGCATAGGGTGATTAACTCCGCCCACCAGGGAACCTACCATTTCTCCCACAGAGTGAGACGACGCTTGTTGGGGCAACTTCCTTCCCCCTCCGGGTGGACCTCGTCTCTCTCTCCCCACTCTCTGGCCTCTCCAGGCCCTGAAGGTTCCCCCCCTTAGTGTGTCACTCACTGAGGGCTGAGGGACTTTGTCCTTAGGGTGTAAAAAACCCCTTAGGGGGCTGAGTACTCCATTCAGATGAATGGTGAAGATTGACACAGATAAGATATGAAAATTATGTACCTACCATAATTATGATCTTTCTGTGTATCTTCACCATTCATCACAACCCCACCCTCCATCCCCCTGGGGCCTCAGTCTCTGGGTCCCCCTCCCTCTCTGTGCCTCCCCCTCTCCTCCTTAGAAGTTGGGTAAAATAGGGACACACAAGGGGGTATTTTTCCAGGAAGAGTGGATAGCTCGAGTGGCACTCCTTCTCCAGTACCTTGTTCCACCCCTGTGGGGTAGGAGTTGGTAGTTGCCCTCCTTCTCTCCTCCTCCCCTTTTCCATTCAACCTATTTCTCCTAAAAAAAAAAAAAAAAAAATTTTTCACCAAAAATTTTTCCTTGAGAGGGTGCTGAATCCCTGTATCCTGTCCTTCTTCCAAAATAGCCGACTCTGCTTATCTGGAGTGTTTGCCAGCTATTCCGTGCCTTGAATTGTGGCAAAAAGCTTTGCTACTCCTTGTAGTTCCTATACAATCTGGAGACGGACCAGGGTCTGTGATGTCTTGTCCTTCTCCCTCTTCCTAAATTCTTTACCGCCCTACCCCCTTCCTCTTCCAGAGATTGGGGCCTCCCAATCCCTTTAGTTTCTAACCTCTTTCTTCCGTCCTCTCAGTAGTTATTTCTCCTTTTAGTTCATATATCTTTCCCTTTTCTGTCCTTGGACTTCCTTGTACCACCCTCCACTCCTTCTTCTTACCTCTCTGGCGACTCAGAACTGGCAGGCAGGCGGTCAAGCACAGCCTAATGGCCAACCCATGAGAACTGCGCCGGTCGTTGGCCCCAAGTAATGGCGCTGATGGTGTGTCGGCCCTGCCTACCTTAAAAAAAAAAGGTCCCGCGGGGTGCTGACCTCTGGCAGATACCTATCTGTGATGAATGGTGAAGATACACAGAAAGATCATAATTACGGTAGGTACGTAATTTTCATTTCTCCCCCTTCCTGCTGTTTCCAACTTTTCTTCCCCCTTTCTTACCTGTGGTTATAAAAATATGTGTGCATCTTTACGTGAAACTGTTCTGTGGTTTGAAAATGTATATAGTTATACTGTTGAAGTGACTGCAGAAAGCTATTTGGAACTCAGGGGGTTAACCGTGAGATGCAGTTTTACTTCCACAAGCTAATTTGCAGAGTTGTCATCAGGAGATTAGTTCTAGGACACAGTGTCCTGTTTTGTTGCACCTGAAAGGAAAGAAAACAGACAAAATTCTGATGCATTTTGTGAGAAGCAGAATGTTTCTTAACGAGCTCAGGATGCAAAATTTAATTGCGTGGTAGAGACTTCTTATAAAAAGAGCAGCAGTGTTTTTGCTGGGGGGAGAAAGAGACACAGGTTTTAAAGAAATCCTCAGATGAAAGACTGTGTTTTCTCTGTTTGTACTGCCTTTGTAAGGTGCTATCATGAACAATTAATTTTTTTTATTTTACTGTTATTGATGATAATAAAACACTACTTGCAAATGTTATAACTGCTCTAGGTGTTCCTATGTGTTTTGAGCTGCGCCTCAACAAAACTGGCAGAGATTCACTCTATGGGCATCGGAGAAATTTGAGGAACTGCATCCAGGAACACAGAGCATATTTTTTTCCCCACAAAGGTTTTTATTCTTCCCCCCACCCCAAATATTGTACTAAGTACTGTGCTCTTGATCATGCTAGGTAGCGTACAACCTTTAGAAGAACTATCTTGAATGGATAAGTATCCTGAGAGAGCCCTCAGCTCCTACCACCCTAGTCTGGGGCACCTTGTCCGAGCTTAGTACTCTGACCCTCTAATGGGAATCAATGGTGAAGACTGATTTCCTGGAAGATATGAAAATTAGGTTCTTACCATAATTCTTGATCTTCAAGGAATATCTTCACCATTGATTCACCCGCCTGCCTGCCTTCCATCCCCATGACTCAGTAGTTGTTTTGGTCTTCACCCCTTCAAGCCTGGCTTGAACTGTGAAGATACGGTATTACTGAATTTGTGGCCCTTCTTACATGGGCCACCAGGGCTGTCTTATGCCCTTAGGTTAACTGCATAGGTACTTGTTAGGTTATGCTGCACCTCCTCAGTTAAAAAAAAAAAAAAAAGGTATTGAGGTGGTTGGGGGCTGGTGCTGACGTAAATAGGTGCCCACGGGCATTCACTTACTGAACCATGCATGTGCAATGCTTACTTTGGCACCAGGTCTTAGAAATGTTCTGACTACCTCCGAGTCTTAGTGCCTCCTTAATTTGAATCAATGGTGAAGATATTCCTAGAAGATCAAGAATTGCAGTAAGAACATTATTTTTCATTTCTCCCTCCAAGAAAGAATTCTGACAAGAGATGCCAGTCTGCAGGGATCAGGTCCCAGTTGGCCACTGGCACGTTGAAGATCAGGGAATACAAGTCAGTGTGCAAGAGATGAGGGCAGTCTTCTGGCCTTTCTCCACTTCCTAGAACAAGTCAGGTCTGAAGCACTGAGGGAGCAGTAGGCCAGAGCTGTGACAGTCACCTGTATAAACTGTCAAGGAAAGCAGGAGCATGCCTCTGGAGGTTCATATAGTGCTTTAGTGTGCAGAGCAGAATCTTCAGTCTCTAGCAGGCATCTTCTTCTCAGGGGATGTAACTGTCCAGATGGACAGGCTCAGCATAAAATCATCCTTCTGGAGAAGTGGTCATTGTAAACATATGACAGAGCCAGCAAAATAAGGCCATTAGGTCTATTGAGTCTGCTCATACTGCAGGGTCTGCAGCGCCATCTAATGACCCTGCCACTCCAACCAGCCTTTCCCCTCTGTCTGCCCCCCTCATGGCCTTTATTTCCCCCTAACACTATCCCAGCCTCTCTTGAAGCTACCTACCATTTCCAGTGAAACCACATCCTCAGGACGCCCATTTCAACCTGCCACCACCGTCTCCAAGAAGTGCCTCCTGGTTTCTCTTCTACACCTCTCCCCTTCCAACTTGAGACTGTGCTCCCTCATGTTTCAATTCCCACTGTGCCTGAAGATACCTTCCATGTCCACCTTAATTATTCTTTTCAAATACTTGACTGTTTCAATCATGTTCCCTCTCTCTGTCCTCTCCTTGAGGCAGTACATGTTCAGGGCCTCCAGCTTTATATGTCCTGCCCTGCTGGCCCATAATCATCTTTGTTGTTCTCCTTTGGACCACCTCCAGCAGGTGTATGTCCTTTCTAAGGTATGGACACCAGTACTGCATGCTGTGCTCCAGGTGCACCCTCACTAATGACCTGCACAAAGGTAGTATTACCTCCTCCTGCCTAATGCTGATACCCATTGCAATACAGCCTAACATTTTATTTGCTTTTGCTGCTGCTTTCCTACACTGCATGGAATGCTTCAGGTTGCTAGTGATCATCACCCCAGGTCCTGCTTATTCTTTCTTGGATGCAGACACTCAGACCCCACCCAGGCTATGTTTAGTCCTCGGGTTCTTGGCTCCAGTGTGCATAACCTTGCATTTCTTTGCATTGAAGCCAAGTTGTCAAATCTCAGACCACCTCTCTAGCCTTTCCAGACATTACCTTATGTCCTTTATTCCTTCTGCTGTGAGTTCATCCTCCCACAGAGCCTGGTGGTGTCCGCAAATAAGCAAATTGTGCCCTTAATGCAGTCCCCAGTATCACTGATGACGACATGAAAAAGCCCTGGTCTGAGCACTGATCCCTGAGGGACCCCACTGGTGACCTCCCTAGTGCTTGAGCGCTCACCCTCCACCACCACGCTCTGGGTCCTGCCCCTCGGCCAGTTAGCTACCCACCTGGTCAACTTCACACCAAGCCACTGATCCGCCACCTTCCCAATCATCCTCTTATGGGGTGCAGAATCGAAGGCTTTGCTGAAGTCCAGGTATAAGATGTCCACCGCTTGGCCCTCATCCTGTTTTAGTGACCCAGTCAAAGAAGTCAGTCAGATTTGTTTGACATGATCTCCATCCCATAACCCCATGTTGCTGTTCATGCTGGAGTCCATTCTATACCAGTCTTTCATTAAGTATGACCTCCATGAGCTTGCACACGATTAAGGTCAGACTGACCAGTCTGTAGTTCCCCAAGCTGTCCTTGGGACCACTGTTATGGAGTGGCATGACCTGTGCCATTCTGTTGAACAGGTCAGCCAAGAGACCTGCAGTCTTTTCCACTAGCTCCCTCAGCACCCTTGGATGTATACTGTCCATGCCTAGGGATTTACCAACCCTTAATGCTAGCAACCCCTTTATCATCCTATCCACCTCTATCAGATCACCCGTTGCACCCCCAAGCCTTGTGGCACCTGTCCATCTCTCCCCTAGTGAAAACTGAACAGAAGTACCTGTTCAGTAGTTCTGCCTGCCCTCATTCTCTTCTACCTGCCTGTCCCTTTTCTGAGCCTATCTCATCCTTTCTGTCCCTTTTCTTGTTAGTATATCAAACAAAGGCCCTTTCCACTTTCTTAATTCCGTTAACCAGCTACAGTTCTTTCTGAGCTTTAGCCTGTCAGGCTGCAGTAGCCATCTTCAGGTAGTACACTCTGTTGTCTTCTCTCTGGGTCCCCCTGAACTTCCTATAGGCTGACTTATTATCCCTTGCTTCCTGGTTGACCACTGTACTAAACCACCTGGTAGCATTGGGCCTCGAAGTTTTCCCTTTGAGCTAACACACTCCCTTGTGGCTATCATTATTCCCTTCTTGATGGTGGACCACTTTTGGTCCACCCCATATCCACTTTGATGCTTGCCAGGTGTTCCCTTAACAGCTTGCCAATCCTCCTGAAGTCCACCTTTCTAAAATCCAGGATTTTAATCTTAGTGGGGGCCTTTTCTGTGCTGTGGCAAACCGGAACTACACTGTGTGAATATCACTCCCACCCAGCGGCTCCTCAGTTTTGATATCCTGGACATGGTCCCCATTTGTCAGCACCAGATCAAAGATTATTTATTTCAAACAACATGAAGTCTTGCTGTATTCTGACAATAGCAGTGAGTCCCAACCTTCAAACTGCCCCGGAGATGAAAGAGTTAACTTTCCATGCCAGGCATGGAACGCTGAGCTCGAGCTCGGTTGAGACTCTGTCTGTTGCTGTTTGAACTCAAACCGTCAGATTCTTTACTCCGCCTCACTGAACAGTCGCTCCGGAGATTTCTCCTTCTGCTCGGTTCAATTTGTCGGTTAAAGTACCGCTTTTCTCGGTTTTCGACCGAATTTAAACCGTAACCTGTCGGTTCAGTCTCTGTCTGTGGTATTCGTGAGTACTAGATAGGTTATATTGTTTTCTATTCTGTGTGGAACTTGTAATCGGTTCGGTTTGAACCGATAAAGTTGTTGTAAAATCTTTATCTGTACTTTTAGAGTGTGGTTACCGGTTCTTATCGGTTCTAAAAAAAACGGATTTTATTATGTTTTTTTCCACGAACTGTAACACGGTCAGGTACCGATAAGAGTGTCTTGTCTGGCGGATTGCCATTAAAAGGGTAAGTTTGGTTAGGACTGGCACAATGTCTGAGAAACCCAAAAGAAAAACTGGGCCCACTGGGTTTCAGCACTGCAGTGTGTGTGGGGAAGTCTTTGCTAAGGCTGACCCCCACACCACCTGTGTTTATTGTCTGGGGTTTGACCACCTCAATGCAGACTGCCAGATTTGTAAAAATTTTCCTGCAGCTACCCTAGAGAAGAGAGTTGGTAGGCTCAGGGAAAGGGAGGCCAAAAAGTGCGCTGAACCAGATGGCCAGCCCGGTTCGGTTCAAACCGAACCAGAAGAAGTGCCCTCTGACCAGGGCGAGACTTCTTCGGGCAAAAGGAGAACCGATTCCGAGGAGTCGGTTCCGGCTAAGAGAACAAGGAAGGAAAAATCAGCTGGTGTGGATCCAAAAGTTTCTTCTCCAACTGTTGAGGAAATAGCCAAAGCGATAAAAATTGTGCAGTCGCTTTCCCCGGTTCCGGCCGAACCGGCACCATCAGGAAGGCGCTTGGTTCGGCCGGTTCCACCGGTTCAAGATTATGATTTAGAGGAATATTATGAACTGGAGGAGAAGGAAGAGGAGTATGAGGAAAGTGAATGTGGTTTTGAAAGTCTGGATGTGCCCATTGACCCAGACATCTCCCCAGACAGACCTTCAGGAGTGTCTCCTCCTAGGCTTTCTGAGTCCCCCTCTCATTTCATGTTTTATAAGAAAGTGGCTGAAACCCTTCAGCTTCCTATGGAAGAAGCTGTGGATGACCAGGAGGAGCCTGACTATGTGGAAATGATGGATATCCCAGAGTCTAGGAGGCTGTCTATTCCTTTACACAAATCTTTTGGGAAACAGACATTTAAGATTTTAAAGACTCCTAATACTATACCTCCTGTGGATAAAAGAATGGACAAGAGGTATACTCTGTCAGGCTCAGATATGGAGTTCCTTACACAACAATGCGGCCATGTTGGGGTAGTGCAGGCGGCAGCCTGTGATAAGGCAAATATTCCCTTGGCTTCACACCCCCCAGACAAGGACTCCAGGAGGATTGATGCCATGGCAAAGAAACAGTATATGGCAGCATCCTTGGGACTCAGACAGGCCAACTATATGGCCTATACTGCTAGGTATCAGAAATCTAGATGGGACACTGTCATGGCTTTAGCAAAACAGGTCCCCGGCCAGCTTGCCAAGGAGCTGGAGCAAGTGGCTGCTGATGGTATTGAGGCATCCAAGGTGCAATTCCATGCTGCAGTGGACTCCAGTGATGTTTCATCTAGAGTCATGACTACATCTGTGGCACTTCGTAGAATGGCTTGGCTCAGATGTACTAGCCTGTCACAGGATACCCAGACTAAGGTCATGGATTTTCCTGTTGTGGGTAATTTTCTGTTTGGGGAGCAAACAGAGAATTACATGAAGAAAATGGATGAATATAGGGCCACCTAGAGGAGTGCCCAGGCCAAGGAAAGGAAAGCCACTCCTCAGAGGCAGCATCCCAGGGGCAGGGGCAGGCCTTTTCATAGGCCTTTCTACCAAGTCCAGGCCTCCTCTTCTGCTTATGCTCAGAGGGGGTTCTTTAGAAGGAGAGGCAGAAGGGGTACAAGCAGGCCTGCTTCCACCCCTCAGCCTAAACCCCCTGCCAAACAGGCACCCTGATGGGTTTGCCAGGGCCGATTCTCCACTACCTGTAGGGTGCAGGACTGGAAGTCTCTAACATCAGACAAGTGGGTCCTGGAAGTAGTAAGCCAGGGACTGGTTCTCAGCTTCAAAAAATTTCCAAAGCTGAAAACCAGATCCTTTCCACCTGCAAATCCTTCAGAGGCACTTGCCCTAGAGGCAGAGGTCTCTTCCCTCCTGGCTCTCAGAGCTGTGGAAAGGGTTCCACCCCTACACCGGGGCAAAGGATTGTACTCCAGGTACTTCCTTACCCCCCAAAAGACAGGAGAATGGCGGCCCATCCTGGATCTCAGATACTTAAACAAGCACCTTTTGAAGCCAAAATTCAAAATGGTGACTCTGGGAATAATTCTACCCTCTCTAAGGCCAGGGGACTGGCTAGTCTCCCTGGACCTCAAGGATGCCTATTTCCATATTCTCATCAGAAGCTCCCATCGAATACCTCAGGTCGAGCTGCCCTCAGGCCATTACCAATTCAGAGCAATGCCCTTAGGTCCTAACCTCTGCTCCAAGGGTGTTCACAAAATGCCTGGCAGTAGTAGTTGCTTCTCTAAGAAGGCAAAGGATTGCCATCTTCCCATACCTGGACGACTGGCTCATAGTAGGCCAGTCCCCAGACCAAGTCAGGTTACACCTACAGATAACTCAGCAACTGCTCACCTCTCTAGGTTTCCTTCTGAATCTTTCAAAGTCAGTTCTAGAGCCTGTTCAGCTCCTCACCTTCATAGGCACAGAGCTAGATACAGAAAAGGCTAGAGCCTTCCTTCCCCTGGACAGGGCAAGGACCCTTATCACACTGGCCTCCTCATTCACCCTTCAGGTGTCTCGACCAGCAAGGCATTTTCTGCAGCTCCTGGGCACATGGCTGCTTCTACAGCAGTGGTGCAGGGAGCAAGATTTCAGATGAGGGACATTCAGTTCCATTTGAGAGCCTTTGGTCTCAGAAAAGGACCCTCTGACCAAACTGATCCCAGTGACTCGAACCCTGATCCAGGCCTTGCAGTGGTGACAGGATCAGAACAATCTAAGACAGGGAGTTCCCTTTGTCACTCAGTCTCACTCTTTAATCCTTACAACAGATGCCTCCCTCTTGGGGTGGGGGGCCCACTTGGGAGACCTGACCACTCAGGGGTTGTGGTCCCCTCAGGAATCTCTGCTTCACATCAATCTGTTGGAACCCAGAGCAGTATTTCTAGCACTTCAAGCCTTTTCCAAGTCTGTTCAGAACAAAGTTATTCAGATCAGAACAGACAATACCACCACAATGTGGTATATCAACAAGCAAGGAGGCACTCGGTCTACGGCCTTGTGCACAGAAGCAATGAAGTTGTGGTCTCTGGCTTATTCTCTGAACACTTCCCTCACAGCAGTACACCTCCCAGGCAAGGACAATGTCCTGGCAGATGCTCTCAGCAGGATATCTCAGGGCCATCACGAATGGTCACTGGATCCCCTGGTTTTGGAGGTGATATTCTCCAGATGGGGCACCCCACCGATAGATCTTTTTGCAGCCCCAGACAATCACCAACTTCCCCTGTTTTGCTGCAGGCCCCCAGTGTTGGGCTCAGTCCCCTGGATGCCTTAGTTCTCAGTTGGGAAGGGAAGTTCCTGTATGCTTTTTCTCCCTTCCCTCTCCTATTCAAAGTGCTAGTCAAAATCAGGTCTCAACCCTGCAAGGTGATCCTGATTGCTCTAGACTGGGCCAGACAGCCCTGGTATCCTCTCCTATTGTCCTTAGCAGTCCACCTTCCCCTGTCTCTTCCCAGGAATTACAACCTGTTAACCTGTGCTCAGGGGAGGGTTTGGTACCCGAATCTCAAATCTCTCAATCTCAAGGCCTGGCTCTTGAAGAGTTAGAGTTTGCTGATTTACACCTCTCCCAAGGTGTTATGTATATTCTAAAGGCTTCTAGGAAGCCTTCCACCAGAACTACTTATAATTCCAAGTGGAAAAGATTTTCCATATGGTGCTCTGGGAAGCATAGTTCCCCAGAGTCTGCTGATCTGCCCACAGTCATTGACTATATGGTCCATCTGAATAGCTTGGGACTCAGGCCAGCTACACTAAGGGTCATCTGGCAGCTGTCTCTGCTTTCATTTCAGCGGGTAAGCCCTCTTCCCTTTCAGCTCACCCTGTATTCTCTAAGGTTTTTCAAGGGATTGCTTCACACCAACCCATCATTCAGGGACGCTGCCCCTGCTTGGGACCTCAACGTTTGCATTGCTCAACTTATGCAACCCCCTTTTGAGCCTTTGTCCTCAGCAGAGCTTAAGTACTTGACTTGGAAAACTGTGCTCCTGGTGGCCATCACTTCTGCCAGGCGCATAAGCGAGTTGCAAGCCCTATCAGTGGAGCCTGATTTTATCTCTTTCCATAGAGATAAGGTGGTCCTCAGGACTAACAGGAAGTTTTTGCCTAAGGTGGTTTCAGACTTCCACCTTAACCAATCTATGTCCCTTCCTGTGTACTTCACTGACCATTCCTCCTCTGGTGAGAGGAGGCTGCACAGTTTAGATGTGAAAAGAGCTCTTAGCTACTACATAGAACGTACCAGGGGTCACAGGTTTGACTCCCTCCAACTGTTCCTCACTTATGGTGAGGTTGGTAAAGGAAAACCTGCCACTAAAAGATCCATTGCCAGGTGGATTATCTCTTGCATTCAATGTTGCTATGAAAAACTAGGTAAGGTTCCTCCCTCAGGCCTGAGGGCTCACTCTACCAGGGGTACAGCTGCTTCCCTGGCTTCTGCCAGGGATATTCCTATCTTAGAGATATGTCAAGCAGCTACCTGGAAAACAGTTCATACTTTTACCAAGCATTACTCCCTGGATATCCAGGCTAGGAGTGATGCTCGGTTTGGCACAGCTGTGCTTCAGAGCCTATTCCCTAAGTAGGTTCTGTCCCTCCTCCATGGAGGTACTGCTTGGTAGTCTGCTATTGTCAGAATAAAGCAAGACTTCATGTTGTTTGAAGAAAAAATTACTCACCTTAGTAATGTTTCTTCTAATGGAGTCTTGCTGTATTCTACCTCCCCCCCCCCGCCTTCCCCTTTCAGAACCTTTGTTTTTGGGATGTGGGTGGGCAGTAGCAGTGCTGGCACTCAGGAGGTGCCCCACCTTTTTTTGTCATCACCCTCTTTATTGGGTGAGTGGGTGTTGTGTTTATTTCATTTTTTGGGCTTCCTGACTTGAGTCTTTGTTTTGGGACCAAAAAATCTGTTTTTATGTTAGTAGCCAGTTGGCTAGTGTAGGTTTACAGCTTCCACACAGGACCTCAGTGAGTTTAGCTCGTAAAGATCTGACTGTTTGAGTTCAAACAGCAACAGACAGAGTCTCAACCGAGCTCGAGCTCAGCGTTCCATGCCTGTCATGGAAAGTTAGCTCTTTCATCTCCGGGGCAGTTCGAAGGTTGGGACTCACTGCTATTGTCAGAATACAGCAAGACTCCATTAGAAGAAACAACATTACTAAGGTGAGCAATTTTTTTTTTATCTACCCCCTCTTCTTTCTGCTTCTAGAAGGTGATGTTGAGCTAAACTCTGGCCCTTCCCCCTTCCCCTCTGACTCTACCTAAAGGTCTGAGGTTCTTCCACATGAATGCGGGGAGCCTCTTACCAAAATTGGATGACCTAAAGTTTAGGTTACTTTGCACTCCCCGAATGTTCTGTGCATCTCCTAAACATGGCTGTCCTCTAAGATCGCAGATTGCCAGCTTGCACTTCCTGACTTTAATCTCTTTCGTCAAGATTACGACTACGTGGAGGTGGAGTCAGTCTCTACACTCATAAATCACTCTCTTGCTCTGTCACCCTCTATGAATCCATCCCCTCATCCCATGAACATCTTGTGGCTAAAATCTCCCTTCCTTCCTCCTCCTGCAGTATTTGTTGGGATTTTGTATGCCTGCCTCCCTTCTGTCTTGTCTCCTGTGTTACCTCCCCACCCATGCCTCCTCAGGAGAGCATATTCTACTGGGTGATTTTAACTTGGATTGGCTTTTCCCCCTCATCAAATAGTTCCCACCAAATCACTGAATCTCTGAATCTGTCCCAGTTAATCACAGAGCCTACCCGACTCAACACACGCTGTCAGACCCACTCCCTACTGGACTTAGTGCTTTCATCCCACCCCTACCAAATTATTGCTGCAGGGTTCAGTGATCACTGTTTCACCCACTGCATCAGGAAAGTGTGCTCTCCACTCATACCTTCCAGATATACTTGGTACCGCCCCCTTAGAGTACTTGACACTAGTAACCTACTCCGTGACCTTGCCACAGCTGACTGGTCCCCGGTATTCTCCACTCCCAGTATTGACACTGCACTTGCCCACCTCACCACCACCTTTCTTCAAATATGGTATACCCATGCCCCCTTAAAAAAAAAGTCAGGGTCAAACGTCTTCACCATCCGTGGATCACCCCTGCTCTCTTGTCTATTTTTAAATCCAGAGACTGCCTGGTCATGCTTTGAAGTCTCCTAGTCCCTGTCTTGTCTCCAGCACTGCAGATCTCTTCAAAACAGCTGTACTAAGACCATCAGCCAGGCCAAAGCAAATTACTTCAAAGTTTGCCTGCAGTCCACAAGTCGCTTCCCTCTTCATTTTGGAACGATCTTCACTCATTTCTGCACCCCCCAAAGCCTACTTCGCCTGCCCTTGTAGAGGCTGGAGTTGAGATCTTTGATCCATCTTCTATAGCAACTGTCCTAAATGCATTTTTCACTACCGGTACACTCCGTGACATCCCTCCTGTTGCCTAAGCCGATATCCCCTTCCTCCCACACCTGATGTTTTCCATTTCTCTCTAGCCTCCACTTAAGAGGTCTGTCAGTCAGTTATGTCCCTAAACCCTTCTGTAACTAGCCCTGAAGGCCTTGACCTGAGACTTCTCAGAATCTCTACCTCCTCTATTGAATTCTCCCTAACACACCTACACAATCTTTCTTTTTGTACCGCCATTGTCCCCTCAGCCTGGAAACTCACCATAGTCTTTCCCCTACATAAGGACAGTGACCTAACCTGCCTTGGAAATGACTGGCCCATCTCCCTCCTCCCTTCTCTAGCAAATATCCAAGAATCCATTGTCCTCTCAAGGCTAAATTACTTCCTCACTTCCACCAATATCCTCTTCCTGTCCAATCAGAGTTCAGAAAATCTCATTCCATTACCACCTACCTCCTCCGCTTCACCAGTTCCATACTCTCAGCCATGGATCAGGGTCATATTACCTCTGCAGTATTCATCAATCTTGTGAAAGCCTTTGAGTCCGTCTCTCACCCCCTCCTCATAAACTCCATGCTGTTGGACTATCCGCCCCAGTGGTTAAATGGTTTAACTCATCTCACTGGTAGGCACCAGGCTGTGCAGGTCGGAAACATCCTTTCTCCTCCTCTCCCCATCCTTTCTGGCATTCCTCAAGGTGCCATACTTGGACCTCTCCTCTTTTCTCTCTTTATTAGCGATCTCCTCCCTGTCTGCTCCTCCACCTGCATACATATATATGCAGACGATACCATCATGTACCTGTCTGGCCCCTCTGCTTCAGATGCCCAAAGCCCCCTCCAATGAGACTTTCATGCGATAATAGAATGGTTTCAGGACCATCACCTCAAAATAAACACAAAAAAAACTGTCACCATGACCTTTGGCTCAAAGCAAAAACTATCTAGGCTGTCAGCTCCCCCAGTATTCGCCACTCTGGATGGCACACCTCTTGACATGATCCCTATCTATAAATATGTAGGGGTTTGGCTCAACCCATCCCTTGATTACTCATCCCATCTAGATATCTTGCACTCAAAGCTTTGGCCCAAATTGGGAATGCTCTTCAGGCACAAGGATTGTCTCTCCCTCCCAGTCCATAGAGACTTAATACCTAAATGAATCCTCCCAGTTATTGACTATGCCGATATCATCTACTGGTCAGTGCCCATCACCTCCCTTGCCAGGCTTGATGTACTTTTCAATGCTTTCTGTCACTTTGCCTCCAACTCCCCTTTCTCGACACACCACTGTGACCTATATTCTACCCTCTCTTTCCCCTCCCTTCTGCCAAGACACTTGACCCACTGCATTATCTTCATCTCTAAGCATTGGTTCAAATCCCTTCCATTTTATCACTCCTCTTTTTTTACTCCAGCTACCCCCTGCACTCTTGTCTTTCCTGTACTTTCACCATCCCCCGAGCCCACACTTCGGCTGGTCAACACACTTTCTCCTTTTGCCTCCCTTCTCTTTGGAACAAACTCTGCACCTCAATTTGTCTTACCCTTTCATTTCTGGTGTTAAAGTGTCTGCTTAGACCATCTCCAGTAACCTCCTGCACTTGCCCCTAAGTCTGCAACAGTTTTAAGTGGTAGTCCCCGGCTCCTCCCTTCCTGTTGTCTCACCTGTCTTCCCTTGCTAATATTGTTTTTTTATTTTGTATTTGGTTGAAATCTACCATAACTATTGCATCATGCACCCATGCTACCTAACTTTGTGTTTATTTCAGTGTGTCATAATGTATTTACTTTAGCACGCTGTATTTTGTATTTTATGTGTATTTGACACCCTTTGTTATGGTCTGCTCCCCAAGTTTCCAGATTGCACCTGGAAATGAGCCTTGACTCAGTGTGCCTTTCCTGGTAACCAATCTTTAAATACATTTATTTCTTTGAAAATTGGTGACCGGGAGAGGCATACTGAGCCGCTGTTCATTTCCAGGTGCGACCCGGGGGACAGGGAATATGTGTACAGATGCAAAGCGATTTACAGAACCAAATTAAAGGGTTGGTGGTATTAGTGAATGGGGGGGATTTGGCCAGGGCAAATCCCCTACTCTTTGGTAGGGGGACACTGTGGTCAACGTTTGGCTGGCCAGTCCAGTATGGAGTTCTTCCTGCATGGACGTGGGAGAGGCTGGGGAGCAGGTCTCCTCCCTTGCCTCAGAAACATACATAGAAACATAGACTTTGACGGCAGATAAGGACCGCTTGGCCCACCCAGTCTGCCCATTTCCCTGCCTACTGGATAAGCTGCAGATCCTAGTTAACCAGCAGCCTACTTCTTCCTACCTCCTAGAATTGCCTTATGACTGTCCCATGCATGCTTGAATTCCACCACTGTTTTTGACTCCACGACCTCCTCTGAAAGGCTGTTCCTTGCATCCACAACCCTCTCTGTAAAAAAATACTTCCTTAAATTACCTCTGAGCCGCCCCCCCTCTATCTTCAAATTGTGCCCCCTTGTTCTTGACACCTCTTTTTGAAAGATGCTACCTCTTGGACTTTGTTGATTCCCTTGAGGTACTTGAAGTTTCTATCATGTCCCCTCTCCCTCCTTTCCTCGAGGCTATACATATTAAGCTCCTTAAGTCTCTTTTTCATATGTCTTCCGGTGCAGACCCTGCACCATTTTAGTTGCCCTCCTTCTGGACAGCTTCCATCCTGTCTGTCTTTGTGAAGACTGGGTCTCCAGAACTGCATGCAGTACTCCAGATGGGGTCTGACCAGCTGTCTGTACAGAGGGATAATAACTTCCTGTTTTCTACTGGTGATGCCTCTCCGTATGCATCCTAGTATCCCCCAGCCCTCCTTGCTGCCCTCTCACATTGCTTGCCCACCTTTAGGTCATCTGATATGACTACCCTCAGGTCCCTTGCTGGGACTGCTATGGAGATGAGCATGGCTTTGAACTGTGAGTCAGTGATGGATGTTGTGATGGAAGAAGAAGGTTGGTACAGTTACCTTAGTTAATGGAGTTGCTCCTGAGGTCTCGGATTTGCAGGTGGAGGAGGAAAGGAACCTTTCCACACAGGATCTTCATGAGGTTTTGCGAGAGGAGGAACGATGTGCACAGTTGCAGGAGTTAATCTGGATTCAGGGAAATGGCAGGGCCGGCAGCTGTGATGCAGCGGGCTTCTGCCCTGCAAGCCTCAGTGATGGTGGATACGGAAGTGGAGAGTTCTAAAGTCAGAGTTGTGGATTTTGCCACTACCACATGTACATTTCATGATTCTACTTCAGGTACTGTTTTGGGTTCTCCTGTACTGAATGCAGGGGCAACACCTTTATCGGCTGTTACTGAACTGATGGGCAGGCTACAAGTTTGTGAGATTGCTGGTGTGGAGGGGCTTGCATCGTGGTCCCAGCCTACAGAAAAGTTGCATCATCTGAATTGTGCAAAGGCCCTTTTTCCAGCTGCTGTGTCCCCTGTTTGCTTGCCGAAGGGAGCGGTTGGCTAAGGGGCTTTCTTCTAAGGGCTTCTTGGTGACTACTAACAAGAGGGGGGTGCTGGTGGTTCCCCTCTGTTGCAACCATCTGAATTGTATTGAAGTACTCCAGTGCCCCAAGCAGGTCCCTCTGTAACAGCACCAGCATGGGTTTCACCTGCTTTAGAACAGGCTGGCTAGATAAGAACAGTGGATGATAAGGGCTGGGATGCTAATTTCCTAGGCACCTCGGCAGCTGCTGCTATATGGCTTCTTGCTGCTATGGTGGATTTAGGGGCAATGGACTCCTTGGGTTCAGGATCTACCTCACAGATTCCACTGAGTCAACATGTGGACCCCTCCAAACCTACTGGGTCTGTTGAGGAGATATCAGTGCACCACGATATGCTGAATGTTATAAAGGATTTGGAAGGGGTCTGTACTGCCTCTGAGGACACTGACAGTGCACAGCAGAATCCAGTCACCGCTGTTGTTATGGGGGTGGCTGAGGCTCCTATCTTCCCACAAGAGACTGAGCAAGGTGCAGGTTCCTTGCCTAATGAGGCTCGCCCTGCTAATGTCTGAGGGGCTAATGTGTGGGAACATTTGTTTCCTAAGTCTGTGAGACTAGCTTCTGAACCCACCAAAAGGTGGAATGCTGTGCATTTAAAGTATAGAGGAGGACTTCCTGATATTCCAAACAGGTTTTTGGTGGGACACACAGTTATTAGGGACAGCATGAAATTCTATGCGTATGAGGTCAGTGCTTTGATCTGTATGTCAGGGAACACTTTATATATGTTTTAAGCATCCAGAAGAACACCCCATTGTGGTGACCTTCTGTGGCTATACCTTTTACCAAACTCTCCTTTAAGTGTATCACTGTGTTGGTTCGCAACAAAGGGATGAATGTTGCTGATATTACCTTTTGGCTGAAACAAAGGTGTAACATAAATGGCTTTCCTGAGCCTATTCTGGATGAAGAACATCTGTGGACGGGGTGTTGACATACAGGGTGACTTTGAAGCAGATTAATTGTGAATTGCAGTATTTGCCCAATTGTTTTTTCTTGGGCCAGGACTGAGGGGTGGTCTCCTATGCTGGAAAGCCCAGGGCCTGCTACAGGTGTGGTGACACTGACCACCTAAGTAATGTGCGCAACAGAATGAAATTTGACCTGTGTGGGATTTTGGGTCATAACAGTGCGCAGTGTGCTAATCCGTGCACTGTAATTTGTGTGATGAGCAGGGGCATACTTTTAGAACGTGTTCTAGGCTTCTCATAATAGTACTTATCCTGCGGAGAGAGCTGAGCAGGATGTGTATGTTGCCGTGGTCCAGAAAGAGTGGCTGAGGATGGAAACTGAGAATGTAGGTGTTGATCCTTCTGCTGAACATCAACAAGTGGCACCTTCCCTGAGGAAGGAGGCCCAGTGCCTTCTGCCTTGCCTCCCCCTTCCTCTCCCCCCTTCTCCCTCTTCTTCTCCTTTTGATGGGATGGTTGTGGAGTCCATACAAACCCTGACTACCACCAGTACCATTTCTACTGAGGTTACGGAGGTTGCTCCTCAGGAGTCAGAACCTGTTCTGATGGAAGTGTCTTCCTCTGTAGTTCTGGTTACTGATCCTGTGCCGATCATGCTGCCTTCCTCTACTTCTGCTGGAGGTGCTTGTCAGATGGTTACCCACTCTAGGACTTTGTTGAAACCTCCCTTAACTGATGTTGAAACGGAGATATGGATCAAGAGGTAGTGCACAATAAGCATTCTGTTTTACAAGACGAGGAGTGGGCAGAGTCTAAGGGGGACTCTGATGTTTCCTTAGTTGCCTTCTCCTGTACAGACACCACTGTGGATGTAGCATTGGTGGATCAGCATAGGTCCAAGAAATGGAAAAAAGAAGTGGTGATCATGTTCCTCATGTGTTTATTGTATTTGTTTTCCCTCCTCCTGTTTTTCCTGATGTCTGATTTGAATATTGTTGCCTGCAATGTTAACAGTATAAAGTCTAGAGCTAAGCGCCTGAACTCCTTTCCATTTTTGCATGATTTTCCCCGTTTCACCATTCATAACTGTTGGGTGTTAGCTGCAGGCAAGCACCCACCGCGGGAGCTTTTTTTTTTTTGTTTGGGGAGGAGGAGTCCACTGCCGATGGCACCACCTACATGGCTGACACACCAGCGCAGAGCATGCAGGTTGGCCGTTAGGTGTCGCCGACTCCTCCTCCATCCCAGTTCTGTTTCTCCCGTCATCGAGGTCGCACCTGCTGCGTGAGTCGGAGCTTTAAAATATGCCATTAGGCCTTCGCCTTCGGTTGATGCCTTGTTCGCCTTTGGTTAACGCCTGTTTCACTTTCAGTTGACGCCTTCCTTCATCCCGGTTCTCATTCTGACGCCGTTGGAATCCGGTAAGACCGTTCCACTCTTTTTTGTCAGCGGCGCCGAGATATTTTGCTAAAGTTGTGTCTTATTTCTCATCATGTCTGGTTCTGGGGCAAATCGAAAATCCAAAGCAGGCCATGCGCCAGTGCCCCAGTGGCTGTCACATTTCCGTTTTGGACTGGCATGATGTTTGTCTGTGGTGCCTGAGACCCAACCATGATGTAGACCACTTTGACGCCTGCTTCTCCATTGGCCACCTAGTTCTGGAAATCCACGTGTTCAAAGTCGGCAGGTTCCCGCTAACTTTCAGAGGACAACATTGCTCATGGGTTGCCAGGGTCAGGACTCTTGACCCTTCCTCCGGGTCCCCTCCCGAGTCTATATGGCCCAGTGAGGAGGAGGCCTCCTCCAATTCTAGCCTTGCCAAGGAGGAGGTCTTGTTTGCGGCACTGGAGGAGCAGCACAGTTCCCTGCAGAGCCACGTTGCTGGCACCATCCTGGCAGTCACCTCCACAGAGGTGCAGGCTCCCCCAGTGTCACGGCCCATGGCTGCTGGGCCCAGCACTGGCAGACCCTCAGCACTGCCTTCCGATGATGCCCAGAATCCCAGCGCGGTGTGTGGCACTGTGTCACACTGTGGCACCACTGCCAGGGGCTCCCCCGGGGTTGCTAGCCTGGAGATCTGCCTCCTCTCCGGAGGATGACTCAGAGGTGGACCTGGACTGGCGCCCTGACTCTTCATAGTCTGAGAGCCCTTTGGGACGCAGCACCAGGCAACCCAGCGGCCCTGTTCCTGAGTCCTCGGAGTCTGCTGTTCTCATGGATCCTTCAGCTGGATGTAGCCATGGATCTGCTGGGGATGCTGGTTTGGAAGCCCAGGGTGGGGTGTCATCCTCTGGGGAGCCTCAGGCAGCTGCCGTCCCTGGTGCTGCCATGGCCCTTCGGGGGGGATGGGAACCCCCTCTTCAGTGTCCTTGGGGGGGCCTGTGGGATTGGGGGACCTTACTACACTGGGGTTGAGGAAGGAGGGCTGCCTCTGAGTCCGAGGGGTTGAGGGGCCAGGGTGAGCTGCGGCTGACCCTTTCCGCTACTGTGTGGGGGGTGGGAAGAATTCACAGTGCTGAACCCCCCGCCTTTCCCTTAAGGTCTCGGAGACTCTCTTACTTGGCAGTGTGGAAGGTTGCTCATCTGGACACATGCAACCCCAGGAGCGTCCCAAGGGAGACTTCCTCTCAGGGCTCTTCTGGAGTTTGCCATCTCAAGCTTCGCAACCCAGTATGTCCTCAGGACCCCCATTCAGCGAGACCAGTCTCTTTGTCTCAGAGCCCTGGCAGAGGTCGGGCACTCTCAGTTCAGTGCCCATCGCCCATTCCTCTGCAGACACCTCCTCCTCTCCTAGGCCATGTGGGTCCCATGGGGCCCTTAACCTGGGAGACGTTCAGAGTTACTGCGGCGGCCTTTCCCACTTACTTCAGGGCCATGGACGAATGGGTCTTTCGCCTGTCCGAGGGAGAGGAACACTCTATCCACCTCTCCTCTGATGCTGATTTCACTGAATATCAGCGGTTCCTTTGGAGGCTGGTGCAGGAGCTTCACAACTCCCATGTTTTGAGGAGTAATACCAAGCGGGAGACACACTCATTTCTCAGTGAGTTCAGTGCTCACCACCTGGTGGTGCCCTCCTGGCCCATTCCTTTCCAGGAAGCATCTATCCACACCTGGCAGTCTCTAGCTGCCCCCTTCTCCAGCCGCGGCAGACTGCAGGAGATGGTACTGCACCCCCCAGGAGTCTCTAGTTTCCCTACCTCACCCTTCTTCGGGCCTGAAGTCCCTAGACACTCCCTCCAGGCTTCTGCGCCTAGCACACGACTGACTTCCGGATTCCACAGAGTTTGACTGGTGGGGATGAAGAGTTTTCTCTTCAGCCCATGTGTTGATGTGTATAGGTTCTCATCAGGCACACCACGCTGCCTATGACAGGCACCTGTTATCGATGATAGCTCAGGTGCTAGCATCTTTGCCCAATTCGGAGCAATCTAGACAGGCCATTGCCCTCTCTGCTCAAGGTCTGGAACTTGCAAGGCAGTCCTACGATGCCAATGCGGTGACATCCAGACTAGCAGGGACAGCGATCTGCATTAGTTGGATGGCGTGGCTTTGTCAATCCAGATTGTCACCCATTGCCCATCGTAGGGTGATTTCCTCTGCCTTCCGGGGACCCACATTTTCTCCCGCAGGGCGAGGAGAGTTCTTCAGGGGGGTCTTCTGTCCCCGTGGTCACAGGGGACACCTCCTCGTCCTGAGCAGCCTTGGACCTTCTCGGTCTCGTATGCCTAGGGTCTCCCCCTCCTGCATCTCACCTGCAGGAGGCTGAGGTATCTGTTCCCTCAGGGCTGTGCCAGGTCCCCTCTGGGGCGGTTTGGTACTCACCCAACAGTAATGAATGGTGAAGACTGACAAGAGGAAGATATGAAAATTACGTACCTACCGTAATTCTTAATCTTCGCTTGTATCTTCACCATTCATTGCTGGTTCCCACTCTCCATCCCCTCGTGGGCCTCAATTCTTGGGCATCATCTCCACCCTGCTTGCCCTTCTCCTTTTGTGGTCAATTGGGGCTGAGTCCCTCTGGTACCTTGGAGTGCTCTGTTCCTTCTCCAAAAGTCACAGAGTATTCACCCTAAAGGAAGACTAGTAGGGTTTTCGCCCTGAAAATCCCTAAGGAAACTCCCTCGGATTCTCTTCACAATTCTTAGAGTGTCCTCCCTTGTGGGGCTGAATAATCCTCTGGTGGGTCCCTTTGGCTGTCATTCTTTCAGTAGACCTAAGAGAGTCTGTGGCAAATCCCTCTCCCTCTTCTTCCTTGACACGCCGTGGTTCTCTTCTCCTAGAGTGAGAACTACGTCAGTCCTTCCGTGGGAAAACTCTTCCCAGAAGTTTTTTTCCCCCGCACCTAATCAGGACTCACTCGTCTTCTGTTTTAGACTGTTTCCCTTCAGGGGACAGTTGGTGAGACCTAGGCAATTTCTTTAATGTACCAGGTTGGGGGGGTGGAGTCTGCCTTCACCAAGCCTCTTAAGACCTTGTCCCTTCAGACCTTGGGTCAATAACCCTTTAACTGGCGGGATCCTGCTCCCTTGTCTTCAAGCCCCGTTGGGACTTTGAAACTGTCAAGGCAAGGGTCTTCCAAACTGTGGTGGCAATTAGCCTTCTCCTTCCCTCGCCCTTTATCCCCTCACTCCTTCTTTTCTGTCTTTCCATTCTATCCTTGTCTTCTCCTCTCCCTGAGACCGTCCAAGGATTTGGGCCCTATGGCCACTTAGGGTAGGGTTCTTTTCTCCTGTCCTCTATCTGGCTTATACCCTTTTCAATTTATTTCCTTTCCTTTACCTATCAATCGGCTCCCTTGCCTCACTTTCTCTTTTCTGAACCCTGTTTTCTGCCTCTCCAGAACTGTGATGGAGGAGGAATCAGCGGCACCTAATGGCAAACCCCCATGCTCTGCGCTGATGCATCAGCCACGTGAGCGGCACCGTTGGTGCAGACTCCCCCACCCCCCAAAAAAAAGCTCCCACGGCTGGTGCACACCCCTGGCTTACACCCAACAGTAATGAATGGTGAAGATACTAGAGAAGATTAAGAATTACAGTAGGTACATAATTTTCATTTCTTAAGAGGGAATTGTGTATTTGCAAGATACTAGATTACACATGATTCCAGAAATTAGACATGTACAGAAGGATTGGAGATGGGGGTCTCTCACTCTGGTCAGTTGGAGAGGATTTGTGCTCTGGGTTGGGGATTTTATTTACCGGTCAGTTGGTTAAGGTCACTAGGGTGGTAGACGTCTGCCCAGGGCAAGGTTTTGTGGTGGATGCTGTCTGTGCTGCAGTGCCCATTAGACTAATTACTGTCTATGCATCACAGGCTAAGGCGGATAGAACACAGATGGTACGTCTGCTTGAACTGTTTTTGCATACCTTTAAATTGATCTTATTGGGGTGGGTGATTTTAACTGTGGATTGGCTGAAGGGGATTGGGGGAGGAAAACTGCTAAAGTGTGCTGTGATACTAATTTGCTAAAACCCATTTTAAAACGATCAGGTTTGAGGGATGTTTATGACATCACCTGTACAAATCCTATGCATACATTTTATAATGGGTCCTTATCATCCCTTATTGACTTTTGGTTTGCGCCAGATAGGACATCTGTATAAGACGCAAAGATTGTGCCTATGGCGACATCTGACCATGCTGCTGTTCAGGTGACTCTAGATTTGGCACGCCATTTACGTATGGGGAGAGGTTGTTGGGGTCTGAATACCTCACTGTTGCAGGAGGAGTCTATATGGCTAGAAATTTTAGATTTATTGAATGCCGGGCAGTCAGTGAGGTGTTTGTATGAGGATCCCATAGAACGGTGGGAGGATATGAAAAGAAATATTGAACTACTGATAATTCAGGTTTCTCATCATATGGCAAGGTCAAAGTACACCCAGTATTTGAGTCTTCGGGCACGGAATCTTCGTCTCTTCACACAAATGGGGTTACGGGGATAGATTTGTCCACACAAATTGCTGAGGTTAGGCAGAATATGTTTAAATTTCAATATAATATTGAACATTCTTTACTTATGGAGTAGAAGTTTGGGACTCAGGGCTCCAGATTTCACATCAGTCCTTTTGACAGTAGTATGGACAGACCCAAAAATAGGATTATGACAAAATTGTGGGATGGCACAGGTGCTTTGGCTTCGACACAGACACTCTACACTTGGTTGTACAATGACATGTTAAAGATAAGTTTCAGGCAGGTAGGGTCCCTGTTCAGGAGACCCATCTTGATGCTTTAGTTACTCCTCAGGTTTCTGATTTGGATAAAGAGTTATTGTGTGAACCTTTTACGGTTTTGGAGATCGGGGATGCCATTAAGTCATTATTGACTAATACTGTGCCTGGGATTGATGGCATTCCTAATGAGTTTTATAAAACCTTTGCAGAACAGCTTATTCCTATGTTACAGGATGTTTTCTTGCTATAGCCCACTTAGGGAGATTAGGCACAAGTATGCAGGAAGGAGTAATGATTTTTTTAATTTAAGTCTGGGGATCCAACTGACATTAAAAATTGGAGACCGTTAAGTTTGTTGACGTCGGATTATAAAATCTTGGCTAAATAGCGCAACAGGTGCTCAGACGTGCAGTACCTGGTAGGACTATTAATCAGAATGTAATGTGTATTAGGGAGGTGGTGGAACAAGAAGTGGATATGTCTTTAGATGGATATTTACTGACGGTGGACCAGGAAGCTGCCTTTGATTTAGTTAGGCATGACTGTTTGTGGAGGACTTTCCCTCATTTAGGTGTTATACACGGATGCGCAAGTAAGGCCCATGATGAATGGTCACTTTAGGTATACCAATGTATTTATGAAATGAAGTTCAACAGGGGTGCCCCTTAAGTCCTCTATTGTATGTTTTTAGCGTTGATCCTTTCTTACGGGTGGTGAAGTTTAATCAACAGATTGTCCCGGTGATCCTCTAGGATGGGTTTGCCTCTTAGTAAAACATCAGCATATGCAGATGACTGTGTGCTAGTGGTGGCAGATTTGGTCTCTGGTGCACGTGCTTTAGCTGTCTTTGAGGACAATAGGGCCATTATAGGTATTACCAATAATATTAGAAAGAGTAAGGTTTTAGCATTAGGTAATGCCTCGCTGTCTAGTAAATGTCCTTCCATTGACAACAGGGAATGTTGAGGTATTGGGCCTATACTTTGGGTGTCAGAATGCAGTGCAAGAAAACTGGAATGAAAAATATGCTCTTGCACATATCAAGGTTATGAAATGGAAGTCCTGGATAATGACTAGGAAGAAGACAATAATTTTACTGAAAACCTTTATAGTCCCCATTTTTTGTATGTTTCCCATATTTTTTCCTTTGTCCTTTACGATGCACACCAAAATATTGGATTTGTTTTTTTCAATTATTGTGGGGTGGAAGGCTTAACCCTGTTAAACGTTGTCACACTTATATTTATTTATTTCGTTTTTGTTGACCAAGTTAAGTGCACTAGACAGATTCTGCCTATTTTCAGGCACGACCTGGGGGAAGGGGATACAGATGAATGCTAACTGACCTTGTACCAGATTAAGCTTATAGAAAATGGCAGGAAGGGGGACTGAACATGATTCAGTCAGTGGGTTTCTTTTTTAGTATTTTTTTTCTATACTAACATAAGGCCCTTATTGAGCGGGGTCACGAGTCTGTGGACACCTGCTATGCAGCATTGGAAGAGTGATTTATTTTCTGCCTGGGTATTGGGGAGGTGGACTGGAGTGGAGTAGAGTGGAAAAAGCCTTGCCGGGGTATGTTCAATGGTGTTTAAAGTATGTTTGGTTGTGGAAGATAGATTTACATTGGTTTCGTGGAGCTTCTAGGAAAGAGTTCTATAATGAAATTTTGGTTAAATGTTATTATGAGGACCCTGTCTTTGTGGTTAGTCCACATGTGCAGTATTAATATCTTCTAGGTGTCATGTTGGAAGCACGTAGCCCTCCAGAAATGAAGGATACTATTTAGATGTGTGGCATGGGAAATTAAATCTACAGGCTAACCATAAGCATAAAGCTTTAGGGGAAAGCATATGTCTAGTACCAGGATATTCTGATATGTTGGAAGAAATGCAACATTTATTTTTTGAATGTCCTTTTATATAGCCATTATAGAAAAATGTTGGACCAGTTTTGGAATACAACCTGTTTTTTGCACTGATGACATATAAGGCCAGATATTCAAAACGTAGCTCTGGGGCAAATTTAGCACTGCACTGCATGCTAAATTAGCCCTGAACCATTAGCATGCTATAGAAATATAGAAACGTAGAAGTTGACAGCAGATAAGGACTGCAAGGCCCATCCAGTCTGCCCATTTCTTTTTCTACCTTATGAATGTGCCATAGGCCTTTGCTCTGTTAATGGCCTATCTATTCATACTCATCTGTATTGCTCCCTTATGCCTATCCTGTTTGAAGCCCTGCACTGTATTCATATCCGCCACTTCCTAAGGTAGGCCGTTCCATGCACCCACCCTCCTTTCTGTGAAAAAGAACTTCCTCACATTACCCCTTAATTGGCCTCCCTCTAATCTCATGCTGTGTCCTCTTGTCCTGCTATTTTTCTTATATTGAAACATGTTAGACTCTTTTACCTTGTTAATGCCCTTAAGGTGTTTGAATGTTTCAATCATATCACCTCTCTCCTCCTTTGCTCTAGGGTATACATATTGAGTTCAGTTAATCTGTCCTCATATGTTTTCTGATGCAGTCCCTGCACCTTTTTGGTTGCCCTTCTCTGGACTGCCTCAATTTGATTAATGTCCTTGTGAAGGTGGCGCTCCAATACTGCACGCAGTACTCCAGGTGGGCCTAACCAGTGTCTTGTAAAGAGGGATTATTACCTCTCTTCTGATTTGTGATACCCTACTAATACACCCCAACATCCCTCTAGCCTTACCTACTGCTTTTAGAGGTCTGCTAGGATGATTTCAGGTCATCGGTGATGAAGACCCCAAGTCTCTTTCTTCCTTGTGACTGCCAGCAACTCCCTCCCAGCCTATAGGTGGCTTCGAGTTTCTCTTCCTATGTGCATGATCTTGCATTTCTTTGCGTAAACCCCAGTTGCCACTCTTCCGACCATTTTGCTAGTTTATCCAGATCTCTTCTCATTCTGCCCACACCATCTGGATCATCTACTCTGTTGCAGATCTTGGTGTCATCTGCAAACAGACAAACCTTACCCTCCAGTCCATCTGCAATGTCACTGATGAAGATATTGAAGAGGACTGGCCCCAAGACTGATCCCTGAGGTACCCCACTTCTGACTTGCATCTCTTCTGACTGTATACCGTTTACCACCACTCCCTGTTTTCTGCCCATCAACCAGTTTGCCACCCAGTTGACCAACATCTGACCCACACCGAGCCTACCCAGTATATTAATCAATCTTCTATGTGGAATTGTATCGAAAGCTTTGCTGAAGTCAAGGTAGGCAACATCAACTGCTCCCCCTTGGTCCACCACTCTGGTTACCTAGTCAAAGAAATCTATGAGATTAGTTTGACAGGACCTTCCTTTTGTAAACCCATGCTGTCTTGGATCCTGTGCTCCTATGGATTCCAGGTGTTGCACTATCCTTTCTTTAAGGAGCGTCTCCAAATTCTTGCCCACTACTGAGGTAAGACTGGCTGGTCTGTAGTTCCCTGCCTCCTCCCTGCTACCACTCTTGTGGAGCGGGATCACATGAACCCTTCTCCAGTCTTCTGGGACCTCTCCTGTGCTCAGAGACTCACTAAACAGTTCTGATAATGGCTGTGCTAGTTCCACCCTTAGCTCTTTTAGTACCCTGGGATGTATGCCATCAGGTCCCATTGCCTTGTCCACCCTGAGCTTATCGAGCTGTTGTAGGACACTTTCTTTTGTGAAGGGACTAGTGCACACCTCCCCCCGTCCATGGTGCAGAGCTGTGTGCCCTGCCCTACGTTCTCTTCAGTAAATACTGAGCAGAAGTATCTATTTAGGGTAGATGCTTTTACATGGTCCTCCTCCTCCTCACATGCCCCCTTATCCCCTTTGATCTTAGCAATACCCCCTCTGGACTTTCTCCTTTCACTAATGTATCTATAGAAAGTCTTGTCACCTTCTTTTACTGTTTGTGTTAGTGTTTCCTCAGTTTGGGCCTTTGCCTGCCTTACTGCCTTCCCTGCTTCCCTTAGGGAAGTTTGGTATGCCTCCCTATCTTCATCCTGCTGCGTTCCCTCATATTTCCTGAAGGCCTGTCTTTTGGCTCTGACCTTTTCTGCTACTGTGTTTGAGAACCAAATGGGTTTCCTTCTTCTTTTGCACTTCCTTTTCTCACTAACACAATGGGATGGGATGTTGCTTCAAGTATTGCATCTTTAATGCTTTACCACTTTGCCTGCACTCCCTCACCTGTATTTCTTTTTGCCAGGGCTAGCTTAACTCTGTTGGCCATCTTATCAAAGTCAGCTCCTCTGAAGTCCCATATTTTTGCCTTGGAATGGGATGATTTTGTTCTAGTGGCCAAATTGTACCCTACCATGTGATGGTCACTGGTCCCCAGGTGACCTTCTACCTGGAGATCTGTTATCCTTTCCCTGTTAGTCAGTACTAGATCTAGGATAGCTCTGTCTCTAGTGGGTTGTTGTACCAGTTGTTTGAGGCCATCCCCCTGCAGGGAATTTACCATGTGTCCAGTTCTGGCAGATGTCCTTGCTGGTATTGACCAATCTGTATCTGGCATGTTGAAGTCTCCCATTATCAGAACCTCCCCTTTAGCTGTCATATATTGCATATCTTCTAACAGTAACATGTCTATGTCCTCCCCTGGTCTGGAGACCCGTACACAACCCCAGTTCGTATGGCTGTCCCATTTTCTGTTTCCAGGGAGACCCACAGTTCTTCGGGCTCCTTATGTGTATTCTGAATTTCTGTAGCTTTGATATTTTCATTGACATAAAGGAGCATTCCACCCCCTTTTTTTTTGCACCTTGGAATCATCTGAACAGTACATAGCCAGGTACTGAAGTCTCCCAAGTGTGGTTACTGGTAAACCATGTCTCACTAATGGCTACTATGTCCAGTTTAGCCTCTGTCATTATTTCCTGCAGGTCTGGGATCTTGTTTCCCAGACTGCAAGCATTTGTGTACATGATTTTCCATTGGTCAAATTTCGGTGTGTTAGTTGTTGGGCAAGTTCCGGCTTTTCCCCTGTGCATCGTATGGGGAGCCGGACCTTTTTCTTTACCTGGTGATGCAAATGAACTACAAACATGCTGAACTCCTGTTTGACCACTAGCATGGGGGGGGGGGGGTTCTTCCCATTTGATGTTTCGGGTGCTGCACCCCTCTCCCCATTTGCTAGTTTAAATATTCTGCAAAGACATCAAACTTCTGCCCCAATGCACTGTCTCTCTCCTTAGTCAGATGTAGTCCATCAAATTTAAAGGACTTTCACTCTCAAAACTGTTGCCAGTTCCCTACAAATTTGTGTCCTTTTTCCTGGCACCAGTCCTTGAGCCACATTTTTAGCTCCCCTAACTCCCCTTCTCTGACCTTCTGTCCATCTGTCCCCCCCCCCCAGACTGGCAGGATCTCAGAGAAGGAGTTGCCGGACGAAATGGATGATAGTTTGTCACCCAGCCTGGTCAGGTGTTCCTTGGTCTGTATGCTATATTCAAAGGAATAGCTGTGGGGCTAAAGCAGTTGAATATAGCATGCAAATGAAGCTGTACAAATAGGGCTGGGAGTGCAGTGCAGAAATAGCCCGGCAAATAAGACAGCTCTGAATATAGCAACCGGGAAAGCCAAACTGCAACAGCAGCCCTGTGGACACAGAGGTGGTGGAGTAAGGCAGGGCTGCAGTAGGTGGACAATGTGGGGGACAGTAATGAAGTGTTGTACAACAACAGCAAACAGTGTAGGCCACACACAGCAGAACTGTGTTATGCTATTGACAGGTTAGCATGAGGCAAGCACATTAGCCCTGCACTAACACTTTGCCCTGGGCTAACACATTAGCCTGGGGCAAAAGTTTGCTATATTCAAAGCTCCTATGCAAATGAGCCTGCTTAGGCAATCCGTGTGCAAAGACACATTAACATCTCATTATAGCCTGCTTAGTATACATTACCACATAGTTTGCTGGTGCTATTCCATGGTGCACACAGCTCTACTTGTATGTCAGACTGGAAGTACAGGCTGGAAGTCACAGGCCGTGGTGTCCACACAGCTCCACCTGTATGCCAGACCTGAGAACAGCCAGGTAGCTGCAGGTAATGGGTGTCGGCAGGCTCACTCAGTGCATACCTCTCATATATATATATATATATATATATATATATTATATTGGCCCAGTAGGGCCAGTATAGTTAGAGTTGCATGGTCACTTCTATGTTGTCTCCTGTCATATCGTTTTGTTTTCCTCCTATCATAATAAGCTCACTACCGAGAATCTTGTACCTTGTATGTCTTATCTCTTAGAGCCATGGCTATGTACCTGCCTGTAGAAATTGTATTCTACCTTGCTTATGATTATTCTATGCATATCATGTAATTGACAGTATTGTATATGTTTGTATGCTCTTCCATTCTTTGAAGTACATCATGTAATGGACCTTACTGTATATGTTTGTATGCGCTCCTATTCCCCCCTACCCCCTTGGCGCATTTGAAATCGAGCAGTAGTCTGCTCAGCATGCCTCCCTGGTTAAACACTTAAATAAATAAATAAATGTTAAACCCCAAAGTTTGCACTTTAATAACTTTGCAACCGTTTGTCCAATTTGTCTGAAATTGTGCATGCACAGCGTCCAACCACAGATCTCTGGATCTCGAAAGTTCCAGTCAGATGTACGGTTGCAGAACCGCAGAGTGTCCAAAAAGTGAAAATTACCCAACTTTTGCTCATGTTTCGGTCAGGCATGATGGACTGAAGAATGCGTCTGATTGGATTCAGATTTGCTTGCCTGTATGTGGCCTGGGTTAAACTGGTGTCTTTTGAAGATTTGGTGAAAAAATATTAATCTGTTCAAAAGTTATGCAAGTTTTTCATGTCCCATTTTAGCTTATGGGAAAATTTATATGTGCATTGCGAAAACAGCGAAAACATTTTTTTGTGCACGAAAACATTCAATTATAAGGTTTAGGGATGTCACGGAAACATTTTTGTTGTCGCAAAAGTATTTTTATCACGAAAACAATGCTCGACAACATTGTCCCATGCATTGTTTTCTTTGTCACTTCATTGTGCCAAGGTGGATTGTGCTTTTGGACTGAAATTTGCAGGGTAGCAAGCCCTGATCCCACAGATGTGCCTTTTCGTGGTTTGATCCCAAACCATTCAACGGGCCCATAGTTACAGCATTCCGAAGTTGAGAAATGTCCCATAGGATAACATTGCGGCACCCGTATCTCGAAAATGGTTTGAGATACAGATTTTTCACTACCCACAGCTTACCTGCCTTTAGGTGAACTAAGCCCATGAGGAAGTTTCAAAGTCATAGATTACACCTACAGTGGAAGTTTTTTATTTTCATAGCTGCTCTGGTTACTGAGATATTGCCAAATAAGTGTTACAATTGTTACTTTACAGTACTATGGTGCTGCCCTATGGCTCCATATTTAAATGTAAGTGGGAGTGCAGGGCCCACGCTTCCACATATGCATATCATTACGCACAAAATGAGCAGCAATGGGCCCTGAGCTCCCACAAACACATACCACTAATATTACATTTTCTCAAAAAAAAGGGAAATTCATTATAAAAAACTCAGTTAATGCATCAGTTTGGGTTGATATCACAGCGACAGAAGTTTGGAAATTCAATGTTAGGGTTATCACCCCTACCACCCCACCCTACAGGCACCAACAGGCATTGGGGGGTGCCATGGGGTCATTAGACCTAACTCTTACCCCATTCTTCCATACTGTAGAGTGTTAGCTTGTTTACACATGGAATGGGGTGAGAGTTGGGCCTGACGACCTCATGGCACAGCGTTCCAAAGTTGAGAAATTTCCCATAGGATAATGTTGCGGTGCCCGCAGTGCCTTTTGACGCCTGTATCTCGAAAACGATTCGAGATACGGATTTTTCACTACCCGCAGGACTAAGCACGCATGGAGGTTTGGAAGTCATGATTACAACTGCAGTGACATTTTTTTCATAGCTTGTACTGTTATTGAGATATCGACAAATTAGTGTTACAAGGGTTCCTTTTCAGGCCTATAGGGCTACTGTATGGCTCAGTTATGTGTAACTGGGAGTGCAGGGCCCGCACTCCCACAGACGCATATCATTATGCACAAATGGGCAGTTTGTCTGACCCTGTGTGTGACAGGGTGAAGTAGGACCCTGTCCCAGTTGCTGTGGAAAGAGTTTAAATGCAGGGATCTGTTCTGTTCTTTCCTTTCCTTTCTCTTCTCTGTCTGGTTGCGCAACCAAGTTTTTCTGTGAGGCCTAGGATTTGATCACCCCGACAGTCTCGCAGTTCTTTGCCTCTCAGTCTTCCCTTGCTATTCTGTCTTTTCCTCCCTTGCATATCTGCTGGTATAAAAATATATGTAAATCATTATGTGAAAATGTAACTGGTATTGGGATCCCTTTGTTTAGAAATTATATAGTGTTAATTTTTGAAATGTATAAAATTATAGTTTGAGATGATTGCAGAAAGCTATTGGAAACTCAAGGGGTTACCCGAGTGCAATTTTTAAGTGTTTTGCAGAAGAGCTGTGGAAAAGGGGCCTCAGCTCTGGTACAGTGTGTTCCTGCCAGCACTTGCCTGAAACACACAATAACACTTTAGAAAACAAAAACAGGATGCTTGTTAAGAAGAGAGACTGTAGGACTTACAAGACAGAGCTGCAGTTGCTTGCAAAGAGGGACACAGAGATTGAAGGAAAACTCAGATGGACTTTTTCTGTTTATTTGGCCTTTATAAATACTGTAGTTATACTGAAAAAAAATATTTTTTTATGTTACTGCTAGAATAAATAAAACTCTTGTTGCGAATTTTACAACTGCTCCTAGTTTTTCCTATGCTTCCTGACCTGTGCCTCGACGACAGATGGTGTCAGCCTAAGTGGGATTTATACCGTGCATACTCTAAGCCAGGAGTTTTGTGTGTGGGTACTGGACCTAGTACCAGAGAAGCATAGAGAAAGGTATGGATTCTGCAGCAGCAAGTCCAGGAGTGGTTACCAGGAGAATGGCAGCCAAACTAGCAGAGACAGAAGTCCAAGCTGAGATTGTACAGCCAGCTTAAGTTATGGAAAAAGAACAGACAGTGACAGAACCTGAAAGCCTGATGGACTTTTTCAAATGGTGGGCTATACAAGAAAAAGAGACTAAGAAGCAGAGAGAAAACGAGCTTCAACGTTTAAAAGCACAGAGAAAAGAAGAGATGCAGTGATAGAAGCAGGAGAAGAGATGCAGCGACAGGAGCAGCGATGGCTGGATGCCTTGCAAGCTATCAAAGGCAGAGGATCTGGCACAGATCCAGACGGGCAACAAAACACAAGCAACTTAAAACCCATTAAACTTACAAAGTTGTGTCCCTCGGATGATATCGAGGCATACCTGACAACTTTTGAAAGAGTTGTCACAGCCTGCCAATGGCCAAAGCAGCAATGGACAATCAGATTGGTACCCTACCTGACAGGGAAAGCCCAACTTGCCTACAGCAATATGGACATTGCACAGTCAGAAAACTATGACCTGGTGAAAGCTAAATCCTAAAAAGATGTGACATCTCAGGAGAGATCTACAGGCAAAGATTTCGATCTCTGAAGTACAACTTAGTTGACAGTCCTCGAGAAGCCTTCACCTGACTCAGAGAACTCCTGATAAAATTGCTCCAACCAGAGGGCAAAGCAGTCCGCAGATCATTGATAAATTTACAATGGAGCAATTCATCAACATCCTGCCTACAGATCTGCAGCTTTGGGTAAAGGACACCAACCAGAAAATGGGAAAAGGCTGTTTCTCTGGCCGAGGACTACCAGATGGCCAGACAGACGCCACAGCAGCAAGGTAACAGCCAAGCACCAGGAAGACACTCTCTTTCCCGTTTAAACTCCAAGCCTGATAAGAACTCTGATTGAGGTAACAAATCTGTGCCCAAAGACGTTATTTACTATGACTGTAATAAGCCAGGACATATTGCAAGAAACTGCCGTAGTAAGGAGAGTGACAGTGAAGCAGATTTGTCCTTGGTAAATTGGGGCAAGTACTTAACAGATGTGAAGGTGGGGGATAAGACTGTAAAGGATCTTATTGATTCGAGAAGCAGACAGACCCTTGTGCATGTTCAAGTGCTGGGAAAACACTGTGCAAAGGGGCCAGGTACTGGTGTCATCTGCATCCACAGGGACACTCAATACTATCCCATCACCCAAGTGACTCTGACCATTAAGAGTGTGTCGCACCAAATGAAAGTGGGGGTAGTACCTAAATTACCTGTACCTGTGATTATTGGAAATTACTTTCTAGGATTTACTGAGTTACTCAAAGAAGGAGTAAATCCTGATGTTTCAGCAGCTGTGGTGACAAGAGCTCAGGCAAAGAAAATTTCAGACGGTGGGGACACTTTTCCTTTCAGTGATTTTGATTCGGAATTGTTTGAGCACAGCCCCAAGATCCAGAAATCCAGGAAAGAAAGACGATGCCTGAAGAAACTGAGGCAACAAATGACTGATGGACATAAGGGGTTAACGTATGAAAATGCTGAAACTAAGCTGATAACTGATTGTGATTTTCTTTCAGAACACACTAACGATGTTTTTCTCCAGGGTTATTTTAAGCAGCTGGGGGTGAAACCAAAACAGGGTGGACCGATGTTTAAAAACTATAATGGGTTACTGTACAGAGTTTGGGTTAAACCTCAGACACAGGAACAGACAAAACAATTGGTTATACCACAGAAGTACAGAACAGAGTTGTTACAGATAGCATATGCTAATCCTATGGCTAGTCACTCAGGGAGGGATCACACCCTTGCCAGATTGCTGTATAGATTTTACTGGCCTGGAATTCATGAAGATGTTGCTACCTATTGTAATTCCTGTGCTGAGTGTCAGAAAGTTGCCCCAGTCACTAGAAAAGTCAAGGTGCCACAGTGCCCCTACCCTTGATAGATGTGCCTTTTGAGAGAATTGCAATGGATGTGGTTGATATTTTAGACAAAAGTAAAAAGGGTAATAGATTTATCCTGGTAGTATGCTACTTGATACCCAGAAGCAGTTCCAATGCGTACTGTTACAGCTTCAAAAGTGTCAGCAAAGCTCGCAAACATTTTCAGCAGAGTGGGCAAACCTAAAGAAGTTATTACTGATCAGGGTAGTAATTTTGGTGATGTATTACTTAAGGAGCTGTACAGACTGCTAGGTATCACTGCCATAAGAACCTCCCCCTATCACCCTCAGACGGTCTTGTTGAGCGTTTTAACCAAACCCTAAAACGCATGCTAAAAAGGTTTGTAAAAGGAAGGAAAGATTGGGACCATTACTTGCCTTACCTACTTTTGCTTACAGAGAAGTGCCACAGGCATCAACAGGGTTTTCACTATTTGAAATGCCATATGGTAGGCATCTAAGAGGGCCACTGGATGTGATAAAAGAAACGTGGGAAGATAACCCTACTCAGAAACAATCTATAACATCTTATACATGTGCCCTAAGAAAGAAGTTGGCAAAATATGTTTAAATTGCCCATAATAATCAGGAAGAGGCCCAAAACCAGCAGAAGGTATATTATGACCATGGGATAAAAGAAACAGTTTTTGAGCCAGGTGAAAAGGTTTTGCTACTGTTACCTACAACAGAAAATAAACTGTTAATGAAGTAGCAAGGGCCTTATAGAGTGCTTAGACTTACTGGCATTGTTAAGTACGAGACTGAGACCCCTGACAGGAAAAATCCTACTAGGATATACCATGCTAACCTCCTCAAGAAATGGGTTGAAAAAATGCCAAAAGCTGCTTTGCTGGTTTTACCAGAAACCGATAAGGAAGATAATGATGTAGCTTATGATAGACTGGAACAAACCGTAACTTCTGATGCTGTAAAGGTGAATGTTTCCTTAACCTCAGAACAAACTGCAGACATTCATAATGTGTTAAAGACATTTAATAGTACTTTCACCACAGTCCAGGCTGGAAAGCAACAGTTGCCGAGCACATACTAGTGCCATGGGAATGCTTGCCCTATCAGACAAAAAGACATACAGGTTACCAGAGCGGTTAAGAGCTGACATGGTTAAGGAAATACAAAAATGAAAGAACACTTCAGAAAAAAAAAAATGGGATGCTTGTTAAGAAGGGGTTGGAAGGACTTAAAAGACAGAGCTGCAGTTGCTTGCAAAGAGGGACAGAGATTGAAGGAAAACTCAGATGGGCTTTTTCTGTTTATTTGGCCTTTGTAAATAGTTCTACTGAACAATTTTATTTTTTTATGTTACTGCTAGTACAAATAAAGCTCTTGTTGCAAATTTTACAGCTGCTCCTGGTTTTTCCTATGCTTCCTGACCTGTGCCTCAACAACACCGCACTCCTACTATCACATACCATTTACTAGTTACATTACACTTTTTCAAGAAGTAAGGAAATTCATTGTAAAAAACTTTGTCAATGTATCAGTTAGGGTTGATGTAACAGTGACAAAAGTTTGGAAATTCGATGTTAAGGTTACCACCCACCCCACCCCCATCCTCCACACACCAACAGACATTGGGGTGTGCTATGGGGTCACAGTCCTAACTCTCACCCCATGGTGGGGCTAACCCTAACATCGAACTCTCCAAATTTTTGTCACTGTGACATCAACCCTAACTGATGCAGTAATGACGCTTTTTTTAATGAATATATTTATATGTAACACTTTGCCCTGGTAGTCTAGCTTCCACACCAAAGCATTAACCCAGGCACATGCAACAATAACTTCATCCATATCCCTAGTAGTCCAGTGCACCTCCCCCCCCAACCGTTCATCACTGAAATGAGTGACATGGGTACTCGAAATGAGTGTCAATGAGGGGGAGAGAGGGAGTGTGACACATATGAAACAATGCCTGCAGCCTTACTATTTGACAGCCATAGCATTCCAAGCGCATGGAAAAGTTAACATGCAACACAGAGAGTGCAATTCAAGTTGTTGCTAGAGAGAGAGAGAGAGAAGATCCTTACTGCAGCACCTCTCCCCCTCTTGCTGCCAACACATTGCCGCAAGTGACACTGTCGAACACAGAGGGACACAGACACTGTGGTAGACACAAGCAAGCATCAGTCGGCAGACAGGAAAGAGAAACATGTACACACACAGCATCGATGCATTGCGAGAGATGGACACACAGACTGACCACGGCAACTGCGGCACTTGCTGTCTCTCTGTCTCGTGATTTCTGTCTTAGGCTATTCCTAGGTCCTGCACTGTTCAGCAAGCACACACCAGCATTGCTGAATACTTGCGCATGATGGAGCATCCCAACACTGACAGCCTCTTCTATGCCTAACTGGGAACCATCAGCATAAGAAACTTTGGACCTAGACAGAAAATGGAGGGAGCCACCTGTTATGTATAAGAGAGAGAACACTACAAGGGAGTCCTCTTCAGGGTGTCTAGGTCCGTCTCGCTGTGTCACTGTCACACGAATGTAGGAAACTGCATCCCACAGTCTCTGTCTCTCGCTCTGCAAATGTCTTTCTTTCTCACAGACAGTACAGAGACAGATAGCACATAGCTGGAACGTTGCAAACATCGGACTGTCAGCAACCACAGACCTCTCGCCATAGGACAGCCGCTAGTCCCAGGCACGGTGAGTGGGGGCAACACTGTGTGGCACAATTAATAGCACCTAGGAGCCTTGTCGTAACCTGCGTCTGGCTCAGACGATTTGCTCCTATTGCTGGTCTGTGTTGACACTTTGGATTCCCACTGTCATCACTTGAGGAACTGTAGCTGTGACACTGTGACTAAACAAAAGTATGAGTTGCTACTGCACTCTGATCAGTAACTCGTAAATGCAGTCAGGAATAGTTGAAGCAAGAAGTATTTATTTTCTAAAATAAAGACCTGACACTGGACACACAAAAACACTACCAGCTGCCCAGCGCTTCGACTCCAAATGAGTCTTCCTCAGGGGTGGAGCTTAGAGTGGGGACTTAGAATTTATAATTATAGAATTAAAGAATTAGACAGGTGCTTACTATCAGTGAATATTGACAATGAAAAAAGTGCATAAAGTAAAATTCTTGTGTCCCTTTCAAAACACTAGGTAGAGCTGCAACATAAATTACTGTGCTCTACGTTCAAAATACAAATAAGTTCAGGTGTTTTACTTAATTCATTATTACAGTACATTACTATTCATTAATTCTAGCATATCCTCAGTAAGTTGCTTCCTTTTCAAAAAAATTTACATCTCATTCCATTAATCCTATATTTCATAAACAAGAAACTGGAAAAAAACATATTCTAGATTATTGCAAGCCAATACATAAGAAAGCTAAATAACAAAAAGAATGAAACCGGGAGGTTTGGACATTTGTCCCTTTTTCATTCCTTTTGTTATTTAGCTAATTCTTTAATTGCATAATTATAAATTCAAAGGCCTCACTCTAAGCTCTACCCGCTGAGGAAGACTAATTTCAAGTCGAAGTGCTAGGGAGCTGGTAGTGTTTCTGTGAGACCAGTGTCAGGTTGTTATTTTGGAAAATAAATACTTTCAAACAACATGAAGTCTTGCTGTATGCTCACAATTTGCAGTTAGCGCCAGCTCTTGAACTGCCCTGGAGAGTGAAGGGTTAAATTCTATGCCAGGCATAGAACGTTGGGCTCGAGCTCAGCTGAAAACTCTTGTCTGTGTCCTTTTGAAACCAAACCATCAGATTCTTTACTCCGCCTCACTGAACAGTCGCTCTGGAAATTTCTCCTTCTGCCCAGTTGTATCACAGTAAAAGTTTCGGTTTCAGTACGATTTTCGTTCCGTTTTTTGGTTCGAGACTCTGTCTGTGGTACCGTAAATACTTAGATTAGTAACTGTTGTGTGGAAATTGTGAAATTTTTCTGATCAGTTTGGCTGAACCAATCTTGTAGTAAGATCTTGAAAAAGAAAAAGTTAGTGTGTGGTTACCAGTACGTATCGGTTTAAAAAAAAAAAAAAGTAATTTTAGTGTTTTTTTTCCATCACCCGTGACATGGTGAGAAACCGATAGGGGAGTCTTGCCTGGCGGTTGCCATATGAAGGTTAAGTTGGTTAGGTTGGCCATGTCTGAGAAACACAAGAAAAAAAACGGGCCCACTGGGTTTCAACACTGCAGTGTGTGTGGGGAGGTCTTTGCTAAGGTCGATCCCCACACCATCTGTGTTTACTGTCTGGGGTTTGACCACCTCGATTCAGACTGCCAAATTTGTAAGAATTTCCCCAAGTCTACCCTGGAGAAAAGGTTAGGTAGACTTAGGAATAAGAAGGCCGAGAAATCCGCTGACCCGGAAGGCCAGCCCAGTTCGGTTCCTACTGAACCAGAAGGAGTGCCCTCTGACCAGGGCGATGCTTCTTCGGGCAAGAGGAGAGCCAATCATGAGGGATTGGTTCCTACAAAAAGAGAACGAAAGGGTAAATCATCCGGTTCGGATCCAGAGCTGCATGTTCAAACTGCCGAAGAAATAGCCAAAACGATTCGGATTGTGGAATCGCTTCGTCCGGTTCTGACTGATCTGGTGCCTTCTGGCAGGGGTTCGGTTCGGTCGGTTCCCCCAGTTCAGGATTATTCCCCTGAAGATTTTTATGGTCCGGAGTTTGATGAGGAGGGGGATTTTGAAGAGGATGATTACGGCGGTGAAAGTCTGGATGTGCTTGTGGAACCGGACATCTCCCCAGACAGACCTTCTGGTGTTTCTCCTCCTAGGCTTTCTGAGTCCCCTCCCCACTTTCTGTTATACAGAAAAGTGGCTCAAACTCTCCAGCTTCCTATTGAGGAGGCCGTGGGGATCAAGAGGAGCCTGACTTCATAGAAATGATGGACATCCCAGAGTCTGAGACTGTCTAGTCCCTTCATAGGTCATTTGGGAAACAGACACAAAAATTCTTAGGTTTCCCAACTCTTTACCTCCTGTTGACAAGAGAATGGACAAGAGGTGCACCTTGTCAGACTCGGATCTGAATTGCTTTACCAGCTATGCAGCCATGTTGGGTAGTGCAGGCTGCTGCCTGTGACAAGGCAAACATCCCCTTGGCTTCACACCCCCCCTGACAAAGATTCCAGGAAGATAGATGCCCTGGCAAAGAAACAGTACTTGGCAACATCTTTGGGACTCGGGCAGGCTAATTATATGGCCTATACAGCCAGGTACCAGAAGTCCAGGTGGGACACTGTACTGGCACTGGCTAAACAGGCCTCCCCCCAGCTAGCCAAGGAGCTGGAGGGGGTGGCTGCTGATGGGATTGAGGCATCAAAGGTGCAATTTCATGCTGCTGTGGACTCCAGTGACGTGTCGTCAAGAGTCATGGCTACATCTGTGGCTCTTTGGAGAATGGCCTGGCTCAGATGTACTAGCCTTTCGCAGGACACCCAGGCTAAGGCCATGGATTTCCCTGTAGTGGGTAATTCTCTGTTTGGGGAGCAGACAGAGAATTACATGAAGAAAATGGATGAGTACAGGACCACTTATAGGAGTGCCCAGGCCAGGGAAGGGCAGGCAACTCCTCAGAGGCAGCAAGCTAGGGGCAGGCCTTTTCACAGGCCTTTCTACCAGGTGCAGGCCTCCTCTTCCTTTTCTCAGAGGGGGTTCTTCAGAGGGAGAGGCAGAAAGGGAATGAGCAGGGCTGCATCCACCCCTCAGCCTAAGGCTTCTGCCAAGCAGACACCCTGATGTGTCAGCCCAGGTCGACTCCCCCATTCCGTTAGGAGGCAGGCTGGCTTACTTTGTCCAGGACTGGATGTCTGTTACCTCAGACAAGTGGGTCCTGGAGGTTTAGTAAGGACTGGTTCTCAGTTTCAAAAGTTTTCCGAAACTGAGACCCAGCTCCTTTCCACCTGCAGATACTTCAGAAACCCTTGCTTTAGAGGCAGAGGTTTTGTCTCTACTGGCTTTAAAGGCCATAGACAAAGTTCCTACTCCATACAGAGGCAAAGGTCTGTACTCCAGGTACTTCCTTACCCCGAAAAAGACAGGGGAGTGGCGACCCATCCTAGATCTAAGATACCTAAACAAGCACCTAGTAAAGCCAAAATTCAAGATGGTGACTCTGGAAACAATTCTTCCCTCTCCGAGGCCAGGAGACTGGCTAGCCTCCCTGGACCTCAAGGATGCCTAGTTTCACATTCCCATCAGGTGCTCCCACAGAAAGTACCTCAGATTCGAATTGCCCTCAGGCCATTATCAGTTCAGAGCAGTGCCCTTCGGTCTAACCTCAGCTCCAAGGGTGTTTACAAAGTGCCTAGCAGTAGTGGTGGCCTTTTTAAGAAGGAAAAGGATCTCTATTTTTCCATATCTGGACAATTGGCTTCTGGTGGGCCAGTCTTCAGACCAAGTCAAGTCAGATCTGCAGGTTACCCAGAATGTTCTCACTTCCCTGGGGTTCCTTCTCAATCGTTCCAAGTCAGTTCTCGAACCAGTACAGCTCCTCACTTTTCTAGGAGCAGAGCTGGACACCCTCAAGGCAAGAGCCTTCCTTCCTTCCTTTGGAAAAGGCAAAAGCCATCGCTCAGCTGGCCTCTTCCTTTCTCCCTCTGGTTTCTCGACCAGCAAGGCATTTTCTGCAGCTTCTGGGCCACATGGCAGCTTCCACAGCTGTGGTCCAAGGGGCCAGGTTTCAGATGAGGGACATTCAGTTCCATCTGAGAACCTTTTGGTCCCAAAGGAAAGATCCTTTTACCAAGCTAGTTCCTGTTACTCAGACCTTAATTCAGGCCTTCAGTGGTGGCAGGACCTGGACAATCTGAGGCAAGGTGTTCCATTTGTCCCTCAGACTCACTCTGTGGTTCTTACCACAGATGCTTCCCTTTTGGGGTGAGGAGCCCATTTGGGGGCTCTCACGGCCCAGGGACTGTGGTCCCCTCAGGAATTCCTTCTTCACATCAACCTTCTAGAGCTCAGAGCAGTACTTCTTGCCCTACAAGCTTTCTCTCAGTCAATACAGAACAGGGTGGCTCAGGTCAGGATGGACAACACTACCACCATGTGGTATATCAACAAGCAGGGAGGCACTCGGTCCACGGCCTTGTGCACGGAGGCCATGAAAGTATGGTCCCCTGGCTTATTCCCTGCAGACCTCTCTAGTAGCGGTCCACCTCCCAGGAAAGGACAATGTGATAGCAGATGCATTGAGCAGGATTTCCCGGGGCCATCACGAATGGTCTCTGGATCCTTTGGTGTTGAAGGTGATCTTCTCAAGGTAGGGCACTCTGGAGATAGATCTCTTTGCAGCCCCAGACAATCACCAACTTCCTCTGTTTTGTGGCAGACCCCCAGTCTTGGGTTCAGTCCCTCTGAATGCTCTGATTTTGAACTGGGAAGGGAAGTTTCTTTATGCCTTCCCCTCCTTTTCCTCTATTGTTCAAGGTTCTAGTCAAGGTAAGGTCACAGCCATGCAAAGTGATTCTGATTGCTCCAGACTGGGCCAGGCAGCCTTGGTACTCCCTGTTGCTGTCCTTAGCAGTCCATCTTCCCCTGGCTCTTCCCAGGAATTGCAATCTGCTAACCTCCTCTCAGGGGAGGATTTGTTACCCCAGTCTCAAGGCATGGCTCTTGAAAACTTAGAGCATGCAGATTTACATCTATCCCAAGGGGTTCTGGAGATATGCTCAAGGCTTCTCGAAAGCCTGCCACAAGAAAAACCTACAACTCCAAATGGAAAAGGTTCAGTATTTGGTATTCCAAGAACACGTTTCCCAGACACTGCTGACTTGTCTACAAGTTCTGGATTACATGGTTTACCTTAATGGCCTAGGCCTCAAACCAGCTACTCTCAAAGTTCATTTGTCAGCTATTTCTGCTTTCCTGTCAGTGGGGAAATCTTCTCTCTGTCCTCTCACCCCTGTATTCTGTAAATTTTGAAAGGATTGCTTCATACCAATCCCCTTTAGGGATCCTGCTCCTGCTCCTGCCTGGGATTTGAATATTTGTATTGCTCAGCTGATGCAACCCCCCCTTCGAGCCTATGTCCTCAGCAGAGCTCAAGTACTTGACTTGGAAAACTGTGTTTTTGGATGCTGTTACTTCTGCCAGACATATCAGTGAATTGCAAGCCCTGTCAGTGGAGCCTGACTTCATCTCTTTCCATAGAGATAAGGTGGTGCTTAGAACCAATAGAAGGTTCCTACCTAAAGTGGTTTCTGATTTCCACTTAAACCAATCTATGTCTCTTCCTGTGTTCTTCACTGATCACACTCCTCAGGGAATGGAGGATACGCAGTTTAGATGTTAAAGGGCCCTTAGTTACTACATAGACCGTTACAAAGGGTCACAGGTTTGACTCTCCAGTTGTTCCTCACTTATGGGGAAGTAGGTAAGGAAAACCTGCCACCAAGAGATCTATTGCCAGGCTGGATTGTGTCCTGTGTTCAATTCTGCTATGAAAGCTGCCCAGCCTCAGGCTCATTCCACTAGACATACAGCTGCAGCTAGGGATATCCCTTGTTAGAAATCTGTCAAGCAGCCACCTGAAAACAGTTCATACTTCACCAAGCATTACTTCTGGGTATCCAGGCTAGAGTGATGCTGGGTTTGACACAGCAGTACTTCAGAGCCTGTTCCAAAGTAGGTTCTGTCCCTCCTCCTTGGAGGTACTGCTTGGTAGTCTAGTATTGTCAGAATACAACAATACTATGTTGTTTGAAGAAAATTACTCACCTTAGTAATTGTGTTTCTTCTAATGGAGTCTTGCTGTATTCTGACCACCCTCCCTGCCTTCCCTCTCAGAACCTGTTTTTGGGAAGTGGGTAGGCTGGTGCAGTGTTGCACCCCAAGGGTGTCTTTACCCCACTCCTTTTGTGTTGGGTGCTTTGTATTTGTTTAATTAACAGTTTTTAGTTCTTATTACCTGGTTTTGGTTCTTTGGGTTTCCCGACTTGAGTCTTTTGGGGAATCCAAAGTCTTTGCTGCCAGTTGGCTACTAGGAGTTTTTACAATTTCCACATTATTTAGTCAGTGAGTTTTAGCTCGTAAGAATCTGATGGTTTGGTTTCAAAAGGACACAGAGTTTTCAACCGAGCTCGAGTCCAATGTTCTATGCCTGGCATAGAATTTAACCCTTCACTCTCCGGGGCAGTTCAAGAGCTGGAGCTAACTGCAAATTGTCAGAATACAGCAAGACTCCATTAGAAGAAACACAATTACTAAGGTGAGTAATTTTTCTTTTGCTTCAACTATTCCTGACTGCATTTATGAGTTGCTGGTCAGAGTGCAGTAGCAACTCATGCTTTTGTTTGGCCTTGTGTCGGGCTGGTCGCTTTAGCTGCTGCACCAACCCTCGAACGCCAATCGCAGCACTCAACCACCCAGAACTGAGCGTGACACTGTGACTACTGCCTGTCCTTGTGACAAGTGCACATGTGGGGGCTGGGTGAGTCTGGTCACTGAGTGAGAGAAGTCCTGCAGTGTGCGATTGCTACATGTGTATTGTGGGGTTGTCACTGCAACTTGTAGGCATTTGGTGTTATGGGATCGTGGGTGTGTTTGGGGGCACTAGACTACTAGGGATACAATGTTTCTTCTGCTGCACAGGTGTCGGGGGATAGGATGGGGGACACTAAACTGCCGGGCTTGTGTGTTGTGGTTTGGGCATGTGTCTGCGACCGGGTGTACCACCCCTTGCATGGCATTACCGCCTGCTTTTTGAGAAGGGTGTTCAGTGTGTGCTACAGGTTGTGCAAAACACTGTAGCGTGGCACTGTTCTTTGAATATACCAATGCGCCGCATTCATGGCCTCTCCTCACTCCCACCCATGCATACATTAACTTTTAGCATCGGTGCTATCACATAGTGCCGCGCTAATTGGCCTATTGAATATTACAGTTGGGTGCAAATTTGGCACTGTTCTGGCACGTGTTTGCGCCTGGTGCAAAGCTTTGGAATATCTGGCCCATGATGTTTTCATGGGGCAATTATCCGCACAGTGGCTGAAATGGTACAGGGGTACAATGCATGTCTTGTTCACATGTCTTAAATGGGTTATTTGGCAGAGTCGTTGCTGGAAATTTTTGAAAGTGGAGGTTGTGACCTTGGATGATTTATTTTTTAAATTACAGGCTGAATTGGATGGGATTTACGTATACAAACCTTTTGCATTTAGGGAACCAGTTGTGTCATCAGTATTGGAGTGGTATTGATTGGGTGGGATGATTGGGATTATGAGTGTTTTATTTTGTGATTATGCATTGATATAGTTGGTTTTCTTTTGTAGTTTGTTTTCACTTGTATTTTGCATGACTTCGCTTACATTTGTTTTGTTTTTTTGAATAAAATTCTACTCTTATTGAGAAGTGCCATGGATCTTTAACGCCCACCTGAACAACCACCAGAACAGGCAGGCAGTACCTCTATTTAATGTCTCATCCGAAAGATGTACCTCAGAAGTGCACCCCCCATGATGCAGTACAGTGTCATTATTGGGATTTATCCCACATTCCTGGTGTGGGCTAGAACCCACAACCTTCAGTCGTCCGGCCTCAGAGAGAGTGTGCCTCCCTCGACCTGGGCACTGCCCTCCCTGGTGTGTTCTGTGATACCATGTGTCAAGAATCTACTTTGCAGTGCATCTAGGGTCACCGCCTGACTCCTGGCACAGGTCATGGGTACCCTCCAGTCCACCTTGGGCAGTTTAAAGTCTCCCACAATTACCACCTCTCCTTCCCTGCAGCTGTTTGTATTACTGAGCTCTATTCCCTGTCTCTTTCCTCCTCCTGGTTAGGTGGTCTGTATACCACCACCAATCTCACCTTCCTTCCTTTACTAGACAGTAATTGAATCCACATTACTTCTCCCCTCTTCTAGCTCCTCCCTTGTACAACTTATACCCTCCCTAATGTAAACCTCCACCCCATTCCTGCCATCTGTCCCTACTGTACAATATGAATCCAGGGATCAAGAGGCCCCAGTCTTGATTAGGTGTGGTCCATGTCTCTGTGACCGCCGCGATGTACACCCTCCCCCTCCATCAACAACCATGGAAATTGGGTGATCCTCCCCCCCCCAACACCCCTTACCTGCCCGCTGAGCTCTCTCCCCAGGGCTTCCATCATCTGCCTTTCACTCCCCTGCACTGCACTTCCTGCGCTCCACATTAGCCTCTCCAGATTCCATCTGAGCTGCCTTATTTCTTCCATTAGGTGATCCAAGCTCCTGCATGCTGGACAGCCCCCTGCTTACCCATAGCATCTCCAGAAACACTCCGACCCACAACCGTTACAGCACACCACCCTCTTCCCACTGTCCTGATGCTTGTACACGTTCCTGTTACCCCACATGCCTCCCGAGCCCTGACCTACTTACCCTCCAGGTGTGACCTTACATATATAAATCCTGATGGGGATGACTATAAAAACTGCAACTCCTGGTATACCCAATCCTTTTCGGAACCTAGAGGGGGATATCTGTAAAGCTGCAGCCCCCTATCAACTACACCCTTGTAATGAGGCCCTACATCTCTCCTAGCTGGTCCTAGAAAGGGATGGCTGTAAAGCTGCAATTCCCCACTTGTCTGAGCAGCTAACCCTAGATGCTCCCACCCCAACTGATTTCTTATAAGGGTCACTGTCAACTCCCTTTAGGCCTCAAAGTGTCCCTTGTTTAAGAAACACATTTTATAATCATAATATTCTGTAAAGATTGCTGATACAGCTGATACTTTGAGTCTGATTCTTTTTCTTTTAAAAGTGAAAACAGACTGCCCACCATACTGGTGTTACCGCAGAAAACAGTTTTGTGCACTATTCTTGATCAATCCTCACTGCACCCTTCCTGAACTTGGGAACACCTCCAACACAGTCTTAGCCACTCATGATGAAGTGGGAGTTTAGGAGGCCACTGCATCATGAGAGACCGCACTGTTTGGGGTGCTTCTAATGTTCAGGAAGTATGCAATAAGAGTAGATCTTCCTGGACGAAGTCTCCACCACTCATTCACATACTAGTGGGGATTAGCGCCGAGGCACTAAGACTCCATCGAGCAAACTTTTGCTGGAGGGTTGGCGAGAGACGGGCCATGGCAGCTGCCTCAGCGGTAATGACCATCTCGGCGATTTACTCCAACCGCCTGTTCCTTTTTTTCCGCTGTCGAAAGTGCGCTTCAGTGATTTACGCTGTCGCTTGTTGGGAGTCAAACTTCAAACTAGCGTTAGTTTTCAGCGTTTGTTTTTTGTAACTTTATCACCGTATAAGTAGTATCGCTTAATTTTATTCTATTTTCATAAATTTTTCTAATATTTAAATTTTACTTGAAGAAGTCTCGCCTATTGGACGGAGTCTACTCATGAGCAGGTCAGGTGACGGTAGGGAGACTTTCAGATGAAAGCTGTTCAGTCAAGCCGGCTGGGTCCGGGTCAGCCCTTCTCCTCAGCGGGTTCCGACAGCGTCAGTCTGATGTCTGGGATGGGTGCGTCCCACCGCTGCATAAAATAAACGGTCGATTCTCGGCACCGCTCAGCCTCGAGCTCCTTCTTCGCCCACAGGTCAAAAAGAGAAGGCATCACTCGAGGTCGCCTTCTGGTATGTCTGCGCTGCCGACGCCGTTATCGCTAGTTGCCGTCCCCTTCGGAGTCGCCAACTTCCGTAATCATTGTCTCGACATCGGAGTCCTCCCGCCATAGGTAGGACTCCAGATGAGCAGTTTCATCAGTGGGCCGCCTTTATGGAGCAATGGGCTCTGAGGTTGGTTCTTCTGCCTGGCTCTGCTGCCTCGGAGCCCTCGGCCCTCCGCGATCAGGTAGGGCGGTTGACCTTCCTAGTCGCGTGGCGCCTTCTTGGTGCCAACGACCTGCTTAGGTGTTTCCCTCACATGGCTGCGGTGCAGGGGCCTCACCCGATGCCTTATCTCCTGGTTTTTTCCTTCTCTAGCTTCCAGGTTCCTGGGGCTTTTCTGTGCCTTCCTCAGGGTCTGTCTGGCTTGTCGGCTTTGCTGTGCGCGCCGCTTGGTCTCATGGGCGCCACCAGTGGTGCTGTTGGATAGGCGTGGCACCGTTCAGCGAGTCGTCCGCACGCGCGCACGGCGCCATGGGTCACAGGCTTCCTCGGGCGCCAGGCGCCCTCGGTGCCGCTCTTAGTCTGCTTTTGCTGCCTCGGCGCCTGCAGCCCTTGGGACTGTCCTTGTTTTCTGCTATTTCCTCCTTCCTAATTTTCACCCTTCCTGTCCAAACAGTCCTTTCTGGACCATCAGGAGATGATGTTGAGCCTGACCCAGACCTTTGGTTGGGTGATGAAGTGGAGGAAACAGGATCTTTCTTTGCTACAGAGCCTGTGGTCGAGGACCTGTCCTTTAGTCTCTGTTGAAGAACCTGGGATCCACTCTTTCTCTCAGACTACAGACATCGATCCTGGGAAGATATTAAGACTCCAGTATCTTCATGCTTGGAGATCCCTACGATTTGACTCCTCCGATCCAGCCTTCCTTCGAGACGCTGTCTCAAATGGTATGGAATAATCCTGCTCTTATTCCCTCAGTGGCTAAATCCATTGATAAGAAGTATTCAGCTCCCAAGGATCGTCCCATTTTGGCATCCCAAGCCTTTGCGGATCCTATTGTAGTCCTGGCAGAGAATGACAAGGTCGTTCTTCCTCAAACTACTACAGCTCGACCTATTAACAAAGAGTCTCGTAAGATTGATACATTAGGTAAGAGAGTCTTTGCTGCCTCCACTCTAAGTATCGTGTATGTTATCAAGGCTATTTTTCTCAGTATGAGTATATCCTTGGCACTCTATGAAAAGAATGGTTGAAGCTCTTCCAGATTCGGATTCCAAGTCAGAGCTTCTTCTGACCGTTATTAGAGGTATTGAGTCCAATAACCAACAGGTCAAAGCCGCATGGACGCTTTCGACACTGCTTCTCGCTCAGCAGCCGCTGATTTGTACTCGGCGCCATTCCTGGCTGCGTACTTCTGGCTTCACGAATGATGCTCAGCAGCAGGTGATGGCGCTGCCTTTTGATGGCTCCTTTCTTTTTGGCCCTCAGGTGGAGCAAGCCTTAGAGGCCACTCAGAAGACTAGATCGGCCATTAAGTTGGCCAGACCTCCGCTTGCCCCCTCTCGGGGGCATGTGAACAGACGTCAGTTTCATAGTCGTCAGTCCTTTCGAGGCAGAGGCAGGGGAAGCTTCCATAAAAGCCAACCTGCCCAACCTCAAAAGAAGACGCAGCAGAAAGCGCAGGGGCCTAAAGCTCCCAGCGCTACCTTATGAGTCATTGGCCCAAGTTCCATCCACTCTGCCCGAGGTGGAACTTTCTCCTCTGGTGGGAGGTCGTCTGATGTACTTCTACAACCAGTGGAAGTCCATAACTTCAGACAAATGGGTCCTTCGGATAATTCGTGAGGGTTATTCTCTCAATTTCTTGAAACCCCCCGAATTGTCCTCCCAGACGACAACCCAGGTTGTCGGCCTCTCAGTCAGACCTCCTCACCGCGGAGATCCAGGGCCTTCTGAACAACAGGGCAATAGAACTGGTGCCCCAAGATTCATGAAACACAGGGTTCTACTCCATTACTTTCTGGTTCCAAAGAAATCTGGGGGGATGCGCCCCATTCTAGACCTCAGAAAGTTAAACAAATTCCTCCCCAGGGAGAAATTCAAGATGATTTCCCTAGGTACCCTGTTATCCTTGCTGCATCAGCACGACTGGCTGGCCTCTCTGGATATGCAGGATGCTTACCAGCATATCCCCATCCACCCGACCCACCGCAAGTTCCTCAGGTTTGTAGCTTTGGGTCAGCATTATCAGTTCAGAGTCCTGCCCTTTGGGCTATCCTCGGCGCCGCGAGTTTTTACAAAGTGTTGTGCAGTTCTCGCGGCGCATCTCAGGAAAGTCGGATTCCGAGTGTTTCCCTACCTGGACGATTGGCTTCTAGCAAGCCCTTCCGGCCAAGGGACTTTGGAAGCCGTGCAAACGACTTCTCGTCTTCTCACGTCCATGGGAGTTCTGCTGAATTTGAAAAAATCTCAACTGCAACCCTCCCAGAGGCTCCTTTTCATAGGGACGCTTCTAGACACCTCTTCAGCGAAGGCTTTCCTTCCAGAGGACAGAAGACTCGACATCCTTCGAATGGCCCGTTACATCAGGGAGAACCAATCGGTTACAGCTCTCTCGATGCAACGCATGTTGGGTCTCATGGCGTCCTCGGTCTTCACTGTCCCTCTGGCCCGACTGCACATGAGAACCACCCAATGGATGCTCTCCACTCAGTGGTCCCCGACCTCTCACCCCCAGTCTTATCCCATCAAGGTGACGGAGCCCTTCGAAGGTCTCTCACCTGGTGGTCTCAAGAGAGCAATCTCCTGGAAGGATTTCCCTTTGCTCCCCCGGATCATCAGATCTCCATCACCACAGACGCATCGCTAATGGGATGGGGAGCTCACTGTCTCTCCCTCCACACTCAAGGTGTATGGACTCAGTTCGAAACTCATCTCCACATAAATGTTCTGGAGATGAGAGCGGTCCTCTATGCAATCCGAGCTCTGAAGGATGTCCTTTGTCACAAGAACATTCTCCTTCAAACGGACAACAAAGCAGTGATGTATTACATCAACAAGCAAGGCGGTGCTCATTCTTATCCCCTTTGCAGGGAAGCAATGAGGGTGTGGGAGTGGTGCTTGGAGCACAAGTCTCTGATTCAAGCGGTTTATCTGCCAGGTATACAAAATGACCTAGCAGATCACCTCAGCAGAACGGAGGCAGACCCTCACGAGTGGTCTCTCGATCCAGCCGTAGCTCGGTCCCTGTTCAAAGAGTGGGGGACTCCAGACCTGGACCTTTTTGCATCCCCACTCAACGCAAAACTGCCTCTCTTCTGCTCCAGAAATCCAGGGCCTGGCATTTTCTGTCAGGATGCGTTCAGGCTGCGGTGGACAAAACGCTTTCTTTACGCCTTTCCACCGCTTCCTCTAATCCAGAGTACTCCTCAAGTTCGAGTCTCAGGGGACCAGATGATTCTCATTGCTCCTTCCTGGCCCTCGGCAACTATGGTTTCTCTACTCAACAGTATGTTGGCAGCCTCCCGAGACCACTTCCTTTGCAAATCAGTCTTTTGACTCAGGGTTCGTTGGTCCATCCTAACCTGAAATCACTTCACCTTCATGCTTGGCTCCTGAAGAGATAGAAGTGAATCGGTTCAACGCTCTCGTAGAGTCTCAGACATCCTTCTGGCTGCTCGGAAGCCAGCCACTAGAAAACTCACGCTCCAAATGGAAACGTTTTTCTCTGGTGTGCAAAATCCTCTTGGAATCCTCTTTCCTGTCCTCCTGGCAAGGTTCTGGAGTATCTTTTGGACCTGTCAAACTTAGGTCTTCAGTACTCCACAGTTAAAGTTCACCTTAGTGCCATCTCAGCGTTCCATGAGCCGGTTTCTTCCTTAACTCTGGCTCAGTTACCTATGGTGAAGAGATTTCTTAAGGGGATTCTCCATACCAGACCCCCTGTTAAGCGTCCAGTTGCAGCCTGGGACATTAACCTGGTGCTGGACATGCTCACTCGGAAGCCTTTTGAACCCTTAGCTACCTGTGAGCTAAAATTTCTTACCTGGAAGACTGCCTTCCTGGTGGCCATTACCTCAGCCCGAGGGTCTCTGAGAATACATGCCCTGGTTACGGACCCTCCGTATACTGTATTCCATAAAGACAAGGTAGTTCTCCATTACTCATCCTAAATTTCTTCCCAAGGTTGTGTCAGAATTCCATCTAAACCAACCTCTGGTACTTCCTGCTTACTTCTAATTTCCAAAATGAAGGGACGAGCTCTTCATTCCTTGGATGTTAAGAGCCTTGTGTTCTATTTAGATAGAACCAAGGATGTTCGCAAGACTCAGCAACTGTTCGTTTCTTTCAGCGACACCCGGCTGGGTCAACCTGTCGCTATTAGATGCATCTCTTCATGGTTAGTGGCATGCCTTCGTCATTGCTATTCCATGGCTCAAGTTAAATTAGAAGGTAGGTGTACGCTCACTCTACTAGAGGCGGTCCTTGACATCCTAAGCGGAAATTCACAATGTTCCAATTGCAGATATATGCTTGCCGCCACCTGGAGCTCAGTGCATATCGCCGTTAAGCACTATGCACTGGATGTTCATGCTGGCGACATTCCGCGTTCGGCAGAACTATCCTTAATGGGCTTCTATCTTAGATGCGTGAGCTCTGGCTCTCCTGCCGCCCTTTTGGGGGATTATCAGCTTGGTACTCTCCCACTAGTGTGAATGAATGGTGGAGACTTATGTCCAGGAAGATAGGAAAATTACATACCTACCGTAATTCTTGATCTTCTTGGACGAGTCTCCACCACTCATTCACACGCCAACCCTCCATCCCCCGAGCTCACCGCTGTATTGGTCTTCACTCCCTCAAATCTTTAGGCCGTGAGGACTTCTTTGCTGACCCTTCTTACACGGGTCATACGGACTATCTTATGTCCGTTTTTTTAATGTTGGGTTTACTCTTTACGTTAGTTGCGCTGCACCTCCTTGGTAAAAAAGGTACTGAGGCGGTTGGAGGGTCGTCGCCGAGATGGTCATTACCGAGGCCGCTGCTTTCGCCGTGTCTCGCGCGCTGCCTCTCGCTCCGACCCTCCAGCAAAAAGTTTGCTCCCGATGGGTCTTAGTGCCTCCGGCGCTAATCCCCACTAGTGTGAATGAGTGGTGGAGACTCGTCCAAGAAGATCAAGAATTACGGTAGGTACGTAATTTTCCTATTCTGGATCTGAAACAAAGTTTGTAAATATACATTACCATGCATTTCAGTTCTACTAAACAAGGAGACAGACAAAACAAACAGCAACATCAATGGATTTTAGAAAAGGTAAGCAATCATAAAGTATGGGTTTCCAGCTAGAAATAATATGATGCAAAACAGGTTGACCGTGTCCATTTAATCTGCAACATAAATATATGAACATACGAAAATTGCCAGCAGAAACAGGCTATAGTGTTCTATCGAGTCTGCTCGAGTGTGCAGCTCAGTCTGTTTTACTGGAGCTGCCCCTCGCCCCCAGAGCGACCCCCAACCCCTTCCTCCCTCCCTCCTCCCATTGCCACTCTCCGCTTTACCCTGTTCCACCCCCTTTTAAAACTTCCCTTGTTTTCAATATCACCTCCTCAGGCAGTTCATTCTACTTTGGCAACACCCTTTCCATGAAAAAGTGCCTCCGCATTTCCTTTTTAAATCTACCCCACAAGTTTCAGACTGTGGTCCCTTCCCTTTATAAACTGAAAATACCCTCCACTCCAGCCTTGTTTATACCCTTTAGATACTTGAAGGTTTCTGTCCTATCCCCCATTTCCCTTCTGTCTTCCAAGGAATACCTATTGAGCTCCCGTAACCTCTCATCCTATGGTTTGTCTCCCATGCCCTAGATCGTCTTGGTCACCCTTCACTGGACTCCCTCAAGTAGTTTGATGTTGTTCTTCAAATAAGGGCACCAGAACTGCACACTGTACTCCAAGTACACACACACACACACACGTGTGTGTGTGTATATACTATATATATATATATATATGTATGTATATATGTGTGTGTGTGTGTGTGTGTGATATATATATGTGTGTATATATATATATATATATATATATATATATATACACACACATATATACATACATGCACACACAATATATATATATATATATATATATATACACACACACACCACTGTCGTTATCCCCCCAACCTACCCTCCAACTTTACTACCCTGTACCACCAGCCCCTCTCTGCATCCTGGTCACCCTGACAAAACTGAGGTACTGGTGGTTGAGCCAGGTCACAGGCGTGATAGGAATGCCTCTGGAGTAGGTACAGGATTGTTCACTGGATCCGCTTCTTTGATGACTTCCTCTAGGGTGCGGGATCTTGGCGTTATCCTGGATAGCAGATTGAATTTGAAGCGCAGATGTCATCCGCTAGCTGTGCATCTCTACCACTTGAAGAATACCACCAGGATTAAACCTCTAGTTCTGCCAGGAAGACTCAGCCGCCACTAGTGCATGCCTTTGTTGCATCTAGGCTTGATTACTGTAATGCTCTTTACTTTGGGCGATCACTGGATGAACCCTCCGCTGGCTGCAGCTGGTGCAGAATGCAGCGGCTTGGTTGCTGACTGGACTGGCTAGGTCCAGTCATATGACTCCAGTCTTGCAGGCTCTGCACTGGCTGCCTGTCAGATGGAGGGTCATCTTCAAGGTGGGCTTGCTCACCTATAAGTCCCTATGTGGACTGGCCTCGGGCTATCTGGCTGGTCACCTTACTCCTGCCACCTCAGTCCACTCTCTCTGCTGCTCAAGTAGGGGCCTCCTTGTTGTTCCCAGGGTCAGACTCAAAACGTCCGGCAACCGTGCTTTTAGTGTTGCCAGCCTGGCCCTGTGGAACACCTTCCCAGCTTCTGTCATCAAAAGAGACCTAAAGGTGTACTTTTTTGTTTGGCTCTCCCTAATGAAGGGGATTAATCATCACGAGTTATACTAGGTATTGCACTTATTTTAAGAGTTTATCTTTTTAAATCTTTTAGATTTGCCGCTGTTATTTATGAATTGTTTATGTTATATTATTTGTTATGATTTTACTTGTCCTCATGTAAGGCGTACAGTGCCTCCGGGATTGGGCACTGCATAAATAAAATTGCCTTTCCTCTGACCTGATAAATACTGAACTCCTTTGCCGCTATCTATCCCCCTTGTTACCCCTACCCCAAGCAGTAGTTCCCAACCTCTCATTCCAGCCATCTCCCACTTCTCCTCCTCATTCTATCTGGTGACGTTCACCCATCTCTGCCCCTCCCCGAATCAGACCTCCCCAAAGATCTTTGTATTTTCCACATCTGTGCAAGAAGCCTCCTTCCCAAAGTGGACTCCCTCAGGCTCTCTGTCTTTCAACGCTGTCCTGACCTCCTGCGTATTACTGAGACTTGGCTTTTGGCCCACTCCCCTGACTCCCACATTGCCCTCCCAGGTCATGTGCGTTCCTCCAAGACCGCAGTAAGCATGGCGGCAGCATGACCATCTTCGCCCGCCTTAACCTTCCCTGCAGCCTCTCCTCTTTGGAATCTCACACTTCCTCCCATGAGTACCTCTGTGTTTCACTGAACTTTCCATCCTCTCTTCCACTCCTGGTCACTGTCCTGTATGTCTCCCCTAAACTCATACCTCTCCCCCTTACTGACATCACTTTCTCCCTCATCTCCCAGGCTTCCTCTAATGAACAAATTGTATTAGGAGACTTTGCCCTGAACTGGGCTTCCCTTTTACACAAATGACAAACCCCACACGGATCATATTGAATCACTGAATCTAACACAGTTAATCAGTGAATCCACCCGACCAGTTAAACCCTGCCACCCACAACCACTGTCTCCTTGACTGGGTGCTGTCCTCTCATCCTCATAGAATCCTCACTGTGGGCACTCTTCCAGATGTCTTCAGTGACCACCTTGTCACATACTGTGTCTGTGAAGTTCACACTCCTCACCCCCCCCGCCTACTACTGGATCTGCTCCTACAGATCACTGGATGCTGATGTGCTACAACATGATCTACTCTCCATAGATGGGACGGCGGTTTCTTCTGCTCCGATGTAAACTCTGCCCCTCTTCACAGACACTTTTAACAAAGTTTGAAATCACCATGCCCCATTGAAATGCTGTAGGTTAAACAGCGTCATCTCCCTTGGGTCTCTGCTGGACCTCATCAGCCTTTACCAAATCCCTTGACCAAGCCTGGGCACTACAGCTACAAAGGCACGTCCCAACCTGTGCAATACAAGGTATTAAGAAACTCTTATGCAGCTATTAGGACAGCCAAAGCAGCATGCTTCCTCACATCTGCACTCAAATCAAACCTCTCCTGCTGATTTCTGGAACACTCTTCACTCTCTTCTAGAGCCCCCAGCCCAATCTACCACCCCCACCTTATCCATAAATGGCATGACTATTTCTGACCCAGCCTCCGTATCTGCTGCCCTAAAGTCGTATTTTACCACATGTGCCATACCCTCTACCACCTCCTCACCACCCCACTCCTCCTCATGGCTACTCCCCGATCTTTGTCCATGAAGTCCTCCTAGCCCTTGTTTCCTTAAGTCCAAACAAGTCCAGCCCTGACATTCATGACCTCTGCCTCCTAAGCATCTCTGCCCCCGTAATAGTAAACCCTCTCACGCACATACTAAATTGCTCTTTCCACCTCTGCATAGTCACACAGGCCTGGAAAGCCACTCAAATTCTACCCCTGCACAAAGGTGGGGACACTTTTACCCCAGGTAACTACTGCCCTATTTCCCTCCTCCCTACTTTGTCAAAAATTCAAGAGTCCCTTGTACTAGCTCGTCTCATTAAATTTCTCAACTCCTCAGATTAACTGTCCCCTTTTCAATCTGGCTTTTGGGCAAATCACTCCACCACTGTTTGTCTTCTCAGTGTCACAAACCCCATCCTCTCTGGCATGGATCAAGGCCATATAACCGCTGCCATCTTCACCGATCTTGCTAAGGCGTTCGACTCACCCTGTACTTCTGGAAGAACTCTCCTCTGCTGGCCTCTCTTCTGTAATGGCATATTGGGTCAACTCCTGTCTTTCTGGTTGCTCACACCAAGTCCTTGTCGGTGGTACCCCCCCCCCCGATCCATGCTGGTGTCCCCCAAGGCTCAGTTTTAGCACCTATTCTTTTCTCCATTTTCTGAAATGATCTCCTGTCTGCATGCTCAGATATATGCTGATGACGCTGTCCTTTTTACCTCTGCCACCCCACCCCACTGTCCAGTCCCAGATCCAGTTTGATTTCCACTCTGTCCTCCACCGGTTCTGTAAAAACCTCAAGGTCAATGTAAATAAAATTGTCTCCATGACATTTGGAACCCCACAGAAACTTCTCCCCTCTCACATTTACCACATTGGACAGCTTCACACTTGATGTAGTCCCACACTTCAAATACCTTGGTGTATGACTCGACTCCTGACTTGACTATGCTAAGCATACAGAGCATATTCATGCAAAACTTCACCCTAAACTAGGCGCTTTGCTTAGAAATGAGGATGCTCTTTCCCTAAACACTCAACGTCAGCTCCTAACTAAAACGATAATCCCCTCATTTGAGTGTGCTGACATGTATGGCATTGCTGCTGCCTCCTCCCTTTCCAGGCTTGACTCCCTCTATAATGCTTTTTGCCACTTAGCTCTAAATGCTCCTCCTCACACACATCACTGCTCCCTTTATTCGTTCCTTTCTCTTACCTCTCTTCTCCACCATCATCTTCTCCACTCTTCTCTTTTCATCTCTAAGTTCTGGCTTGGCTCACTAGCCTCCTACCTCTTCTGTCCCCTATCCCCCTTCCCCATAGCCTCCTACCCTTTCAGGTCTAGGGATTCCCATACTTTCTTCCTCCCTTGGCCCTCCTGTAGCTCTGGCTCAATTGCGTTTTCCTACAGACTGCCTTCACTCAGGAACTCTTTTCCCTCCCACATCAGACACTCCCTTCCTTCTCTCTTTAAAATTGTCCTGTCCAACTCATCAGTATTCCTGACTCCTGCCCCTGCCTAGGCTGATCTCTCCACCTCCACCACTCACTACACCCCAGAAATAGCTTGTGCTCTTATGTTAGTTTTACCCCTCTCTCTTTCTCCTTCTTGGCACTTCCCTCTCTTCCCTTCCCTTCCTCAATCTCCCTCCCCCTAGGCTACTCTGCTTGGACAGTGCTGTGTTTGTTACTGCATCTCTGTATGTCTGCACTTTAACTTATTGTTTGAATTTATACTCCCGTGTATAACATGCTTTTTGCACGCTAGTATTTGTAGTCTGTTTTGCCAGTGCTCACCTATGTATTTATCCTACCACATTTTTATTCTGGAATCAGAATTCAAAGTATACCATGCTTTTGTACCCTAGTATTTTGTACTATGTAACTACCAACTTTCACCTATGTATTTGCACTGTACTCTCTCCCACCTCCCTTTACCCTGGGTGTCACCTAGAAATGAGCCTTGGCTCAGTGTGCCTCTCCCGGTCAACAACTTTAAATACCTAGATACATACACACACACACATATAAATATATGTGTGTGTGTGTGTGTGTGTGTATGTATGTAATAGATAACCCACTCTGAGGTGTGCGGTCATGCTCTGATATATGCACGGTCACATGATGTGTTTCAACCAACCAGCAGAGAAGATTTTTCTTACCCATTTTTATATATATATATATATATATATATCATGGTAGCACGGAGAAAACATTTGCACCTTAATAACTTTGCAACCGTTTAACAGATTTGCCTGAAATTTTGAATACATCATCAAAGACCATCTTGGGATCTGCCAACTTCGTACTGTTCGGATGCTCACGGCGCGAGTTAAGTGGTGATCTGCGCTGCGTTTACACTTTTCTAATTCTTTGCTCGTCCCTACAGGTCGCACGGTTTGCGACTCCGTCCGAGAACTTCAGGAACTTGCGTCGGGATCCCCAATGTGCCTTTCAAGATTTCATGAAAAAATATTGAACAGTTCAAAAGTTATTCGAAAACAATTTCCCATTATAAGTCAATGGGAAACGTTAACAAAAAGTTTGATAGTGTTGCAAATGCACTTTTTAGTGTCACAAATGGCCCTAGTAGTGTCGCGCATCCGCCATTTTGTTTTCAGTTGGTGATCAGAAAAATGCTTGGCATTTAAATTTGGGACCCTCTAGCAACACAGTTATTTTTGTGTTTACCTAGTTGGACCCTGAGGATGCTAGGCATTCTTTATTTTGAGGTCAAGCACCCTAGAAATATGTTTTTCCAATTTCTGGAAAAAGTACTGTCGCACTCATTTAAAGTATCGGAATTATGAAAGCTTTAAATCACGACACTACTTTATATGGTACACTACGCCCAAAAATAACAGGAATGTTTTTGCCACCCTGCTGCAAATGCACAGTTTGGTCTTTTGGCTGAAATTTGGAGGAAGGCAGCAAACATCTCACAGATGTGCCTTTTGGTGGTTTGGTGACAAAATATTGCATGGATGCAAAGTTACAGTACTCGAAGTTGACACTTTTTCCCATAGACTAACATTGCAATGTTTGCTGCATGACAGAATTCTTTGCCACCCTACTGCAAAATAATGGCTTGGTCTTTTCACTGAAATTTGGAGGGAGAAGCCAACATCCACAGATGTGCCTTTTGGTGGTTTGCTGAAAAAAATATTACAGGGCGGCAAAGTTATGGCATTCCGAACTTCTCTTTTTTTCCCATAGGATAACATTACGGCGTTCGCCGTGCCTTTCAGGGCCCATATCTCGGAAACGGTGCGAGATACGGACTTTTCGTCAGAAAAGTACTTAGCCCCCTACTGGGGGCTAAGTACAAAACTAGCCAGGAAAGTCATAAATCATATGACTTTAAAATTTTTTTTCTACGTCGTAAGGTTCCTGAGATATAAGCAATTTAGTATTCCAACTCATTTTCTGCTCCGAGACCCATTATTATGCATACATTCTTTGTACTCACTGTCTTTCTCTATGCAGCTTTTGGGGAAAACCAGCCTGTGTGCTTACATTACTGTTACCCTTACCGCTCCGCTTGCAGTTCCGCTCACCACGCCACCATGCGTTACCTTTGCATTTTCATTTGCGCTATGCTTATGTTATTTTTACCATTTGTGTCTATAGTACTGTTTCTCTTTCTGTTTCGCTTTGCGTCACCATGCGATTACCATTTGTGTTTAGGGCACCATGTTACTGTGTGACAAGACATTACGTGGCAGAGGGCACTCGCTCCCGCTGCCGCATTACAGTCACTATTTCTCATTATCATTCTCAAAAAGAAGGGAAATTAGAGGAAAAAAACTCCATTTAATGCATCAGTTAGGGTTGTTCCACAGCGACAAAAGCGAGGAAATTCAATGTTAGGGTTGAAACCCCTTGCACCCCTCAGATCCCCCAACCGGCATTGGGGTGCGTTGGGGTCGTCGGTCCTAACTCTCACCCCATTCTCCTATTCTCAGCTTGCCACATGTGATGGGTGAGAGTTAGGCCGACGACTGGGGCGCACCCTGATGCTGGTCATGGGGTGGGCTGGAGTGGGTACAAGGTGGGTTTCAACCCAACATCAAATTTCCTTGCTTTTGTCGCCTGAATGTTTCTCCTCAACGATGCATTAAACTGAGTTTTGCTCTATATATATATATATATATATATATAGTTATACAATGGGGTGAGTGATAAATGAGTTTGATAAATCATGTTATTTTCACGGGTTGTGATAAATGCCAGAACTGACATTTATCACACAAACAAATGCTAAGCCGCGCAAACCGGCTCAAATGGTACATCTTGCAACAATGGGGCCCATTACATGTCGGATACATGATGCACTGTGATATGGGAAATATGTTCAGTCTCAGTACAGTGACCTCTGAAACCTCAGTCGTGGCTCCACCACCTCATGAGTATTCAGAGGTCACTCTAGAGGAGTGAAGATATTTTCCATATCACACTCATGCCCATCATGTATCCATATATATATATATATATATATATATACACACACACACACACACACACACACACACACACACACATATGTAAGCTGACCCTAAATGGAGACCAGCTGAAACCTTGCCTATTTCTTAGTGTACAGCACAAATATGATCTGATGCTGGATCGGGACCAACTGCATTTCCTTGTCTGTAGTTCCCTTGTGATCTGATTGCCAGATAAGACCAGCTGCACTTCCCTTATATGTTATACGCTTACAAGCCTAGATAGGGATCAACTGCAAACCCTTATCAATACCCGTCAGTGTATTTTCCACCTTCCCTTTGCACTTACCTACTCTCTGCTGTCCAGCATGGCCATTGGTCCTCGCTGCGGAGGCCTGCAGATGTCCCCAGAAGTCAGATAGACGTACTCCACACTTCTGCTTTGTGGCACTCAAGCATTAAATGAGGGTGTTCTGTATTTTCTGTGCTGTTGATACTGGACACTTCAAATAGTTCCTTTTGCATTCAGGCTAGCCACTTTTGCTACCAACTAACAGTGGTAACAGTCTTTTTGCAAGGTGGTAATTTGGAACCGCCTAACTGTACCCGCCAGTTCCTCTGATTTCAGGTGGCTCGCAGACATATTACAGCCCTAGAATGACCAAGAAGGTCACATTTTCCAGATCCTGATAAATTCTAGGATACAAGAGCCATTTCGATCAACTTACTGCAGAGCCCTTCCAAACCAGAGTCCTGTGCACCATTATACTCAGGATTCCTTCAGTTAGTGTCTTAGTCCCTAAGAAGAGACACCTGTTGGGACACAGGATCTTCCAGGACTCAGTCTTCACCATTGAGTCCTACTTATGGGTCTAAGGCCAGAGACACTAGGACCCCAAGAGAGCAATTAGGTGTTTTTTTTTTTTTTTTCATTTTTTTTGCAGGAGGAAGCCGACGTCAGCTACTGAGCATGGCACCTGTGCACTTATATTGTGCTGTGAGTCATTAACAATTGTCGCCAGCTCCCTCACATACCACAGTTCTGTGCATCCCACTGTTGAGTACACACCATGGGAGTGATAGCGCCTCAGTGAGCTTGTCATCATCAAAATTCAAACTGTCACCAGCTAGTTTTATTCGCAGTGCCTTTCTCATGTTATTATTTTACTTTTCTATGATGCTGAAGTCTGAAAAGAAGGGTGCTAAGAAGACCAAGAAAGTCCAGCTACATCCCATCATGCATTGATGCCCCTGTGGGAAGCAGATGACTGTAACAGAGTGGCATCAGTTTTGTATGGCCTGCTGTAGCCCTCAGCATGACATGGATGTGCATGACGCCTGCTTCTCAGTGGACTGCTATGCCCTTGAGATCTGCGCAGTGAGGTGGGGTTGCCCGAGCCCTACCTTTGGAGATAGGCATTGCACACATGCATCCAAGACATGGTTGCTAGGCCCTTGGTCTTCTTCCTGGGACCTCTGTTTCCAAGGAAATACAGGATCTCTGGTTCCAAGGAAGTACAAGGTCCACCTAGACATCACCCTGCTGAGGCGTTGGAGGCCCTGGTGGGCGAGTCTGATGGACAGCTGTCTCCTTCTGGAAGATTGGCTGAAAATTCCCCACCGTGTACTTGCCTTAAGCAACAGACATCCTGGTGGTGAGTCTGAAGCTGCACGCTCGCTCTACACCAATAAACACCTCAGTGTCGTCAACTGGTGCTGCCTGTGCTGGTGTCACTGTTCACGGTGGTGATGAGTCAGGTGGTGCTAGATGCGATGCTGCCCCCCCCCCTGGCATCCAAATTCCAGAAAAATTGTCCACACAGTCTAAAACACATACCCAAGGTAACTTTTTTTAAAAAGCGCTGAAGCTTAAAAAAAATTCTCTCAACAACTGCTGAAGCTGCCTGCTGTATTTATAATGAAACATTTCAGTATTTGATTAGCAAATTCATTTTCACATTTTTAGCTGCATTCTTAACACAGCAAAAAAGCATGCAAACTGAAGCACAGAAACACGTGGGTCTTACAGTGCCCATGAAGAGGAAAAAAGTGCATCTCCAAGTGCAAACATTTGCAATAACTAAAATGCAAGTAGAAGAAATTTGAGATGGTTTTCACCACCACTTGCTGCCTCCTTTACCCTGGCGCTTCGCTCTTCATGAGTTTTGCCAGGGGGCATAGTGTTGGAGGAAGGACCGGCACCAGGGCTGTTTTATGTCCAGTTGCCAAAATCATGGTTGTTCTTTCCGCTAGTGTTGCTAGCAGCACCAAAGGGGAGGACACCGACAGTGCCAGCGATGGACACAGCATCAGCCATGGTGTCAGTCCTGGGCCATGGCAAAAAGGGCCTAACCAGTTTCTGAGGACTTTGTCAACCATGAGCCCAATGCTGGAGTCTGGTGGTGACCCGGAGGCAGAGTTTTCCCCAGAGCCGCTGGTCAACACCAGGTTAGTCAGGCAAGCCATTTGCCTTTCTGCTTGGGGCTTGGAAGTAGCTCGGCACCAGTCAAGGGCAACATATGATGCCAGTGAGCTGGCCTTCAGGCTAGCAGGAACTGTAGCCTGATAGTGGAGCCATCACCACTGCAGCCAAGATGGCTGCCCAACCAAGGAGGCCTGCCTGGCCACCGCTTGCCAGGCAAGTTGTCACTGGAGATCACCCAATCAGAGGATTTTCAGGTTGTCTCGTGAAAATGGTCAGTGACCATTTTCAGAAATCATTGGATGACTCAGGTCGGTCGTCCATGGTATCCTCTGGGACCTCGTATATTCGAGCAGGATTCAGTGACGGAGTTAGTCACCAACCATGGCCCAGTGTTATTCGAAGGCTCTGCCTCATGTCAGAGTCCATGACTGTCCCTGTGGAGCCTGTCCAAAATTGGGCTAAGTATCCTTTTACAGTCATCTTGGATAGGGACAACTCCCTAGGAGGATTGCCTTTCCCATTGCTGAAGCCATGTTGGGACCAGCCCTGGAGCTTTAGCAGCATCCAGCATCCTGCCTGGCACCCTCCACCCATATGATCCTCAAGTATGCAGTTCCTACTGGGTCCCTTTTGAGATTCTCAGATCACCCTTCATCCAAAGGACTGGTCTGTGACTTTGCTTTCCACAGATCTGGGGACCAAGGAGACGTGGACAAGTCTCTGGACAAGGAGTCCAAAATGATTGACCACGTCACTAAAAAGGTGTAAACTGTGGCATCCTTGGGTCTCTGTCAGGCAAGTTATTCCGGCATGATAACCAACTTTGGGTATTTTCCGTTGGAAGTCCTTGATGAGAGCCTCCCTGACCAGCAACTGCTGGTGAAGTTGGTCCAGGACTGAGGTCAATTGCTGGTCAAGAACCAGCTTCAGATGACCTTGGACATGGGTGGATTCCTGTGCCGGTGCCATGGCATCAGGCATCTCCATGCTTTGCAGGGTGTAGCTGCATCTTTTCATCTTTACAGCAGACACCCAGCACAAGCTGGCTGATGTCCTTTTTCTGGGCACTGACCTCTGGCCCTGGGGTGGAAGGACATTGCATGCATAGAGAAGTCCAACACCACTGCTGACTCTGTGGCATCATGACCAAAGGACCAGAAACAGAAGTCTCAAGAAAAAGGCCTTCCAGTATCAGTCCTTTCAGTCACAGCCTCCACAGCAGCAGCCCAGCTAGGGCAGTATCTGACCTGGTACCCAAAATGCAAGTTCAGTGGCCAGGGCCCAAGAGAGGTGGGGGCAGGGGAGGTGGTGCCCCTCCGGCTCCAGCCACTGGTGCTCCCACAAAGGCTGCACAGTGACGGGTTGGGGGGTGATCCTTCTACCCATTGTGTCCCTGTCTGCACTTCCAGTTGGGGGTTGGTTACACCAATTCTTGCCACATTGGTTGGTATCACAACAGACAGGTGGGTGCTAGAAATGGTATGCAGAGGGCTGCCTCTCGATTTTGAGGCTCTCCCACCTTACCAACTCCAAGCTCTTGGAGTCCAAGGTGTTGCAGGATATGTCCACCCCTTGGAAGGACATCGCTCAGCTCCTTGCAAATGGACCCATACCCTATGTCCCGGACACCCTGGCTAGTCAGGGTTACATATCCAGGTACTTGCTGGTCCAGAAATGGATTGGGGGGGGGGCTGGTGCCCCATCCTGGATGTGTGCAATCTGAACCAGTGGATGGTCACTCTGAATCAGATCCTTCCTTCTCTGGAGCAGGGCATGTGGTTCTGCTCCCTAGACCTCTGAGACGCGTTTTTCCACATCTCACTCCATCCATCCCACCACCGATTCCATGCAGAAGGGATACGGTACCAGTTCCAGGTCATGCCTTTCGGTCTCTCATTCATGCCCAGGGTCTTCACCAATTGCATGGCAGTGGTGGTGGCCTTCATGTGTTGCAAGGGGCATCGGAGTGTATCTCTACCTGGATAGCTGGCTGTTAGCTGAGCTGTACAAGGAGGCCATCGAGAGGTCCAGAGATCTGGCACTCCAGATCTGTCTTGACTTGGATTTATTGTTCAACCCGGACAAGTCTGAACTAGTCCCCTTGCACGTCATCAAATTCATTGGGGTAGAACTAGGTTCCCTGCGGGCCAAGGCCCTCCTCCTTGCAGACCAGGCACTGGTCTTACCTCCTTTGCTCCATCATTTCAGGCTGGGCTCTCACACCCTGCCCAGGACTTCCTGTGGATGCTGGGATACATGGTGCCCTGCACCAGCATGGTCCGTTGGGCCTGCTGGTGGATGCATCACCTACAGTGGGAGTTGGGCCCATCTTTAGTCCCATCACCTAAGCCACTTGGACCAGCCGGTTACAGTGACCCAGTCAATGTGGGATGCCATCCAGTGCATCTGGAGGAAGGAATCCTGTTTGTCCGCCCAGAGCCATCTTGTTACCCTGATGACGGACATGTCTCTGTTGGGGTGGGGAGCACATCTAGGAGACCATGGAATCCATGCATTTTGGTCACCCTGTGTGTCCCTTCACCACATCAACCTGCTGGAACTCTGTGCAATGTGGCTTCCTCTGATGGAATTTGCTCCTGTAGTCAGGGATTAGGTCATACAAGTCCAGACAGCACCATGACCATGTCCAACGTGGAACAGGCAGGTGGAACACACTTCCTTCCCCTGTGACAGGAAGCCCTTCACACCTGGACCCTTGTGTGCAGCCTGGATGCAGGTCTGTTGGTGATCCATGCCACTGGAGTGAACAGTCAGCAGGCAGATACTCTCAGCCAGGTAGGAAAGATATGGCACACGTGGCCCCTGAATCAGGAGGTGGTGAACCACCTGTTCTCCCTGTGGGGCACTCCTCTGGTGGATCTGTCTGCTGCCTTCTGGAAGAACACCAAACTGAGGTTGTTTTGTGCCTGCCCCCACAGTCCAGGACATTGTTATGGAATGCCTTCATGAGGTGCTGAACCTATAGGCAGTCATCGCCTTCCTGTCCCGTCCGTTGATCTCGCAGTGGTAGTCAAGACTCAGAAAGACAAGGCACAGGTAATATTGATAGCTCAAACTGGCCCAGGTAGTTCTGGTACCTGGATCTCCTCCGCAGCAGACCCTGTAGCAGCTGCCTCTTGCCTAGCTCTGCTGCCCAGACAACAGGGGACGGTACCTGTACCCGAACTGACAACCCTGCACTTCTCAGCCTGGTTCCTGAGCAGCTAGAATTCCAGGCCTTGGGTCTGTCGGAAGAAGTGCTCCACTCTGTGGCAGCTTCCCAAAAGATTCAACTCTATAATGCTATGCATTTAAATGGAAGAGGTTCTCCATATGGTGCCAGGGCAGAGCTTGATTCTTTTGCCTGCCCTGGTGAGCATCTTGGTGTGCCTCTTGTCCCTCTCTGTTGGGCCTGCGAGTGACAACCCTTAAGGTGTCCCTGGCAGCCATTTCTGCTTACTGAGCATAGGCTGGTAAGTTGACAGTGGCACAGGAAGAAGGTTGTCTGGAGCTTTTTCTAGGGACTGGACTACATGTCCCCTCTGGTGCATCACCCACCACTACCATGGAACCTATTGCAGGTGCTAGCTTTGCTTATGGGCAAGCCGTTTGAGCCTATGCACAGGTGTGAGATGACACACCTGTCATGAAAGATGGCCTTCTTGGTAGTCATAACATCAGCCAGAAGGATTAGTGAGCTCCAGGCGTACTTGGTGGGGTCTCCACACCTTTGTCTTCCACAAGGACAGGATTGTTCTTTGCCTCCACCCAAATCTCCTCCCAAAGGTAGTATCAGAATTTCACCTTTACCAGATGATCAGCTTACCAGTCTGTTTTACCAACCCTTCTTCGGAGGCCAACCACAGGCTCCTGCTCTGGACCTACAGAGACACCTCTTGTATTATAAAGAACACACAGCTGGAGTTTGAGGTGAGGCTCGCCAGCTGTTTGTAACATATGCCAAAGTATTGCCTGGCAGAATGGCAGCTGGGTGAATGATTGGCAGGTGGATAACATTCTGCATTGACCTCTGATATAGGTTGGCTGGTAGGGAGCCTCCCATAGGGCATAAGGCTCATCCTACCAGAAATACTGTTGGCTCGGTGTTTGCATCCAGGGATTCCCATCCAGGAAATCTGCAGGGCTGCTACCTGGAGGACAGCACACACCTTCATATCTCACTACAGGATTGACCTAGCATCCCACTGGGATGCTGCTTTTCGGACCTTGGTTCTCCCATCTCTCTTCACCAGGTAGGGGTGAGCGCCTTGCCCCTTTCTTACACAGAACTGCTAGGGAAGTGTATTTAGTGAACGGTATCATGTGCCTAGAAAGACAGAATCTTCATCAAGGTTATCTCCCCTATTAGGCCATACCTTTGGAAATAAAAGCCGTCGGTGTCAGTCAGGACCACTGGGAAATTTTTTGCTAGCAGGGGGCCTCCCACAATTATGTGCAGTATCTACATGTATATAACGTGGGAACGTGGGTGGCCCCATCACTCCTCAGTTTTTTCTCTCACTTTCGATCATCCAGATCGGATTCTTGTTGAAGGAAACACCATTGACTAAGCCATTGCTGTTCTTGTTTTACATTTTTTTTAATTTTCACAAAGACAGAATCGCTTTTCATACGACTCCTATATTTCTACTGAAGGTGTTATCTGAATTTACACTGAATCAAATGATACGCTTTCCTGTATACTGTAGTATCCCAAGCATGCCAACCAGGTTGAGGTACTGCTTCATACTTTGGATGTACATAGAATACCAAGATACTGTATTAATAGCACCAGGGCCTGCAGAAAATCCTGTCAGCTTTTTGTGCAGTTCACCCCTTGGAAAGAGGGTGCTCTTGTTTCTAAACAATGCCTGTCCAAATGACTGGCACATTCTGTTATAGGAAGTCTGGTGAGGAGCTTCCCGGTATTGTTCATGGATGTGGTCACCCCACAAGGGGTATGGCCACTTGAGTAGCTTATTTCAAAAATGTCCCTCCTGCTGACGTATGTGCTGCAGCCACATGGAGCAATGTTCACACTTTCACTAAACATCACAGTCTGGACATTGTCTCTGGCAGATGTGCTGGTTTTGGTCTTGCTGTACTGCAGGTTCTTCTGTCTGATTACGTATTGGACTGTACCGGCCTCCCTGGTGCTTTGTACTGCTTTGGAGTCCTTTCAATGGCGTGGCCTAGTGGAGGAGATATTCTTGATGAAGATAAGACAGTTATGTAAGCACATGCGTACCAGTAGATCTTCGAGAGAACCTCATCCATTAGGCCATGTTGTACCCTCCCTTCTTCCCCTGTTCTGTATCCTAGGTTGATATCAGATGCTGTGCCTAAATCTTTACTCCATGCTTCTTGTCTTCAGCCCAGTGCCTCTCCTTGTATGCCTGGTGCTGGTCTAATCTCCTGGTTCTTCATGGTTAGAGGCCCTCCAAGGCTAATCTCCGGCAGACAACTGAGAAGGGATAGGGCCACCCACATTATATACGTGTAGACACTGCATGTCATTGTGGTCCTGACGCTGATGGCTTGTAGTTACAAAGCTGTGGCCTAATAGAGGAGATTCTCTCGAAGATCTACTGTTATGGTAAGGTCTTACATAATTGTTCTTTACTCACCTGTAGCCTTTGTTCTAGGAATGTTATACAGTTGACATCCACGCAGTCCATCCCCTGACAATTATAGCAAGTACTTAATTTTCATATCTTCCAGGAAAGATAGGTCACTCACGTGTAATCGTTCTTGCAGTGGTAGACAGTCCACATCCACACTCTGGCAGTTTCACTGGAACAGTCTTTCTGTTGGACATCTTTATAAGTTAAGCTCCTCCCACCACCCAAAATAATATCTCCCGACTGTGACATCAGATCTTGCACACTGGAAGCAGGGATCCATGTGCCACTTGAGAGTTAGGGCCAACGACCCCAAGGGTACACCCCAGTACCTGCTGGTGTGTGGAGGAGGGGTGGGGTGGTAGGACTGGGAACCCTAACACCGAATTTCCATACTTTTGTTGCTGTAATAGAAACCCTAACTGATGGATTAACAGAGTTTTTTTTTGCAGTGAATATGTATATAATCTATATCTATGGGATAGACAACAGGGACCTGTGGAATAAACAATTTATTTTCACAAGTGCTGTTTGACCTTGGGTAACCTCACAAGTGGCGTGATCTACAAGTGATGTGCCCAAGGTCAAACAACACGAGTGAAAATAAATTGTTTATTCCACAAGGTCCCTGTTGTGTATTTAATTTATGTAATAAGCAGGGACCTTGTATTAGTGTATTTTTTGTAATTACGTTTTGCTGTTGTTTTTTAAATTTTAGTAGTTGTGTGGGTTTTGTTTATGATATAGTGCTGTTCCACTTTTGGGAGGTGCCATTGCCATGGAGACTACATCATTACGTGGGTATGACATGTTACCGTTGCCTCTGAATGGTGGATGAGCCGCTTGCTGGAAAAAATTTGAAAAAAAACGGCGCTCAATTTAGCAAGTCATGGAGCTGTTCTATCTGGCCGCTGCACCTAGTCACAGACAGAGCCTGTAGTTAGTCATTTTGGCCATGACATTATTCATTGTCCTGAAGTTTTTACTGCAGGCTGTCCTCATTTGCCTGGATTTTTAAATGTAAATTGTCAGCCCTTAAACAGCACACTGTGCACGAGAGTGAAATTACAATTTCAGGATGATCCAGTGATTTCCAGGATGGGTGGCAACCCTACTAGTAAATGCTGTGAATTTTCACTTCTAGGGACACGGATATGATGTTCTATCCACACTTTCTGGCAGTTGCCTTTCCCTTTAAGACTGTCCGGAAATGTCTTCAAGGTGGCTCCTCCCGCCTACCTGGGTGGTAACTCCCTCAGCTCCGCCCCATGACACCAGATCTTCCTTTCCATTGAAAGAAGCAGGTTCCCTCCTTACAGCTCTCGCACTGAGTTGGCCCTTGTGACTTAAATCTTCAGATTTACTTGCTAAAACATTTAAATTTGATTGTCTTCAACTTGATCAATGATCGCGACCACGATGGATGACATGTCTGCTCCCAGGTTCTGTTGGTGCCTTTGCAGGCAGAAGATGTCCCGAACAGATCTGCACTCCATGTGCGTCTACTGCCTGGGGCATGTGTACAATTCCCAGGCCTGCAATTTTTGTTGCTCCTTTCATCTTAACGTTCTCGACAACCATCTAGCTCAAGTTAGGTTGATCTAACAAACAGAATCTGCCAGTCAAATCTAAGGATGCCCATTGGGTGGTCTCCGCGGCTGCTGGGTCCACTGAACAGCTTGCGGCTTTCGAGGAGGCGGTGGCCCAGGCTGCTTCCCACTCTGCTTCAGCTTCTGCCTTCGTGCCACTCCAGTTGGCCTCAACTTTTACAGGGTCCTTCAAAGAGCTGTGCCAGTCCCTGCCTTCCCTCAGTCAGGGACCCTCCGGGCATAAATCTAAGTCGAAGAAGGAGTCCAAAAAACAGTTTTATCAATATTCATGGGATCGGGAGCGCTCTTGGTTGACAGCTTCTGATTACCGTGCTTCTCTGGATCTGACTTCAGTCGAATCCTTGGCCCAGGCCGACGACTCCACGATAACACCGTCAAGCCAGTTGGCCGAGACACTGGTTGATCTTCCGGATGAGATTTTTCTTGACTTGGTCGACCAGTTGTTGACTGAAGAGGCCGACACTTCCTTATCCAGGACTCTGGTCCAGACTCAGACCGTGGGAGGGACGGATTAGTCCGCTGACCTGCTGCTTCTGGTCTCAGACCAAGACCTGAAGGAGCCTCTGTGCTCGGTGACTCCCTCTGAGCCCTGCTGCCAGTCCCCCAAGCATTAGAGATTGAAGTCTTCCTCCTGTGGATCGAGTGGTTCCCACTGACATCGGTGCCCCCACTCTCGGCACCACGGTAAGCGGCACCACCGCTACTCTTCAGCCTCTTCCTCCTCCTCAGGTGAGGAGAGGCTTCAGCGAAAACTGCATTGAGGATCTCGTGTGGCAACAGCTGGTGCTCACAGGCATTAAGCCAGCTCCAGCTACTATGCCGGCCATTACCTGACTTTAACCTGACTGGCTGACGCCTTCTTCACCTCAGGAGCTTCCTAAGGCGGTCCCGATTTGGTCAACCTCGGCATCTCCTCCAGTTCCCATGGAGCCACCACCCGCCCAGCCGAAGGATGGTGCTCCAACCAAAGAGTCTCAGCCCGCCAATGGCTTCCCCATCAGCTGTCAGTCACCATCACCCCTGACCATCCATAGAGGGTTGGCAGAGACTCAGACGGTTGACCCCTCTTTAATGACTTCTCAGAGTCGGAGGGTATCTTCCTGCACTCCCATCCGGTTGACATGGAGTTGGTGGGGGATCTGATGATGGACAAGGCCCTACCTCTTTTTAGGGCCTTCCACCTGATCTCTGAGTCCACAGGTATGAAATGGAGCCTGTCCAGAACGGCTCATTACCCGCTCACGGGATCCTCAGCCGGGAGATACTCCAACAGAGGCTTTCCCAGTGGCAGAGGCCATTCTTGGCCCTGCCCAGGAGCTCTGCTAGTGCCCACTTCTGCCTTGCGCCTTCTGCCAGGATGACCCACAAAATGCGGTACCCACCGGTTCCCTTTCAGAATTAATGAAACACCCTTGGCCGAGGGCTGGTGGCCAGTTCTGTGTTTAGATGCTTGGCAACACTGGGGATGTTGACAAGCCCCAACAGAGTCCAACAAGTTAGATCATGTGGCAAAAGGTCTATGCTGCCTCCTCGCTTGGTCTTTGCCAAGCAAGCTCATCCCTCCTTATGGCCCTTTTCTCCCATGACCTGCTGGGCACCCTGGATGAGGTGCTTCCTCATCTACTGGCGGACCTCCAGACCATGGTCAAACAGGTCCGGGACCAGGGCCGGTCTGTTGCAGAACAACAGCTCCAGACAGCCATGGACATTGGGGACTTCTGTGCCCACTCTGTGGTGGCCACAGTTGCCAAGTGCCGCAGGGCTTAGCTGAGTATCTCGACCTTCACAGCAGACACTCAGCACAAGCTGGCAGATGTTCCTTTCCTGGGCACCGACTATGTTCGGGACTGGGGTTGAGGACCACCTCACCTGTATCAAAAAGTCCAATGCCTTTTGGCAAGTTGAGCCAAAGCCAAGTTGCTTTGGCTTCTCAGAAGGAACTAGAAGGGAAAGGATCAGATTTGTTACAGTACAGTAGCTTCTTGTTGTTTTTACATTGTTTCTTGTGGATTTTACTTGGTAGAAGGTTATTTCTTTTCTTTCTTACTACTTCTAAGGGGCTAGCAGGGTATTGTTTTGGGGCTGTTGGAATTTTGAAAACTGTTTTGGTGGCTATAAGTGGGCTAATTTGTTTGATGTTTCACTGTGTAGCAGGCTGCATTTGTAGAGTCCTATTTCTTCTGATTTAAAACCTATTTGGTGTGATTTAACTGGGGCTGTTTCTTTGAATCAGAGATCTATATCTTCTAATTTCAAGCCTATTTTGATGTGTTGTTGGTGAAACTGTTTGAATTGGAGACCTGTTTCTTTTGGTAGCAAACCTATTTTGGGGACTTTGAGAGAACTGTGATTCACTTTTGCTGGCTTCACTAGCTGCAAAGGTTAGTGCATAGTGGGGAAGGTGCTAATGGTCTGAACAGGGCCTCAGCTACCTGATTGTTTCTGGAAGCATTGGGTTGGTCTCACCCCCCAACCCCTCACCCACCAGGTCCATGATTTCCTTATACCAGGGGTTCTGACATCACTTCCTCAAATGGGCAAAGGATATGCACCTGTCATAGCAGAAGCAGACATCCAGGAAAGGAACAGCAATGAGGAGGAGGTGACTGCTATCTCAGTGGGAGGGAAGTAACTGCAAATCTAGGAGCTTTCATTGTTACTTCTTTGCATTGCTGTTGCATTGTGGAAAGGATGAGTAGGAGTTTGAAGAAGGTTGTTCAATAGCTACTTAAAGCCTCTTTTTGAGTTTGGATAGGAAGGTGAGGAATATAAAAAGCAGTTGCTCAAACTATCTAAATGTGTACAACAAAGGGGGTGAGGGAAATTAAGAAAATAATGTTTTGCACTGATAGAGGGGGGAGAGGGGAGACTTGGGGGAGTGTTTGCTATCCTGCATCTGGAAGGGTGGGGGGTCGCTGGTGGGCAACAACAGCAATGGGTAGGGTGGTAGGCTGCAACAACTGCAGTGCACCAATCTTTCTAAAAATTGCCTGGAGTGTGGGAGGATGTTTAGTGTGCAACCACATAGAGAAACTTAGATAGGAGATTGAGGGTCTGCAGGAGGAACTAAGACAGGCAAGGCAGACTGGGGTGGGTTTAGCCCAATACTGGAGGGAGGAAGAATGGGAGATGAGGGAGGGCGATTTATGCCAACAGTGGTGAGGAGAGGGTCAGAAGAAGGGAAGCAGAGACAAAGGGGCCCAGGCCAGGAAGAACGATTGCCGGGGAAACCAGGTCAGGAGACAGACAAATGGAAGGAGGAGATAGGGACTTGTGAGGGGAGGCGAAGAAGTGGCAAAAGTCATGGAGTGGAAAGGAGAGGAGAGAAAAGGTTACTATGAAGAGAGAGAGGGAGCGAGAATTTGTGAAGGGTTTTCAGAAAATAGTTTTGCAATGCTAGAGAGGAAGATGGTGGAGGAGGGAAATTAGAAAATTAGAGGAGTAATTGATAAATGCCTGGACCAAACCGGAGCGGGGGGAAGTTCTGCTGGGAGAATTGCAACAGGGCAAAAGGGGACATAATGTGCAGGAGGAAGAAGAGGAGCCAGAAATGAGAGAGGAGATGAATGGAAGAAAGCAGGGGTAAGAGTGGTGGAATCTTGAGTGCTGGGTGACTCTATACTAAGAGGTCAGGTGGGTAGCAAGGGGGAGAGGCATAGTCGCATTTGGGTGGAGGCCATGCCAGGAATGACAGTGGAAAGGGTGGGACAGTCTGTTCTGAAATATGCTAGAAGGGGTAGGGGCAAGCCTCATTTAATTATACATCTTGGAACGAACGACCTGGCTGACAAGACAGTAGATACAGTCCAGAGGAGGTTTGAGGAACTAGGACAATTATGTGAGGGGGCAGCAAGATCAGTAACTTTTTCGAAGATACTTCCAGTACCCAAGGCAAGCACAACAAGAAAGCTGAGAATAGAGGAATTTAACGGATAGCTAAGAACCTGTTGTGCTAAGGGGTATGGGCTGTTGGGGGTGGGGACCTAGAGGACAGTAGTCTCAATGCCAAGGACAGACTACACTTGAGTGAGGAGGGAAAGAAAGTGTTGAAACAGAGGATGGAGGAGTGCATAGAGGAAGTTGGGAATTTAAACTAGGAGCAGGGGTGGCAATTGGGCAAGAGACATGCAGAGACCACAGATTGGGAAACTATATGAGCTTACCCTATAACAGTGACAAAGGACAAATGGCAAGTACTATTGGTGATGCTAGGAAAGGAGGGCAGGATGGGGAGGGGAAAAGGGTGGTTACCCTTAATGCTAGGAGCCTTGGGAGGAAAACTGCAGAGTTACAGGTGCTCATGACAGAGGGAGAGGTGGACATTGCAGCCATCACAGAAACATGGGCTACCCAATACAATGACTGGGACCTGTCTGTACCAGGTACAGGTTATTTCAGAGACAGGGTGATTGGAAAGAAGGGCGTGTGGCACTATATGTGAAGGAAGGACTGAAGTGTGTAAGGGAGGAAGGTAGTACAGAGTCAATTTGGATGCAAATCCAGGATTCAAGAATAGGATTCTTAGAATGGAGTGGTGTACAGGCCGCCATCTCAGACGGAGGAGTTAGACAGGAACTAACAGGACAGATCAGGAGGACCCTCGAGAAGGGTAGTGTGGTGATTGTGGGGGACTTCAACATGCCAGGAGTGGACTGGAGTACCCCAACAACCAGGAACAGAAGGGAGCAGGTACTGCTGGATGCCTTCTAGGACAGCTTCCTGCTGCAAATGGTCAGTGAACCAACCAGGTTAGGGAATACCCTTGACCTTTGCTGGCAAATGGGGACTTTGTGAGAGAACTTACAGTGGAGGAACCGCTGTCAGGGAGTGATCACCACTCAGTATGGCTCACATTGGATATGGGCAAGGAAGGAGTGGAATCTGGCACAAGAGTGGTGGACTTCAGGAGGGCCGATTTTGGGAGGATGGGGAAGTGGTAAAGGGTACTGGCCAGAATTAAGTCTAGTATGGACACTAACCAGAGGTGGGAGCTCATAAAGCTGGGGATAGTGGAGGAAACCAAACCTGCTGCAAGGCCCAGAGCAAGAAGGCTAGGGCTAAGAAACTGAGCTGGTTGAACAAGGAGGTCATGGAAAAGGTAAGGAGGAAAAGAGCTGCCTTTAGGAAGTACAAGAAAACAGGGAGAGGGGAGGACAGGGAGGAGTACTTGACGGAATCGAAGGAGGTGACAAGGGCAGTAAGCGGAGCAAAGGCATCTACGGAACTCAGGCTGGCACAAGGCATTAAGAAGAGGGAGAAGGACTTCTTTAGGTACATCAGGGAGAAAAGGAGCTGTAAGGACCACATAGTAAGGATTAGGAAGGAGTGGGGGTTGGGTGGAAGCAGGGTGCAATAAGGCAGAAGCACTAAATGAGTACTTCTGCTCAGTATTTACTAAAGAGAAGAGGGGGGTGACACCCAAGGGGAGAAATGGCAGAAACGGGGTGACAGATGGGGAAATCGTGGAGGGCATAGTTTGGGAGGGTTTGAAGGCACTGAGGGTGGATAAGGTTCCAGACCCAGATGGCATCCACCCCAAGGAGGGAAGGAGCTGGCAGAGGTCCTTGCAGGACCTTTGGCAGACCTATTTAATGCCTCACTACATTCAGGGTGTGTACCTCAGGACTGGAGGATGGCTCATGTGATGCCCCTCCACAAGAGTGACCCCAAGGATGAACTGGGAAACTACAGACCAGTGAGCCTCACATCCATCGTGAGTAAGCAAATGGAGACTATCCTGAAGGAAAGGCTGGTGACCCTCCTAGAGGCCAAAGGACTGCAGGACAGCAGACAGCATGGCTTCATACAGGGCAGATCCTGCCAAACCAACCTGGTGGAGTTCTACGACTGGGTAACTAGGCAACTGGACAGGAGCCATGCAGTGGATGTCCTGTATCTGGACTTCAGTAAGGCATTCGACTCGGTGCCGCATGGAAGGCTGGGAATGGGAAGTAAGTTAGTAAGCACAGGGGCAGGTGCAAAGCTGGTGAGATGGGTAGGGAACTGGCTTCAGGGAAGGCAATAGAGGGTGGTGGTGGTGGGTGGGGAGCTCTCACACCCAAGGGTAGTGACGAGCGGTGTTCCACAGGGCTCTGTGTTGGGACCAGTGTTGTTTGGGATATTCGTTGCAGATATATCATTGGACATCAAGAGCAAGATCAGTCTGCTTGCTGATGATACCAAGGTAGGAGCAGTGGTGGATGACCTAGGGGGATGGCAGGGGTTGCAGGATGATCTGGCAAAGCTTGAAACCTGGTCAGACACCTGGCTAACTGGGGTTTAATGCCAAAAAGTGCAAGGTGCTGCATTTTGAAATGAGGAACCCAAGGAGGAGTTACCAGCTTGGGGGAGTGCAGCTAGCCCAGACAGAGGAGGAGAAGGATCTGGGGGTGCTCATTACAGGGTCAGTGAACAACTCGGCACAATGTAGGAAGGCAGCTGCAAAGGCCAACAAAATGCTGGGTTGTATTGCAAGGGGTATATCATCGAGGAGGGAAGAGGTAATTCTGCCACTGTATAGGTCATTAGTTAGACCACACCTGGAGTACTGCGTGCAGTACTGGCGCCCGTATCTGAAGAGGGACATTAAGTTACTGGAGTGGATGCAGCGTAGGGCGACAAAGATGATCAAGGGGCTGGGGGACTTATACGAGAGGAGGCTGAGGGAGTTGAACATGTACTCACTGGAGGAGAGGAGGGACGGAGGGGCATGATTGAAACCTTTAAGTACATGAAAGGAATAAACAAGACTGGTACAGAGGGGCTGTTCAAAGTAAGGGAGGGGAGGGACACCAGGGGCCATGATATGAGGCTGGAAGGAGGAAGGTTCAGGAGGGAGATGAGGAGACACTTTTTTACAGAGAGGGTGGTGGCTGGGTGGAATGCGTTACCTGCAGAAGTGGTATCCAGTGGAACAGTGGACTGCTTCAAAAGGGGATGGGACAGGACAAGGGGGAGGGTCAATGAAGGGGAAGGGTGGAAGGGAGGGGCAGCTGCAGAATAAGGGGTGCTAGCTTCACATTCGAGCAGACTTGATAGACCTCTAGGCCTTTATCTACTGGCAAATTTCATATGTTCATATGCCACCTTGAACTCCATGACATCTGCCCAGAAAGACCCCAAGCAGCAGAGAAGTAAACCCTTTCAGTCCACCTCTACTCCTGCGGCCAAATCAGCCCACCCCAGGCTGGTCAGCAGGCTCAGGCCTGGTTACCTTGGCTCAAGTCAGTAGCCTCGGTCGTCCATAAGCCTGGGGGAGAGGCTCCAGTGGCCCCTCAGCTGGAACCTCCTCCTCCTCCTCTAAGTCTGCACAGTGACAAGATGAGGGGTGCCTCTCTCATGCCCGTCACACCTCCCTTGAGTCCTCCCGTGAGGGGCTGGCTCTGCCACTTCCTTTCCACCTGGACAGGTGCGTTCTCATGGTGGTGGGTCAGGGTTTGCCTCTGGAATTCGAGCACTACCCTCCTTGCCAGGTGCACACCCTATGGGAGGTCTTGGTATCTGCAGACGTTCTATTAGCTCTCAGAGACGACATAACCCCGCTCCTCCGAAAGGACGTCATGCTTCCTGTCGTGGATCCTTTGGAACACCCAGAGTTTGTCTCCAGGTACTTCCTGATACCAAAACAGACAGGGAGCTGACGCCCCATTATAGATCTGCATGACCTGAGCAAGTTTCTCAAGTCACGCACCTCCAGGATGGTAACTCTGTCTCAGATCATGCCATCTCTAAAGCAAGACATGTGGTTTAGCTCCCTGGATCTTCAGGACGTGTTCTTTCATGTCCTGATCTGTCTGTCACACCGAAGGTTCCTCTGCTTCCGAGCCGGGGGAAACCTCTACAAGTGCCAGGCCATGCCATTCAGCCTGTCCTTGGCCCCCAGGGTCTTCACCAAGTGCATGGCAGTGGTGGCAGCTTACCTGAGGTGCCAGCGTTTCCAGGTTTACCCTTACCTGGATGACTGACTGATAGCAGGTCCCTCTAGGCAGGAGGTGGAGTGGTCCAGGGACATGGCCCTCCAGACTTGCGTGAAACATGGCCTCCTGATCAAGGAGGCCAAGTCGGAACTCGTACCTTCGCAGGTGATCCACTTCATCAGGGTGGAGCTCGACTCTTGGAGAGCCAAAGCCCGGCTCCTGGCGGACAGGGCAGAGGCTCTCTCCTCCTTTGCCCAGTCATTTCGGGTTGGGTAATTTCTCCCTGCCCGGGACTTCCTGTGCCTGCTGGGTCAATAGGTAGCCTGCACCAGCATGGTCCGGTGGGTCCGCTGGAGAATGCACTCCCTGCAGTGGAGCTGGCCAGCCAGTGGTCTCAGTACAGGGGTCACTTCGACCAGCTGATCACTGTGACCGAGTGGATGTGGGACACCCTCCAGTAGTGGTTAGTCCCAGAGCATCTGCAGCAAGGGATCCCGTTTGTCTGCCCAGAGCCAACGGTCATCCTGACGACCAATGCCACTCTCATAGGCTGGGGTGCCCACCTGGGGAACACAGATTGCGGGCTCTGGACCCAAGGAGTCCTGATGTCATATGAACCTGCTGGAGCTCCCTGCAGTCTGGCTGGTGCTGGTGCAGACTGCTTTGCTCTGCACATCTGGGGTCAGGTGGTCCAGGTCCAGACGGACAACACCACAAGCATGTACTACCTCAGCAAACAGGGTGGGACACAGTCCCTGCCACTGTGCAAGGAAGCGCCCGTGTGTGGACCCTCGTGCACAGCCTGGAAGCCAGTCTCTTAGCCATCCATGTGCAGAGGCCTCCAGCCAGTTGACAGACTCCCTCATCCATGTGGGCGAGGTGTCTCATGAGTCTCCACCCAGAGGTAGTACACAGTCTGTTCTCCCAGTGGGGCACACCTCAAGTAGACTTGTTTGCCTCAAGGGAGAATGCAAAGCTGGGGCTGTTTTATGCCATCACCCTCAGCAGGGAGATGCCTTCTTGAGGTCCTGAACCCTAGGCCTCTTCTGTGCCTTCCCTCCACTTTCCTTGAGTCACACGGTGTTGCTCAAGGCCGGGAGGGACAAGGCACAGGTGATCCCGATGTCTCCAGACTGGCCCTGCCAGTTCTGGTACCCTGATCTCCTCAGCCTCAGCAGCAGGCTTCCGTGGCATCTTTCTTTCTGCCCAGATCTGCTCTCCGTCAATCAGGGAAGTCTCATCCAGACCTTCAGTCCCCACTCCTGACAGCTTGGTTCCTGCGGCTAGAGTTCCCGGCTTTGGGTCTCTTCAACAATGTCCTTACTGTTGTGGAGGCATCTTGGAAGGAGTAAACCAGGAAATGCTAGGCCTTTAAGTGGAAGAGGTTCTTCATTTGGTGCTAGGGCAAGTGGCTGGACCCCTTGTCCTGTCCAGTGGTTAGAATCATAACTACCTGTGATCCCTCTCTAAGTCGGGCCTTGGTCGATAACCCTTAAGGTGCACCTGGCAGCAATCTCTACTTCTAAGGACATGGATATGTTGTTCTAGCCACACTTTCTGGCAGTTGCCTTTCCCTTTAAGACTGCCGGAAACTTCTTCAAGCTAGCTCCTCTCACCCACCTAGGTGGTGGTTACCTTGATTCAGCCCCATGACGCCAGATCTTCCTTTCCATGGGAAGAAGCAGGTCCCTCCTTACCACTCCCACGTTGAGTAGGCCCTGGCACTTAAACTTACGGATTTACTTCCAAAACTTAAACTGAAACTCATTTGAGTTTCGTATTCAGCTCGATCTTCAATCGCAACCGTGATGGAGGATAAATCCTCGCCTGGATATCGCTGATGCCCATGTGGGCAGAAGATGTCGTGTACCGACCCACATGCCACCTGTGTCTACTGTCTGGACCACAATCACAATCCGCAGGCCTGTGACTTTTGTCAGTCATTTCACCCGACGATCCTGGAGGACCGCGCTGCCCACCTGAAGTTGAGTCGTCCAGAGAAACGTTATCCACTGGTCAAATCAAAGGATGCCCGTTGGGTGGTCTCCATGGCTGCAGGGTCCACAGAGCAACTCAAGGCCTTCAAGGAGGAGGCAGCCCAGGCGGCCACTCAGTCCTCTTCTGCCTCGGCCTTCGTTCCACTCCATTTGGGCTTCACTTATCCGGCCTCCTTCAGGAGCTGTGCCAACTCTCCCGACCAAGGGCAGGCCTACCGAATCGCATATTCCGCTCACGTGAGAGGAGGAGTCCAAGAAGGATAAAGAAGACTCATCATCGATCCTGGACTGGGAGCATTCCGCTGTCGGGAATCTTCGGTTTGATTTATGATAACGCATGCGGCCACTGGCTTCACGGAAACCCTGTCAGGCCAGTCGCTGAGACTCTGGTCGATGACAAAGCTGAGATTTTCTTGACCCTGTTGACCAGTTGTCATCTGAAGAGGCTGACAATCTCTTTCAGGACCCTGGTCCTGCTTGTGACCACTGAAGGGGTGGCCCAGCCAGCTGAGTCGGCCCTCTGGTCACTGACCAAGACCAGAAGGAGACGCGGATGTCCCAGGCTCAGTCCATGCCCTTCCCCATTGACACCACCGACAGCCGAGGTTGAGTCTCTGTCTTCTACCTCCTCTGGGTCGAGCAGGTCCCGCCAACATCGGCAGTCTTGCTCTCAGTACAATGTGAAGCAGCACTGCGGCTATTCATCATTGTCCTCCTTGGGTGAGGAGAGGCTTCTGTGCAAGTTGCGTCGATGCTACAAAGACCTTATGTGGCAACAGTTAGTGCTGACTGGGCTGACACCGGCTACCACCCCAGCCATCACCTAGCTGTCGCACCAGAGGCCGACCCCCCCGATGGGGACGGTCGACACCATTCCTCTTCCAGTGGAGCTGGTCCAGACCATTTCGCTCGCCTGAAGCTGGCTTCTCCATTGATCGTGGTGGAGCCACAACCAAGCAGCCATTGACCAGGGCTCTGTCCAAGAAGTCTTTGTCAGCTAAGGGGCTTTTCCTTGACTGTTGGTCACTCTCACCTGACCACCTGTAGCGGGTCAAGAGTGTCTCGGGTGGTTGCCGCTTCGTGGACTCCTCAGAGTCCGAGAATTCCTCTTTGCACTCTCATCCACTGAATACAGAGTCGATGGAGAATCTGTCGACAGATGAAGGCCCCACTTCGTTCATTGGTATTCTCCGCCTCATCTCAGAGTCCACAGGAATGAAACTGGAGCCCATTCAAAAACATGCTTTCTACCCACTCACAGAGATTCTGGATAAAGGGGACTCTCCAATGGGGGTTTTCCCAGTGGCCGAGGCCATCGTTGGCCCTGCCCTGGAGCGTTGGTAGCTCCCTGTCTCTTGCCCTGCACCGTCGTCCCAGATGGCCTGCAAATATGCAATACCCACTGGTATCCTTTCAGGGTTCACGGACCATCCCTCGGCTGAAGGGTTGGTGGCTGACTCTGGGTTCAGGTGCTCGGGTATTACAGGGGATGTCAAAAGAGCGCCAGATAAAGAGTCCCAAGAAATTGGACCACTTAGCTAAAAAGGTCTATGCTGCCTCCTCGCTCAGCCTCCGCCACGCGAGCTCTGCCGTCATGATGGCACACTTCTTCCATGCCCTTCTGGGCTCTCTGGGTGAGATGATTCCTCATCTTCCTGCAGACCTCCAGACTACAGTCAAGCAGGTCCGGGACCAGGGTCATGCTGTGGCCAAACAGCAACTTCGGATGGCCCTGGAGGTAGGAGATTCCTTTGTCCACTCAGTGGCAGCCGTTGTTGCCATATGCCATAGGGATTGGCTGCGGATCTCAATCTTCACGGTAGACACCCAGCACAAGCTGGCAGATGTACCTTTCTTAGGCAACGACCTGTTTGGGCCCGGTGTGGAGGGTCACCCCAGCACATTGAAAGTCCAGTGCCACCCTAGAGTCTGTCACATTCGCTCAGAAGGACTCTAAGGGCTCTAAGCAGCAGAAGTGCAAGTGTGTTCGGTCCTCTACCAGCCCAGCATCAGTCTGGCCAGCAGGCTCAGTCCTGGCAATCTCGGGCCAAGTCCATGGCCTCGATGCACCAAAAGCCTGGATGGAAGGGACCCGGTGGCTCCTCATTTGGATCCTCCTCCTCCAAGCCTGCTCAGTAACAGAACAGGGATAGCTACCCTCATGCTCGCCACGCCTCCCCTGGTTCCTGAGAGGCTAGAGTTCCAGGCTTTGGGTCTCTCTGAAGATGTCCTCGCTGTCATAGAGGTGTCTTGAAAGGAATCGACTAGAAAATGCTATGCCTTCAAATGGAGGAGATTTTCCATTTGGTATCAGGGCAAGGAGTTTGACCCTTCAACCTATCCTGTGGCTAGCAGTTTGGACTACCTGTGTCTCTCTTCCAAGGGGACTTGGTTGACGACCCTTAAGGTGCACCTGACAGCTATCTGTACTTACTCTGGGTGCAGGCTGGTCAGCAGTCAGTGGCACAGGAGAAGGTGGTCTGGCGCTTTTTCAAAGGTCTTGGCCACATATCCCCTTTGCGCGCAGCACTACCACCACCATGGGACTTGATACTGGTTTTGGCAAAGCTCATGGGCAAACCATTCGAACCAATGCACAGGTGTGACGTCTCACCTGTCATGGAAGACTACCTTCTTTTTTTTATTTTTTTTTTTTTATTTTTTTTTTACTATTGTCTGTTTATGCCCCCTTCTCTCCACGGAAGCCGCTTTCTTCAGGGTGTCTTAAGGTCTCTCTGCCCACCCCTGGTACCTCTCGGAGGGTCGCCAGACCTTACCTCCATGCTGCCTCAGCCTACCCCCCACCCCCAAGCAGGGAGGAGGGGAATCTCTGGACTTCCCCCCTCCAGTCCATTAGTGAGTGTCGAGCGGTCTGAACGGCTCCCCACGGTAGCCGCATTATGGTGTCTGGGAGCTGGATCCCTTCTATGCCGGCATCCATGGGGCTTTTTCGTTGTTCTAGTGCCACCCCTCCGGACGTCAGTGCACAAGGGGAGCCAAGGGGTGAGGCACGTTGCAACATGCAAGTGCTGTGGCTCCGGGTGACGTCCTCCCACCCACTTCATGCTGTCCCGCTGCACCTCCACCCATGGTCATCCAGGTGGCGGTAGAGTGGTGGGACATGCAACCCACCCTTCCTGGAGGAGGATGGAAGCCTGTGGCACTCAATCCTGCTCCCACCAGCTGGCCCTCCCACAGCCCAAGTCCATTCCCGAACCCAGGTCGCTGGTGCCGCGAGCGGTAACCCTACTGTTGTGCCGGCAGGCTGGCACTGAAGACTGCCTTCTTGGTGGCTATCATGTCAGCCAAAAGGATCAATGAGCTCCAGGCACTTTCGGTAGAGTCTCCTTACCTGGTTTTCCACAGGGACAAAGTTGTCCTCTTCCAACCTGAAGTTCCTCCCGAAAGTTGTTGTTGAGTTTCACCTAAAGCGAGGGTAACAACTCTACGGCATTCTTCCCAAATCACACCTCAGAGGCTGAACATAGGCTCCATACTATGGACCTGAGGTGAGTGCTCGCTTATTATAAAGAGCACACGGCTGGAATTCGGGGAGGGATTCGCCAGCTGTTTGTCACCCACGCTGAAGCTGCACCTGGCAGACCTGCAGTCCAGCAGACGATTGCCAGGTGGATCCATCCTGCATCGATCTCTACTATAGGTTGGTGAGTAGGGAGCCTCCCATAGGGTTAGGGGCTCATTCCACCTGCCATACTGCTGCGACAGTAGCTGCCTTTAGGGACGTCCCTATCCAGGAAATCTGCCGGGCTGCTACCTGGAAGTCAGCACACACTTTCATTTCCCATTACCACATTGACCTCGAGTCACGCCGGGATGCTGGTTTTGGGGCTTTAGTTCTCCAGCCCCTGTTCCTTAAGTAGGGGGTGTGCGCCTTGCCTCCCTCCTGCCAGAGAACTGCTAGGATTCTGCCAGAAAGTGTGGCTAGAACAACATATCCACGTCCCTAGAAACACAGGTTACTCACCTGTAACAGTAGATCTTCCACGGAGTGGTCTCTTGCAGTAGGTAATACTTTTGGGTATCCAGCAGAGGTTGCTGTGGTGCACGGCAGCTCTTCCAGTAGTTTTTCACCAGGGACCGCCCACACATGACATCAGCTTCCTGTTTCCTATATGTGTGGGCGGTCCCTGGTATCTTCAGTTAATTTTCCCGCCGTCTTCAGCTCGCGCAGCAGCTAGTGCAACTTCTGTGTAGCAATCATAGACGAGAAATTTGGAACTAAATGAATGTCTACAGATTCTTCAACCAAACAAGCTTTATTTCGTTCCTACTGTTGCAGTAGGAAGATATACCGCTTTGACAATCACATACTCTGTATAAGGTGTCTGGGACCCACACACAACACCAATTCCTACAACTTATGTCAGACTTTAATCAGGCAACTCGTTGTGACGGTTATGAAATCCAAAGACTTTTGATGGAGCGAAAATGTCTCTCTTGGAGAACCAGGGACCCATACCAAGGATCGCCCTCTACTGGTTCTAATTCCAGGCAGAAAAGAGAAAGGAAACCTCCTCACACTCCTTGCCTAAATGTATCGCTGACGCCAATTGCTTTCTGGTGTCCTCCGTCGACAGGAGCGACTTTAAATGCTTCCTCATCGATGGGGCTCATACCTCTCATCATCAGTGCATTCCAACACTTTAAGTACAGTTCAGCCAGTAACTGCTCCATCGGCAGAGGCTTATGCCCTCGTCGACTGATGCTTTCTAGCGCTTTGCATGCAGCCAAATATTGCTGCTCCATTGACGGGCTCCTCTCCGTCAATGGCATCTGACAATTTGAGTGAAGATAACTCTCCCGTGGGCTCGCCAACCAGACCCCACATTCCTCAGAGGAAGCCCATGGCTTATGCCTTATTGACTGCTCCTCCACCTACTCAGGTGCCTTCATAGGGGTCAGGAGACAGAGATCGGGACCTGGTCTTTGTTATGCAGGCAAGGCCTGCTCATCCTACCCATCCCATTCCCTCTATCACCCTTCTGGTTTCCTAACATGTTCCCCTTCTCACCCTCCTCCTTCCCAGGAAAGGGACCTCACCAATGTAGTCCGACACGTCTTGCATGCCATGCGGCATTCCCAGCCCTCTGAAGAGCTGGGTGATCTTTCCCAGTTGCCTCCCCCTTCTGCACCTAAATGATTTCATGGTGACAGGGGTGCCATGCCGCCCTGGTCTCTTCCTCCATTTATAGAGGACTATTTGTCAGATGATCAAGAATTACCGCCTGATTTTACCAGTGATCTTGAGGATGCAGTTTCCAGATTTGGATTTTCCTAATCCTGAATTCTCCTATTCAGAAATTTCTTCTCTGGATGAGAACCTGCCTCTGCCTTCTGCAGCTGCTCCCCCAGATGACCCATTCTTCAGTGATATGATGGTTCAAATTCAAGAGGTCATGGGATTCTGTAATACGGAACATGACAAACAGCGTAAGGATATGGCAGAATACCTTGAATTACCTGAGTAGCCGGTTTAAGTGGTCACCCCACTAATACCAGTCTACCAGATCACCACGCTAGCAGCTTGGCATCAGCCTTCAGCTATTATAACTGTTCCCTGCAAAGCAGATCACCTATATCAGGCTCCTCTGGACCACCCCTTTCTGTCTAGTATTCTAGAGGCAGATTCTGTGGTCTTTACTGCTGCTTGTGACTGTACTAAAAAACCCAAGCATATGAGCTCCTTACTCCCTGATAAGGAATCCCGAAGAACTGACTAGCTAGGGAAAAGGTCTTGTCCTCAGGTGCTTTGAATATCAGAATTTTGAACTATATGTGTCATATGATCAAATATCAATGTACCCTGAGGTCCTCTGCCATTGAACTTATCAATAAACTCCCTCCCTCACAGGACAGGGATAAATTATTGGCTACAGTGACAGCTAGTAATTCTATCTCCCATCACTTTCTCAGGTCAGGTTATGATGCCGTAGATACCTCAGCCGGACTATCAGCCACTGGTATCACTCTGCATCGCCATGCCTGTCTTCGCATTTCAGGCTTTGCACCTGATATACAACATAAAGTAGCTAATGCCCCTTTCAATGGGTCTAAACTGTTCGGGCCAGGTACTCAGACTTTACTGGATAACTTACAAGCATAAGGCAGAACCCTCCATACAGTACATGGCATGTATCATACTCCAGCTACAACCTACCATACTCATCACTCCTATTATTCCAAAAGAGGTGGACGATACAGAGGTAATAATAATAAAGGTAGCTCCCAAGGTCGTGCTCAGTCCACCAAAGGCAACACCTCTGCCACCCAAGGTGCCCGCTCCCACCCATCTGGTGGAGCTGTTGCCCCCCCACCTCCAGGTGACCCACTAGGGCTTTCCCCCACCTCCTCGACCAGGCCTCTGAGGCTGTAGGGGGTCATTTTATCCTCCATCTGGAGGGCTGGCAAATGATCACGTCTGACAATTGGGTACTTCAGATTATCCAGAAGGGTCATACTCTGGAGTTTCTCTCCACCCCACACCCTTGCATTCCATGCAAGATTCATTATCCTCAAAATCATATACCCATCCTACAGGAGGAATTGACAGCCCTTTTGACCAAGCAGGCCATTGTACCATTGCCTCTTCCAGAACAGCAAACGGATTTTACACCACTTTTTTTGGTACCCAAACGCGGAGACCTCAGACCAATACGGATCTCAGACAACTGAATCTTTACATTCAGTACAAACGTTTCTGCATGATCACCCTGCCTGCCATCATGCCGATCCTAAAACAGGGTGATTGGCTTTGTTCCCTAGACATGAAGGATGCCTACCTTCATATTCCCATCCACCCTGCCCACCACAAAATTTTGCGCTTCCACCTACTGGGTCAAAATTACCAGTTTCGAACACTCCCCTTCAACCTCTCATCAGCCCCCAGAGTTTTCACCAAGTGCCTAGCAGTGGTAGCAGCAGCCTCACGAAAAGAAGTACACTTCATCTTTCCATATCTAGATGATTGGCTAATATAAGCAGACCCCAAAGTAGCTCTGCTTGCCTCTCTAGATGCTACCTTGAAACTGCTTGCAGATTTGGGAATCACTGTCAGTTGGCCAAAGTCCAGTCCAAATCCAACACAGTCTCTCCAATACATTGGAGCTGTTCTAGATACAGTTACAGCCAGGGCTTACCTCCAGCCTGCCTAGCAGGACATGCTTATAGCTCTGGCGCTAGGTATACAGACCCAGAAAATAGTCACAGCCAGACGAATGCTGCGTCTTCTGGGTCACATGTCCGCTGCCATCCCTGTGGTGGCATACGCTCATCTCCACATGAGAACTGTTCAGTGGACCCTCCAGAATCAATGGTCCCAAAAAACAGGACAGTTCAAAGACAAAATCAGGGTCGCTCCCTCTCTGAAGTTTTCCCTGACATGGTGGACAATCAGAATCAATCTGAATCAAGGAATGCCTTTCCAGTCCCCCCTCTCCCCTGCAAACATTAACCACGGATGCTTCCCTACAGGGCTGGGGAGTGCACGTCGGTCCTCATCAGACCCAAGGCCAATGGCCCACTTCTCCCCATCTGTCTCATATCAGTCTCTTAGAGATGAGAACGGTCCATCTAGCCCTCCAGGCATTCCGGCCCTATCTCGAGCCAGGGTCGTTACTGATCCAATCATGCAACACTGCAGTAGTGTTCTACCTCAACAAGCAAAGGAGTATGACGTCTCGCGCCCAATGCAGGGAGACCCTTGCAGTTCGGCAAGGGGCCATATAGCAACAGTTGACGCTAACAGCTGTCCATCTACTGGGACATTGCAACCAGTTAGCCAACATGCTGAATTACCAGTCCACAACTCACGAATGGACACTTAACGAGCAAGTGCTCCAAGAAATCTTCAACTGATGGGGCACTCCACAGATGGATCTGTTTGCCTTCCCAGAGGATTACCATCTTCCCAGGTATTTCTCCATTATCTTGAACAGAAAGGGATGATCTATAGATACCCTGTCCCAACCTTGGACAGGTCTCTTCTTATATGTTTTCCCTCCCGTCCTTCTCCTGCAACAGGCTGTACTGAAACTACAGTTGGAGCCGGCCACAGTGATTCTCATAGCCCCAATGTGGCCTCGCCAGATGTGATTTCCCTACTCCTACAACTGTCAGTCTGGGACCCCGTCACATTGCTGATCAGACCAGACCTCTTCACTCAGTGTCATGGATCTCTCCTGCATCCCAACCTGAAGGTTCTACACCTTCATACTTGTCTCCTGAGGACACTTTCATAACTCGCTTACAAGTGTCCTCTCCAGTTGCAAGTATTCTCTTGGCCTCCCGTAAGCCAGCAACAAGAGCAACATACAATTCCAAATGGAAACGCTTTTACATATGGTCAGCCTCTCGATCTTTGGACCCTTATTCTTGTCCACTGACGAAGGTTCTGGAATACCTGGCCTCACTATCTGAGTCCGGTCTAAGTCATTCTTCCATCAACGTCCACTTGGTGGCCATCTCAGCTTTCCATGAGCCTCTGGATGGCAGGATACTGTACCAATATCATCTAGTCAAGATGTTTTTGAAAGGAAAGTTACATATTGAACCTCCTTTTAGAAGACCCATTCCTCCATGGGATCTCAATTTTATGATAAAAAAATTGACACTTGAGCTATTTGAGCCGGCTGCCACTTGTGACCTCCATTTTCTTTCATGAAAAACCCTATTTCTGGTGGCCATCATTTCCACTTGAAATATTTCCGAGCTCCGTGCCCTCATGTGTAGGGAACCTTACATAAGGACTGAGTGGTCCTTCGTACCAACCCTTTCTTCCTTCCTAAAGTAGTCTCCGAACATACTTTAAATCAATCCTTGGAGCTTCTGGTCTACTATCCAGACTACTACAATCAGGGTGAACATCTCCTACATACTTTGGATGTCCACCGTATACTACACTACTATACTAATCAGACACAATTGGTTAGAAAGATTTCTCAACTGTTCGTCTTTTTGTACTGGGTCGCAAGGGCCACCCAGTGGCGACACATACTCTTTCATCCTGGTTGGCGCATTGTATTTCATTTTGTTATAAAAAATACAAGACTTTACCTGGACCTGTCCAAGCCCTCCTCTAGAGCTATAGGCCACCACTGTGTCTTTTGAAGGAGCCTCCATTTCAGATATCTGCAATGCAGCTGCCTAGTCCACGATCCATACATTCACAAGCACTACAATCTGAATATTGCCTCACGACGTAGGGTGGCCTTTGGCTGTGCAGTCCTACAAGGTCTCATCATAATTGTCCTCCCACCTGGGCATTACTGCTTAGGATTCATCCAAAACTATTACTTGCCATTGGAAGATAGTACAATTCACGTAAAAAACTTACCGTAACAGTAGATCTTTGAGGGTGTCTCTTGCAGTCGGTTTGTTCCCACCCTCCATCCCCTCCTTCTCTAAGAGCAAGTTCTGGTCCAGTGACTAGCGTTGGGACTCCTTTGGTGCCTCAGCTTCCCTTGGTCCTCGCTTTGCAGCTGATCAGTGGGAGCAGGAGGATACCAGGGACGCCCACACTTACATAGGAAACATGAAGCTGATGTCATGTGGGTGTTCCTGGTGAAAACTGCTAGAAGAGCTGCTGTGCATCACAGTGACCTCTGCTGGATACCCAAAGTATTACCTACTGCAAGAGGCACTCCTCAAGGTCTACTGTTGTAGTAAGTTTTACGTAACTGTACTTCTAGGAGTGGTATATGTTCATCCCACAGACCCACCTAACTTCCATGGCTTGGTGACCACACACTGCTTCCAGCAGGCAAGATCTAGCGTCATGGGGCAGAGCCAAGGGAGTTACCACCCAGGTGGGTGGGAGGAGCCAGCTTGAAGACATTTCTGGCAAGTCTTAAAGGGAAAGACAACTGCCAGAAAGTGTGAATGAACAACATACACCCCTCCTAAATCTACTGTTACAGGTGAGTAGCCTGTGTTTACTGGGCATGGGCCAGTCAGTAGTCGACACAGAAGAAGGTGGCCTGGTACTTTTTCAAAGACTGTGACCACATTTTCCCTCCAGTGTGTGAACCACCACCACCACCTTGGGATCTGTTGCTGGTTTTGGCAAAGCTCATGGGCAAGCCATTCAAACTGATGCACAGGTGTGACATGTCTCACCTGAAACATAGAAACATAGAATTTGATGGCAGATAAGGACCGCTTGGCCCACCTAGTCTGCCCATTTTCCTACCTAACAGATAAGCTGCAGATCCTAGTTAACCAACAGTTTACTTCCTCCTAATCCCGTGGAAGAGCACCTTCCTGGTGGCTATCACATCAGCCAGAAGGATCAGTGAGTGCCAAGTGCTTTCAGTGGACTCTCCTTACTTGGTCTTCCACAGGGACGAGGTTGTCCTGCGCCCACACCCGAAGTTCCTCCTGAAGGTTGTGTCAGAGTTTCACCTTAATCAGGTGATTAATCTCCCTGTGTACTTTGTCAGTTACACCTTGGAGGCTGAGCACAGGCTCCATACTTTGACCTGCGGTGACACTTCGCATACAAAATTATCACACTGCTTGAGTTAAGGGAGAGGCTTGCCAGCTATTTGTCACCTACACTGAAGCTGCACCTGGCAGACCAGCAGCTGAGCAGGCCGATTGTAGGTGGATTGTATCCTGCATCGACCTCTGCTATGGGTTGGTAGATAGGAGTCTCCGTGGGGCTAAGGGCTCATTCAGCCACCATACCGCTGCCCTGGTGGCTGCTTCCAGGGACATCCTTATCCAGGAAATCTACAGGGCTGCTACCTGGAGGCCAGCACATACTCTTTTTCCCATTACCACTTTGACCTTAAGTCATGCCGGGATGATAATTTTGGGGCCTCAGTACTTCAGCCTCTGTTCCCTAAGTAGGGGTGTGTGTGCCTTGCCTTCCTCCTCCCAGAGAACTGCTAGGAGTCTGCCAGAAAGTGTGGCTAGAACATCATATCCACATCCATAGAAACACAGGTTACTCACCTGTAACAGTAGATCTTCTATGGACTGGTCTCTTGCAGTAGGTTATTACACTTGGGAGTTCCACCAGGTGGTGCTATCGCACGGTAGCTTCTTCCAGCAGTCCTCTTCAGGGGCTGCCCACATGACATCACTTTCTCAGCCTCAGTATAAGTGGGGGTGGCCACAGATATCCTCTGTTCATTTTCCCGCCGGCTTCAGGTGGCTTCTCCTGCTCCTCCACTGTCGACAGAGCTTCCCTCGTCGAACTAGGCTGCCCGACTGAGCCTTCATTGCTCACTTCCTTGTCGATGGGAAGGCATACCCAGATGACTGAGCAGTCTGGATCACGTTTTCTCATTAACAGGCATGCTTTCCCCATCGGCCGGAGCGTCCCATTTCTCATTCCTCAACAAGGGAATGCTTCCCTGTTGGCGCTTGAGGGCTCCATGCCCCAGGGCATTCCCTGATGTGAGTTCCCCTTAGCTGTTGTCCCACTGTCCTTCCTGGCACCGGCACTGGGGGAGGGGGTTCATAAGGGCCTCCCTTCGTCATGACCCCTATTCCTTGCCCCTCCTCCAGTGCCCGTCCGCAGGGGTCAGGATGCCGTCCCCCGGTTTTCTGGGACTGACGTTCCTGAGGTTCCTCGCCATGCTTCCCCTCCCCCCGGTCACTGCCCTCGAGCACCCTCCCGCTGTGGACCTCCCACCTTCCCAGGTACCTGGCATTGCCTGCGTTGTCCTTGTGGTCCTGCAGTCACGGGGGACCCGTATTCCCCATATTCCGTGCCTGTATTCTGGACGCAGACCCGCCTGCCCCTCCTGATGTCTCCTCTCTGACTGACCCTTCTTTCATGGATCTGATGTTGCAAATCCAGGGGCTTTTGGATTCCCCTCTATGGAGCAGGATGCCCTTCGAAGGGACATGGCTGCCTACCTCGACCTGCCCGAGGACCCTGTCCTGATCGTCCCTCTTTTGATTCTTGCTTATTTGACGCCATGACCGAGGCTTGGCGTCACCCCTTTTCCACTCCACCCGCCCACATGGGCCTGACCAGCTGTACAGGGCCACATGTCGGACCATCCCTATTTGTCCGGTCCTGCGACTGACTGTGGTCATTCACGGCAGCGCATGACCAGACCACTCGGCCCTGATACACCAGTTCTTGTCTGCCAGATAAGGAATCCTGGTGCCTTGATTTCCTTGGCAAGAAGGTTTACACCTCTAGTGCCTTGCTGTTTCGCATTCTCAACTATTTGGGCCATATGGTCCGGTACCTTCGCACCTTAAGTGCCTCTTCTTTGGACCTTCTGTCCACCCTGCCTCCCTTCCCAGAAATGTCCCAGTTAGCGCAGCCCCTTTCCACCATTTCCTCACTTTCCGACAGCTGCTTCATTGGAGATCGATGCCGTCACACATCTGCCCCTCTGTCTGCTACCGGCATCGCCTTGCAGTGCCACACCTGGCTTTGGGTGTTGGGTTTGGCTCCCAACATCCAATTGTCGTTTGCTGATGCCCCTTTCTGTGGTGACAAGTTGTTTGGCCTTAGTACCCAGGCCATTCTGGATTCCCTCCAGGCTTCCGGTCATACACTGCGATCAGTTCATGATCTCTGCCGTGCCCCCCAGACCCCGTCCTCCTCGGCTGGTGGGGTGTCCCATTCCTGGCCTCCTTACTGGGGTGCTGCTCGGGACTGCAGTAGGGCTTCCAGAGGGGCTGCCATGACCTCCCCTCCATCCCATGTCCATCCCTCTCTGGAGAACCAGGCCCACCCTGTTCGTGCTGCCGCTACCTCGGGGCTCCCTCCGCCTCCTCTTGCAAGCCTCCGGAGGTGCAGGGGGTCTTTCTGCCCTTTCTTTGGAGGCCTGCTTTCTGATCCTGGGCGCTTCTCTCCTCTCTGCGTTCTTTTGGAACTCCTGCTAGCCTCCTTCCTGGAGACCCTTCAGTTGTTCCTTGCTATAGGCTTTCTGGTGCTTCTTGCCCGGTGCACTCCACCTCCTGCCCACACCTCCACGCTTGAGGGCGCTACTGGATTTCACCTTTCACCATGGCCTTTCAACCCTGCTCATCAGGATGAATCACTGTGCCTGGCCTACTACTCTCTCTCTTCTACAACCTACTGGAAGTTTGTTGTCCTCTCCCACCCTTCACATGCCTGCCTTCCCTAGTGCGATCACGAGTCAACCGTCTTTGACTGTCTCTGATGCCATCCCTGTCCGGGGCTCTCACGGCCATCTCAAGGATTTTGTGGCACTCCACCATGGATGCCGTCTGGCCTCTGCTCATGGCCTCTCTCCTGTCTGTTCTCATGGACATTCATGTCTGCTTTTGCCTGTCCTGTCCCTGTCACGGGACTGGCCGCCTCCTTCTCCACTCCTTGCCTTTCCAGGCTTTCCAGGTTGGAGGTTGCTTCTTCCCATGTCCCGCCCTCTGGCCACGCCATCTTGCCCAGCTTCCTGCCCTGGCTGTCCTCCCTTCTGGACATAACTGCTTGGTACTCTCCTAAGTGTAATAACCTACTGCAAGAGATCAGTCTGTAGAACATAGTTTGTTACGTAAGAACTTACCGTAACAGTAGATCTTCCAGGAACTGTCTCTTGGAGTAGGTACAATCCTCCCTCCATCCCTACCTTTTGCTCAGGGTCCCCGGATCTCAGGACGTTGGATTGGGACTCCCTGGTCTCTCGGTTTACCTCTGTCCTGGCCTTTGCATGCTGAAGCGGTGGGGAACAGAGGATATCTGGGTCCGCCACACTTATACTGAGGCTGAGAGAGTGATGTCGTGTGGGCGGCCCTGAGACTGCTGGAAGAAGCTGCCTTGTGATAAGCGCCACTGGTGGAACTCACAAGTGCAATAACCTACTGGAAGAGCTACTGGTACGGTAACTTCCTACGTAACAAACTTTCTAGGAGTGGTATATGATGATCATCCACACAGACCCACCCAACCTCCCCTGGCTTTGGCGCACCAGCACAGCTTCCAGCAAGCAAGATCTGGCATCATGGGGTGGAGCCGAAGGAGTTACTACCCAGATTGGTGGGAGGAGCCAGCTTGAAGATGTTTCCAGCCAGTCTTAAAGGGGAAGGTAACTGCCAGAAAGTGTGGATGAACATCTTATACCACTCCTAAAACTACTGTTACAGGTGAGTAACTTTTTTTTTTTACCTGTTTGGGGGGGGGGTTCCTTAAAGGGAAGTTGTCTTTTTCAGACACTCCCCCATTTAGACTTTTTTGCCAGAAAAAACATTTTTGTTCACCTGATAACTTACTTAATTTTAATTTGCAAAAGTCCACAATCACAAAACATTGCAGACAGTGTGCGGCTCCTTTTAGTGTCAAAGTGCGGCACCACTCGTTTCAATGCGTTTGTATTGAAGCAGACGACGCCGCACTTTAACACTAAATGGAGCCACGTACCGTCTGCCATGTTTTGGGATCATGGACTTTTTGCAAACTAAAATTAAGTAAGTTGCCTGGTAATAAAAATATTTTTCTAACGAAAAAACCTGCTCGAGGTGGTAAAGCTTTGGGGAAGTGAGGTGTCTGGGGAAAAAAAACAGCTTTCTTTAAAAAAAAAAAAAATGTGATGAGGAGGCGAGCAAGGGAATGTCGGGTTGGCGGGTGGGTGGGCGGCCTGGAGAGGCGGAGGTAGGTGTCAGCAGGACCAGGAGAACTTCTGTTATTTTTCAGAGCAGTCGCTGCTTCAGTGAATATGATGGTTTGGACTTAAAAACAAAGTTTTTCTTGTTTGTTGAGCTTTTAGAGACAGCGAGCAGGATTCAACACGCTGGGTGTCCTGTTATCCATAAGCGAGCAAGCGAGTGCTGCTTTGTACCTGAGGTGTGGAGTAGCATATTTTACAAGGTGGAACTGAAATTTTTGTTGCTGTATAATGGAGCTGGGATTTCAAGGTAGGTAGTTGTGGTGGTGGTAGCTTGGCTGAGCCATTTTGAAATACAGCAATCTGGGGAAATGGCATGTAAGCGTCACTAGCTCACTGACCGCAGCTGAGAGAGCCAGTGAATTTGAAAGTAAAATAAATGTAATGCCGGCTGGCGGGGAGAGGTGATGATCTTAGATTAACGCTCTGATGATGTCTAGTATGTCTATAAATGTGAGATTCCACATTTATACACGTAGTAGACACGCTCATCCGCCGTTATCACGTGGATATCAGCCTTTATCAGTGGAGATTTATCTCACACCTACTACATGCCCTCTAGGCCCATAGTTTTGTTTACTGTAGCTGACATCAGGGCCCCAATCCCAGTATCAACATTTAGATGCCCCAGCAGTGTGGAACAGTGAGGCCCACCCCAGTGTCCGAGATTTTTTAAATCTTATTGGTACTTCAATAGAGAAAACCGTCCCTGAGGTGTTCTTTTTTTGTTTTTGTTAACCTGAAACAAAGAAAACAGTCCCTTGTCATCACTGACCCACCCCCCCTTTGCCATATACTTTCCAGCCAATGTCAAATTCTGTCATCTTCTGTGGACCAAGACAGGTCTGCACTCTTCAAAGCCGGAGCGTGCCTGAGAAATCAAGGTAAGTGCCATATAATGTATTTCAATGGCGTTTTGAACTTATGTTCATAATTCTGACATTTTATGGAATATTTTCATCAGATTTTCAACATGGCCTTTTTGGAACCCCACTTCATGAACACTGGCAGTGTCATTTCATTAATCAGGCCTGGATGGTGATTTCAGTCACTGTGCGAAATCGCCTTTAGGACTGAATTTTACCGCCATGTTCGTGAGGTGGGGTACCAAAAGGCCATGTCTAAATTGGTGTAAAAATGGCTGTTACGAGCGCTTGTTGAAATGTTTCTAATGACGTGCATACCTTTGGCAATTTTCAATATTTTGACTTCGTATTTTCAACATAGCCATTTTCACCACCTTTATGAATAGTACAGCGGTCATTTTTCGCATCCTGTCCGAAACAGGTTTTCGCACCTGTGGTGTGGAATGGTGTTTTTGCATGGACTTGAAAATTTTCAACTACAGGGTTTATGAGGTGGGGTCATAAGAAGACTATGTTCAAAATCTGGGGTCTGGAAAAAATGCCAAAGTTATGACCATTCATTGCAGTTTCGATATGTCTGCTCATAACTTTGGAAATGTTAATTATTTTGACCCCAGATTTGCAACATAGCCTTCTTAATACCCCACCTCATGTATGTCATGGCTTTCATTTTTCAAATCCTGCCCAAAATGTGTTTTCACACCTGTGGCATGGAATGGCATTACAGTTGCACAGAATTACATTTTTGGCGGGGATTTGAACATTTTTTGTATCAGGTATAGGAGGTGGAGTAATAAGATGGCTATGCTAACAATTTGGTCACTATTGTCCTATAAATGGAGGGCCCTGTGCTTCCATAGTTACATACTGTACATCTACGCATCTTCAAAGGGATGGGAGTGTAGGGTCCAAAGGACCCTGTGCTCACACAGTAAAAAAAGGATAGTATTATACAGTCTCAGAAAGTAAGGAAATAAGTTGCAAAGAATGTCGTTAATACTCCAGTTAGGATCAAAGCGACAAAAGTTGGGGAAATGAGGTGTTAGGGTTTCCCAAACACCCCACCCTCCCAAGCCAGGCAGGAGAGCAGGTGTGGGGTGTGCCTTTGGCTTCTCAAACCTAATGCTCACCCATTTTTCATAAAGTCTATATGACCTTATTTACAGATGGAATGGGGTGAGTGTTAGGCTTGAGAAGCCCAAGGCACACCCCACACCTGCTCTGCTGCCTGGTTTGGGAGGGTGGTGTGTTTGGGAAACACTAACACCGCATTTCCCAATTTTTGTCGCTTTGATCCTAACTGGAGTATTAACAAAGTTTTTTGCAACTTATTTCCTTACTTTCTGAGATTGTATAATACTATCCTTTTTACTGTGGAGTGCAGGTCCTTCGACTCTATACTCCCATGCCTTTGAAGATACATATATGTATGTAAATATATTTATAAAATGGGTAGGAAAAATTGTCTGCTGATTGATTGAAACACGTCACATTACCGTGCGTATATCAGAGCACAACTGCACACCTGCAATTTTAACTCCCTCCAAAATAATTTTGCCATTTTATAAGATAGATAACCCACTCTAGGGTGTGCAGTAGCGCTCTGATATATGCATGCCTTGGGTGGTTGACGCACTCGGATGTAATAACGCACACCATGGTGTGCGTATATCAGGGCCCGACTGCACACCTTAGAGTGGGTTATCTATTATTTATTTATGCAGTGCTTGGGAAGATAAAACTGGCAAATATTAGCAATATTTTAAGTGTGGTCAGACCTACAGTGAGAATATCGCATTTATCCTCACTGTAGGTCATTTATCCACAGAGTAAGTCCACCACAGGCACATATTGCTCTTTGATTGATGGGGGGCCACTCGTGATGTTAAAGATCAGACTGCACTCAGGAAAATATCAGTGAGTTATACATATATTTTTGTCATCTCTGTTTATCCCTCCTAGCGCCGGCATCCCAGGTCCTCTCAGGTGTACCTCACCCAACCACGGCACCTACTGCCCACCTGAGACCCTCCGACCAGGGAATCGGGGACAGAGACACCCCCCCATCCCCAAACCCCAGCCAGCCCCCGGATCTACACCCCGGCGGGGCCTGTCTACTTTACCTGTGTCCTTTCTGGAATCCAGACAGCTGGGGTCGGGGAGGCGGATCGAGGGCTCGGTAGAGCTGGTCAGGATAAGTCCGGGTGCTGGGTATGTGGGCCATGGTCCCTTGAGGTCACCATCGCCTTCCTGAGAGCAGGGTTTTCCACCTTGGTTTCAGTGCCCTGATGGTGTGGACGTGCAATGACATGTGCTCGTGAGCAAAGCTCCCACCAATGACATCTACACAAGCCTCCATTCCCTGTGTGTTTGCCCTCAGCTATTATGCTCCCTGTAGCCACCGGGAGCAAACTAGAGCTGTGAGGAACATCACCCCCACCCTTAGAAGGAGAGCAGCCCAATGGATGCTCAATCCTACTCCTCCCCGGCTGACCCCTAATGACCGAGTCCGGCTTCCGGACCCAGGTCACCGCGTGGAACAAGGTGTGGCATCCAGCACCTCAACCCTCCAGGCCACTGGGCCAGAAGATATCAGTGATATTTATGGTAAAGCCATGGCATATCCCATATATATATCTGAAAAAGGGAGTTGGGCACTCTTCTGGGTGCCCACTCTCACAAAACAAATAAAAATACAAAATTGGGGAGATGGTCCTTTGGGGGCCTTTCGCCACAAAAAAAAAGTGGATTTAGTGGAAGGTGGCCCCTTCCTCCATTTTTTTCTTTCATGTCCTCCTCCTCCTTGCCCAGGATATATCCTCGCTGTGGGTGTATGCCTACTAGTTGCTAAAATGCAGCATGTTCCCCTCTGCAGTGTCCAATCTAACTGCTTGGCAGCTGCACTGCATATGATGGTGAGGGGTGTTATACAGCTTTTGGATCAGCTACACCATCTTTCACAAGGTACATCCGATAGGTTGCAGAAGGAGCAAATCATTTTTGATGTGATCTTTTTTCTGATTATGTCATACTATTTTGGTTTGTATGTCCCTTCTTCTTTGTGTATTTGGGCTTTAAGTTCACTCTTCTTTGGGATGCCTGGGGATAGGAACACAATCTCAACTCCCTTGGACTGTCCAGTCCTGCAAATCCCGATGCACCTACAGTATGTTCCCCCTTTCTTCTTCCCTGCTGTAAGAAAGAGGTACGTGATTAACTCATGAGTTTAATCAGTTCTCTATCTGGTAGCATGGAGCTGCACTTTTTAACAGGAGTCTGTGTGTCTTGTTTCTGTTTTTTTGTTTGTTTTTTTGGTACGTTGTGCCATCTCATTTACAGAAGTCCAGTGTCCTCCTGACATTAACTCCTAGGGGCCTGGACAGAAGTGATTAGATTCCTGCGAGCAGGTAGCCATTCTAGATCTCCTTTCTGTTTCCCAGTTTTTCCTTGGACTCTAACTGTACTGTTCAGTGATCTTTGTTACTGTCAGGGAATCTTTGTCACCAGTTTCCAGTGATGTCGCTGAACCCTTGTTTCACCAGTTTCCAGTGATGTCCTTTCTTACAGTGTTTCCTCCTGGTTAGGTGCTTGGGGAGTCAAATTAGCAAGCAGCAGGCATCTTGCAGGGAGTCTTCCTTCTCATGCATAAGGTTTAACTAGTCTCAAACAGCCTTCTGCCTTCTCCAGAGGTATTCTTGGCTTCCCATGTAAGTCACCGAGTATGTCTTCCCATTTTTTGTCCTAGTCCAGCCAACCCCAAGGTAACAGTAGCACAGGCGAGATCTTCCTAGACTGGTAAAAATCAATAAACAACTACCTTTAGGGATCAACAGAACTCATTGCTCTGATATTCTTGTGGTTCTCTTTAAGCTGTCATGGAAAGCTAAAAAAAAATCCCAAGAACACCTTGACAAAGTGCATCAGATCATGTAGAATAAGTGCACGTGTGGTAGCCAAAATTGGAACCATCAGCTTGATAAGGACATTTCTTTTTCATTAGGGCTCAATTTTCAGGATAACATCTTGAGCTGCCTTGTACGCCACCTCCTTAAAGCATTACAGGTTTGACACACAGTTTGGCTTATGCAGCATTTGGGCATGAGGTGCTGTATGCATTCATGAAATGGTAATTATAGAAAATGTATGTCCGTGAGGTCATATGTGGACCAGTATTCTCCCCTCCCAGGTTTTTAAGATGGGTATTGGTTTTAAGAACCCATATGAGCCGGTGGCGCTGATGTGCTGGATGCCACACCTTGCACCACGTCGGCGACCTGGGTTCGGGAGAGGACTCAGGTCATCGGGGGTTGGCAGGGGAGGAAAGGATAGAGCATCTGGAGAACAGCTGTCCTTTCCTGGGAGGGAGGGGGGACATTGGTCTCGCTGTCCAGCGACCCCTAGTGGTGACTTGGGGGTCATTCAGTTGTCGGTAACCAGGCGAATGCAGGGGAGAGGCCATGGCGGCGCTTCTGCTGGCATGAGTGGGAGCCTTCACATGCTGCACTGGAGCACATTACATTGCCGGGCAAGTGGGGAGACAGCAGCATCAGAAATACCCCCTTCCCATTGGTAGGCGAAGGCAGGTCTAGGGGCTCCGGCACCACGTTCAGTTCTGGGCTTGGACATCCTCCTGGTTCTCCTCTCATCCATCCCCACCAGATACTGTAGAAAGAGCGCTGGGTAGAGTGGCGATCCTTGCTCCCGGGAGCTTAGATCTGGGGGTTCGGGAGATGTGGCAAGAGGAGGCACATACTGGGAGAGACTGAACGCCTAGGAGGACAGGATAAGCCGGTATCGCTGAATAACCACACTGGAGAGTCCAGTGGGTAGGTGCAGAAATAAAAAAATATGTAAAGAATAAGTCATTTGTTCAGTGTGAAAGTTGATGCATTCTGCTACACCTTGTGTGGGTGAGAGCTACTAGTTTAATTAAGCCATCTGTTTTAATTTATAGTTTATTAGAATTTTATCAAATTAAATTGCAGAATACAAACACGTATTGTCACATACAGAAAAAAAAGCTTATTTCTTAAAAATCATGAAGATCCAGAAGATTAATACACGCAGTTTGAAAATAGACCTGCAGGGGGGCGCTGTGGAGCATTGGACTGGGCGGACGTTTTTCCAAAGTGTTACGCTTTGGTCTTTCAAAACTCTTTCTTTTTAATAAGTAGCTGGGAACAAAATCAGCTCATTTTATAAAAAACACGATCGGAACTGATGGTGAATAAAATGAGCCAAAAAGCACCATCAGAACATTTCTTCAGGGCTGAGACGACTTCAATTCTCCGGGGACCAGCGCTTTTGGCAAATCGGGAGGCCCAACTTCTTCCTCACATCACAGAGCTAGCGTGAGATTCTCCCTCCTAACAAAGTTACAGGAGACGGAGATGAGACTAACAGGCGATTGGCAGCGATGGAGCAGAAATTTGTGGATATGCAGAGTAAAATTGAGCTAAAATATCCTGGCGATCACTGACCTGAATGCAACTTCAGAACGGCAGTCTGAGATCAGCAGCACGGCCTCATCCGAGACGCTAACTTCCTGAGGGCAAAAGTGGAGATGCTGGAAAACGGTCTGAGGCAAAAGAATTTTAGGATTGTAGGTTTCCACCAAGGTATGCCAGTCGGGCACTTGATAGCTTGATCTTGAGGACTTGGAATTATTAAAAGGACATGGGTGTCACCATTCTGCAAGCCTTTACTATCCCTCTGTGCCCTGGCTCAAAAGTAGGCGCTTACTGCATCGACCATTAACGGCAATTGTTACCTTATCTTCCCCAGAGGCTAGGATCCCTTTGTTGCAAGCAGCCAGGAAGAAAAGGGATATTGTTTGGGAAGGGAGTCGTCTGGGCTTCTTCCCAGACTTAGCCTCCCAGACACAAGAACGTAAGGAAAAACTCCAACCTATCAAGAAATCCTTACTAGCCAAGGGTGTGCAAGCTCAGATGCTCTACCCTGCATGACTGCAGATTATTCATCAGAAAAAGTCACATACTTTCATGGACCCAGAGGCAGCTTTAAGTTTTACAGAAAAATTACTTTCCCAAATGCTCTGTTTGCAGACTTTAAATCTATCCTGGAAAATACTCTTTCCCCTGCATGGTCTCCCTTTGAGACCTTGGGTATGTAGGGGGTTAACTTAGCTTAACCGAGCCCAGACAGTCTACTGGTCTGTATAGTGTCCAGTTAGCATAGGGTCCTTCCCCCCAGTGTTTTAAGTCTGTGAGTGGGAGGAAAGCTTGATGAATAGAAGGGGATTTATTTTTCTCTGTTTAGATCTGAAGTGAGACGATTTATCTACAAGCTTATTCTCTGTACATTTACTCCTTCTGATATTATAGTGGAGAATCTTGTCTAGAATCACATAATCCCAACAATGCTTATTGTTAAACTTACTGAATAGTCAATGTATGCTATCCACTGTCTACTGGAATATGTATGATCCATTACAGCTCTTTATAACTGAAAATTCATAAATAAAGAATATAAAAAAAAAAAGAAAATGGACCTGCAGTAGAGAGATAGATGCTTTATTTCTAAAGCGCCCAACTCCAAGGATTCTGGGCGCTGTACAGTAAGAACAGTACAATTATTTAAAATCATACCCAAAAAAATAAATATATAAAATTTGACTGGGAGAACAAAATTAATCTAGCTATCCGGTGTAACCCCCCTGCAAATGGGGGTTCCCAAAAGACTTCCAGGAGCTTGCTTGAATGCTCCAAGCCTGAATGGTGTTTGGCATTTAAGCCATTTATCAGTGAGTGTTTTTAGAGCCTCTGGTACTGTCTCTTTAAGAGCTGTCTGCTTGCAGACATAATTAGTTTGTATGGGGGACTGTGTGCTTCTCTTGAGTACCACTCAAGCTGCTGCCAATTCACTTCATTTTTGCAGTCACTAGAGTGCAAAGGAACCTATCTGAAAGATGTAACTGTTTGCCAGAAATTATTTAGAGTAATAATGAAATTACAGTTTGTCTAACCTGCTTTCTTTGCAGTCAGAACTGTGTCTGCTAGTTCCCATTCTAGTTTTGAACTGCTGAACTGGACCAATCAGTGTGGGGTAAGCTAGCTCTAAAATGGTGCCTTGGACGAATCAGAACTTGGACTCATAATCTGAGCCAGCCACAAGAGGATTGTATAGGCAGTGACTCTGGGAGATGTAGTTTAGACTTCAGTGCCTTTTTGGACCAACAGCAGCAGTCTATTGTGAGTGACAGCCAATCCAGTCAAGAACTGGGAGGAACTCAAAGGAAGTGCTCGGTTTTGTCGGTTGGAGTTTCAGTTGAGCTTTGGCAGTGAAGAAGGAAGGAGCCCTGTGCTTTTTCAGTGTGCAGTTTTAGTCAAAATGTGTGTAAGGCCCAGAGTTCGGTCTGCAGCTTGTGTAACAGCTTGTTAGGACTGAATCGTCCTGTGAAAAGAATCAAAGGATCTCTGAAGAGTAGAAACCAGGCTCACCCTGTAGAAGACTGGAGGAATGCTGAAAATTTCACTCGGTCTGTCAGGAACTGAATCTGCTGTGTGTTCTCCGGGTATTGTGCAGTAATTGCGATCGGGATACAGATGCAGCCTGCCTGGTATAGTGCTTTCTTTATATGGATGTGTGAAGAGGTTTGTGTACCTCAAGTGAGCCCTGCTGACATTGAAGGACCCTATCTTATTTGGAGGTCGTGAGTACTAATTCAGGGTCGCTCCCTGTTGAATTGCCACATTAAATCCAAATGGAATTACTGTACTGCTGACTGTTTAATTCTCCTTTTCTCTGTGTGAAAGGCCCTACCAGCTGCCACGGTTTGGACTAGCCACTAGGGCTTGGGTACCCAGGGACAGTAACTGATAGGGATAGGCTCTGCACAGAGCCATAGGTAGATTATTAGAGTGATAAGCTAATTAACCTGATTTCCCCTGTCCTTGTTATATCCCCTAAATAAATCAGAGCTGCTTGTTTCAGCAAAGTTATACTGCCTGAGGTATTTGTCTATGTTAAAGTACTGTACTGTGATTGTTGCACTGTATCTCATTTCACAGGAGGTCCCAGTGCGGAACCAGACCTGGGGGTAAGTGTATACTGTGAAGGTAATTCTGATATATTGTGTGGGCCACTAGTGGGAAGAAGGAAGGGGTTGCAGTGTCCCAGAGGCTGTGACCAAGTTAGTTTAACTATTGCAAACCCTGACCTCTGGGTGGAGGCACCACCATTGGATCCAGGCCCTCAACCTGTTAGTGGAAAATCAGGCAGGGGTAGTAGCCCTGGGATAGCGCCATCTGGGGTTATAGCTTGGAGGCACCGCTGGGATTGTGTGTCCTCTAGTGGCCATATTTACGAACCACTGTTAAGAAAAAAATGGGTACCCCGACAGAAGTGGCTGTGCACCGGCTGGTGGAGTGGTGTACTGGGGAGGAGATCGACCCCCAAAATGCTATGCTTATCCTGGACATCCCCCTGGGTATCAATACGGACACTGTGCAGGGAGTACTTTCCAAGGTGGAAGGTTTACAAAACCCTGTGGTGGTGGGTCGGCATGCTAATCTGCTCACCCACACTTTCCTGGCCCTAGTAGAGTTTAAGGATCCCATAGATAGCTCCAAAGTGCCACAGACCATTACCCCAGAGGGAGCCCTCACTGCTTGGAGAGTGATAACTAAGGACAGTAAAGACCGAGAATCAGCCCCACCACTATCTGAAACTTTGAGGAGAAATTTGCTGAATGGTTGCTGGGAGGGAAAACTGTGGAGGACTTGAAGAAACTATTCTTGCCACCTGGGGTGTTCCTCCCCAACACCCTCTCCTGCTCCAGTGCCCGTAATGGTGGCTGAACCAATGCAGACTCCTATTTCTGCACCTGCCATTAGTCACGACTCTTACCGAAGGTTGAGGATCTTCTCTGGCACCTCCCCACCCCAAGGGAGGATGACTGGGAGACCTGGATAGACTATGTTGCCCCAAGTGCTAGAATGGCAATGCTCGGAAGGCGCAAAAGAAGAGGGTTAGTGAGAGCCTCGAGGTCCTGCCCTGGCTACCATCCGAGCTAAACGGGCCAGTAACCCTGAAGCGACTGCACAGGCCCATCTTGAGGCCTTGGAGAATGTTGTAGGAGCCCAGATTCTGATGAGGACCTATGGTGGAGAGTAAGAAATGCACAACAGTACCAAGGGAGTTGTTGTCTGTGTATGTCTCTCGGCTGGAAAAATTGTTGCAAGAATGCCTCAGAAAGGGTAGTTTGCCAGCGATTGAACTGGACCGAACCAGACTGGACAGAATCCTTAAGTCTGCCCCTTCTCAGAACTGCTGTTGCTTCAGTTACGCCTGGCAAATCGACTGGAATCCCCACCCTCCCATGATGAGTTAATGAGAGAAATTCGAGGAGTTGAGAAAAGCGACCTCGGGAGGTACCTGCACCAACAGCTGTGCTACGACCCGAGTGACTGAGGGTGACCCATCAAGTGAAGTTCAGGGGCAGAGGTTGACAGTCAATGAGTGCTCTGACAAGGAAAAGATATGCCACAATGAGTAACTGTTGAGAGATCCGAATTCAAAAACAGTCCCTTTATGAAGGCCACGCCTGCAAGTACGGGCCCTGACCTATATCCGACTGCATCTGCTATGGGGTGGGGTACCCACCCATGTATCTCCTGCTGATAACAGCTCCAAACTCAATTCCTTGACCATGGAAGTGGAGAAACTGACGAGATGTCTCCAAATGCTTATCACGCCGAGACAGAGATGGCACCAGGTTTCCAGTTAGTAATACCCCTGCCCTGGCTCCCAGTGTGGCGCCTCAGCCAGCTCAAACTCCAGAAAGTATGTTTTGCTATAATTGTGGGAAAGATGGGCACATGAAAGGAAATGCCAGTCCCCAAAAGACACTGACAAAGTTGCATATAGGCTACAAGGAGAGCTTCGAGAAGAAATCAGTGGTTAAGAGGTGCACGATGATCCCAGTGAGGGCACCAAAATGCTAATTCACGCCCTTGTGGCAAGGTCAGCTGCCCAGGCCCCCACTACCGCCTCTCAGACTGGTCCAGAATAGTGGGTCCCTCCATGGAGACCACTGTAAAGGTGAATGGAGTGTCTACAAGAGCTGTATTAGACAGTGGCTCCCAAGTGACAATTATGTTCCAGGATTGGTATCAGAAGCATTTGTCAGGCGTACCACTTACAACCATTAGAAGGACTGCATGTATGGGGGTTAAGTGAGAAGGCCTACCCTATTCCGGTATATCGAATTTGGCTGTCTTTCCCCACCTCCGTGGCTGGAGTGGCGAACAAGTAGAGACCCTAGCCTTAGTGTGTCCCCCACTGGACTGTATGATGGTGTCCTTTGTTGATTGGAACAAATGCTCATATGTTGGAAGGCTGGCACAGTTGTGTTATGAAAAACAGGGGTCAAAGACTAGTAGAGCTTTAAGAGTTCGGCTTTAATTAAGAAGGCCTATGAGGCACAGAGATACTGAAAAAACAGAACCAGAGGAACCGGTCGGAATTGTATGGAAGAAGGATCCTGAGTCTCTGATCCTGGTGCCAAATGCCCAGTGTACCTTACAGGGAGAGGTCCGTATCAGAAAGGATGTTAAGAATAAAATATTAATGTTGGATGCACCAGGCGATGGAAAATTGCCAGAGGGACTGCTGGTCAAGCCTAGTATTTTGCCGCTAGAGCCCATGCTTATGCCAGAAGGGTAATGGTCCAAGTTCATAATGTGTCTGAAAGAGAAATTCGAGTAAACAGAGGTTGCATCCTGGCTAATGTGCATTGTGCAGACACTGCAGTGCTACCCAGCAGCAAGAGTTCAAGGAAGAATGACAGAGTAACGCCTGACTTGTTTGATTTCGTACTCCCGCTGCCAGCTGAATGGAAAGTGAGGATCAGTGAGAAGCTTGCCCAGAGAGACCAGGTGTTTTCTTTAAAGGAATGGGGATGTAGGATGCGTGCAAGGAGCTGAGCACAATATCCGCTGCATGACGAAAGACCATTTCGTGAGAGGTCTCGACGCCTGGCACCTGCTGACATAGATGATGTGAGACGGCATCTGCAAGAGATGTTAGCTGCTGGTGTAATACAAGAATCCAGAAGCCCTTATGCTTCCCCATTGTGGTAGTGAGGAAAAGAATGGAACAGTAAGGATGTGTGTGGATTATCGCACCTTAAACCGGACTATCCTGATCAGTACACAATGCCCGCATTCAGGATGCTTTGGACTGCCTAAGCGGAGCAAGTGGTTCTCTGTGCTGGATCTCCGCAGTGGGTACTACAAGATCCCGATGGCCCCAGAGGACCGTGAGAAGACGGCCTTTATCTGTCCGCTTGGCTTCTATGAATTCATGAGGATGTCTCAAGGGATTTCAGGTGCCCCAGCCACTTTTCAACGATTGATGGAGCGTGCAGTGGGGGACATGAACTTACTAGAGTGCCTGGTATACCTAGATGATGTTATTGTGTTTGGCAGCTCACTGGAGGAACATGAGAGCAGATTATTTAAGGTATTGGACCGACTGGAGGACTTTGGCCTAAACTGTCCATTGATAAGTGTCAATTCTTCAAACATCAGTAAAGTATGGGACACATAGTATCCACCGAGGAATAGAGACCGACCCAAGTAAAGTTGAGGCCTTGACCACCTGGCCACAGCCCAAAATCTAAAAGAACTGCAAAGATTCCTGGGATTCTGTGGTTATTATCGGGCGCTTCATCAAGGACTATTCAAGGTGATCCGCCCTTTACTTAACCTTACTCAAGGGTATCCCCCAACTAAAAATACAAAGTCAGCGTCCTCAAGACTGAAAGAGTGTATTTTCATCCGAGTGAAGTATTTGGGGCCCGCTGGACTCTGATTGTGAGACTGCTTTTCATGAGATCATATATCAACTTACCCATGCTCCAGTGCTGGCCTATGCTGATCCAAGAAAACCTTCACGTCCTGCACACTGATGCTAGCTTGCAAGGGTTGGGGCTGTGTTGTACTAAGAGCACGAGAATGGCCTGAGACCAGTGGCCTTTGCCAGTAGAAGCCTGACCCCATCCGAAAAAGAACTATCCTGTACATAAGTTTAGAGTTCCTAGCTTTGAAGTGGGCTATTGTTGACCAATTCCATGAGTACTTGTATGGGGCTAAAATACTAGTAAAACTGACAATAATCCTTTGACCTATGTGCAGACCTCAGCTAAGTTGGATGCCACTGGCCATAGGTGGCTTTCTGCATTATCTACATATGACTATGCTCTCGAATACCGAGCAGGTCTGAACCACATAGATGCTGATGCTCTCTCCCGGAGGCCTGTTCCCCAGAATGATTGGGTCCAATTGGCAGAACCTGACATTCGGGCACTCTGCGGAAGTTTGACAGGAGGAACAAATGTCCACCCATGCAGTGGACTGCATGGTGGATTGCTTGGGACCCTCTGAAATTGCATACCTGCTGCTTATTGCCACTTTTCTGCAATAGACATTGGTGCACTGCCTCAGCTGGACAATGACAGTGTCCGTGGGCTCAATCCCGCGATCCCATGATCAAAGCAGCTAGAAGCCCTCTATGCAGGAAAAGATGTGTCCAAATTCGCCCACTGATTGAGAACTGCACTGTTATACAAAGAAGGTCCTAAGTTGAAACTGATCAATAAACTCTTATACAGAGAACAGTAGACAGAGGGGACAAGTAGACAAACAACAACTAGTGCTGCCCACTGCCTTCGAGACTCAGTACTGAGGTCCTTGCACAACCACATGGGGCACCTTGGTATAGACAGAACACTTGACTTGGTGAGATCCAGATTCTATTGGCCTAAGATGGGGGCTGATGTGGAGCAACACATTGAACTTGTAGTCGCTGCTTACAGAGGAATTTTGCCCCAGAGGGCTGCCCCTTGTTAACATCACCACCAGTGCACCCATGGAGCTGGTCTGTATTGATTTTCTGAGTTTGGAGTCAGATCAAAGAAATATCAGTAATGTGCTGGTGGTCACTGACCATTTCACGAGATATGCCCAAGCTTTCCCCACCAAAGACCAGAAAGCATCCACTGTGGCCAAAGTACTTGTAGAAAACTTTTGTTCACTATGGGGCTCCACAAAGAATCCATTCTGATCAAGGAGAGACTTTGAGAGTCGCCTGATCAAAGAGATGCTTTCTCTGTGGGAGTCGCGAAAGTCCAGAACCCTCCTTACCACCCCAGGGGACCCACAGCCTGAACGTTTCAACCGCACTTTGCTAGATATGCTAGGCACCCTACCCAAAGGACAAGCCTAGATGGAGCCAACAAATTAGCACCCTGGTACATGCTTATAACTGCACCAAAAGTGATGCCACTGGATTCTCCCCTACCACTGATGTTTGGAAGAAGCTCGACTACCAGTAGATGTGTGTTTTGGGGTCTCTCCTGATGGGGTTCAAGCTGACAACTATTTACAGTATGTGCAAAAGTTAAAGGCCCAGCTAACTCATGCGTACCAACTGGCTCAAACCATGGCTGCCAAAAGAAATCTGGCCAACAAAGAAAGGTATGATAAAGGTGAAAGCACAGGAACTCCAGGAGGAGATCGGGTATTGCTAAGAAATCTGGGACTGCATGGCAAGCACAAGATTGCTGACAGATGGCACCATCTCCCTCACATTGTAGTGGGCAAACTAGATGATCTGCCAGTGTACAAGTAAGGCCTGAGAATAATTCAAAAGATGTAAAACAATGCATAGAAATCATTTACTGCCCATTGGACAAATCTTAGTGAGTCTGAGCCCTAGAAGATGCCCCTCTGGACCAGTGACTAGAGCTGCTGCTAAGAAAGATCAAGAAAGTCTGCACCTACAGAAGCAAAGTTAAAGTGTTCCCTCCACAAGTCCCAGTTGAGCATGACTGTCAGTCCATATCGGAAGAAAGTAGAGTGACTTTGAATACTATCCTTCTTACGAACTGAGTCAATTGTTTGGGGCAATCCCTAGTCAATACTGGAGATGAAGCTGGGCCTTCTGGACTGTCTAAGCCCCAGCTTCATCCCTGGAGCCAATGCTCCCAGAAAGTGAAGTGCAAGCATCAGATCAGATGAAATGGAATCATTGTGCATGGTTGAACTGTTTGAGCTCTCAGGGAGGAAAATGATAGATTGGGGCAGACTGGTGATACACCGAACAAGAAGAGTATTTTGAGTGCCTGACAGTCCACTGCCAGTGTCCGAAAGCTCTCCATGCGAGCCAAATGTTGTGGACTCAGAAACTGTAACTCCTGGAGCTGAAAGTGCCCCAAGTTCTAGCCTCTCTACCCCCATGGAGACTCCTGACAAGTGAGGACAATGCTGAAAATGAGGCTCAGAGTGCAGAGACTATAACAGTTCCCCTAGAAAGACTGGTCGAGCTGTAAAGCCTGTGGTGCACCTCAGTTATGATTCACTTGGGAGGCCTGTGGACTTGCCTCTCAATGTTGTCCATAAAGGAGTGTATGTGTCCCGAGCTCATTGCCCAAACTGAGCATCAGTGCTAACTCCAAGTTACTTGTGTTGCCCTCTAAGTATGGTGCCCTTGCCCCATCCAGCCCCAAGGTAACTGATAGGGAAGGCCCCTCTCTCTCAGGTTTCATGTACAAGAGGTAATAACTTGAGTTATGGTACAATGTGTATGTAATACTGTGTAAAGATGACGTACTGCAATGTTTCAGAAATGTGTTCTTGGTAAAATGATATATTGACTGATGATTACATGTGCGAACCTAATGCAAATGTATATGGTTGCAGTTGAAACTTATGAAGTACTTGCTTGATCATGGACGTCAAGCTTTCCCAGGCCAGGAAGGGTGTAACCCCTGCAAATGGGGTTCCCAAAGACTTCCAGGAGCTTGCTTGAATGCTCCAAGCCTGAATGGTGTTTGGCATTTAAGCCATTTATCAGTGAGTGTTTTAGAGCCTCTGGTACTGTCTCTTTAAGAGCTGTCTGCTTGCAGACATATTAAATTTATGGGGGGGACTGTGTGCTTCTCTGAGTACCACTCAAGCTGCTGCCAATTCACTTCATTTTGCAGTCACTAGAGTGCAAAGGGAACCTATCTGAAAGATGTAACTGTTTGCCAGAAATTATTTAGAGTAATAATGAAATTACAGTTTGTCTAACCTGCTTTCTTTGCAGTCAGAACTGTGTCTGCTAGTTCCCCATTCTAGTTTTGAACTGCTGAACTGGACCAATCAGTGTAGGGGTAAGCTAGCTCTAAAATGGTGCCTTGGACAAATCAGAACTTGGACTCATAATCTGAGCCAGCCACAAGAGGATTGTATGGGCAGTGACTCTGGGAGATGTAGTTTAGACTTCAGTGCCTTTTTGGACCAACAGCAGCAGTCTATTGTGAGTGACAGCCAATCCAGTCAAGAACTGGGAGGAACTCAAAGGAAGTGCCCGTTTTGTCGGGTTGGAGTTTCAGTTGAGCTTTGGCAGTGAAGAAGGAAGGAGCCCTGTGCTTTTCAGTGTGCAGTTTTAGTCAAAAATGTGTGTAAGGCCAGAGTTCCGGTCTGCAGCTTGTGTAACAGCTTTTCTGACTGAATCCGTCCTGTGAAAAGAATCAAAGGATCTCTGAAGAGTAGAAACCAGGCTCACCTGTAGAAGACTGGAGGAATTGCTGAAAATTTCACTCGGTCTGTCAGGAACTGAATCTGCTGTGTGTTCTCCGGGTATTGTGCAGTAATTGCGATCGGGATACAGATGCAGCCTGCCTGGTATAGTGCTTTCTTTTATATGGATGTGTGAAGAGGTTTGTGTACCTCAAGTGAGCCCTGCTGACATTGAAGGACCCTATCTTATTTGGAGGTCGTGAGTACTAATTCAGGGTGCTCCCTTGTTGAATTGCCACATTAAATCCAAATGGAATTACTGTACTGCTGACTGTTTAATTCTCCTTTTCTCTGTGTGAAAGGGCCCCTACCAGCTGCCACGGTTTGGACTAGCCACTAGGGCTTGGGTACCCAGGGACAGTAACTGATAGGGATAGGCCTGTGCACAGAGCCATAGGCAGATTATTAGAGTGATAAGCTAATTAACCTGATTTCCCCCTGTCCTTGTTATATCCCCCTAAATAAATCAGAGCTGCTTGTTTCAGCAAAGTTATACTGCCTGAGGTATTTGTCTATGTTAAAGTACTGTACTGTGATTGTTGCACTGTATCTCATTTCACAGGAGGTCCCAGTGCGGAACCAGACCTGGGGTAAGTGTATACTGTGAAGGTAATTCTGATATATTGTGTGGGCCACTAGTGGGAAGAAAGGGGGGTTGCAGTGTCCCAGAGGGCTGTGACCAAGTTAGTTTAATTATTGCAAACCCTGACCTCTGGGTGGAGGCACCCGCCATTGGATCCAGGCCCCTCAACCTGTTAGTGGCAAATCAGGCAGGGGTAGTAGCCCCTGGGATAGCGCCATCTAGGGGTTACACCCGCATATAACATCACCACATAAATCAGTTAATCAATAAAAGCTTGCTGGAACAAATACGTCTTTAGGCCCTTTTAAAGGCTTCTATGAGGGGCCTCCTTTAAATAACAAGGAGTTCCACAGGGTAGGCACAGCCACCGAGAACGCCCTGTCCCCGGAATGCCGCAACATAACCCTGGGGACCATAAGGAAGTCTCCCCCGGCAGAACAGCATGCCCGGGACGAAGGTAGAGGACAAGGAGGTTTTGCAGATAGGGCAGGGCCCCTTTATAGGTCAGGAGCCCTATCCTGAAGACAGATCTCCACCTGACCGGCAGCCAGTGCAGTCTGCGGAGGACAGGGGTAATATGCTAACACCTTTTTACCCCCATCAGCAATCTTGCCACCACGTTCTGCACCAGCTGCAGCCTTCAGAGGTTGCCTCCAGATAACCCTAGGTACAGGGCATTACAATAGTCCAACCTGGAAGTGACAAAGTATGTACCAGTATAAACCATTTGTAGGAGTAAATGGGTGTTTCACGTATATTAATTCAGCATCACTGATTTCTCCTAGGTGGAGGGGATCCTATGATTTAAAGACAGTTAGATCCTGCCACACCTTGCTCCCATTGGGCTAACTAGCCAACTAGCACCCTTGAAGGAGGTGCCTTCATGCAGTACTGGGAATTAGCCCTGCCCTCATTATCCTAGCAATATACAAGTAAAAGCTCCCCCCCCAAATACAGAGTATATCAGCAAGCGTGAAGGTGCCACAAAATAAACCACTGGGAAAGCTTCAGAGGTCGCCACTGTTGCAGGTGCTTTAATTACAGAGAAATCAATTGAGGAATCTTTTGTACCTCCAGAGTTCTTAGAAATAACTGAGGCATTATCCTCAAACATGGCAGCTAATCTTTGATGAGTTTAGAAGAAGAATCCGCATTTATATAGCGCTTTTCATACACAGTGTATCCCAAAAGCGCTTTATAAGCAATGTTAGACTGGTAGTGAAGTGATGGTGTGTAGTGATGGCCATGTCACAGATCAGCACCCACACGCGAGCCTGGACAGTTGCATGAACCAGTTTTATGGGAAAGGAATATTGACCAGGACACTGGAAATATCCCCTACTCCTTGTGAAGAGTGCCTTGGGATCTTATCTGTGTCAATCTTCACCATTCATCACAGATGGGTACTGGCCGGAGATCAGGACCCGCGGGGGACTCTTTTTTTTTTTTTTTTTTTTAAAAGGATAGGCGGAGTCGACGCAGCATCGGCGCCGCCCTCGAGGCCGACGTACTACGTGGTGCTCGAGGATTAGCCGTTAAGCTGTGTCGACTCCACCTGCCTACCAGTTCTTCGTCTCCCGGCGTCGAGGTCACCTCGTGGGAAGCCACTAAAGAAGTTTTTTGACTGTGTTAGGCCTTAGCCTTCGAATTTGTGCATTTGAGTCCATCGGTCTGCTAGTTCTGGGTTCTGCCTCCACTCAACGTCGCCGGTAAGATCTTTCCTTTTATTTTACAATATAGCGACGTCGAGTCTATTTTTGGTGATTTTTTCCGCAGGTCATGTTGCGGTTGGAGGGCAAGAAACTTTCCAAGGTGGGGCGGCCCCCTATGCGTCGGTGCCCATGCGGCTGCAAGTACTCCGTTACCGACCAGCATGACCGGTGTCTCGGCGTGTCTTGGGCAGCTTCACGACATGGATTGATGCGCGCCTGCTTCTCCATGGACTTGGCGGCGTCAAAGTAGGCGACTCTGCCCGACTTTCAGGGGTAGGGTTACTTTTCGTCCAGATAACCGGCGCTCTCGGCCTTTCCTCCAGGTCCCCTCCCGGTTCTGCTCTGGACCGAGGAGGAGGGAGCCTCAGCTTCTTGCAGTCTAGCCTTGGCCAAGGCTCCTCCCTTGGCGCAGGAGGCCCGTCCCACTTCCTCCCGGGAGCGGGCGGGAGGCGCCGTTATGGCAATCACCCCTTTGGGGTTGAAGGCTCCCCCGGTGTCGCTCCCTCGGTCCGGAAGGCCCGGGTTGACGCCGTCGGTGCCGTGGGCTGTGTCGGCGCCGACGACGGCGCCGACTCATCTCTCAGCGCCGTGGGCTTTGTCAACGCCGTTTGCGGCGCCGACGCTGCTCTTGGCGCCGTGACCCTAGATTCGGCGTCGCCTTCTGCTGTGTCTCGCCTCGGCACCGTCCTCAAGCACCGAGGTTGAGCATGGCGCCGTGAGAACCTTCAGGCCGTCTGCGGCGCCATCCTCGGCGCCGTTGGTGCTCTCGGTGCCGTTCGCGTACCGAAGAGCCCTGGTGCCGTGCTCAGCGCCAGAATCCCTTCCAGAGCCGTCGTGCTAGCCGTTCCTTAGTTGCCGTTCGTGCCGAAATTATAAGCGGCGTCATGGCGCGCGAGGCATGCTGAGTTGCTGTCGGCGCCGTCTCTGTTCCTGGTACCACCCGGTGCCAGTGGACTTGACGGCGCTGCGGCTGGCCCTGGCTCAGGACCTTTGGCCCGAGCTGCCCTGCCGCCTTCTGTCAGCCCCGCTTGCGGGGCTGTGGAGGGCGCGGGGGCCGCCTCGGCCACTGCTTTGGCTTCCGGGCCTCTCGGTAAGGTCGCCTTTCCTCGCCCTCCTACCGTTTGGCTTAGGGCCTCGGACTCTACCTCGTCGGAGTCGGGCTCGGAGTCGAGCGAGCAGTCACACCCTTCGGGGTTGTCTGCAGAGGAGAACGAGCCGGTGGTCTCGATGATGCATGACCAACTCCTTCTGAGGCATCAGGTTATCCGAGGTTGGGGTCAGTGGTACTGACCAGCAGGCTATGGTGCGAGCCACCATTGCCATGCAACCTGGCCTTGAAGGGTTCCTTGACCCCTTGGCGGTGGTACCGCCTCCCGTAGTGTGTCTTGATCGCCCAACTTTGGGGCCCATCGGGAAGCCTATGGGAGGGGAGGGTGCTGCTCCCTGGGTCTCCCCTTCGGGGGCAGCCCAGAGCTGCCAGCTGCCTAGGTTGGCCCTCTCGAGGACCAGGACCCTCTCGGACTCTGAGGGGTCGAGGGTTGTGGGGTCGGCGCGTCGGCCTTTCCTCTGGGATCCACCCTGGCCCTGGACGAAGCCGTAGTGCGGACTTCCACCCTTCCCCTCCGGTTCCTTGAGGGGTCCCATTCTTGGAGGCAGGGGACCATCCTTCTGGATCTATCGCCCGATAGCCTCACTGGGGGATTCTTCTGGGAGCAGCCTAGGCAGTACCAACATGGTTGTACAGCTGTCAGCTTCGGAGTCTTCGGGACACCCTCCTCGGGTGTCCATGATCCGCTCTAGCCCTGGCAGAGGTCAGCCGACTTCTTCTCTCGCTCTGCCCTATCCCTCTGCGCATTCTCCGCATCCCAGGCATTCTTGGTCCTTGGCCCTCTCACCTGGGAACAGTTCAGAGCGGTAGCTGCTCAGTTCCCTGCCTACGTTAGGGGCCATGGACATGGGTTTTCAACCTCCCCAGCAACCACCCTCGGGCGTGGTGACCTCCAGCTCCTCATCCCCTCTTCTGGAGAGGAACCATCTGTCCATATCTCTCCTGTCGCTGATCTCTCCGGTATCAGCGCTTCCTCGTGAGGATGTTGGAGGACCTTCACCTTTCTCCCCATCAGTCAGCAATCCTGAGCATGCGGCGCCGCCTTTCTGGCGACCCAGTGCAGCCACCCTTGTGGTGCCGCCCTGGCCTACTCCCTTTGGGGCGTCCATGCATTTCTGGCAGAGGCCCTTCTCGGGTTCCTGCCCCAAGGGACCTCAGCCAGAGGTATTGCGCTCCCCAGAGTCTCAGGTTCTATGCCTCATCCACAGTCCAGATTGACGCACCTGGACACTCCTGGCGAGCTTCGTGCCCTCCACGTGACCGGCCCCCAGATCAGGACTCTTCGGATTTTGATTTCTGGGGAGGAGGACTTTCTACACGGCACGGTTGCTTCTGTCCATCTCCGCTCATCAGGCCCACTATGCAGCCTACAACAGGTTCTTGTGGTCAGCGCTGGGTCAGATCCTAGCTGCTTTGCCTGACTTGGAACAAACCAGGCAAGCCATCGCACTCTCTGCACGTGGCCTGGAGCTAGCAAGGCACCAAGCAAGGGCATCTTTCGGCGCCAGTGAGGGTAGCTACCAGGGGATCGGCGTGGCTTCAGTTTCGGTTGTCACCCTTGGCCGGCATAGGGTGATTTGCTCTGCTCACCAGGAACCTATCTCTTTCCGTGAGGCGAGGCGGCGTTTGTCGGGGCAAATTCCTTCCCCCTCCGGGGGGAACCCGTCTCGCTTTCCCCACTCTCGGGCCTCCTCAGGCCCAGAAAGTTCCCCCCCCTTAGTGTGCCACCTACTGAGGGCTAAAGGACACTGTCCCTTAGGGTGCAATTAATCAACCCCCTTCGGGGGGTTTGGTACTCACCCATCTGTGATGAATGGTGAAGATTGACACAGATAAGATATAGAAATTACGTACCTACCGTAATTATGATCTTTCTGTGTATCTTCATCATTCATCACAATCACTCATCCATCCCCTGGGGCTCCAGTCTCTGGATCCTCCTCCCTCTGTGCCTACCCTCTTTTTGAGCGGGGTAAAGTGGGAGACACTGGGGTAGTTTTCTTCCTAGAGGGTACAGTTCGAGGTGGCACTTCTTCTCTACTACATATCTTCACCCTCACGGGGTGAGGCTGGTAGTTGCCCTCCTTCTGTTATCCATCTAATTTAAAAAAAAAAAAAAGAACTCCTTTTTTCACCAAATATCTTTACAGAGAGTACTGAGTCCCTGTACCTGTCCTTCTCCAGAATAGCCGACTCTGCTTTTGGGGTGTGCCAGTTATTCTGTGCCTTGAATTCTGGCAAATGAGCTTTCTACTCCCTGCAGTTCCTATACAGTCTGGTGGCGGACAAGGGTCCTGGATCCTGTTACCTCTCACTCTCTCTCCCTAAATTTCTCTCTCCCCCTCCCTCTATTCTTCCTTTTCCAGAGATTGGGGCCCCTACCCAATCCCCTTAGTCTTAATTCTTCTATGCTGTCCTCTCAGTCGTTATTTCACCTTTTAGTTCAGTTTTTCTCTTCCTTTTTCTGTCCCTTGGACTCTATTGTCCCACCCTCCATCCCTTCCTCTTACCTCTCTGGCGACTCAGAACTGGTAGGCAGGCGGAGTCGACACAGCTTAACGGCTAATCCTCGAGTGCCACGTAGTACGTCGGCCTCGAGGGCGGCGCCGATGCTGCATCGACTCCGCCAATCCTTTTAAAAAAAAAGGCTCCCGCAGGTCCTGATCTCCGGCCAGTACCCATCTGTGATGAATGGTGAAGATACACAGAAAGATCATAATTATGGTAGGTACGTCATTTCTATTTCTTTTACTTCCATCTGGACACCCACCAGGACAGCACCAGGATGGGTAGAAGGGACCTCAGTTTAACGTCTCATCTGAAGGACAGCACACCCCAGCAATACAGCACCCCCCCAATACTGCACTCAGGTGCTAGCATTTTAGGTACAAGTCCAATCCTGGTGTGGGACAAGAACCCATGACCCTCTGGTCCAGAGGCGGATCTGCTACTAACTGAGCCACCCTGACATCTTATGCATTCTAGAAGCTGCTCAACATCAAAGAATAAATGAGTATTCCTGCAAGGATAGTAAAGGTACCACAAAATGTTTCTGTCAGGAATCCTGTTGGCGCAATGCTATTGGCTGTCATGGTACCTTCAGTATCCTAGGGTTGCACTTAGTCATACATGTGATGATATAAATCTATGCAGGAGGGAGGTTTTGTGAAGTTAGGTGGGAGATTGGCTTTTTAGGAGGGAGAAAGTACCCAGCCACCCACCTCGTGGATGTGCTACATTTCCCCGCACAACCATTAACGTCTCTCCACCCACCCACCCCGCAGATCTCCATTGTTCCCCACACAGGCATAGCACAGGACAGGTTGCACCACCTGCAGCAAAGCCCGGACCCTTCAGCCCACTGAAGCAAAGCACAGGTTGCTGTTTGAGTGCAGCACTCCCGTTGCTGCCCGCCCCAAACAATGCAGCAACAGGAAGACAGGGAGCAGGCGGTAGAACACCTGAGAGACCCAGGAGAGAGGTGAAGTCAAGAGGACGGCAGTGGTGTCAGGTACTGAGCAAGCGCAAATACAGATTTTTTGTGACTGAACCGAGATTTGCTTCCCGCGCGGGGCGGAGTTTGGTTAAAAAAACCGGAATCTCCCGGCCGAAATGGGAGACATCACATGTATGCTTAGTGTTTCTCACATTTAAGTCCATTTTCCTATATATTTACTATGGTAGACTCCTTGCCACCATGGATCACCACTGTAGTGAAATTCACGTGACAAAACAAAAGTGAGGAGATGCTCTCTGGATTCACACTCACAATCTCTTGTTTATGAGGCTGTAGACCTTTCCAGTACACCACAAATGTGGCACAGCAAGCTGGGCTCTTTAGCTGTAGAGGTTAAAACCGCGGTGGATAGGGCAGAGACACATTGATGGACGCACAACAGTCAAAAGTGTGGCAGTTCCTGACAGAACAATTTCTTAACAGGAAAATCTTGTGATACCTTTACTATCCTACCATGTTCCCCTGCAGTCGAACTCTACCCTTAGCTGGTTCCATAATAGAAAATGTCCCTCCCAACTTCAAAACCTAGCTCTTTAAAGATAAAAAATCTTTTTGTCTGTTACCGTGATGTGAAGCAGGCATCTTTCGAACATTTTAAATTTTATGTCCTTATACTGAGTATTTTCTAGTAGTTTTACAATCTTCATGAGTAAGTATCCGTTTCAAATGCCAAAACACAGAAGATAGTTGAAATTTTCACAGGTTTGGCTTCTCGTCTCATTCTCAGCATTTTGAGTTTTGCCATTTTGTTTGTTTCGTTCACTGAGTATTTAGTAGACTTTTTACTACGTGAGGGCAAATTTTCCTTTGGCAGTGCCAAAGCATTAATGAAAATATCCTTCAGATCAGCACAGGTAGGAAATTGTTTTTCAGTGTTATTAGGTATTCCAAGAAAACAAACATTTCTGTGACGAACTGTATATTCCAACATTTCTAGTTTCTTCCTCAGAGCGGTGCAGTCACTGTATTTACTGAACTAAGGCATCACAAGAAAGTACCTTTGCTGACACACTGTCTGTGCTTGATGTAGTCTCCTTTACTGCAGCTTTTAGACTTTCTAGCTTGGTTTGGTGGTTAGAGACATCTGACTTGAGACTCACAGTTCTTGCAACTAACTTACCCACTTGTTCATTGGAGTTAAGGCATACTACGTGTAGTCTCTGTACTGTGACCCCAAGTTCAAAAAATAATTGCATTTTGGCTGCAGAAATTGCAGTAACTTGGGTTGAGGGTAAAATAGGATTTGTATCTGTGGCACTCAGGTTGGCATTGGTAGGAGACGCCGCGGCCATCTTCCTGACCCCCATTTGTCCTGTGTCAGCTGTCCCTCGAGATACACATTTTTCCATTGGTCCAGCCTCACATGATAAAGACCTTTCTTTTTGTTTGGCCTGTAGTCACTCAAGTTTTCTCCTCTTCTTAGTCTTTTTTTTTTTATGATACAGAAATAGGCTCAGGCTGTATTATGCCTCGGAAAAGCTGTGACCATCTTTCAGAGCAGACCTGGGCAGCTCCCTTCACAGTGTCATCTTGCTCCCATTTGTTTAATTCAGTCATCTGTTTGGTGCTAAAGTGTATGCTTTTTGTTACATCCTATATGGGTGAGCACTACTATTTTTATTATGTCATCTTATTAAGTGTGCCACTTAACGCCCAGTCCTACAGCCCTCTACCTTCAGTGGTACCCCAGCTAGGCTCTTTCTGCCCCACTACATTTGTGATGCATTATACTATTGGTTATGTTATGTCTTGTTACAAATCAGCCTAGGGGAAGTCCTATACCCCCATGTTGCCCCTGGGCCTGTATGTACCCTATGCTATTTGACCCACTGTTGTTGCATATATGCTAATCCCTATGCTTTGTACTACTGCTTTAAAAACCCTTGTTGTTTTATTCCACTGTTGGAGCACACTGCTCCAGGTTTGTAATGTTGACTATGTATTTCTCTCATGTATACCTTGTAATTCTCCCGGGTCGCATCTGAAAATAGGCACTAGCTGTCTAGTGTGCTTACCCGGTTACCAAAAGCAAATAAATATATAAGTCATCTTTTTTGTACTGAAGCTGCTAAAGTTAATGCTTTTTTGCTACACCCTGTCTGAGTGAGCACTCCTTTTTGCACTCACTGTAGCATTATAGGTGGGGCTGATACATAGATACATAGACAGTGTCGGTAGATAAGGGCCTATGGCCCACCCAGTCTGCCCATTTGAGCTTGTAAGTTCAGTTTATGTTTTCCTAGAAGTCTGTTGCCCCTTACCCCTGACCTCCAGAATTCCTTTATGTCTATCCCATGCATTCTTAAATCCTGTGATTATTTCAGCCCCCACCACTTCCTCTGGCAGGGTGTTCCACTTGTCCACCACCCGTTCTGTGAAGAAATTCTTCCTCACGTTTTCTTCCGAATCGTCCTCCCTCCAACTTCATCCCATCTTCATCTTCATCTGTTGCTAGCCTTGCTTGTAGAGCAGAAAGCAGCTAAGTAAAAGAAGCTACATTTTCTTATTAATTTAACACTTATATCTTAGCAGGAGTCAGTGTCTGTTGAGATTAAGCAAACATATACTTTATTAGAAGTAGAAGGGGTCTTATTTAGGGTTTAAAAAAGGAAAGAAAATAAAGAAAGTCAGTGTGTGTTCTGTGCTGGGAAGGGTTCTGTATCAGTTTACTTTGCTAAACCAGTAGGAGGAAGGAGAGCTTAATTGGGGGTGTGGCTTAGACACTATAAAAGCAGGTGACTCAAATTACAACTTCCTGTTGCTAGCCTTGCTTGTAGAGCAGAAAGCAGCTAAGTAAAAGAAGCTACATTTTCTTATTAATTTAACACTTGTATCTTAGCAGGAGTCAGTGTCTGTTGAGATTAAGCAAACAGATACTTTATTAGAAGTAGAAGGGGTCTCATTTAGGGTTTAAAAAGGAAGAAAATGAAAGTCAGTGTGTGTTCTGTGCTGGGAAGGGTTCTGTATCAGTTTACTTTGCTAAACCAGTAGGAGAGAGAGAGAGAGAGCTTAATTGGGGTGTGGCTTAGACACTATAAAAGCAGGTAACTCAAATTACAACTTCCTGTTGCTAGCCTTTTTCTTACTAATTGCCCTCCATCCCACCACCTAAGCCAGTTCTACTTTTATAGCCACTGGATTTGACTGTCAACAGGAACTTCCTGTTTGGCAGTAGGAAGGAAGGATCACAGAGAAACATTGGTTTGTCAACCTAAAGGAAAAAGTAGCTCACTCCCCCAGCTGCTGGTGGTCTGACACTGAGCAAGGAAGAAGGAGGCTACTGAAGAATATAGGAAGTGACTATCCCAGAACAGGAAGGGTGAGAGTTATAAGGAGAGGAGAGATTAAGCATACAGAGAAACAGGAGAGGGGGTACAAAATAAGACATGATAGGAGTGGTGCAGTGCAATGGCTGTGGGGCAGCAGTGTTCCGGGAGACATTCTGGAGGCTGCGATGCTGCCCTATTTGCAGGCACCTCTCTGGTCTGAGGGAGGAGGTTGCCCATCTCCAGGCTGACCTGGCTAGGATTCGTGAAACCTCCTCCCCCACCCAGGGACCACCAGGGCCAATGCCACTACCTCAGAGGTTGCCAAGAAAGAGGAGAGGCTGGACCAGGGTGGGCTCAGGGAGGGAGAGGGTGGTGGAACAGAGTTGCATCCCTCCAGCTGTACCTCTCCATAATTCATTCGCTCTTCTGGTGGATAGTGGTTCCTCTACGGAGGCACCTGCAGTGGAGACCAAGGAGGATGCTGGGAACCTTCACAAAGGAGACCCACAGGAGGGTGGCATGAGACCCCACAGGGGAAGGAAACAACTCCTGGTGGGGGACTCAATCATTAGGGGGGTAGAAATGGGGGAGGAAGGGGAGAGGGAGGTAAGGTGCCTGCCTGGCGCCACGGCTTGGAGGGACAGGAAGCGAATCCTCAGGATCATGGGAGCAGCTGCACGAGGGAGGGAGCTGGATGTCATTGTCCACCTAGGGACAAATGACCTGGCTAGGAATGGGATCAAAGCAGTGCAAGAGGAGTTTGTAGAGTTGGGGAAGGGCCTTAGACAAGTAGCGCATACAGTAACCTTCTCGGAGGTGCTGCCTGTCTATGGCAAGGGTGATGCTAGGGTACTCCTCACCAGGGAATTCAATGAATGGTTGAAACACTGGTGTGGAGCTCAGGGTTTTGGCTTCATTGGGGACTGGAGAGCCACCTGGAGGGATGCAGACCTATACTGGTGCGATGGTCTGCATCTGTCCAGGGGGGGAACCAGGATCCTAGGTGAGAGGTTTAAATGCTTCATTGGCAAGCATTTAAACTAGCCAAGGGGGGAGGCACTGAAAAGGAGCCAGGAAATCCCAGCCTCCCCCCACAAACAACAGTAATTAGTGAGGTAAACACCAAGGTAGAGAAGTCATTAGGGAGTAGGACAGAAGTAAATGTTAAAAAAGGCAAAGGCAGTAGAGACAGGAATGGGGCTAGAGGGGGTAAGACCATCAAAAAGTGGAGGGTGATGAGTACCAATGCCCGTAGTCTGTGTAACAAGCTCTCTGAACTAGTGGCCTTGATGGAAGAGGGTTGCCTGGATATTGTGGCAGTCACAGAAACATGGTACACAGAGAACCATGACTGGGATGTCAACATGCACGGATACACAATCTACAGGAGGGACAGGGAGGGTAAAGAGGAGGTAGCTCTTTATGTAAAGGAAGGGATCAAAGCAACAGAACTAAAGAGTAAACAGGGAGCAGATGAGACACTCTGGGTCACCCTGGAGACAGGAAATGGCACCACAATCCCATGGGGGTTGTATACAGACCCCCATCTCAGGGGAGGAATGGACAAGGAAATGATAGAAGGCTTCCTAGAATGGCAGAAAAGGGGAGATATTGTTGATGAGGACCTGGATATGCCAGATGTTAACTGGAGCACCTTTGCTGCAGGGACATCCAAGAGCAGGGGTCATTCTTGATGCCCTACAGGGGCATGCCTCAGACAGCTAGTATTGGAACCCACTCAGGAGGGGAACAATCTTAGACCTGGTACTCTCAAATGGGGATGGAGAAAAGAATCTCAGATTTAGTAGTGGGTATCCATCTGGGAACAAGTGACCACCAACAGTGTGGTTCACGATAAACACAGCCATACAATCAACCCATACAAAAGCAAAGAGTATTGGACTTTAGGAGGCGGACTTTGGGAAAATGAGAGAGTGCCTCAGAAAAGCACTAGCAAACAGGCAAGAAGGAGGGGTGGAGGAACAATGGAGAGTAATCAAAACAGCCATCACAGAGGCAACAAGCCTTTGTGTAAAGCAAATCAACAAAACACAACGAAGGAAAAAAACGCTATGGTTCTCAAAAGAGGTGGCATTGAAGGTTAAGGAGAAAAGGATAGTATTCAGGAAATATAAGGAAACACAGAAGGAGAAGGACCAAGAACTTTATCAGTTAAAGCAAAAAGAGCCTGGGAAGGCAGTCAGAATAGCAAAGGTCCAAACCGAGGAAAGGATAGCCAACTCTGTTAAGAAGGGGGATAAGACCTTTTATAGGTACATTAGGGAGCGAAGAAAGACCAAAGGAGGGATACTGAGGCTTAATAAAGGGGAAGGAATGTGGGTGAGGGTGACAATGAAAAGCAGGGATACTGAGCGAATATTTCTGCTCCAGTATTCACAAAGGAAGAGGAGGGGAGGTACCTAAACCAAACAAGAGAAACACTCTGAAGGCGAGGTCGATACCAGTCCATTTACAGAAGAAAGGGTTCTGAAAGAACTAATAAAATTGAAGGTGGACAAAGCAATGGGGTCTGATGGGATTCACCCAAGAATTCTAAAAGAACTAAGGTAGAACTAATGACACCGCTGACTACTCTCTTTAACAAATCATGGGGAGGATGGGGTGGTACCTGAGGACTGGAGGAGGCAGATGTAGTTCCTCTTTACAAAGTGGGAGCAGGACAGAGGCAGGAAACTAGAGACCAGTCAGTTTGACCTCAGTGGTAGGAAAATGATGGAATCACTTCTGAAGAAAAGAATTGTTGAGTACCTAGAGGCCAGTGGGGCACAGGACCCAAGGCAGCATGGATTCACGATGGGAAGGTCATGTCAGGCAGAATCTAATAGATTTCTTTGACTGGGTGACCAAAGTAGTAGACCAGGGAGGGGCTGTGGACATGGCTTACCTAGATTTTAGCAAGGCATTTGATACAGTCCCACACAAAAGATTAATGCACAAGTTAGCCAGCCTTGGAGTGGGTCCCAAGGTGGTAGCCTGGATAAAAAATTGGCTAGACAACAGGACGCTAAGGGTAGTAGTAAATGGAGTCCACAGTGAAGAAAGGAGGGTTACTAGCGGGGTACCGCGGGGTTCAGTACTGGCACCGGTCCTTTTTAATGTCTTTATATGTGACATTGCAGAGGAACTGGAAGGAAAAGTATGTCTCTTTGCAGATGACACAAATATCTGCAACAGGGTTGATACACCAGATGGAGTGGAAAGGATGAGAAGGGACTTGGCAAGGTTGGAGGAATGGTCAAATGTATGGCATCTCAGATTCAATGCAAAGAAGTGCAAGGTAATGCACCTGGGAAACAAAAACCCAGGGCAAGAGTACACAATGGGGGGTGAGATACTGACAACCGTAAAAATGGAAAGGGACCTGTGGGTAGTTATATCAGATGACCTAAAGGTGGGCAAGCAATGTGAGAAGGCAGTAAGGAAGGCTGGGGGGATACTGGGATACATAGGGAGAGTCATCAATAGTAGAAAACAGGAAGTTGTTATCCCTCTGTACAGACAGTTGGTGAGACCCCATCTGGAGTACTGTGTGCAGTTCTGGAGACCCCATCTCTGCAAAGACATAGACAGAGTGGAGGCTGTCCAGAGGGGCAACCAAAATGGTGCAGGGTCTGCACCAGAAGACATACGAAGAAAGACTAAAGGAGCTTAATATGTATACCCTTGAGGAAAAGAGGAGGAGAGGGACATGATAGAAACTTTCAAGTACCTCAAGGGAATCAACAAAGTCAAGAGGGTGGCATCTTTCAGAAAGAGATGTGCAAGAACAAAGGGCACAATTTGAAGATAGAGAGACGGCTCAGAGGTAACACGAGAATATTTTTCACAGAGAGGTTGTGGATGCATGGAACAGCCTCCCTGAGGAGGTCGTGGAGTCAAGAACAGTGGGGGAATTCAAGAATGCATGGGACAGACATAAGGCAGTCCTAGTGGGGGGTAGGAGGAAGTAAGCTGTTGGTAATTAGGATCTGCAGCTTATCTGTTAGGTAGGAAAATGGGCAGACTAGGTGGGCCAAGCGGTCCTTATCTGCCGTCAAATTCTATGTTTCTATGCCCTCTAGTCCTGGAACATCTTTTTCACTTAAAAATAGCGTATTCCTGCACTCTGTTCCTCCCTGTAAGATACTTGTATGTCTCTATCATATCCCCTCTCTCCCTCCTCTCCTCCAGGGAGTACATATTCAGTTCCTTCAACCTGTCCTCATTGGACTTGTGATACAATCCATGTACCATCTTTGTTGCCCTCCTCTGAGCCTTCTCTACCCTGTCTATGTCCTTACATAGGTAAGGTCTCCAGAACTGTACACTGTACTCCAGGTGGGGCCTCATTAGTGTCTTGTATAGTGGAATTATGACCTCCCTTTTCCTGCTGATGATGCCCCTGCCTGTGCATCCCAGCATCCTATTTGCTTTACCTGCTGCCTTGTCACACTTGTTTCCCTACCTTGAAGTCATCAGAGATGATAACCCCAAGATCCCTTTCCTGCTTGGTGCATGCTATATCCTCACCCCCAACTGATATATTGTGCCAGGGTTTTTGCACTATGCATTATCTTGCACTTCTTTGCATTGAATTTCAACTGCCAAACCCTGACCATTCTTCAAGTTTCTGCAGGTCCCTTCTCATTCTGTCTATACCCTCTGGTGTGTCTACTCTGTTACAGAGCTTTGTGTCATCAGCGAACAGTGAAATTCTGCCTTCTAGGACCTGCGCAATGTCACTGATGAAGATGTTAAATGGGACCGGTCCCAACACACTGATCCCTGTGGTACCCCACTGGTCACTCTTCCCTCTGTGGAATGACAGCCATTTACCACCACCCTCTTTGTCCTGCCGCCCAGCCAGTTACCTACCCACCACACTACTGTCCTGCCCACACCCATATTTCCCCAGTCTGTGTAATAGTCTTCTATGTGGCACAGTGTCAAAGGCCTTGCTGAAGTCCAGATAGGCCATGTCCACTGCCCTCCCCTGATCCACCTCCCTAGTCACCCAGTCAAAAAATTCAATGAGGTTGGTCTGACATGACCTCCTCCTGGTGAAACCATGCTGCTTTGGGTCCTGTAGTCCATTGACAACCAGATGTTCCACCAATCTCTCCTTCAGTAGTGCTTCCATGATCTTCCCCACTACCGAGGTGAGGCTGACTGGTCTATAGTTCCCACTTCCTCTTTGTTCCCACTTTTGTATAAGGGACTACATCTGCTGTCCTCCAGTCTTTGGGCACCTCCACTGTTTCCAGTGATCGGCTTAAACAGGATAGCCAGAGGTTCAGCCACCACCTCTCTTAGTTCTTTAAGGACCTCTGGGTGCACCCCATCTGGCCCCATTGCTTTATCAACTCTTATTACTTCCAGTTCCTTCAGGACCCTTTCTCGTGTAAAGGGACTTGTGTCCATTCTGCACCATTCTCAGCCCTTGTACTTCCTTCAGACCCATTACCTTCCTCTTCCTCAGTAAAGACTGAGCAGAAATACCTGTTCAGATATGTCAGCTTTACTGTTGTCATCCTCCATATTCCCATCCTCCCCTTCAGTCTCACTATCCTCCCTCCCTTTGCCTTTCTTTTTCACTTATGTACCTGTAAAGGTTTTGTCCCCTCTACCCACTGATTTTGCAATGTGTTCTTCTGTCTGAGCTTTGGCTTCCCTTACTGACCTCCCTGCCTCCCTTTGCTTCTCCTGGTACTTCTCTCCCTGTCCCCTTCTGCCTGTGTCTTTTTGTATTGCCTGAATGGAATCTTTTTGGCTTTCACTTTCTTTACTACCTCTTTGGAAAACCATAATGGTATCCTCTTCCTTTTCCTCTTGCTAACCTGCTTAATGCATAATTGTGTTGCTCTTGTAATCCCCATTTTAAATACTGCCCACTGTTCCTCAACCCCTGATTCCTGCCCTATTCCCCTTAATGCCTCTTTCAAGTATCTCCCCATTTTCCCAAAGTCTGCCCCCACTAAAATCCAGGATACGTGTTTTTGTGTGGTTTGGTTCTGCTCTTTCTGTGATTTCAAACCACAATGACTGGTGGTTACTGTTCCCCAGGTGCTCCCCCACTGTTACCCCCATCACACTGTCCCTGTTTGTGAGCACAAGGTCCAGTGTTGCCTTCTGCCAAGTTGGTTCCACGACCAGTTGCTTGAGGAAGGCACCCTGAAGGGAGTCCAGGATAAATCTGCTCCTCAGTTGATGCTGCTGCTGGATGCTCCAGTCCACGTCTGGAATATTGAAGTCTCCAACCAGTACTACCTCACCCTTGTCTGCCATCCTTTGGATGGCTAGCATCAGCTCCCTATCTATTTCTTCCTCCTTGGCTGGTGGTCTGTAGACCACACCTGTGCGGATGGCTGGCCCCATTTTCCTTTCCAGCTTAACCCACAGTATCTCTCCCCCATTTTGTTCCTCCTGGATCACTGTGGCCCTTATGTCTTTTTTCACATACAGTGTCACTCCTCCTCCCTTCCTACCTGCCCTGTCTCTTCTGAATATGTTGTAGCCAGGTATGGCCATCTCCCAGTCATGGTTATTATTACACCAGGTTTCAGTGATGGCCACAATGTCCAGGTCTGACTGCACCATGACAGCCTCAAGATTTTCCATATTGCTGCTAAGGCTCCTGGCATTGGCACACATGGCTTTCCATGATTTGACCTCCTAGACTGTTTAGCTGTTCTGCTCCAGCCCTTCCTTGGTTGTCCTTTATCCCTGGTTCTCCTTGCTGTCTGCCCTTCTGCTGAATTTTGCCCCTTTTCTGCCTATCCACCTCTTGGGTGCTAATCTCCATCTTTTGCACACTGCTTTGTAGAGATAGCCACTCCTCCGGTTCACTGGTTCCACTGCTAGCTGTGGGGGGTGAGCAAGTAGGTACCCTCCTTGCTGGCCTGCCACCCCCCTTTGCTAGTTTAAATGCTTGTCAATGTAGCATTTAAACTTATCATTGAGTGCTTGGATTCCCCTCCAGGATGGATGCAGGCCATCAGGCCTGAACAAACCTCCATCCTCCAGGTGGGTCCCCAGTCACCAATGAATCAAACCCTTCCTCACAGCACCAGTTCTTCAACCATGAGTTAAAGTTCCTGGTGCATGCACCTATGCTGTCCCTTGCCTCTCACAGGTAGTACTTCTGAGAAAGTGACAGAAGTAGCTACTTGCTTGAGACCCTCCCCAATTTCAAACTCTTCCTGAACTTCCTTTGGCTACCCATTTGCCAGGTCATTAGTACCTAGGTGGATAATGACATCCAGCTCACCCTCCCGTCTTGCCTTCCCAGTGATCCCCAGGATCTTCCTTCTATCCCTCCATGCCGTGGCCCCTGGTGATACCTCACCTCCTGTCCTCCCCTCCTGTGTTCCTAGCTGGATCCCTCTTATGATGGAGTCCCCCACCAGGATTCGCTTCCTCCTCCTCTGGGGTCCACTCTTCTCCCCGCTGAGGTCACCTCCTTGGCTAACCTCCACATCATTTCCTTCCACTTCTCTGGGTACCTCTGTTTGGTTGTCCCGTTTGCCAGTGAGGCATATGAGTTATTGAGTGGAATAGGATCTGGGATGTGCCTCTGCCTGACCGCTCTAACCCTCCCTGAGACCACTGTCATCCAAGTGCTCCTCGTTCTCGGCATCCTTTGAGTCAGTTGCATTGGACTGAGTGGTCTCTGGATAGGGATGATGGTACTCCTGACCCAGTTTACTTCCACTCTGAGTCTGGCTACCTCATCCCACAGTCCAGAGAGATGCATGCAGATAGGGCAGCACCTCTGTGTCCAGAAGGTCTGCCTGAATATGGCTGCCCCACAGCCACTGCATTGCACCACTCTACACATTATACTGCAGTTATACTGCTATTCCACTACTTGTCTGTTACTGAAGCTCTCCTAGTTCCCTTTTAATTAATTTACTGTCCTAAAAATCCTGCCACTGATCCTCTGATACTTTTCTTTTTAAAAAAAGAAAATAAACTTATAAATAAATAAATGAGTCAAAACACTTGTCGTGCTGAAGGTGGGCTTCTTCCCCCTTATGCCCCTCCTACTCCACACCCCTTACTATCGCCTGTGTTTAGCTCCTGTCAATCAGATTTAACAGGGCATATAATTAAGAGTTGGGGGAGGAGGCGAAAATTTGCAGCAATTAAAGACAGCAAAGAAATACACCACCACTACGTTTAAATTTTCAACAGCCCAAAAACAATTCTAAGTAAAGACAGCAAAGAAATTACAGTGTCACTAAAACCCACAATCTAAGTTTAAAAGAACAAGCATTTGTCAATGCTGAATGTTTGCTTGCTGGCATTGGCAGTGGTAGTGTAGAAGTTACAGAGCTGCGTAATAGGAATGGCATTGAAGTATTGAACTGAAGCCAACCCCACCACCACCCCTCAGAGTGACAGGCATTGGGGTGTGCCTTTGGGTCGTCAGGCATAGCAGCGCCATTTCACCACACCACCCTGCAGACACTGACAAGTGTCACGGTGTGTCTTAGGGTCTTTGGCCCTTATCACCGTCCATCAAGAAATACGGTGAGATGGGTGCAGTATAGGAGAATGGGGTGAACTTTGGGGCCGAAGAGTCCGAGGCATACCTCGATGCCTCTCACTGGCTGCAGGGTGTGGAATGGTATGAGCATTACAGGCAAGAATCCCAAGTCACATTCCTGATGCCTGTCATTCTCTACAGGGTTGGGCGTTATGGTTGGAAACCCTAATACCTCAGGCATTCGTTGGTATTTTCACTCCAAATTTTCAACATGTTTTTTTTGTGACCCCCACCTCATGAACAGTGGCAATATCAGCTTGTTAGCCAAAAGCTGCTTATGCACAGCGACTACGGCATTTAGCACCACAGGTGCAAAAACATTCTGAACAGGATGTCAAAAATGACAGCTGTACTGTTCATGGGGAGGTGTAAAAAATGGCAATGTTGCAAATCTGCAGTAAAAATATTAAAAACTGGTGAAGTCCTGGCGTGCATAGAAACTGGGCATCGCACACCCGTAATGTAATTAGTTTGGGGATTTTTTACAGCAGATTGTCAACACAGGCATTTTGGGACCTCCGATCATGAACAGTGTCACTGTGATTTTCTTTATCTGTCCCAAACAATGATTTCCCACAGCGACCACGCATCTCTGCGCTGAAAGTGTGAAAACACATTTCGGCCATGTTCTGGAAAATGACAGCTGTACTGTTCATAAGGAAGTGTGGAAAAATGCCACTGGTGAAAATCTGGACTGAAAATATTACAAAGTCATGAATTCACAATGTGTGGGAAACTCATAATGCTCACTAGTAACACAGTCATTTTATGGACTTTTGTCACCAAATTTTCAACATAGCCATTTTAAGACCTCTGCTCATGAACAGTGTAACTGTGATTTTCTTAATCTATCTCAAACATTGCTCAGACATCGACTGCACCATTGTGCGCCATACGTGCGAAAACACATTTTAAGGCATATGTGAAAAATGGCAGCTGTACTGTTCATAAGGAAGTGTAATAAAATGGCAATATTGAAAATCTGGAGTGCAAATGTTGAAAATTCGCAAACTTACAGCGTGCATAGGAACTGCAATGCAGGCTACGTAAAACAGTCAATCTTCCCTTGTCAATCTTCACCATTCATTACTTCCTGGGTATGAAGCTGGGCGCGCGCTGCACCGCCCTCAGAGTGGCGTCATAGCGTCATGTAGGGGCGGCGTTAGTGGCGACCACTCCTCCTCCAACTCGGTTCTGTTTCTCCCGCTGTCGAGGCAGCACCTGTTTCGATGGAGCGAAAGTTTTCTACCTCGTAGTACCGACTCCTGTTTTTCCTTCGCTTTTCGGCGCCATTCCGGTAAGACTGTTCTTTTTCTATCATACGCGTCGGGTGTGTTTTCCTACTGTGTTTTATCCTTATTAGTTTCGCATGATGTCCGGTTCCGAGCTAAAGCGCTTCCGGCGAAGGCAGGCCGTGCCCTATCGTCAGTGCTCCTGTGGCGGCATTTCTCCGTCTCGGACGGCAGCGTTTGCCTTCCGTTGCCTGGGACCCAACCATGACATGGATTCATGCGACGCCTGTTTCTCGATGGACTGCCGTGTCCTTGAAGTCCGCGCGTTCAAGCTCGGCAAAGCCCCGCCGACCTTCGGGGGACAACGTCGCTCAAGGGATTCTCAGGTAAGGTCTCTAGGCCCTTCCCCCGGGTCCCCTCCCGGGCCTATACGGTCCGAGGAGGAGGGGGTCTCCTCGTCTTTTCTTGCCGAGGAGGAGGCCCCTTCTGCGGTGTCGGGGCGTCGTAGTCCCTCCCGGGCGCTGACGCCGACACGCCTCGGCAGTCACCTCCTCGGAGGTGCAGGCTCCCCGATGTCGAGGCCCTCGGCTCTTGGGCCCTGGCACAGGTGGACCCTCGGCGCCGCCTTCCAATGCTGTTTGGATCCCGGCACCGTTCGCGGTTGCCCGGCCGGTCTTGACACAGATTCCAGCGCCGTTTTGAGCGGCGCCCGGTGATCAAGCAGCGCTGTTGGCGGCGCCGCTTTGGGTCAGCGCCGTTCATGGCGCCCGATCGCTCAGCGGCACCGATAGTCATGCCAGCGCCGTCAGCGGTGCCGCCTCGCCTCCAGCGCCCGCTGGCGGCGCCGTGGAAATAATCTTGCCTCCTCGCAGCGCCGGGTCGGTTTCTGGCACGGGGCGGTGTCGTTTGTCCTACCCGGCGCCGTGGGGTTGGGGTCAGCCGGGCTGCTGCCAGCGTTGCGGCGGCGGCCCGCTGTTGAGTACCGGGGGCGTTCGCGGCGCCGTGGCCTCTGGGACCCCTGGGGTGGCCAGCATTGAGGTCCAGCTGGTCTCGTCTTCCTCGGAGGGACGATGACTCAGGCGTGGACCCATCCTGGCACCCCACTCTTGAGGTCTGGGTCCCCTGTGACTGCTAGAGGTACCAGGCGCCAGCGGCCTCCCTCTGTCCCCCTTCCGTCGTCTCCTGAGGGCTCCCCGGCTGGGGGTGGCCGGGGGTCCCAGGGGGCAGACGTGGGGGTGACGGAGGGGGAGGCTCCCCTCTCTGGAGGGCCGGTGACAGCTACCCCCAGGGTGCTGTTGCCCCCTCTGGGGACAGGGCAACGCTGCTGTCGAGGAGGAGGGCCCTCTCGGAGTCCGAGGGGTTGAGGGCAGAGGGTCTGGCTCTCGGTCTTCTGTGGCCACCTCGGGGGGGTGGCCAGGAGCCGTAGTGCAGAACCCCGCCCTTCCCTCCGGGGCTCTAGGGTGCCCTCCAGCGGTGTTCTTGCGGACTGCCCTTCTGGATCCATGCAGTCCCAGCGTCGTCACAGGGGAGGTTCTCCCCCTGGGCTCTTCTAGGCTCCGCTTCCCCAGAGTTCCGTTCTGCAGCCTGGTCTGTTGTCCGGGATCCCTCCAGCTAGGGCTCCGTTCCCCGGATTCCAGAGCCCTGGCAGAGAGCTGGTGCCTCCTCGGAGGTGCCCCTCTCCTATCTCTCTGCCTTCACCACCCCCGCTCCCAGGCCATGTCGGTCCTACGGGTCCGTTATCCTGGGAGCAGTTCAGAGGTTCTGCGGTGGCCTTCCCCTCATATGTTAGATACATGCATGAGCGGGTCTTTCGACTCTCCCCACCGCCGCAAGAGTCCTCTGGACATTCCAGCTCCCCATCATCCTCGTCTCCCTCCTCTGAGGGAGAGGAACCCCCTGCTCATCTTTCCTCCGATGCTGATTTCACGGAATATCAGCGTTTCCTTCGAGGATGGTGAGGATCTTGATTTCCTATGTTCGGAGACAATACCAAGCGGAGGCGAGAATTCCTTGGTGAATTCAGTGCCCAGCATTTGGTGGTACCTTCCTGGCCTATCCCTTCCAGGAGAGTCTATCCGATCCTGGCAGTCCCAGCGCTTCTTCTCCAGCCCCGGCTGACTGTCAGCGTGGTATTGTGCACCCTCAGAGTCTCTAGGTACCCTTCCCAACCCCCTTCTGGTTTGGTCTACCTAGACACTCCTTCGGCGCCGCTGCCTGGCACCACGACCGCCCACCGGATCGGACTCTCTCCAGTTCGACCGTTGGAGGCGAAGAGTGTTCTCTTCTTCTCATGCGGTTGCCTGTATCGCATCTCATCAGGCTCACCACGCTGCCTACAACCGGCATTTGTGGTCGATGATGTCCCAGCTGTTGGCATCAATGCCTGACACGGAGCAAACCAGACAAGCCGTTGCCCTCTCCGCGGTAGGCCTGGAGCTGGCAAGACACCAAGCAAGGGCATCTTACGACGCCAATGAGGTGGCTTCCAGGCTTGCGGGGACAGCGATCTGCATCAGGCGGACGGCATGGCTTCGTCTCTCTAGGTTGTCACCCCTGGCCCGGCGTAGGGTGATTCGCTCCGCCTTCCGGGGGACCCGTCTTTTCTCCTCTAGAGCTAGGAGACTTTTGCAGGGGCTCCCTCCGTCTCCTCATCCTCGGGAGGCACCTCCTAGCTCTTCTCCCACTTAGGCTTTCTGAATAAGCCAGGGTCTTCTCCTTCTGTTTCTCACCAACAGGAGGCTGGGGGTCTTGTTCCCTCAGGGTATTTTACCTCTCCCAGAGGAGCTTGGTACTCACCCAGGAAGTAATGAATGGTGAAGATTGACAAGGGAAGATATGAAATTACGTACCTACCGTAATTCTTGATCTTCTCTTGTATCTTCACCATTCATTACTCACCATCCCTACCATCCCCTCAGTGGCCTCCTCCTGTGGCTTCTCCACCTCCGTCTCCTTCCTCTCTCTGCAAAAAAAAAAAAAAAATATAAAAAGGAGGAAAATTACTCCAGTTTTCCCAAAAAAAAAAAAAATTTTTATATCTATATCCTTAAAGGGGGATCCTTATTTCTCCAGAAAAATTATTTACTCTAAGATTCTTGGGCCTTTTTCCTGGAATTGCGATATGGTGATCAGGCTGCACAACTATCTCTTGCCATACCTTCTGGCAGATACTTCTGGGTTTTAGCCTGACTCTGGCTATACAGTTTTGATCCTGCAATTCCCTGCTACCAGCTGTTAAGCCCTAGAATCTCACCCCCTTTATTCTTGCCTTGCAGAGCAAAGGAGCAGGCACAACTATTTTTCTTTAAAAAAAAAAAGAAAACTGAGGAACTCTCTCCGACTGCTATAAGGCAATCTCTAATTTAAGGTCATGCTCCTAAGCGGCAGGCTATGCTCTGTAAAAAAAAAAAAAAAAAAAAAAAATGGAAAAACAAGGGCGAAGAAAATCCTTCTTGTAATATTTTGATGATTGGTTTTCCCTTCTAGTGTCCTCCTGGACAGTTTTACAGAGAAGCAGTGCTGACCATGACCAATCTTCAGCAGCCTAAGCCTCTGGCCTGCCTTGGCAAGTCCGGCTGAGTTCCATTTCTATACCTATAAACGCCTGAAAGGCCTAGAGTTTCCATTTCTAAACCCTTGAGCAGCTCTCACATGCTGCCTGGGATTTATCCTTCCCTCCTCGGGTGTCCTCCAGTTAAAGGCCTTTCCTCGGCCAGGAGCCAGTGGGGATCAGGACCATGGCATGTTGAAGATGAGGACTATGCCCTCCTGAGTCTGTCTAGCGGGTTGGTGAACCTTCTCTTCAGCTCTATCACAGAGATTCTTGCTTCCCTGTTAATCGAGCCTTAAGCTATCAGCTAACTATGCTCGTTAGGCATGCTGGTCCCTTCAACATCCATCTTTCTTTCTCTTCTTCTTCTTCTTCTTTCTTCCTTATTACCTTCCTTCTCTCTCCTCCTAGAGTCGCCCAGGTAAGGAGGCCCTGCGGTCCCTAGGTTAGGGATACTCTTATCTCCTCTGTCCTTCCTCCATCGGCTTATTCCTTTTTCAGTTCATTCTTCCTTACTTTGCTATCCCTTGGCTATCTTGCCTCGCTATCTCTATCTCTATGCTTTCACTTTTTGCCTCTCCGGCTCACAGAACTGAGTTGGAGGAGGAGTCGGTCGCCACTAACGGCCGCCCCTCGCGCATGACTCATGACGTCACTCTCGAGGGCGGTGCCGTTAGTGCAAACTAAAAAAAAAGCTCCCGTGACGACTGCGCGCCTCCGGCTTACACCCAGGAAGTAATGAATGGTGAAGATACAAGAGAAGATCAAGAATTACGGTAGGTACGTAATTTTCATTTTTTAAGGATTTCTTTCACCAAATTTTCAACATAGCCATTTTAAGACCTCTGCTCATGAACAGTGTCACTGTGATTTTCTTAATGTGTCCCATACATTGATTTCGCACACCGACTGCGCCATTGTGCGCTGCATGGGCGGAAACACATTTTGGGCAAGATGTGAAAAATGACAGCTGTACTGCTCATAAGGAGGTGTGGTAAAATGGCAGTGTTGAAAATCTGGAGTGAAAATATTGAAAATTCGAAACCACGAACGTGTGTAGGAACTGCTAATGCAGGCTCAGAAACAGTCATTTTAGGAATTTTTACCACATTTTCAACATAGCCATTTTAAGATCTCTGCTCATGAACAGTGTCACTGTGATTTTCTTAATTGTCCGTACATTGATTTCACACCGACCTGCGCCATTGTGGCTACATGGCAAGCGCGTTTGGGTGAGATGTGAAAAATGACAGCTGTACTGCTCATAAGAAGGTGTGGTAAAATGGCAATGTTGAAAATCTGGAGTGAAAATATTGAAAATTCGCGAACTTACAAGCCTGCGTAGGAACTGCGCAACGCACGCTCGTAAAACAGTCATTTTTTGGAATTTTTCCACCAAATTTTCAAAATAGGTTTCTTGAGAGCCCACCTTATGAACACTGGCAGTGTTGTTTCATTAATCGGTCCCCAAAGGTGATTTCGCGCAGTGACTGCGAAATCACCCTTCAGGACCGAATAACGCCATGACAGTGACATCATTCATGAGAAGGGGTCCCAAAAACCGCATGTTGAGAATTTGATGCAAAAATTCCAAAATACCTGAGATATGCAGCAAAGTTGAAAAACCCTATTTATCCCATTATACAGCTTACCAGCATTTCCTCAGTTACAGATCGGCTTTGAAGAAGTGCAGGCGTGTTCAGTCCACGAAGATCGTCGCACCAGAGGTAAGTATGGGGTGAGGGGTGTGGGAGCCTGGGTGTGCAGTGGGTGGGTGTGGGTGGGGCAGAGACTGCGAGGACCGTTTTAAGTTACAGGTGTTTTTTCTTTGTTTAGGCGACGGCGGGACATTTGACACGCTGGGGTGGGCTCCCAGTGTGGCACAAGGACAGCTGGTGGGGGGTGGAGCTGATGGGGATTGGGCACCCCGTCAGCAATAGCATTTGTTGCCACGCTGGGGTGGGCTCAGGCGTGGCACCTGTACTAGTGGGGGAGAAACAGTGGATCCGGCGAGTTGTGCACCCCGTCGGCTGCCTGTGCGGCCACGCTGGGGTGGGCACCAGCGTGGCCTATGCTGTTTTAATGCAGGGGGGTGCAGCACAGCGGCGAAGTTGTGCACCCCTTGACTATACAATGTGCGGCCACGCCAGGGGGCACCCAGCGTGGGCCTATGTAACTGTGCTGGGGGGCGAGCACACGGCTACACAGTGGGTGCATGGGGGCAACACCTAGTATGCGTGCTCTCTGTAGGGGAGCGCGCATGAGCAGGCGATATCTTATCGCTGCTCACTGAAGCGTAGCGCCCCCTTTCAACTGTACTCCACTGCATTTTGGAGCTGTCATAGACAGCTCCAGCAGGCATTGGAGAACTGCAGCCGCGCCTGCCAACACACTGATGAATTGGAAGAGGGGGTGACACACCTCCGAAAACTCGGATGATGGCACTATGTTTCTTGCACGTGCGTGCATGCAAACATAAAAATAGCAATTACCAGTTACTGTAAAGCAGTGAATTGAATATGTTTCCTTCCCCTTTTGGCTTTTTCTCTTATGTTGTAAACTGTGGAATTGTTAATAGTATATCCTAACCAGCTAGGTATAGTCTTATTTATAGGTATGTATAGCGATGGGATACAGAGGGGAAACTGTTGTGGCATCTGTGGGGTGCTCTTATCTAGGGATATGCTCTGGAGGAGGGGGCACTGCCCATCTGCAGGACCCAGACGGAGCTCCATGCTCATCCAGTGGCAGCAAGAGAAGAAATATCTCAGCTGTGTCATCTGCTCAACTGGAGCCCACTCCTCCACTGTGTTTTTTTTTTTTTTTTTTTGGGGGGACTGGTGGGGAGGGTGAAGAGAGGGAGGAGAGTTAGCCACAGTGAGGTTGTCAGCCCAGCACCATCCAGACAACGAACCACTTTGCATTTCTAGAGAGGCTCAGATACCTGACTCCGCTGGGGGAGGACTCTTAGTAGAAGGAAAGGCGAGACAACAGGATGGCACCATAGGGATGAACAGGAGCAAGTTTACCAGCAGAGTCTTGGTGGTCAGGGACTCAATGATTAAGGGTGTTGAGAGGGTGGAGGTAGACGGGAGGGGGATGGTCAGGTGCCTACCTGGTTGCATCGGCCATCTGGGATTTAGAAAGGATAGGGAGGATAGCAGGGGAGCTGGGGGTGCTGGTACACCTGCGTACCAGTGGTCCGGTGAACCAGTCAGTGGAGATGGTGAAGCTGAACTTCTGCAGACTGGGGGACAGATTGACAGTACACTCAACTTTCCTGGCCTTTTCTGAGGCCCTCCCTGTGTGGGCAGGGAGGGGAAGAAGGACAAAATAAGGAGGGTTGAGAAAGAGGAGTTTATTGGGTGGCGTAAGGGAAGGTGTCATGAGAAGGAGTACCACTTGGTGGGGGTCTGGGGAGAATTCTGCAGCAGTTGGCTCTTCAAGGGTGACAGACTCCACCTGACAAGAGAAAGGAGACAATGCGCTGGGGCAGAAGTTTGATGTCTGTTTCTGACAGCTAAAATGACTGCAGGGAGATTGGGACTAGGGAGCCACGGTGATAGGAGAGAGGAAGGGAACCTAGCTAATACTCCCCATATGTGGGTAAAAATAGGATTGAGGTCCAAATTGGACCAGGGAAGAAGATAATGGAGGGGAACACAAAGTGTGCTGTCACCACGAAAACATAACAGGACTAGGTAGGAATAAGGGAGAAGACAGATAAACAGCAAAAGGTTCAGGAATTGGATGGAAGGTGGTCTGCCTTAATGCCAGGAGACTGGATAATAAAATAGGCGTGCTCCAGGCAAGATGGCAGACACTGAGGTGGACCTTATTCCCTGGGCCTCAAAAGTTATGACTGGGACCAGACAGCTCCTGGGGGTCAGAAAATATGACTGGGACCTGAGAGTCTCTGGGTATTCAATGCTCAGGAGAGATGAAGGAAAGGTAGAGGTGGTGCAACCCTTTATGTCAAGGATGGCACTGAGGTTGTGGAAGATGGGTGCATCAGGGATAGTAATGGGAAGACAGAGTCACAGTGGGTGCAACTCACGGCAGCCTCAGGCAAGAGCCTACACTCGGGGGTGATCTGTAAACCACCAGAGCAGAGGGAAGAGAGGGACAGAGAGCTCGGGTAGGAAATAGAAAGGTGAGTGGCAAAGGGGGAAGTAGTGGTAGTGGTTGACCTTAACCAGCGGGACATTGATTGGGATGTTCCAGTGCCCATGAGCACCAGAAATACATTCCAGGACTGTCTACTGGGACAGCTAGTTGAGGAACCCACCAGGCAGGAGGCCATTCTCGATGTTGTGCTCACCAACTCAGAGGTAAGAGCTGTGAGAGTAGGGGAGACGCTAGGGAACAGTGACCACAATTTCACTTAGTTAGAGCTGGCCCTTGAGACCAGAAGACCACAATGAAGAGCCAAGGTCTTTGATTTCAGAAGGGTGGACTTCAGCAGGTTGAGAGTTGGCCCAGGACAAGTTAGGTGGGGTAGGCAGCATAGGAGGTGAGGAAGAAAGATGGGGCAATGTAGGGGGACATTCTCAAGGCATCTAAGTTATGCAGAAGAATGGCAACCAAAAGTAACAAGTTCCAGAGACCATTTTGATTCTTAGCAAGGGTCAGGGAAGCAGTGAGGTCCAAGAAAAGGTCTTCTCTAGGTACAAAGAAAAACAGGGGGAGGAAGAACGGGGAGAATACTTACTGAGAAACAAGGAGGCAAAGGGGGGGGGTTAGGGAGGCAACAGCAGACACAGCTGCATATTGCAGAGGGGATCAAGGTTGAGAAAAACAATTCTGGTATATTATGGACAAAAGGAAGAGAGGAGGAAGGATTGTTAGACTATCTTGGGAGGGTGGTAGGGTAGTAGAGGAGGATGAGCATAAGTCTGGCATCCTTGAGTGCTTTTGCTCTCTCTCTCTCTCTCTCTCTCTCTCTCTCTCTCTCTCTTCACTAGGGAGGATGGGGGAGTCCTTGCTAAAGAGTGGAATCAGCTAGCAGCCTTAAAGATAGATAAGGCCCCAGAATTGGATGGGATGCTTCGAGGGTTCCCAGGGAACTGGCAGTGGAACTGGCTGATATAAACTTTTAACTGTCTGATGCAGTGCTGCTCTGCTTGCTTAAATACTGAATTAAACTATCTAACTATACACTTTGTTGTATTACTGTGAGCCCCGGTATAGCAACCAGGTAGAGGGACAGTAGTTCATTTTGACACCAGAACTACAACTCATGCACCATATGCAACATACTGATTTTAGATAAATGTATGTAAATATGCTTGTGTAGTAACATTTAGAACTACACTTGAGTGGTTCTTTTGTTGTTTTAAAAACCTTTTATTGCACAGATTTGTGCTCAGGGCTCCGTGACCTCAGACTGTACTTCCGGGTCGGACTCGCCTTTATATTGCTTGCCCTGCAGCGAGCGTGAGCCATAAACTTTTAACTGTCTGATGCGTGCTGCTCTGCTTGCCTAAATCCTGAATTGCCTAAATACTGAATTAAACTATCTAACTATACACTTTGTTGTATTACTGTGAGCCCTGGTATAGCAACCAGGTAGAGGGGCTGTAGTTCATTTTGACACCAGAACTATAACTCGTGCACCATATGCAACATACTAGTTTGATAAATGTATGTAAATATGCTTGTGTAGTAACTTTAAGACTACGCTTGAGTGGTTCTTTTGTTGTTTTAAAAACCTTTCATTGCACAGATTTGTGCTCAGGGCTCCGTGACCTTGGACTGCACTTCCGGGTCGGACTCACCTTTATATTGCTTGCCCTGCAGCGAGCAGGGCAAGCGTGCATCTTGCGCGTGAAGATGCACACAAAGACACACGTGTCTAGCACATGTTTGGCATGTTCGGTGTTGTAGGCGTAGTAGCAGTCGTGAGTACAGATCTAAATGGCTGTTTAGTATATCTTGGGAGCTGAAACTGTGTAAGAAATCAGTGCTCAGTTAAGATATAAATTCTTTACCTACTAGAACTTGATTTGTTACAGTGAACAGCTTAATAGGTACCCCAGCCTTGTCCTGTACAACTGCTAGGCCCTTCCCTGCCATTAGCATCATGACGTTAGATGGCAATATAGGTATTAAATGCATTCTGTGTTCTATGTACCAGTTGGTTCAACCTTTGCCTTGTTTGAACTCAGCCTTTACTTGTGACCAAATGTACCACTAATAAGGAACTAAATATAGAGATTGCTACATTTACAGCCAGGCTAAATCAGTTAGAAAAAAGCCAGAAGGACATGTTACTTAGATTTGCACAGTTGGACAGAGCTCCCCAGCCCAGCTCCCCACTTAGTGAAGGTTTATCCACTGAATCCCAACCAGGAACATCCACACATAATTTAAATAACACTACTTCTCTTACTATTTCTCAATCCTTATTTAATAATAATGTCACTATCGATCAGGATAGCACTCCAACACTAAATCTGCAAAGGAAGTGGGGAAGAGATGAAGATGGGGATACTGAAGTGGACCCAGATTATTATACTGAATGGTCACAAGTTCCAAAAACTAGAGCAATCAAAAAGGGCTGCAAGGCAGAACAGTTCTTCTTACCAACTCAGAATTCCTTTTCAGTACTATCGGAACCGGCAGCCCTTTTTTCACCCAATATGGACCAGGAGGAAGGTTCTCAGCATGCCTCTGCTAAAGTATATAACACCCCAGTTCCCTTGCCACTGGTATTCATTAAGTCTCACTTTCATACCTCTCCCCTTTTGGGAAATGCAGTATTACAGTCGAATACCTCATCAAGGATGGGTACAAACACTTCCCCAAATCATCTACAACCTAACATTATTATGGGCATATGTGATTCATCTATGTCTAGCAACATGTCCCGTCAAATTTATGTGTTAGGTGATTCCATAATCAAACATCTTGATAGGGCAATTTGCAATCCGGATAAAGCTAATCGTACATGCTCTAGTTTCCGTGGAGCTAAATTTTCTCATATTACAAAAATGGTACCTAAAATTATCTCCAATGCGGGACCTAACCCACTGGTTATTATACACACAGGAATTAATTATATGTATAGTATGCACCCCTCTCAAATAAAAAGACTATGTTGCTATATACAATTTACTCATTGAAAAGGGATTTACAGTTTGTTTTTCTAAAATTCTCCCAGTGCCAAGAGCAACCGACACTGCCACTGCTAATATTAAAGCAACAAACGAATAGTTAAGAAAGTGGTGTCTTAAACAGAACATATACTGTATTTCGCATTGGGAGAGTTTTTACGGTAGGGACTCACTATTCTGCTGGGATGGTCTTTATCTCAGCAGACGTGGGAGTACATTATTGGGCAACACCATAAGTTCCATTATTAACAAGCATTTAAACTAACGTGCTTGGGGGAGGATGGTCATTCTGCCAATTCTGTAATTGGGACTAATAAATATTTAAGCAACAGGAACTGTAATTTTTTATTATTTAATGCAAGATCTCTAAATCAGTTGAGGAAGTCTGAACTAGAGCTAAAATGTACTCAACAGGATATTCATATTATAGCAGTTACTGAGACATGGTGGGATTCTTCCTCAGAATGGATTAGGGAAATACCTAACTTCAAACTCTATCACAAGAACAGAGAAAATCGGTTAGGGGGAGGAGTCTGTTTATATGTTAGAGAGTATATTGCATCTTATGAAATTCCTACTTCTACCTCTACCGAATCATTATGGGTTATTATCCAACCTAAAGGTCACCCTAAGCTTATATTGAGTGTTTGCTATAAACCACCATCTGCAAACATGCTCTACACTTCTAATCTGATAAATGTTATATCTGAAATGTTTGGTAAGGGAGATACCTTGATCATGGGCGACTTCAATTTTCTTGGCGTAAACTGGGAAGCCTTCTCTGGCAGTACAGAACAAGAAAAACTATTTGCCACTGTCACACTTGGACAGCTGGTTCTGATCCATGTATCATTTTTTGTAAGTATAAAAAAATGTGTGATGGACTGTCTGGCAGGAGGAAATGCTGGCTTGCTGGAATTGACACATCAACACCCCCACCTGGATAAGTTCAAAGGACAGGACATAGCTTAAACTGCAGATAGCTGAAATTCAGTTACTTTGTTAAATTTGCTTTGAAGCCAGAAACTAAAATATCCATTCATGACGCCCTCAGGGAAATCCTTTGACTGGGTGCCATGAGAAAAGGGACATAGACTAGTGTTTTGGGTATCAGCCCAGGAAGCAGCTCATTTCATCAAAGAGACCTTTGATGTCCGGGGATGCCAGGTCCCAGACTAAATTAAGGGTTTCCATATACATTTGCTTTGAATATACAGTGACTTACATCAAAGAGACTTTTGATGTCTGGGTAAGCAGAGCACAGAACGGTTTGGACCAGTCACAGGAAGAGAGACAATTCATTTGGTCATCTATTATTTTTTTAAATATCTTAATAGGACATCCTGTGTTATAAAATATAAATTGTAATACACCAAGAGGCGGAGTTAGGTGACCTCAGAGAGAAGGCCGGCTCAAGACTGTTTTTAAACCTACTGAGCAAACCTTAGATAGATATTCACATTCATTTTCCATTTTCTGACTGAGAGAAGAGAGACCACGAAGCACTGAAAGATTAAGAAGTAAGGACCTTAGACAAGACTAGTCTGAGTGTATGTAGGAATTTGCACTTTTAAACCTGTTTGTTTTAAGGCTGTATGTGTTGGGCTATTTTGTTCTGTATTTTACTGTTTTCCTATTTTATCTATTTTAAAGTAAAGGTATATATTTTAAAAACAGAAACTGCCTGGTGTGCCCTGAAACCTCTTTTTATATAAGTTGAGCTTGGAATGGTTATAGTTGACACTGTGCATGTGCTTATTGTGATACCAAACTGGGAAACGGATAAGAGTTCTCTAAGATCTTGCATAGAGTTCTAAGGGTTCATTTTTGAAATACCTGGGTAGGTGCCTGTAGGCAAAGATATCTGGCTCCCCGAAGACAGACTTATCTGAGCCTGACAATTGGGCACGCTAACAAGAGATTATCAGTTTGAATCCCTCCAGAACTTGGGACTAAGGTGACTCGAACCCACAAAACAGACAAGAGGGCTACCTTGTTTTGTTAAACTGTTTACAATTCTTCGCTCAGAGGTTGGCACTTTGGGAGTAGAGGGCTGACCGGCTGAGTGGGTTTGTGACAGCAACTACATGTCTAGACTATGGACTTGAACAATTGGTGGATTCACCCACCGGGGGTCTAATTTACTTGATTTAGTTATTACTAATATTGAGAATAAGATCTCTGACGTGAAAATATTAGCTCCAATAGGCAATAGTGATCACAACACAATTAATTTCAGTATAAATATTAATATTCCTAAACTCTTTAACAATACTACATATAAGGACTATAATAAAGCTAATTTTCATTTAATTAATACCAAAATCATTGAAATTGATTGGGAGGAGAAATTCAGGAATAAAACAGTAAACTGTGCATGGATTGAATTAAAATACTTTATATACTATCTGGAAAGTAATTTTATTACTACCAAAAAGAAATACAATAAAAAAAGTAAAATTCCTATTTGGTTCAAAAAAACTATTACAAAATTAATTAAAAGAAAGGATATCTTGTTTAAAAAAACTTAAAAAAAAAACTCAAATCCTTATATTAAGCATCAATATAAAACTCTGGTTTCTTCCCTCAAATCATCAATTAAACAAGCAAGGTTAAAATTTGAATTTAATTTAGCTCATTAAAAGACAAGTCACAAATCACTTTTCCCATATATTAACAGTAAGAAAGGTAATAATATGCCAGCCTGGTGGTGCTGAGGTTTGAGACGCTGGACGCCACACCTCGCGCTATGCCGGCGACCTGGGTTCGGGACGAGCTCGGGTCGGCCGGGGGTCGGCAGGGGAGGACTAGGATCGAGCATTGGGAGACAGCTCTCCTAGTCCTGGGGTGGGCTGGGAAGCCAAACTGCGCTCACGGTGGCCCGGGAATTCCTGAAGGTACCACAGCGATGATGGTGTGGTGACTGGAGGGGCGCAACAGGCATCTGCGTATGTGCACAGACGTCATTGCACGTCCGCGCCCCAACAGGGAGAAAAGTGGAAAGTGGCTGGGCGTGAACATGCAGCTTGATGGTCGTGCCTTGCCTTGCCGGGAGGACTGCATGGAATCGCACTGGGGGTCCAGTCTGGCTGGAGAGGGTATGGGGAGACCCTCCAGCAGATCGGTGACAGACGTGCTGGATCCCCCATCATGTGAGTGAGCCTGGTGCTCTCCCGGCAGGCAGGGCCGGCGGCTGGATGCCCCCACCGGTAAGTCGCTGCAGCAGGCGAATAAATAAGAATAATAAAAAAAAGAAAGGTAGTAATAAAACTTTAGGCCCTATATTAAATAATGGGAACCCAATCACAACTGACGCTGAAACAGCTAATCATTTTAATACCTATTTTTGCTCAGTTTTTATTTCACTAGATACACGTCCTTTAACAGTTAAGGATACGTCCCAAATTCCTTCCTTTACTTATGATGAGATTCTTCAGGCATTAGTATCGTTTAACAAAACTTCAAGTCCAGGCTCTGACAATAGAAACCCAAGGTTTATACTTGAAACAGCTAAATCATTGGCCACTCCACCAGTGTTATTGTTTAATAAGTCCTTGCTTGAGAAAGATGTCCCTGATGACTGGCGTTCTGCCATTGTTGTCCCAATTTATAAGGAAATAAATCTAATGTACAAAACTACAGGCCTGTTAGTCTAACATCAATAATAGGGAAAGTAATGGAGCGTTTAATTAAGGCATTGTTTGAAAAAGAAATGGACAACTTAGGTATCCAGGATAGGACACAGCAGGGCTTTATAAAGGGCCATTCGTGTTCCACTAAGCTAATTTCCTTTTATAATCATACAAGTAAATATCTGGACGTTAACATTCCATCTGATGTCATATTGCTTGACTTTAGCAAGGCTTTTGATAAACTATCACACTCTATTCTAATCAATAAATTACTTAAATTCATTTTTTTCATCTTGTCTTGTTAACTGGACTGCAAGCTGGTTGCAAAATAGGACCCAAATAGTAAAAATTAATGGTTCCTTTTCAGTATTGGGTCAAGTTACTAGTGGAGTCCCACAGGGCTCTGTGCTGGGTCCCTTATTATTTAACATCTTTATAAGTGACATGCATGTTTCCCAAAATAGTCATCTATCTAAATTCGCTGACGATACGAAATTGGGTGGTAGGGTTGATTCTATACCTGCCATAAGATTTCTCGAAAACGATCTTCTTTGTATTGAATCTTGGGCACAGAATAATTCAATGCTTTTCAATATTGATAAGTGTTCAGTCCTCCATTTTGGTACTGAAAACCCACAGATTAATTATTACCTTAATAACACTATGTTAAAATGCACCACTAATGAAAGAGATCTAGGAATCATAATTGACAATAAGTTACCCCTAAATTATCACTATGACAAGGTGGTTAGGTCAGCTAATGTTCTATTTTGGAGGCCATGATTCCGGCCAGGTACTCAGTGATACACCGCCCGAGATTGGACCGCAGGGGCGGGGGGGTTGCAGTCTGTTTTAAGACTAAATTGGGTCTCACGAATGTAGTAGTAGGTGAGGCTGGGTCTTTTGAGTACACAGTTGTAGCAGGTGTAGGCGTTCGAATCGTGCTCATCTGTCATCCACCCGGAGATGGGAGACGTTTCTTACAGGAAGTAGCAGACTTCCTCATCGACATGTCCTTTGAGTCACCCAGATTGATGGTTCTGGGTGACTTCAACGCCTGGGTCGACGATGAACTCTCTAATTTTGGTAATCACTTCCTCCAATTGATGTCTTCTTTGGGCCTCACACAGGTGGTTTCCACTGCTACGCATAAATCTGGACACTCTTTAGACTTAGTCTTCCTTCTAGGGATCGACGTATCCGACATGGGGGTGGAACCAGTCGCTTGGTCTGATCACTACACCGTGAGGTTCAATTTTTGCACCCCCCTGAGAAGACCAGCCCCTGTGGAGATGGTCAGGTACCGCCCATTACGGAATGTTTCTCCACAAGGTCTAGCGGCGGTCCTTGACCTGTCATCCTTCGTTTCGTGAGCAATAATCCAGAAGCATTGGTGTTGGTTTATAATAAGGCCGCCACGACGTGCTCTGGATTCTATTGCTCCTGTTCGTGAGCACCCCTATCCTTCAACTCTGAGCCCCGTGGTTTGACGGGACCTTGAGGGAGATGCGGAGACAGGGGCTTAAGGTTAGAGCGTTGTTGGCGCAGTCCGCCTGATGCCGACTCACTCTAGATTGATGGAACATTATGTTAGCTATCAATCTGCAATCACCCATAAGAAGGCAGAATTCCTGTCCAGGGAGATTGCAGTTGCTCAGAATCGACCGGCTCAGCTGTTCCGAACTGTAGACAGACTGTGCAACCCCGCCTGCCTGCAAGTTTGGAAAGCTTTTTCGCAAGTAGAGTGCAATGAGCTCGCTCTATACTTTGCAACTAAAGTGGCCGACATCAGGGCGAACCTGGGTCCGGTAACCTCTAAAGGTGATGCTTTTGGACAGCAGGAGATCACAGTGCCCCACTTCTCCTGGAGTTCCTTTCGGCGACCTGAGTTCGTGGACTTTATGAGGATCATCCATTCTGTGCGCCCCACAAGTTGCGGTTTGGATCCCGGACCGACTCCCCTCATTTTGGGTTGTTTTGATGTCATCAGTCCGGTCCTGGTGCAAATAGTCTGGTGCTCCTTGGAGTTAGGTGAGTTTCCCCTGCTCCTTGAAAGAGGCAGTGGTGACTCCTCTTTTGAAGAAAGCTTCCTTGGACCCAGACTGTTTTTCAAACTACCGGCCTATCTCTAACCTCCCCTTTATTGGGAAGGTTATTGAGAAGGTCGTAGCGGTCCAACTGGATGACCATTTAACCATCCATAATGTCTACGAATCCTTCCAGTCTGGCTTCTGGAGAAGACACAGCACTGAGACTGCGCTGGTTCAGGTGTTAAATGATCTTCTGATGGCGAGGGATCAGAAGAGACGCTCCATCTTGGTTCTTCTTGATCTCTCTGCAGCCTTTGACACTGTGGACCACATGGTGTTATTAGCTAGCCTGGGGCAAATCTGTGGAATGTCTGGAACCGTTTTGCAATGGTTCACGTCATTCCTCACCGGGAGATCACAAAGAGTTGTGTCGGGGATTTTTTCCTCTGATCGAGTTTCTTTGTTGTGTGGAGTGCCCCAGGAATCTGTGCTGTCACCCATGTTGTTTGCAGTGCATATGCTGCCCCTCGGAGGTATCATTAGATGATATGGGCTGAGGTTTCACTGCTATGCAGATGATACCCAGCTCTGTCTGTCTTTTGCACCCGACCAGGATGGAGCTTTCTCTGTGTTTAACAACTGTCTGGGGGAGATCCAAGACTGGATGGATTCTAGTTGGCTAAAGTTGAACTCGGAGAAAACAGAGGTGCTGGTAGTGGACCCAGGTGGTCGGATGGAGAGGCCGGGTATTGGTGCATCATCTGGAATTTTTCTTGGTGGAGTATCTCTCCCGTCCTCAGGATGGGTGCGTAACCTTGGGTTCATTCTTGACGACAGGCTGACTCTTAAATCTCAGGTGTCAGCCGTTGTCAAGACTTCCTTTATCATCTCAGGAATATTGCCAGGGTTAGGCACCTTGTCCCGTCCGACTCCTGTCTACTTTGGTTCATGCTTTTGTATCTTCAGCTTGGACTATTGCAAGCGCCCTTTACTTTGGGCTTTCTGGGGTTGAAATCCGTCGCCTACAGCTGGTGCAGAAACGCTGCAGCTTCGGGTATTGACTCAGACAAATGGGTCCTGTCATATCACTCAGCTGCGCTTAACTGGACTGGCCTTCTTGAGTGGCAGATCACCTTCAAGTCATTTTATTGACTTTCAAAGCCCTTCACGATCAGGGTCCTGCCTATCTGAAAGACATCCTGGTTCCTTACTGCCCTGATCGATCACTCCGCTCGGCCGACATGGGGTTGTTAGAGATTCCAAGAGTGAGTTTAAAATCCTCTGGCAGCAGAGCGCTCTCGCATGCTGCACCCACTCTTTGAACTCTACCTTGCCGGTTACGCAGCACCTCCGTGGAGCTATTTAAGAGAGACTTGAAAACGATTTGTGAATATGGCCTTTTGGATAATTAAGTTTTCATTAATGTCTGGTTTTATTATAAATATGCTATTTTGTGGATATGTTGACCTTTTATGGATATTTTATGTTTTTTATTTAGAGTTTTGAATTGTTTTAAAACTGTTCAGCACCTTGATACACTGAAAGGTGCTATACAAATAAAATTATTATTATTTATTATTATTATTATTGAAACAAATCAAAAGAACATTTGTCAGTAAGTCTGAGCACTGCTTACTACCTCCTTATAGGGCTTATATTAGACCTCAATTGGACTATGGATCGCCATTTTGGAGCCCTTATCTTAAAGGAGGTATTATTCGTTTGGAGAAAATCCAGAGACAGTTTACTAAAATGGCACCACGGCTTAATTCTCTGTTACAAATCTCAACTAACAGAAACGGGTCTCTCTCCCCTAGACATGCGTAGGTATAGGGAGGATATTCTGTTTGTTTACAAATTACTTAAATTCCCCATCTTAATGGAACAATGTGGACTTACTTTAGCCGACAAACGCATAGTGGGCAGACGCCATAACCAGCAATTAGTAGTAGACTGGGCGAATACAAAAAAGGCGATCATTTCTTTTCTATCAGAGTTGCCAAACATTGGAATTTATTACCACAAGATTTGATCAATATAGCTAACTTTGAATCATTTAAATCCCAGTTAAATTTATGGCTCAACTCTCAATATTGTCATAACCAATGATCCACTGTTGTGGGGGACAGTCTCAATGTGTCTTGTGCCTTCTTTTGTCCCAATCCATCCAGTAAATCCAGTAAGCCCTGGTAGTACTATTCAACAGCTCATTACAGATGGAGTTAGTTCCAAAGAACTGGTGGATGGCAGAAGTAGTTCTAGGGACGTGGATATGTTGTTCAATCCACACTGTCTAGCAGGTTCTTTGCCACTTTAAATCTTGCCGGAAGGTCTTCAAGCTGGCTCCTCCCACCCTCGGCTCCACCCCATGACACCAGATCTTCCTTACCGCTTGGAAGCTTAGGTTCCCTCCTTAATGCTCTGCATTTTAGGTGTGGATCCACACTCTTCGGAATTTCCGAAACTTATTTTAAAATTTTCAAGACTTCAGTCTTCGTCTTCCCTCGCGGCTGCAATGGATAAATTGACTCCGGCTTCTGTTGGTGCCCATGTGGGCAGAAGATGTCCCGGACCGATCCGCACTCCACGTGCATCTACTGCCTGGGGCTTGGTCACGACTCACAGGCTTGCAAATTGTGCAAGTCCTTTTCGGTTTCGGTCTTGGAGGACCACGCTGCCAGACTTCTTCTCTGGCAACCTGAAAAAAGGTATCCGCCGGTCAAGTCTAAGGAGGCCTGTTGGGCAGTGTCCGTGGCAGTGGGCTCCATGGAGCAGTTGGAGCAGATGATCACCCTCAAGGAGGAGGCGACCCAGGCCGCTTCTTCTTCCTCCTCGGCCGCGGCATTTATCCCACTCTCCTTGGGCTCCTCCTACATGGCTTCATTTAAGGAACTTTGCCAGTCCCTCTCCACCAAGGGAGAAGGGCCATCGGGACATTCCAGTTGGTCCAAGAAGAAGGACTCTAAAGGTAAGTCCCACCGTCGACGTTCGTGGGAGCGGGAGAGACCCCCTTCACGGCCGTCGACTCTCGACTTGAGGTTAAAGGCTGTGGCCGCTGGCTTCACGGTACCCCCATCAGGTCAGCCGGCAGAGACATCAGTCGGCCTTGATCGAGATTTTCTCGACCGTCGGGACAGTTTGTGGACTGGAGAAGCCGACAGCCCTACTTCGCCGGCTCCCCCAGTGGAAACCGAGGACTTGCCTGTGCCTTCTGTACCGGAGTCCCCGGTTAAGGTCCCTGTACCGAGGGAGGAGCGGGTTTCCCCCATCCCCTCTCTGACCCACCCTCGGAAATCCCGAAGGTCTCAGTCTCTGTCCTCTTCCAGGTCCAGCCGGTCCCGCCGACGGCGGTCTCGGTCTCGGCACCATGGAAAGCGGCGTCGCCGCTCATCCTCGTCGTCCTCTTCGGAGGATAGGCTCCGGCGCAACACTACGAGGAGTTAATGTGGCAGCAGCTCTTATTGTCCAGGAATAAGCCGACTCCGTCGCCTTCTCCAGCCATTAGGTGGCTGTCACCGGAGCGGCCGAAAAAACCCCTCGTAGTGGTTGAGGAGCCGACCCCGGCACCGGTTGTTCGGCCGAAGCCGGCTGCTCCGCCCATTGTGGCGGAACCTCCACCTCCCCAACCAAGGATTCTCAGTCGGGTCAGGGCTTGCCCCACAGGTTGTCGGTCACCCTCACTCCCGATCATCCTCGGCAGGTGGAGGGTGGCTCAGGCACCCGGCAGCTGTTTGCAGACTCCTCGGAGTCTGACGATGACTCCTCCTTGTTCTCCAGGCCGCTTGACCTGGAGTCTGTGGTGGGCAAGTTGGTGGACGAGAGCCCATCCTCGTTTTTAGGTTTGCTTTGGCTCATCTCGGAGTCCACCGGGATGCAGCTCGAACCTGTTTCAAAACGGGCCAAGTATTCCCTCACGGAGATACTGGACCGAGGGGATTCCCCAACGGAGGCCTTCCCTGTGGCCGAAGCCATTGTTGGCCCGGCCCTGAATGGCCCGAAAGTATGCAGTCCCCACTGGCTCGCTCTCCGGTTTCTCAGAGCACCCCTCTGCGGAGGGCTTAGTGACCGATAGTGTTTTCCGGCGCTCTGGGAACGCTCGGGATGTGGACAAACCGCCCAATAAGGAATCCAAGAAGCTGGATTACGCGGGGCGGAAGGTTTACTCTGCTTCCTCCCTAGGCCTTCTTCAGTCTAGCTCGGCCATTCTGATGGCACATTTCTCCCACACCCTTATGGGTTCCCTGGATGAGGTGATTCCTCATCTCCCGGCTGACCTTCAGACGACGGTCAAGCAGATCCAGGATCAGGGAAGGGCAGTGGCAAAACAGCAGCTCCAAACTTCGTTGGACATAGGTGATTCTTGTGCCCGATCAGTAGTGGCCGCAGTGGCCATGCGCTGCAGAGCTTGGATGCGGATCTCCACCTTCATGGCGGACACCCAGCACAAGCTGGCAGTCGTTCCCTTCCTGGGCACCGACTTGTTCGGGACGGGGGTGGAAGGCCATCTCCAGAGGATAGAGAAGTTCAGTGCCACCTTGGACTCGGTCACGTCTGCCCAGAAGGACAAAGGCCGCCAGCAGCACCGTAAACCCTTTCGCCCTTCCGCCCCTGCGGCACGTCCGGCCCAGCAGCACCAGGGCCAGCAGGCATGCACTTGGCGCCCTAAGGCCAAGTCTGCCCCTTTCTCCAGTAGGAAGCCTGGAGGCAAGGGTCCAGGAGGTCCTCAGCAGGCCCTTCCTCTAAGCCTGCCCAGTGACGGGTTGAGGGGTGTCACCCCCAACCTCGTCACTCCTCCCGGGTTCCCCCCGTGGGGGGACGACTCCACCACTTCTTTTCCACCTGGTCCGCTATCACCACGGACCGCTGGGTGCTAGAAGTGGTAGGCAGGAGTCTGCCTCTGGAATTCGAGCGGTTCCCTCCATATCGAACCGTCGTCCCACGTGGGGCAACGGGTTCCGCAGCCTCTCTGTCAGCTCGTCGAGCCAACATTGCTCTGATCCTCCAGAAGGAGGTGATCAGCAAGGTGGCGGACCCTCCTCCAGACCCAGGGTTTGTGTCCAGGTACTTCCTGGTCCCAAAGCAGACAGGGGGCTGACGCCCCATCCTCTACCTGCATGACCTGAACAAGTCCCTAAGGCAGCGCACCTTCAGGATGGTCACTCTGGCTCAGATCATTCCATCCTTGGAACTAGGCATGTGGTTTTGTTCTCTGGACCTTCAGGATGCATTCTTTCACGTCCCAATCCGTCTGTCTCATCAGCGATTCCTCTGCTTCCAAGCAGAGGTATCTCTTTATGAGTTCCAGGCCATGCCCTTCGTCCTCTCTCCAGCTCCCAGGGTCCTCACCAAATGCATGGCAGTGGTGACAGCATCCCTCGTGATCAGTCTGGAGGCGCATCTCCTAGCCATCCATGTGGCAGGAATCTCCAACAGTCTGGCTGATGCACTCAGCCGGATAGGCGCTGCATCTCACGAGTGGTCTCTCCTGCTGGAGGTAGTACAAGATCTTTTCTGCCATTGGGGCACCCCTCAGGTGGACCTGTTCTCCTCCAGGGAGAATGCGAAGCTGAGGCTGTTTCATGCCCGCCCCCCCTCAGTTGGGCTCACTGCAGGGGGATGCCTTCTCGAGGCCGTGGACCCCGGGCCTCTTCACCTTTCCTCCATTTCCCTTGATCCACAGGGTGCTTCTCAAGGCAAAGAGGGACAAGGCGCAGGTGATTCTGGTAGCCCCAGACTGGACCCGCCAGTTCTGGTACCCATATTTCCTCAGCCTCAGCTCCAGGCTCCCGAGGTGGCTTCCAGCCCACCCGGACCTGATCTCAGTCAACAACGGAAAGGTTCTCCATCCAGACCTTCAATCCCTGCACCTGACGGCCTGGTTCCTAAGTGGCTAGAATTCCAGGCTTTGGGTCTTTCTGACGAGGTCCTCAACATCGTTGAGGCGTCCCGTAAGGAGTCGACCAGAAAATGCTATGCCTTCAAATGGAAGAGATTCTCCATTTGGTGTCAGGACAAGGGGTTGGACCCTTCTTCCTGTTCCTTGGCTAGCATCCTGGACTACCTGTGGTCCCTTTCTCAGCTAGGGCTTCAGTCGATGACCCTTAAGGTGCACCTGGCAGCCATTTCTGCTTACTGGGTGCGGGCCGGCAAGCAGTCGGTGGCACAGGAGAAGGTGGTCAGGCGCTTTTTCAAAGGCCTTGATCACATATCCTCTCCGGGGCAAGAACCTCCACCTCCATGGGATCTACTGCTGGTATTTGCTAAACTCATGGGCAAGCCATTCGAACCGATGCACAGGTGTCATATCTCCCACCTGTTGTGGAAGACCGCCTTCTTGGTGGCTATTACGTCAGCCAGAAGGATGGGAGAGCTCCAGGCGCTTTCCATCGAGTCTCCTTATCTGGTCTTCCACAGGGACAAGGTTGTCCTGCGCCCCCACCCGAAATTCCTTCTGAAGGTGGTGTTGGAGTTTCACCATAACCAGGTGTTGACTCTGCTGGTGTTCTACCCCAATCACACCTCGGAGGCCGAATATAGGCTCCATATTTTGGAACCTGGAAGAGCGCTCTCTTATTATAAGGAGCGGACGACTGAAGTTCGGGGAGAGGTTCACCAGCTGTTTGTCACCTACGCTGAAGTCGCACCTGGCAGACCTGCAGCAAAGCGGACGATAGGCAGGTAGGTCACCTCCTGCATAGATCTCTGCTATAGGGGCATGGAGCCTCCCAAAGGGATAAGAGCTCATTCTACCCACCATACCGCTGCTTCGGTGGCTGCTTCTAGGGACGTCCCTATTCAGGAAATCTGCAGGGCTGCTACCTGGAAGTCAGCACACACCTTTATTTCCCATTACCACATTGACCTTGAGTCACGCCGGGATGCTGGTTTTGGGACCTCGGTTCTCCAGTCCTTATTCCCTAAGTAGGGGGTGCGCGCCTTGCCTCCCTCCTCCCAGAGAGCTGCTAGGAATCTGCCAGACAGTGTGGATTGAACAACATATCCATGTCCCTAGAAATACAGGTTACTCACCTGTAACAGGAGTTCTAGGAGTGGTATATGTTGTTCATCCACACGACCCACCTGACCTCCCCGGCTTCAACACGCAACCTGGCTTCCAGCAGACTAGATCTGGCGTCATGGGGTGGAGCCAAGGGTTTTACCACCCGGGTGGGTGGGAGGAGCCAGCTTGAAAACCTTCTGGTAAGATTTAAAGCTGCAAGGAACCTGCCAGACAGTGTGGATGAACAACATATACCACTCCTAGAACTCCTGTTACAGGTGAGTAACCTGTATGTACATCCCATAAGGGAGGGGACAAGGAACAAGCAGAGAACTACACACCTGTCAGTCTTACCTCTGTTGTAGGGAAGCTGATGGAGTCACTGGTCAAAGAGGACCTCATGGACTACCTGGAGATAAATGGTCTCCAGGATAGTAAACGGCACGGATTCATCGCAGGGGGTTGTTGTCAGAATAACTTGGTAGTTTTCTTTGTCTAGGTGACGAGGGCATTGGATAGGGGCCACAGCATGGATTTTCTCTACTTCGACTTCAGCAAGGCTTTCAACTTGATGTCTCACAGACAATTGCTGAAGAAGATGTAGGATCTTCCAAGGATCAGTCTTCACCATTCAGCACCAGTGGGTGCCAGCCAGAGGCTCAGGACCCCTTGGGAGTGATAGCTTTAAGATTTCTTGGGGTAAGCAGCCAACGTCGGAGATGGCACCGCCCACAAAGCTGATGTATGACGTGGCACTTGTGGACAGGCCAGTAAATGACGCTGACTCCCTCTCCCCCTCAGTTCTTTTTTTCCCCCCCGTTGAGGCAACATTGCTTTGTAGGAGCAGCACAGAAGAAACTGCATCAGTTCTGTTGGACCATTTTCACTCAACGCCGTCTATGATAAGTTGACGCTATTGGTTATTTGGCACCGTTTTCGGCACCGTATTCTACCTGTTTTCTTTCCTCTTCAGTGCAGTGTCGAGTGTTTTTGCTGTTTTTTATTTTGCATTCTATCAGTTGATCATGTCTGGTTCAGGGCCTAAAAAGTCCAGAAAGACCAAGGCAGGGATTGCCCCTATTTGTCGGTGCCCCTATGGCAATCCCATGACTGTAATGGACCGTCATGATCATTGTTTCACCTGCCTGGGTCCACACCATGATATGGATGCATGTGATGCCTGGTTTTCTATGGATTTCTGCACCCTTCAGATCTGTGTGATGAAGTTGGGGTGGGACCACCACCACCCCCAACTTTGGAGTGTGGCATCGTACATGGGACACCAGAGACAGGTCCCTGGGCACTTCCACTGAGCCCCTTCCAGGTTCTGTATGGACCGAGGGAGAGCAGGCCTCCTGTGTTACCAGTCTTGCTGAGACAGGAGGCCTGCGCGAAGGGTCTGTGGGACAGCTGGCTTTCTCCAGGGAGTCAGTTGAGCACCCCTCGCAGTCCGGTGCCCCCTTGGGGCTGGGATGACACTGGGTGCGGTATTGCAGTTATGCGCTGAGCCTGCACTGGCAGTTCCCTCAGCAGTACGGCTTGGTGTTACCTCAGCTCCTGACACCAGTCCCACTGTTAGTGAGTTGAGCAGTGCCAACTGTGTGTCTGGGGCCCCTTCTGACACTGCTCGCAGTGTGGGGAGTCCGTGGGGTTGCCAGTTTGGAGATCTCCCTGATCTCGCCCTCCAGGTCAGAGGACAATGAGCAGGATGATTCTGACTGTCTTCCTGGCTCTGTTGAGCCCCAGGACTCCCCTAGACCCAGCCCAGGGCCTTCTGTTGATGTTGAGCCGGAGGATCCCCTTCTCGGCGCCGGCCTCAGTGCTTCCTCCTCTGTGTCCCTTGGTGCCACTTGCGATGCCGGGATGCTTCCAGTGTCAACGTGGACACCGAGCGGGATGGCAGGGCTGTGGCCGGTGCTGGGTTGGGAGACGGCACTGTCTCTGGTGCCGGATCTTTTTCAGTTGCCCCAGGTGACACTGTTTCATGTCTTTATGCCGGGACTGGTGTCGTGGTGGATTCCGCTGCCACTGGCGGTGTCGGGCCTGCTTCTTCCTCTCTTTTGGGGCCTGTCTCTAACTCTAGGTTGCTTACAAGGAACAGATCCCGTTCTGGTGAGGCGGGGGTGGGAGGCGGAGTCTGCACCGTGGCCCTTTTCTAGAGCCCCTAGGGGCTCTGGGAGGAGTCATGGTGCTGATTCTAAGCCCCTGCCCCCCCACTGGAACTGGCAAGGTCTGCAGTTTGTGGGGACAGGGGCTGCCCATTGGGCATTGTACAGTGCCGATCTCCTCACTTAGAGGTTCCCCCCTCAAGGGCACCACCCCGCATGCCCCTCTGGTGTTGGGCATCCCATGGTGGCCGGGTTGCACAGCCCCCTCCCTCGGGAGAGGTCCCCTGATCTCTCCCACAGCCCTAGCAGAGGACCTGCCTTGGTCTGCCAGGACTCTCCTTCCCCTCATCCTCCTCCTCTGCCTCCTGCTCACCTTCTTCCGGGTTTCTCCAGCCCTTCAAGGCCTATGACCTGCAAAGAGTTCACGGCCATGGCTGGTACATTTCCCATATACCTTAGCGCCATGGAAGAGGTCATTTTCTGACCTGCAGCTCCTGCACCTCCACCCCTGAATCCAGCTCCTCAGCATTATTCTTCCCTTCATTTCACATCAGACGCTGATTTTCCTGCCTATCAGCGCTTGCTTTCACAGATGCTGGAGAACCTGCATCTCTCCAGGTTTGTAGGACGCAATCCTGCGCGTCTGACGCTGTCATTCTTGGGAGACACACTTGTCATACTTCCCTGGCTCCAGCCATTCATGGAGGCTTCGCACAATGTCTGGCACCGTCCCTCTTCCCCTGCTCCAGTCCCATAGGACTGTCTGTGTAGGTACTGTGCACTCGATGGGTCTCCAGGAACTATCCCCCATCCACTTCGGGCATGGAGTTCCTAGACACCCCTTCTGGACATCGTTGCCCATGGCACCCCCCCCCCCCACTCCGAGTCTGACGCTGCTAAGTTCAGTCGCTGGGGTAGAAGGGTGTTCTCATCTGGGCACCTCCTTTTGTGCATTGTGGTGCACCAGACTGCCTATGCTAGGCACTTGTGGTCGATGCTGGGACAGATCCTGGCATCAGTGCCTGACTGCGAGGGAGCCATCAGCCTTTCCACACGTGGTCTGGAGCTGGCGAGACAGCAAGCCAGGGCATCTTATAATACCAATGAGTTAGCCTCCAGGCTTGTGGGAACTGCAGTCTGCATCAGCGGATACGGTAAGCCGCCTTTCGCGGTTATCGTACCAGCGAGTCTGGGTCCTCTCTTTTGAGGGGCCCGCTACTGCAGGTCAGTTGTGAATTACAGGGGTGCCCTCCTCCCAGCTCACGGGAGCATCTACTTACCCCTGATCAGTCTTGGGCCTTGCCAGACCAGTAAGGGGTCTTCACCTCTCTCTATCTCCCCCACAGGAGGTTGAAGGAGCTTTGTTTTTCCCTTAGGGTTGCCAGCACCACCGAGGGTGGTGGCTTGGTACTCCTCACCAGTGCTGAATAGTGAGGATTGATCCTTGAAGATAAAAAAAAATGATGTACTCACCGTAATTCTTGATCTTCCAGGATATCGTCACCATTCAGCACTGCTACTACCATCTTCCCCTTTTGACCAGGCTTCTGGGCAGAATCTCCTCCTTGCCCCTCCCGGCAGAAATTTTTTATTTTTTTTAAAACAGGGTGCTTGGCACACTGGCGACCTGTGTTCCTGCTCTGAGCCCAGACATCAGGATCGGAGTCCAGCAGAGAGAGTGTCCTTCGGACGCTTCCATCCCAGGGGGTAGAGTGGATCCCGGACTACTGTTTGTCTGCTCCTGGTGGTGGCTAATGTTCTTGGCAGTGTGTGGCCTTGACGCGCTGCTGAATGCCCCCACTCTCAGGATTGTGCCTTAGCCAGACCACTTCGAGGGTAGTGGGTGGGTCAGGAGAAAACCAGAAAATTAGGCACTCGGCTGAACAGATGATGGTGGCCGGTCCCCACTCACCACAAAGCCTGGAGGTGTCTGTGCTGACCTTTGCCATGCCCTGGATATGCAGAATGTCTGTGAGCGACTTTCCTCTCCCGGTTGTCCCCCACTTTGGAGGGGTCCTCCTGATGAAAGGATAAGTCCAGTTACCTGAGTCACAGCACTTATGGGGGCTGCGCATGGCAAAAGGATGTGGCAGTGGTAGGCCTAGGTAGCCCAAAGTAGCAGCCAGTCAGGGGCTCGGGGGAGCATAAACAATTAAGACAAAAAAAGGGGAGGGGGGGTTGCTGACTATTGGCACCTGATGGCAACTTTTTTCCTTCATGAACAAAGAAAAAGCACTATATTCATTTTTTGTCTGCTCCTTACGACCTCTTCTCTGTTCTCCTTTAGGAGGAAGGCAACTGCTTTTAGAGCACTTACTTTCCTCTAAATCTTCGCTGCTGTGAAAAGAAGAGGTTTCTTGATCTTCCTTCTGCATGAACATGGGCATGCACTTGTAAGTATGTCTATGACAACAAAAAGGAAGAAAAAAGGGGGAGAGAGAGTCAGACGGGAGACAGACTTTGTGTCTGTTGTAGTTTTCTATCCCCACCTCCACTTCTGGTGAGTTGGAGGATCTCTGTTGCAGTTGGACTGTAGTATGCTGCTTCCTGGAACAGATCTAGCAACAATCTCAGTTGTCGGTATCCCAGTGTTTGCAGCAACCCACCTCCAACTCGGTTGATCTGTTGATCTGCTGGTCCTTAGTCTGCTGCTGCAGCCATTCGGCTTGGCATCCTCCTACAGACTTGTTTTTAAGGGGAGGGTACCCTTCCTGATGTTTTGTTTTCCTAGTCTGACAGGATTCAGGTTCCCGGTCTAATTTTTAGAAGTACTTCCCCCTCTGTTTTTGCAGCCTGTAATCATTTTTTACAAGTCTGTGCCCTGTCTGTCTTCAGGCTTCAGACTCATAGCATAGTGCTTCTATAATCCTTGCTCATATAGGGCACTAGTAGCGGACCTCTACCTTGGAGGGCCTCCTGCAAGCAAGCTACACTCCCTCAAGGCTCAAAATGCTCAGATTAATATGGCCTGAGAGAAGTACTTCTTTTCCTTGCAAACCATTCTTATTTGTGCCTTTTTATGGCTCAGTTTTCCTACCCTGAGTTGCTCTACTAGGGTATTTCACCATGTTCTGGTGTGAGACCAAGCCAGCTCTTCAGTACACTCTATTTAACTGAGATCCTTGGTTAGTTTCTCTCTTCTATCTCTCCCCCCCCCATCTCCCTGGCATGCTCAGTGGTTCTGGCCATCCTTGGCCTTTTTAATTACCTCTGCCCAGAGTTTCTTTTTACCTCTTCTTCTCTGGTTATTTTTTATGTTACTTAAATCCTTTCCTTTTCCTTATCCCATCATTTTTACTTTCTCTAACTCTTTTTCCTCTTCTGCGGACAGGACTGAGGGGGAGGAGCTGGTGTCAGTTACTGGACAGTCCATGAGCGCCATGTCATACGTCAGCCTTGTGGGCAGTGCCGTCTCCAACATCAGCTCATTTCCAAAAAGAATCATAAAGCTATCACTCCTGCGGAGTCCTGTGCCTCCAGCTGGCACCCATCAGTGCTGAATGGGGAAGATGTCCTGGAAGATCAAGGAGTACGGTGAGTACATCATTTTCATATTCTAGGTGTGTCTAGCGACATAATAGGATGGACAGGTAACTAGCTAAAGGGGAGGCAGCAGAGGGTTGTGGTTAATCAGAAGAGAAGGAGGTCACGTTTAGGGTACTACAGGGATTTGTCCTGGAACCAGTCCTCTCAGCGACACTGGAGAATGAATCTGGGGCAGGTTGTGTGTCTTTGCAGTTGACACTAAGCTCTCTGGGAGGTTGGATAGCAATGAAGGAATCGGGGAATTGCAGAGTGACCTGCAAAGGCTAGAGAGGTGGTTTAAGGTTTGGCAGTTTAAATTCAGTGCCAAAAAGTTCAAGGTTATGCTTCTAGGGAACAAGAACCCTAGGATGGAGTACTGGATGGATGGGGTAAGATTTAGCACTACAGCTGAGGAACGGGACTCCAGGGACACCGGCAGATAATCAAGCCAGTGCAACAGTGTCTATAGTAAGGTGACTTGGATGCTGGGATGTATCGGGAGGGGTATTGACAGAAGTAAAGTGATAATACTACCCCTTTATAGATCCTTGGTGAGGCCACACCTGGAGTACTGCGCCCAGTTCTGGAGTCCTCACTGCAGGAAAGATAGGGACAGGCTGGAGACGGTGCAGTGAAAGGTGACAGACTATTCAGGGCCAACAGGGCAAATCTTACAATGAATGCCTCAAGGCACTGATTATGTACTCGCTGGAGACTAGACGGGAAAGAGGAGGTATGATAAGAGACCTTCAAGTTCCTGGAAGGAATAAACAAGGTGAACTGTGGGGAATTATTTAGCACGAATAACAGTGCAAGCGCACGAGTGGAAACTGACAGGAGTGAGGTTCAGGAGGGATATGAGAGAGAATTATTTTACAGAAAGAGTGGTAGAACTGTGGAACAGTCCACCAGTCAAGGTGGTGGGCACTAAAACCATTAATGGTTTCAAGCATGGTTAGGATAGAGTGAAGAGGTATAGTGGATCTTCGTCAAGGATATCTCTTTCAGCAAGTGACACCTTTGGAATTATAGCCATCAGGTACTAGGACCACACAAAAACGTTTTAGCTAGCATTCTACTGGGACTGGCCACGATGATGGTGTTAGCCAACGTCACCACTTCTGTTTATACGTAGACGACCCGGCCCTCCTCAGTTCTTTTCCCGCCGTCAACCAGTACAGGTCAGACTCCATGGAGATATGCTGCTTCAGTTGGCCACCAAAACTTTTTCTTTTTTTTTTTTTTCTATTTTCTCACCCTAGTTTACCAAAATCACTTTATGTTTAAATTATTCTGTCATTTGCTTGTGTATGCTGACCGATTCTTCCAGACTTTTCCATTTCTGTGACTGCGGAAGGAAAATCTTAAGTGAGGACAGCCACATCACCTTCATCTGCTGCCTAGGCCTGGACCACGATGTGAAATCCTGCGAGATCTGCCTTGGGTTCAATCAGGCCACACGGAGACACCCAACAGAAGGACCTCGAGAAATTCCTGTTGGAGCAGCAAGTAAAAGCCATGGAGAAGGAGCTCCAGGCCAGAAGCTCCTCCACCTCCCCGGCCCTATCCAAGTCACTGGAAGAAGGACAAACACCAAAACCGGTCCTCCTCAGCTTGTTCGCAGTTGCTGCATAAGGTGCCGGCCGCGACTGGTCATTGTCATCTCTGGCTTCGACCTCTGCTGCAGCTCACACCCTTTCTTCTGCACGACCAGCTTTTGCAGCTCCCCCTCCCCATCTCTCCCTTTTGGGTGAGGGGGTTTCAGTGTCTGGTCTGCTCTCGACCCCGCCGCTCTCCCAGCCTCTGCTGTTCTGGCCCCTTTTCTCAGTGAGCCTGCAGTCAGGGAGCTCTGCTGGTCCAAGCCTAGTGGGCATTGACCCGTCATCGGCTGGAGTTCTGCTTTCTCCGGCATCGCCCTTGGCCTTTATTCTGGGCCCACAACCAGGCCTTTCTACCGGGCTGCTTTTGGCCAGCTCCAGCCCGTCGCTTTCAGGGCATCAGTCTCCCCCAGTGACATCCGAAGCCTCCTCTGTGGGCTCTGCCTCAACATCAAGAACACAGTCTCCCCCATTGCTGCCCCAGACAGCTTCCTCAATGACGGGAACCCAGTCCCTCCCGTCGATGGCCCAGGTGAATCCACTAACACCAGGCTACCTGCTGCTAATGCCTCAGCCCATTTTGCCGGTGCCAGGCCCTCAGTTGCCTCCACTGATGCCACAGTCCGCTCCACCTCTGCCTACGGGGTCCTCAGTTTCTGCTCCCGACGCCACAACCTGCTCCAGCACTGCCCATCATCGGTGCTCAGACCATGTTGCTTTCATTCTGAGATGTCATGCATTGTCTTGCCCCTTCATGAAGACTGATGATGCCGGAGCCTGCAACGCCAGGGCCTTTACAGTACCTAACCACTCATCGTTGCCTCCCACAGCACCGCCTCTGACTCATCTGTGCTCTCACATGCTGTCAGTGCCCACTTCAGACCACAGCGACCAGAATGAGCATCACCCTGACCTTCTGCCATAGGATGAGGAAGATGAGAATGATGAGGGTGGCACTGCTCCCCCTCTCCTCTGAGGTCTCCTCTGAGGGGGTCTCTAAGAACTGCACCCCAGAGTTCTCCGGGGGGGGTGGACTCTTCGAACTGCACCCTGAGGTTCCCCCCACCCGAGGATCCCTCTTTCATTGCCATCATGAAGCACCTCCAGACTGCCATGGGCGTCAAGGCAGAGAAGCACAGCATTACAAGGAGGAACCTAATGGTGTGCCTGGAGTTACCAGACTCCCCTTCCATCTTAATTCCCCCTCTAATAGATGCCTATGAAGATACCACCATGGCTGCCTGGTACAGGCTGAACATGATCTTTGCCATGCCCAGGAGGGCCCATAAATTATACCAGGTCCCCTCAGGGAAAACCCTGCTTTGAGGAGCAACCTCAGGCAGGCTCCATGGTCATTGATGCGGCCCATGATAGGACTAAGCATCTGAGCTCTCTTCCTCCGGACAAGAAATCCAGAAAGATGGCCCTAATGGGTAAACAGACATTTGCCTCTTCCACCCTGCCAATTAGGGTTCTCAACTATATTGGCCACATGGTAAAATACCAAAACTCACTCTGGAGAAGGCCGATCTGCTGCACAAGCCCTTTCAGAGGGTATCCAGAGGCAAGAGCTGCTCCAGGCCCTTCAAGCGGGGAAGACATGGGCAGGCATTTCTTAAGGTCAGCCTGTGATGCAGTCGATGCTTCATAAAAGCAGCCACAGTGGGCATTTGTCTCAGGCAACATGCTTGGCTTAGGGTGTCTAGTTTTATCGTTGACGTTCAACAGTCCATCTTGAACGCCTCCTTCAGAGGCTGTAAACTCTTTGGGACATATGTGCAAGACATCCTTTCCAACCTGCAGGCCTCGGGTAGGACCCCTGCAGTTAGTTCACTCTCTTTACCATACCCAGTCAAAATGTCCCCATAAGGTGCCCATTCATCGGGCCTACAACAAACCTAAGCAGGCACCAGAACCCCAGCCAAGTGTTATATGGCCTTAGTCCTCCTCACCCCTGCTGCCAAAGCCCCCAGAGGAGGGGGTGAGCCCTGGCTGCAGGTACCACCTCAGTCTCACTCCTTATCAGACTTCTGCCCTCCAGATCTTCAGGAGGTGGTGATCGGGGGGGGGGGTTGCTTCTCCCTTCACCTAGACAAGTGGCAAGAGATCACAGCAGATACCTGGGTGTTATAAATCGTAGAACACGGCCACACTCTAGAACTTCTAGACTGGCCTCCAGAGTGTCCTCCAATTCAGTCTCATTACCCACCAGATCACATTCCTGTGCTGCTGGTGGAAATTCAGATCTTGTTACAAGAAAGAGCCAGTGAACCTGTGTCAGTGCTCCAGAGAAACAGGGTTCTATTCCCACTTCTTCCTCATCCCCATATCTACAGGGGATTTGCGGCTCATTCTGGACCTAAGGAGCCTCAATTCCTACATCCAGTGCAAAAAGTTCAGAATGGTGACCCTTCAGGACCTGTTGCCTCTGCTACACCAGGGAGACTGGATCTGCTCTCTGGATATGCAGGGACGTGTACTATCCAGGGATCTGTTACTTCAGATTTTACTGTGTACCATTCAGTTGTTCTGGGCACAGAGCATCATGGACAGTCTGCCCAAATCAGTCTTGACCCCTGGTCCGTGCCTTCAGTAAATTGGAGCAGTCCTGGACACAGCTCAGGGCTTTCCCTTTCTGCCACAGGACAGGGGGCTCAGGCTCAACTGCTCTACAACAATCGGTATGTAATGGCCAGAGGCTTCTGGGTCTGATGGCTGCAGCTATAGTTGCAGTGCCTTTGGCCAGGTTGCACATGAGGATTCCCCAGTGGGTGTTAAGAGTCCAGTGGGATCAACGTACCAACGACCTCGAGCAGCTGGTTCTAGTCTCCTCCCTGGTCAAAAAGGTGCTGCAATAGTGGATGGAATCCAGCAACCTATTGAAAGGGGTTCCCTTCCTCCATCCTTCCCCTCAGCAGATCCTCATGATGGATGCCTCTGGGTTGGGTTGGGGGGCTCATCTGAGGTCCTATCAGACTCAAGGGACATGGACTCCAGTGGAGGCTACCCTTCATATCAATGTCCTGGAGATTATGGCCATTCTGTATGCACTTCAGGCCTTCCAGACCCATTTGTACATAGGACATCTGCTGGTCCAGACAGACAACATCAGTGTAGTCCATTACATCAACAAACAAGGGGGACTCACTCGTACTCCCTGTGCTGGGAAGCGATGAGGGTCTGGTACTGGGTTGTAGAACACGGTCTAGAACTTTCTGCCGTCCATGTTCCAGGCATGCAAAATGCCCTGCTGGACAGCCTCAGCCACTAGCAGTCCAGGATGCACAAGTGGGAGCTGCTGACCTCGGCTGTAGAAGACCTGTTCAGCAGGTGGGGCCATCCAGAGGTGGGCATTTTTGCATCCGCACTCAATGCAAAACTGATGCTGTTCTGCTTGCATGCTCCTGGGCCTGGATCTGGAGGTCTTACTTCGAGAGGATTCCTTCAGTAGGTCATCACATATAGGACTGGCGCCACCTGGCGTCTGGCTGCACGGCAGACTTCTCTAGCAATACCTGACGGGGGACCGCCCACCCGACATCATGTGACTGACATCAGCGTGACTGTATATAGTGGGCGGTCCCATGCCTGCCCTCCAGTTCTTTCCATGCGTAATACCGTGTAGGTCACATCGCAGACTTCCAGTAGCGATCATTGAGAAAGTTTCTATCGCATCAGTATTTTACCTCGCAATTTTTCTAGTAATTTTCGTTGTTCTTCTTGATGTCTTCTCCAAAGAAAAAGTGCTTGTCTTGTGGCACGCAGATCCCGCACAAAGACGGTCACCAGAAGTGCGTTCTCTGCCTAGGCCCAGACCATACTATCTCCTCCTGCCCAGAGTGCCAGTTGTTTAACCAGGCCACCAGAAAATGGAGACAGCAGGCATTGGAGGCCCTCCTTCTTAAGTCTCATTTGGCCTCATTGGAGAAAAAGATGGAGCACCTCTGGGACTTGTCTGGAAAATCTTCTCCTTCTAAAAAATACAAGGAGAAGTCTAGGGAGTGGGCTCACTCCGCGGACGACGCTAGGCCGTCGACAAGCAAGGCCCAGCTGCCGCCCAGAAAGCAGCCGGACGGTAAGTCAGACAAGACTCCTGCGGATAAGTCAGCCGCCCGGCTCCCTCTGGCGACAGCGCGCCTCTGCCGATAAGTTGGCCCCGGCTCCTCTGGGGACACTTACGGTGGCCAGTAAGCAGACTTCGGCCGGGGCAGTCGACTGCTCTGGTCAGTGTTGGCCGACTCCACCCCAACCGCCCAGCCTTGCACGGGCTCAGTCCCCATCAGGCCTAACGCACCCTCACGATGTCGGCAGGGATCAAGGGAGAAAAGCCCTCCTCCTCCTACTTCCTCGCCCACGTCCTCGCATCCTCCCTCGGACGCGTCCGGCGATGGGATCGGAGGCCCCATCGATCCTGTCGATGTTTTGGACTCATCTCTGCCTTCCCCGCTAGGGTCCCAGATCAGGAGGCTCCTTCACGGCCGGCTGGCCTTCCTGTGGAGGCCCCTCCGCCGGCTGATGGGATACCAGCGCCTCCTCCGACGCCCGTGATCCCGACGACAGTCTCTCAGCCAGGACCGGCCGATAGGCCTTTACCTCTGGCCCCGACGCCGGACCTGGTCCCAACGTCGGAGCTCCCTCGTCCGGTCCCAATGCCGGCCCCTCAGACGCCGGATCGGGTAGCGCCGGTGCTGACGTCGGTACCTCTGACGTGGGCTGTCCTGATGCCGGACCCTCCTCCAATCTATACAACAGCGGGTCTGACGTGGGTTCCCTCGATGCCGGATACGACGTCGGGGATTTGTTCCAGACCCCAAACTGTCCCCCATTACCCCTTTGGGTATCCTGGGGATCCCTACCCAGGGGTATTCCACTCCTGATTGGAGTCATTTTGGGCAGTTCCACCATGGATTTAACCCATATTCCCATTATATGGGTTTCCAAGGATATTATCCCCCTTCGGTTGCTCCCCCTCCTCCCCCCCAGCCTCAGCCAGCTCCCCCTCCCCCTTCGGTGGTTCCAGATTTCAAGACCATGATTCAGTCTTGGTGGCAGGGGGCCAGGTCGGAGCTGGTTACGGATCTGGAAGCTAGACTCCCTCAGCCGCTGCTTCCTAGGTCCCCTTCCCCGAGCAGTTATACTTCAACCGTTCACGTCTTGGGGAAGACTCAACAGGATGTTCCTCTGCGGGACTTTGATCGTCGTCCTGTCAGAGAGGCGGAAGATAGTTCTGATGGGAGGGAAGATTCCTCAGAGGAGGAGCATGTGGAGGATCCTGAGGATATGAAAGGAAGGACCTCCCCGAAGTCCTCCCCTCCCCCCGGAGGATCCTTCCTTTTCGGACCTCTTGAGGGCCTTAAGGGACCACTTTGACTGGGAGTCAGAGGACCAGGATCCTATGTGGCAGAGACTAGCGGAACACCTGGACTTAGAGTCTCTGCCCTCTATTCCGGTCTCCCCATGGATGGCACCTCATCAAGACCTCACCACCACCATCTGGCAGATGCCTCATTCTATCCCGGCTGTCCCCAAGAGGGCGTACAGGCTCTACCAGGTGCCAAACGATGCCCTTTTCTGAAGGCTCATCCCAAGGCAGACTCTGTGGTCATTTCAGCTGCTCATGACCGCTCCACAGCTCCTAAGCACATGAGCACGACACCTCCTGACAAAGACTCGAGGCTGATGGACCAGTTTGGGAAAGTCTACTCATCGGCCACGTGCGCCCTTCATTCCCTTAGCTACGTGGCCCACATGGTGTCCCACCAGAAACAGACTATGGCCAGGCTAGAGGCGAAGGTCCAATCAATGGATCCTTCGCCTCTCAAGGAGGATCTTGCCAAGGATCTCCGCCTCTCCAAGATTTCCTGTAGGCATGCTCTTCGAGCCACTTATGACTCTGTTGACTCAGTGGCCCATACCTCGGCAACTGCCATCGCCCTTAGGCGGCATTCCTGGCTTCGTCTCTCTGGGATCGCTAACGAAGTCCAGTTGGCAACTCAGGATGTCCCCTTTAGGGGCTTAGTCCTTTTTGGTGGAGATACCAAGGACATCATAACGGATCTTCAGGACAAGGGTGTGGCCCTTAGATCCATTAGGTCCATGTACCGATCAGGCACCCAGCAACAGCAGCAGCCCTTTCGGAAAAGGACTGGGAGGCAGCGGAAGAATGCTCAGGCGCGACACCAAGGTAAGCGTAAGGTCACGGGTACCGCTACACCCCCTGCCCCCAAGAATCAGGGACATTCAGGGGGACCTCCTCCTGAACGTCCCGCCACTTCATGACTCTCCGGCCCCACTGCATCCTCAGTCTCACAACGGGGAGCAGGTTCGCCCACCATGCGCAGGAGTGGAGGGTGATAACCTCAGATGAGTGGGTCCTTCACTCGTGTCCGTTGGACACACCATCAAGTTTCTGGAGATTCCTCTGGACTCTCCTCCACAGAAGTCCTCTTACTTGCGGGACCAGGCCCTTCTCGTTCGCAAGGAGGTCAATTCGCTCTTGCTTAAAGAAGCAATCAAGCGAGTTCCCTTCGGGCAAAGGGGAAAAGGGTTTTATTCCCATTTCTTCCTGGTTCCAAAAAGGACCGGGGACTTCAGACCCATACTCGACTTGAGTCAACTCAGTCAGTATGTCGAGTACAAGAAATTCGGCATGCTGACGCTCCAGGGTCTTCTCCCCCTACTGATGGAGAATCATTGGCTCTGCGCTCTGGACATGCAGGATGCTTACCTGCACATCCCCATTTTCCCCAGCCACCGCCGATTCCTGCATTTCTGTTTCCAAGGAGAGCATTTCCAGTTCAGGGCGCTCCCCTTTGGTCTCTCTTCGACGCCCCGGGGTTTTACCAAGTACCTGGCAGTGGTGGCGGTGTTCCTGCGCTGCAGGGGTATTGCGGTGTCCCCTTACCTGGACGACTGGCTGATTTCAGCCCTGTCCAGGGACCTTTTGTTGGAAGCTCTGTCTTTCACACTGGACCTATTCAACCAACTCGGGATCACGGTCAGCGCTCCCAAGTCATCTCTTGTACCTGCCCACAGACTGCAGTTTATTGTGGCAGTTCTGGATACCGTCCGGTGCAGAGCTTTCCTCCCTCCAGACAGGGTGGAGACCCTGGTCAGTCAGACCCGAAAAGTAGCCTCCCTCCAGACCATTCCTACTTGGGAGGTCCTTTGTCTTTTGGGACTGATGGCAGCCGCCATCACGACCATTCCCCTGGTAAGGCTGCATGTGAGAATCACTCAGTGGTCATTGCGGGTGCAGTGGGATCAGCTCCTTGACGACCTGGACCATCTAGTCCTGGTCTCTTCAGTGGTCCAAAGGGATTTACAGTGGTGCAAGGATTCTCACAACCTTTCCCTGAGACTTCCATTCCGAAACCCTGCACCAGCAGCTACCCTCACTATGGATGCCTCAAATATGAGGTGGGGAGCTCACCTAGGGGAACATCAAGCTCAGGGCCTCTGGTCAGGCCTGGAGACTTCTCTCCACATCAATGTTCTGGAACTCAGGGTGGTCCTGTATGCTTTACAGGCCTTTCAGACCCTACTACCCAAGGGAACACTGCTGATCCAAATGGACAATATGTCAGTAGTTTGGTACACCAACAAACAAGGAGGAACCCGGTCGTACCCTCTTTGCAGGGAGGCGACCCGGGTGTGGAACTGGGCAGTTCAGCATCATCTGGTCCTGGTGGCCGTGCACATTCCAGGCATTCTCAGCATCCTGGTGGACAGTCTCAGCAGAACTCGGACCCTCGCCCACGAGTGGGAACTGCATCAGGGAGTGGCGGACTCCATCTTCCGGAATTGGGGATGTCCAGAAATCGACCTCTTCGCCTCCCAATTCAACGCAAAGTTTCCCAAGTTTTGCTTGCTCGCTCCAGAGCAAGGTGCTTTCTGGACTGACGCGTTGTCTCTATCATGGACAGGGAAATTCTTATACGCTTTCCCTCCTTTTCCTGCTCTACAGAGGGTTCTCCTCAAACTTCAAGCTGAGAGGGCAAGAATGATCCTCATCGCTCCTCTCTTAGCGAGACAAATCTGGTTCCCGCTGTTACAACAGCTCTCCAGGGAACCACTGGTTCCACTTCCAACAGCCTGTCTCAATTCAAAGTAGCCCTCAAACAGCACCTAATGTCTAACTCAAAATGCACCTGCTTCTCAGGCCCCACTTGATAGACAGGTCTACCCCCAAGGTAACACCCAGCAGGGCTACCTAGAGAACCCTGCCTCCATTCCAGCCTAGCCAAGGGCTTAAGTAAGCTATCAGTCCTCTTTAAATGCACTTGGCACTGCCCCTCCCAACCACCCCCAAAACACACACACCAGACTGACAAAGCCCTCTGGAGCTGCTCCCCCATCACAGCCCCCTCCGCCCATTTCACTATCCCCCTACCTCTCGCTCTCTCTGTTGGTTTCAAACCCAATCCCCCTTGTTTCACTGTCACCCAACCTTTAGCCATCTGGGATAGCGTTAAACCCTATGCAGTTATTCTTCCATAGTCTATCAGCGGATTTGGAGGTTTCCAGGGGTGTGCTACCTAGGGCAACCGATTAGAAATAGCTTTATATTCAATTACAACTGCTCAGTTTTTTTTCTCCTATTTGTCTAATTGTCATATAATCGCTCTTTAATGCCTAATAATCAGGCCTTTGTAACCACTGAATATGTGTATTGTCTTATTCTCCACCCTGACGTGGAACCTTTGTAAAAGAGCTCACGCTCAAAGGTCTTTCCGAAATACTAATTAAACAATTAAACTTCCACTGGCTCATGACCTCCTGACTCAGGATCAAGGCAGGCTGGTTCATCCGGGGCTCAGGACCCTACATTTTCATGCGTGGCTCCTACAGACAGCTCGCTTTGGCGTCTCCTCTAGAGTTGCTCAGGTCCTCATTGAGGCCAGAAAACCATCCAGACGTTCCACTTATGCCATGAAGTGGAAGCGGTTTTCGATCTGGGCGGCTGCTAAGGATAGGAATCTCTTCTCCTGCTCAGCCCCCCAAGTCATGAAATACCTCCTTCACTTATCGGACCCCGGTCTGTCCTATTCTTCTTTAAAAGTCATATCTCTGCTATCTCGGCGTATCATGAGCTAGTGGATGGTAAACCCATGGCTCAGCTGGAGGTCTCAAAGACCTTTCTAAAAGGGATCCTCCATCTGAAACCCCCCATCCGCAGCCCAACCCCTCCTTGGGATTTGAACTTCGTCTTGGAAAAACTCACCCTTCCTCCTTTTGAACCAGCTATGAGCTGTGATCTGTGCTTCCTGTCCTGGGAGGTGCTATTTCTGGTGGCTATCACCTCAGCCCAAAGGATTTCAGAGCTGCACGCTCTAGTCTGCAAGGAGCCTTATTTGATTTTCCATAGGGACCGGGCGGTCCTCAGAATGCATCCAAGGTTTCTTCCCAGGGTGGTGTCAGAAGCCACGCTGAACCAATCAGTGGATCTTCCAGTTTATTATCCCTTCCCCTCTAACAGAGGTGAGGCACTCCTTCACACGATGGATGTCCATCGGATCCTCCGGTGTTATACCCATCGGACTAAAGAGTTTCGCTCTTGCGACCAGTTGTTTGTTTCTTTTGCCTCGAGATCAAGGGGCAAACCAGTTTCTAAGCAGGGCCTCTCCAAATGGTTAGGCAACTGCATTCGGTACTGTTACCAAAAGTACAATAAACCTCTTTCGGGTTCTGTAAGAGGTCATTCTAGTAGGTGCATGGCTGCCTCTGCGACCTTCCTACGGAACATTTCTACGGCCGACATTTGTGCTGCTGCTACTTGGAATTCTGTCCACACCTTTACCAAACATTACAGTCTGGACATTGCCTCTAGGCGACAGGCTGGCTTTGGCCTAGCCATCCTGCAGGGCCTTCTGTCTTAGGCTGGGTCCATTCTGGACTTCAGTTTTCCATCGGAGTTAGTTTTTTCCTCATCCCTAGTTTCTCTCGGTCTCTCCTTGGAGGGACTGCTTGGGACTCTGTTCTATATGTGATGACCTACTGAAGGAACCCTATTGAAGTAAGATAGTACAGTTAAGTAGGAACTTACCATAACAGTAGATCTTCGAGAGAGATTACTTCAGTAGGTCATATTTTTCCCTCCCTCCTTCCCCTCATTTTATGTTTTGCAGGGATTCCAATTCCTGTTCAATCCTGCTGTAAGGCCTCTTCCTGGCTCTGGTGGGAGAACTAGAGGGCAGGCGTGTCAGTCACATGACGTCGGGTGGGCGGTCCCCCGTCAGGTATTGCTAGAAAAGTCTGCCATGTGGCCTGACACCAGGTGGCGCCAGTCCTATATGTGATGACCTACTAAAGGAACCTCTCACGAAGATCTACTGTTACGGTAAGTTCCTACTTAACTGTACCTTTTTTGGCTAGACACTTTTTCCCTCTCCTGGAAAGGGAGGTTCCTCTACACCTTCCCTCCTTTACTTCTAATTCAGAGGGTCCTGATCAAGTTTCAAATGGAAGGGGCCACTCTGATCCTAGTGGCTCCCTTCTGGCCTCGCCAGATCTGGTTTCCCTTACTACAGCATCTGGCAGTGGAACCCCCTGCACCTCTGCCTCTGTGCCCAGGCTTGCTGTCACAGGAGCAGGGCACTATACTCCATCTGGACCTCAAGTCTTGTCGTCTTCATGCATGGCTCCTGAAGACATAGCCATTGCTAGGTTTGGGGTTTCCCAGAAGGTGACTGATTTCCGGGTGGTGGACAGAAAACCCTCCACCAGGGCCACTTACTCCATGAAGTGGAAGCGGTTTGCTCTGTGGGCTGCTTACCATCACATGGATCCAATCACTTGCCCAGTGAATCAGATTCTGGAGTACTTGGCCTCCCTGTTCAATGCAAGGCTGCAGTACTCTTCCATTAAGGGTCACCTGTCGACCGTTTTGGCCTTCCACATGCCTGTTGAGGGCCGTACGGTGGCTCAATTGGATGTGTCCCATATATCCTTGAGAGGCATCCTACACGTGAAGCTCCCTATATACAATCCATCCCCTCCTTGGGATCTGAATTTTGTGTTAGAGAAGCTTACTTTGGCTCCGTCTGAGCTACGCTTTCTGTTGTGGAAAGCGTTATTTTGGTTTGCTATTTCTTATGTGTGGAGGATTTCTGAGTGTCGATGCATACCAATCCTAAATTTCAGTCAAAGGTGGTGTCTGAGTTTACTTTAAATCAATCCATCCACTACCAGTGTATTTTCCGGAGCATGCCAGTCCAGGGGAAGCATTGCTCCATACCTTAGATGTACATAGAATACTCTGGTATAATGTTCACTGTACGAAGGACATTAGGTAGTCCTTGCAGCTGTTTGTTTCTTTGCCCGTGAGAAAGAGGGCATTCCAGTTTGAAAGCAGTACTTGTCCAAATGGTTGGCCAACTGCATTACTTTTTGCTACGGGATGTACAGTAAGGAGCTTCCTGGTCCTGTGCATGACAACTCAGCTCAAGGCATGGCCACTTCTGCTGCATGTTTCAGAAATGTTTCAGCTGCTGAGATTTGTGCATCTGCTACCTGGAGTACTGTCCACACTTTCACTAGACACTACAGTCTGGGCATTGCCTCTAGAAGAAGAGCAGACTTCAGCCTAGCTGTGCTACAAGGCCTCCTTTCTTAGGCCTGTTGTTTCCAGCCACCCAGAGTGTCTGTCAGTACTGCTTGGGACTCATTACAAAGTTGTGGCTTGCTGCAAGAGATATCCTCAATGAAGATAGTAAAGTTACTCAAGACCTAACTGTATTAGTAGATCTTTGAGAGAATCTCTTGCAGCAAGCCATACCGTCCCTCCCTCCATTCCCCTTGATCTTCTGTGTCTGTTTCCTTCTCCAGCGTGCCTTACCTGCTGTCTCTCACTTTCCAGTGGTGGGAACGTCTGCTCTATCTTGGTTCCTTCAGCGGACATCCTTTATGTCTGTTCTCCGGCAGGGGAACTGAGGAGGGCACGGGGCCACCCACTTATATGTAGGAGTGGTGATGTCGTCTGACACTGTCATCATGGGCGACCCCAGTAGACTGCTAGCTAAAAAGTATCCATGTCGTCCTAGTGCCTGATGGCTGTAGTTCCAAAGGTGTGGCTTGCTGTAAGAGATTCTCTTGAAGATCTACTGTTATGGCAAGTTCTTATAGTTTCATAGAGTTTGTACGAGTCAGAAAGCTCAATGGAGCCACGGTAAGACTCGCCACATATCAGTGGTTAACTGTATTTCTTCTTGCCCGTAATGTCATCCAGCAATTTCTTAAATGACTCTAAGTTAGCGTTAAGGACAACAGATTCTGGCAAAGTGTTCCAGGTTGTCACCACCCTCTGAGTTTTTAACCCTTTTGGATGATCTATAGAGGTTACCTTTCAGTTGTAAATTATGATGTCTGAATTCTATGTAAATCTATGTAATCTATGTAACTATGCTTTACTCGGGACAACAGTAACAGGGAGGAGAATAAGAGCGTGGATGGGGAGGGCTAGAACCCTGGTTGGACAGTAGGTCCCGGGGTTTGTTAGGCAACCATGGGCAGACTAGATGGACTATCAGTCTTTTTCTGCCGTCATTGTGTTTCTGTGATTACTCATTGACAACGTGGGGTGACACAGAAAGAAGGAATTCTGCCAGACTGACTGTAATTTCTTTTTCTGTTAGCTCCAGTGCTGTCAGTGGGACCACACGCAAGAGTAGTTACTCTCCTGGAGAATATTGTCCTGTACTTATATTTTTTTCTCTAAGGGACTGGACAGTGTCACAGAATTGGTATTATAAGAATTACAGTTTTAATTTTGTATTGGCCACTAATGGGCAAATAGCTAGTCCTTGTTGTCCCGTAGGACCATTAGATTCTTTTCTTAGTTAAGAAAATTCATTGACGGAACCATTGAGTTAATTTCCACTTTGTGTTCGGAATCAGATACAGGACAGAACATCTCTGTGCAGAGACTTTGAGGAGAAAGGGGTCACTCGACTTACGGCAGTATTAGACAGACAGCTTTAACTTTCTTTACATAAAATATCAAAGCCGTTTGGTGTTGTCAGTAGTTAGGAGGGTTCTGGGTAGCTAGTTTGTTTTTATTCTGTTTTGCAGTATATGTTGCCTAAGGAACTTGGAACCTCAGAACACAAATGACTCCATCATTCCAAGCTGCTAGGCACAGTCTCTTAAAGCTATAGCTGTCTGTACCAGTAACCCCTGGTCAGTTTGCATGTATACCCATATGTAAAGATTACACATTGGCAATGTTAGAGCTGACAGAAAAAGAAATTACGATAAGTCTGAGAAACTTTCTTTTTCACTTGGGAACCCCTTGAGCAAAGCTAGGCTCTTTTCTGAATTAATCCAGCTTTTGTGAAATGGACTGCTGCCTACAAACAGAATGGAGCGAAGCCAATCAAATGGATTCCTAGGACCTGAAATGCTGTTGCATTATTCCATACACCAAACAGCATGCTCCTGTTTTCTTTTTTTTTTTTCCAACTTAGTTAAGGCCTTTTTAAACAGTTCAGTACCCTTGAAGCCAGAATTGTTACTTGAGTTGTAGAGTGAGAGGACATTGTTTTCTCTCAAGCATGAGTTCTGTTATCCAAGTAATAATGCACCTGTCTTATTGTTTAAGGAAAGTAGGAAGATCAGGCAAATGTTACTTTACAGTCTGTGGTTTCCTGAGATGTAACATAATAGGGAATGGGGTGGGTGGAGACAACAGGACAGAATAAAATACAAGAAAAATGGAAAATTAATAATTTAACAAAATGTTGAAAAAAATCAAAAGATTTCCTCTGCTTCTTTTGTCATTCTTTTTTTCCTTTTCTTAGGCTCTTATGCTGAGTACCGCTGTTCCTACTATCATTGGTTTCAGCTTATGGAGAGAAGTAAGTAACATCTTATTGTGTTCGTACTATAGGTCCATCATCTTTTGTGTGAGTTCCTTAATAAAATCGGTATGATTTGAAAGTCTGTACCCCTAAAGTCAGAATCTTCCTATTCTTTGTTTTGCCGAGTTGCACAACTCTGCCTCCCAGCACCTATTGCAGCTTACTTCCGCCATCTCCCCATCCCTCACCCAGCAGCTTGGTCTTGTGGTGTGCATTTCTCACCCCTACTAAATCCCCCACCATGTCAGCCCAGCAGCTCTCTCCCTATAGCAGAAATCACTCAAATTCCTTAGAGGAGACCACATCCAGCTATCTAGCAGCCAGAGTGAAACCCCACCGCTAGGCATCAGCATGTAATGCTTAAAAATTAATGTTGGCTGTTTGTGCGTGAGATGTCAGCACACCATGGTGCAGCCGGGGTTGGTGGGTGGGAGGGAGGAGCTCTACTTGTGTGACTGTCCTCAAGGATGATGTCATGCTGCAGCAGGTGCTGCATTTCCCTCATGTGGGTCTATCAGTGTTAGTCCTCTAGGACTGCTCCCAACCTCCTGTCAGCCCAACTGGAATCCTTGGCTCAGTATGTGACCCGAGTTCACACATGATAAATGAGTCACTGACCACCAGGTTGTCGGGTTGGCCCCACATTCCAAGTGAGCACACTGACCACCAGAGCATCAGGCTGAACACACATGATCAGTGAGCACACTCACTCGACAGTAGGGCTGTGGGCTGGTCCCACATGATAAGTGAGCGCACTGACTACCAGGGTGTCGGGCTGGCCCCAAATGGTAAGTGAGCGCAGTCACTACCTGGCATAAGGCTGGCCACACAGACCACCAGGTGTCAGGCTGGCCCCACGTGGTAAGTGAGCCCACTTACTAGCAGGGCATTGGGCTGGCCCCACCAGGTAAATAAGTGTAATCACAACCAGGGTATCGGACTGGCCCCATATTGTAAGTGAGAATACTCTCCATCACCAGGGTGTCGCACTGGCCCAACGTGGTAATGTCACTGTCATTATCAGGGCTTTGGGCTGGCTCCATGACTGTGCTCACTTAGTAAATGAAAATGAACACAGTCTTCATCAGGGTGTCGTGCTGATCCCACGTGGTAAGTGAGCACACTCTTTCACCACCAGGGTGTCAGGCTAGCAGCACTTGTTAAGTGAGTGCACTCTTCACCATCTCCTTAGGCTTGGCCCTACATGACAAGTGAGCATACTGACAATCAGGGTGTCAGGCTTGCCCCATATGGTAAGTGCGTGCACTTCCTCGACACCAGGGCACGGGGCTGGCCCTACATGCTAAGTGAGCACAGTCATCATAAGGGCATTGAGCTGGTTCCATATGGTAAATGAGAGCACTCGCTCACCACCAGGGCATCGGGCTAGCATTCAGTGATAAAATGTTCAAATTATACAGCAATAAATTTAAAAAAATACAAGACTAATAATGGATGTGGCAGAAGGCAGTAAAATATAAAGTTACCCAGAAGCCAACAGGGGGATGCTGCTTACAATGAAATATTGGAGGGAATCATAAAAATTACAATAAAGGGTAGTACAAACCTTACTGGAGGAGCTAGAATTAGACATATAGGGAAAGGAGAGGGTGAAGGAAAGGGGGTGCCAAGAGGGAAGGGGCGAAGTATAATAACATAAAATTTCTAGGGACATGGATATGTTGTTCAATCCACACTTATTGGCAGGTTTCTTGCCACTTTAAATCTTGCTGGAAGGTTTTCAAGCTGGCTCCTCCCACCCACCCGGGTGGTAAAACTCTCGGCTCTGCCCCATGACGCCAGATCTTCCTTACCGCTTGGAAGCTCAGGTTCCCTCCTTAGCGCTCTGCGTTTTAGGCCTGGATCCACACTCTTCGGTTAATCCAAAACTAATTCTCAAATTTACAAGACTTAGGTCTTCTTTTTCCCTCGTGGCTGCGATGGACAAATCAACTCCCAGATTTCGTCGGTGCTCCTGTGGGCAGAAGATGTCCTGGACCGACCCGCACTCCACATGCGTTTACTGCCTAGGACTCGGCCACGATTCGCAGGCTTGTAATTTGTGCAAATCCTTTTCGGCTTCAGTCTTAGAGGACCGCACTGCTCGACTTCTTTTGGGGCACCCTGAAAAACGGTATCCGCCGGTCAAGTCGAAAGAGGCTCGTTGGGCAGTGTCCGGCAGCGGGCTCCGTGGAACAGTTGGAGCAGATGATCATCCTCGAGGAGGAGGCGGCCCAGGCGCGTCTTCTTCGACCTTGGTCATGGTATTTATCCCGCTGTCCTTGGGCTCTTCATATACAGCTTCTTTTAAGGAGCTTTGCTAATCCCTCTCCACCAAGGGAGAAGGACCATCAGGACATTCCAGTCGGTCCAAGAAGAAATACTCAAAAAGTAAGTCCTACCGTCGACGTTCATGGGAGCGGGAGAGATCCCCTTCACCAGATGGTCGACTTATGACTTCGTTGAAGTTGTGTTAAGCCGCTGGCTTCACGATGTCTCGGCCAGGTCAGCCGGCTGAGACCGTTTATCGCGAAAGTCGAGATTTTCTCTACCTTCGGACGGTTTGCTCACTGATGATGCCAACAACCCTATTTCACCGGTTCCTCGGTGGAAACCGAGACTTTCCTGTGCCGGAGTCCCCGTTAAGGTCCCTGAACCAAGGGAGGAGGGTTTCCGCCCCTCTCTGACCCACCCTCAGAATCCCTAAAGGTCTCTCGGTCTCGGACCTCTCCAGGTCCAGCCGGTCCCGCAAACGCCGGGCGGTCTTGGTCTCGCACATGGAAAGCGGCGGCCCTGCCCATCCTTGTCGCCCTCTTCGAGGATAGGCTCTGGCATGTTGCGCCGTCTGCACTATGATTTAATGGCAACAGCTGTTATTGTCCGAATAAGCTTTGACTGGCACCTTCTCTCCGCCATTAAGTGGTTGTCACCTGAGCGGTCAAACAACCCCTCGTAGAGTCGAGGAGCCAAACTGCACCGTTGCTCGGGTTGAAACTGGTCGTTTCACCCATTGTGATGGAACCCCGCCTTCACAACCGAAGACTGGGGGCCCCGACTATGATTCTCGGTCGGGTCAGGGCTTGCCCCATAGGTTGTCGGTCACCCTCACTCCCGATCGACCTTGGCACATGGAGGATGGTTCAGGCGCTCGGCAGCTGTTCGCAGACTCCTCGGAGTCTGACGACGATGACTCTTTGTTCTCCAGGCCGCTTGACCTGGAGTCTGCAGGGGTCAGCCAGTGGACAGAGACCATCCTCATTTTTAGAATGCTTAACTCATCTCGAGTCCACTGGGGTGAAGCTCAACCGCTTCTTGAATGGGCCAAGCATCCTCACGGAGATCTGGACCGAGGGGATTCCCCCACGGAGGCCTTTCCAGTGGCCGAAGCCATTGTTGGTCCAGCCCTGGAGCTGTGGCAGCGGCCAGCATCTTGTCCCACACCTTCGGCCAGGATGGCTTGAAAGTATGCGGTCCCTACCGGTTCACTCTCCGGTTTCTCTGAGCACTCCTCTGTGGAGGGGTTAGTGACCGATAGCGTTTTCCGGCCTTACGAGAACACTCGGGATGTGGACAAACCGCTTGATAAGGAGTCCAAGAAATTGGACTACTCGGGGCAGAAGGTATATGCCACTTCCTCCCTAGGCCTTCTTCAGGCTAGCTTGGCCGTTCTGATGACACACTTTTCACTCGCCCTTTTGGGCTCCCTGGATGAGGTGATTCCTCATCTCCCGGCTGACCTTCAGACAATGGTCAAGCAGGTGCGGGATCAGGGAAGGGCGGTAGCTAAACAGCAGCTCCAAACTTCTTTGGACATTGCTGATTCGTGTGCCCAGTCAGTAGCGGCTGCAATGGCCATGTACTACAGAGCTTGGCTGCAGATCTCCACCTTTACGGCTGATAACCAGCACAAGCTGGCAGAAGTCCCCTTCCTGGGTACCGACTTGTTCAGGCCCGGGGTGGAGGGTCATCTCCAACGGATCGAGAAGTCCAGCGCCACCTTGGACTCTGTCACGTCTGCCCAGAAGGACAAAGGCTGCCAGCAGCAGCATAAGCCCTTTCGTCCTTTAGCCCCTGCGGCACGTCCAGCCCAGTAACACCAGCATCAGGGCCAACAGGCTCATGCTTGGCACCCCAAAGCCAAGCCTGCTGCTTCCTCCAGCAGGAAGCCTGGAGGGAAACGCCCAGGCGGCTCCTCGGCTGGCCCTTCCTCCAAGCCTGCCCAGTGATGGGTTTCGAGGTGTCGCCCCCAACCTCATCACTCCTCCCCGGGTTCCCCCTGTGGGGGGACGGCTCCGCCACTTCCTTTCCACCTGGTCTGCTATCACTACAGACTGCTGGGTGTTGGAAGTGGTAGGCAGGGATCTGCCTCTAGAATTCGAGCATTTTCCCTCCTATCGGGCCGTCGCCCCATGGGGGGCTACGGGCTCCACAGCCTCTCTGTCAGCTCGTCGAGCCGACATTGCCTTGCTCCTCCAGAAGGAGGTGATCAGGGAGGTGGCAGATCCCACTCCAGTCCCAGGGTTTGTGTCCAGGTACTTCCTGGTCCCAAAACGGATGGGGGGCTGGTGCCCCATTCACGACCTACACGACCTGAACAAGTTCCTAAGGTCTCGCACCTTCAGGATGGTCACTCTGGCTCAGAACATATCCATCCTTGGAACAAGGCATGTGGTTCTGTTCTCTGACCTTCAGGACACGCCTTTCATGTCCCAACTCGTCTGCCTCACCAGCGATTCCTCCACTTCAGAGCAGAGGGATCCCTTTACGAGTTCCGGGCCATGCCCTTCGGCCTCTCTCCAGCTCCCAGGGTCTTCACCAAATGCATGGCAGTGGTGACAGCATTCCTGCTGCGCCGAGGGGTCCGGGTGTACCCTTACCTGGACGACTGGCTGATTGTAGCCCCCTCCAGGTTTGAGGTGGAGCAGTCCAGGGATCTGGTCCTCCAGGTCTGCTCTCAGATTGGCCTCCTCATCAACGAGGCCAAGTGGGAACTCATGCCATCGCAGGTGATTCAGTTCATCGGCGCAGAGCTCGACTCTCTTTGAGCCAGAGCACGGCTGCCGGCGGACAGGGCTGAGGTCCTTTCCTCCTTTGCCCAATCATTTCTGGTTGCACCCTGCCCGGGACTTTCTGCGCCTCCTGGGCCTCATGGCGGCCTGCACCAGCGTGGTCCGTTGGGCCTGCTGGCGTATGCATCCCCTGCAATGGGGGCTGGCCCGCCAATGGTCACAGCACTCCGGTCCTCTGGACCAGCCAGTGACAGTGACCCAGGAGATGTGGAACGGTCTCCAGTGGTGGCTCGTTCCAGCTCATCTGCAGGAGGGTATCCCGTTTGTCCACCCCGAGCCGACGGTCACTCTGACGACCGACGCCTCTCTAATGGGTTGGGGTGCCCATCTGGGGGAGCTCAGAGCCCACGGCCTCTGGTCCCCTCAGGAGTCTCGATGCCGCATCAACATGCTGGAGCTTTGAGCGGTCCAACTAGCCCTCACCACCTACGCTCCATTTGTACAGGGTCAATGGTCCAGGTCCAGATGGACAACACCACGACCATGTACTACCTCAACTGACAGGGCGGGACACACTCCTTGCCCCTGTGCAAGGAAGCTCTCCGCACTTGGTCTGTCGTATTCAGCCTGGAGGCGGATCTCCTAGCCATTCATGTGGCAGGAGCCTCCAACATTCTGGCCGATGCCCTCAGCCGGATAGGCGCTGCATCTCATGAGTGGTCTCTCCTGCCGGAGGTAGTACAAGATCTGTTCTCCCACTGGGGCACCCCTCAGGTGGACCTGTTCACTTCCAGGGAGAATGCGAAGCTGAGGCTGTTTCACGCCCGCCCCCCTCAGCAGGGCTCGTTGCAGGGGGATGCCTTCTGGAGGCCATGGACCCTGGGCCTCTTCTACGCCTTCCCTTCCCTTGATCCACAAGGTGCTTCTCAAGGTGAAGAGGGATCAGGTGCAGGTGATTCTGGTAGCCCCAGACTGGCCCCGCCAGTTCTGATATCCAGATCTCCTCAGCCTCAGCTCCAGGCTCTCGAGGCGGCTTCCAGCCCGCCCGGACCTGATCTCAGTCAACAAGGAGAAGGTACTCCATCCGGACCTTCAATCCCTGCACTTGACGGCCTGGTTCCTGAGTGGCTAGGGTTCCAGGCCTTGTGTCTTTCCGATGAGGTCCTCAACGTTGTTGAGGCTTCCCGTAAGGAGTCGACCAGAAAATGCTACGCCTTCAGATGGAAGAGATTCTCCATTTGGTGTCAGGGCAAGGGGGTTGGACCCTTCCTCCTGTTCATTGGCTAGCATTCTGAACTACCTGTGGTCCCTTTCTCAGCTAGGGCTTCGGTCAACGACCCTCAAGGTGTACCTGGCAGCCATCTCTGCTTACTGGGCATGGGCCGGCAAGCAGTCGGTGGCACAGGAGAAGGTGGTCGGGCGCTTTTTCAAAGGCCTTGATCACATATCCCTGTCTGGTGCGAGAACCTCCACCTCCATGGGATCTACTGCTGGTATTGGCTAAGCTCATGGGCAAGCCATTCGAACCGATGCACAGGTGTGACATCTCTCACCTGTCGTGGAAGACCGCCTTCTTGGTGGCTGTTACATCAGCCAGAAGGATGGGAGAGCTCCAGGTGCTTTCCATCGAGTCTCCTTATCTGGTCTTCCACAGGGACAAGGTTGTCCTGCGCCCCCATCCGAAATTCCTTCCAAAGGTGGTGTCGGAGTTTCACCTTAACCAGGTGTTGACTCTGCTGGTGTTCTACCCCAATCACACCTCGGAGGCTGAATATAGGCTGCATACTCTAGACCCTAGAAGAGCGCTCTCTTATTATAAGGAGCGGATGGCTGAAGTTCGGGGAGAGGTTCGCCAGCTGTTTGTCACCTACGCTGAAGCCGCACCTGGCAGACCTGCAGCCAAGTGGACGATAGGCAGGTGGGTCACCTCCTGCATAGATCTCTGCTATAGGTTGGCGGACATGGAGCCTCCCAAAGGAATAAGAGCTCATTCTACCCACCATACCGCTGCTTCGGTGGCTGCTTCCAGGGACGTCCCTATCCAGGAAATCTGCAGGGCTGCTACCTGGAAGTCAGCACACACCTTCATTACCCACTACCACATCGACCTTGAGTCACGCTGGGGATGCTGGTTTTGGGACCTTGGTTCTCCAGTCCTTATTCCCTAAGTAGGGGGTGCGCGCCTTGCCTCCCTCCTCCTGGAGAACTGCTGGGAGTCTGCCAGACAGTGTGGATGAACAGCATATCCAGTCCCTAGAAATACAGGTTACTCACCTGTAACAGGAGTTCTAGGAGTGGTATATGTTGTTCATCCACACAACCCATCCGACCTCCCCGCGCAACCTGGCTTCCAGCAGGCTAGATCTGGCGTCATGGGGCGGAGCTGAGAGTTTTACCACCCGGGTGGGTGGAAGGAGCCAGCTTGAAGACCTTCTGGCAAGATTTAAAGCGGCAAGTAATCTGCCAATAAGTGTGGATGAACAACATATACCACTTCTAGAACTCCTGTTACAGGTCAGTAACCTGTATTTATTCTCATGCACTTGACGTGGATTATTGCGATTTGTTAAAAACAGTTCACCTCTCAAGAGGTTCTGAGAGAGTATTACTAGATGAGAGCTCCTAGACTCCCAAGAGTGTGGATCCAAGTATCACTATGCCATATTAAAGCTGGGTTCCCATCTGAAGTAAATCTCACTGGTAGGTTAACATTATTTTTAAGGAATGAGGATCCTGTTTCTGTTGCTATGTGTAACTTAATGTCTCCAAGAAGAGACTGGGACATTCTGACGGCCCATGGCAAACAGATTCACACAGCATGGCTTTAACGCAGCCTTTTTGATTTTCTGTTCAGTTTTTACCAAGGGTGATGACGGAGTTGTCGGAACTTCAGGAATTCTATGACTCTGACACAGTGGAGCTGATGAACTGGATAAAGTAGGTGCTAAATCTGGACTCTGATTTGTGCATTATTGCTGATGCTCACATTTTGTTGTTCTTATTCTGCAGATGGGGGGGGGTGTAAGTCCATCCAACACCATCAGTGGAGTGGTTCCCATGGTTATGTCATGTTCCTCTGACAAGATGTAGAGTGCAAAGTACAACTCTTTACTGATGATATTTACTCCATTAGGCCATACCTTTGGATCTATATGCTGTCAGCATTAGGACCACCGGAAGCTTTTTGCTAGCCAGGGGCTGCCCACAAAGACATGTAGCATTAGCACATATATAACATGGGTGGTCCCATCACTTCTCAGTTATTTCTCCCACCATCGATCATCCTTGTCAGACCTGCTGAAGGTAATTCCAGCAACCAAGCCACTGCCATTTGTTATTTTACTTTTATTTAGTTTATCATCATCTGTGTATGCCACCAAAGTCCAAAAGAGCCCTTGCTTCAATAAAAAAAGTAAAAGAATAGACATACTATACTGATCGCACCAAGGAGTGCAAAAGGTCCTCTCAGCTTTTTGCTTCATTCGCCCCGGGAAAGAGGGTACTCCTGTGTCTAAAACAATGCCAATCCAAATGGTTGGCACATTATATTTATGTTCTGTTACAGGAAGTACGATAAGAAACTTAATGGAGGTGTTCGTGGTCACTCCACAAGGGGTATGGCCACTTATAGTGCCGTATCAAAAATGTTCCTGCTGCTGACGTGTGCTGCAGTCACATGGACCACTGTTCACACTTTGGCTAAACATTACAGTCTGGACATTGTCTCTCGTAGACGTGCTGGTTTTGGTCTTGCTGTACGGCAAGATCTCCTTTCCTGATTATATATCAGGCTGTGTCATCCTCCCTGCTGCTTTGTACTGTTTGGGAGTTGTTCCAAAGGTGTGGCCTAATGGAAGAGATATATCCTCAATGAAAGAACAGTTATGTAAGGACTTAACCATAACACTAGATCTTTGAGATAATCTCCTCCATTAGGCCATGCTGTACCCTCCCTCCTTCCCCCTTTACGATTTCAGTGATGGTTGTATCAGAGATGCTGCACCTCAAACCTTACTCCATGCATCCTATCTCCAGCCCCATCTCTCCGTGTATGTCTGGTGCTAGACTAATCTCCTTGTTCCTTACTGTTGGAGGTCAACCGAGGCTAATCTGTGGTGGGGAACTGAGGAGTGATGGGGTCGTCCACATTATATATGCGTCAAAACAGCACATCATTGTGGGTGGCCCCTGGCTAGCAAAAAGCTTCCAAGTGATCCTGATGCTGATGACTTATAGTCCCAAAGCTGTAGCCTAATGGGGAGATTCTCTCAAAGATACACTGTTACGATAAGTTCTCATGTAGCTGTTCTTTTTCATGTAGCAGTTGGACTGCTGATTTCCTGACCATTTCCATCTGAGTAAAGATGTAGTTAACCAGCCTTTCTAGGGACATGGATATGGTGTTAATCCACACTTCATGCAGTGTTCCTTTCCCCTTTAAGGCTTGCTGGAATATCTTCATGCTGGCTCCTCCCACCCACCCGGGCGGTAACTCCCTCGGCACTGCCCCGTGACGTCAGATCTTCCTTTCTGCTGGAAGAAGAAGGTTCCCTCCTTACCGCTGTCACACTGAGAAGGCCCTTTGCTCATTAAAACTTCTCCTGGTCTCCGGTATGGATGATGTGAAGTCAGCGCCGGGATTCCGAAAATGTGCCTGCGGGCGGAAGATGTCTCAGACGGATTCGCACGCCATGTGCATCTACTGCCTGGGTCACAAGCACGATCCCCCGGCATCGCCTGTGCCACACTTTTCATCCATCTGTGCTAGAGGATCGCCATGCCCACCTGCTTCTGGGTCATCTGGACGATCGAGGTCCGCCTGTCAAATCTAAGGACGCCCGTCTCCATGGCTGCGGGGTCCGCCAAACAGCTTGCAGCATTTAAGGAAGTCAAGGCGACAGCTCAAGCTTCCTTAGCTTTGGCCTTTTTGTCACTCTCCTTGGATGCTTCCTTCACAGGGCCATTCAAAGAATTGTGCCAGGCCCTTCCCGCCCATGGGCAGATTCCCTCTGGCACTAAGTCAAAGACCAAATCAAAGAAAGAGACCAAGAAATGGTCTTGCCATCGATCGTAGGATAGGGAGCATTCTTATGCCCCCAATTCCCATGCTTCTCCGGAGGTTCTGACTTCGGTCACTTATTCACCCCCAGGTCACCGGCCCCACGGTCTCCCCATTGGGCCAGTTGACCAAGACACAGGTCGATCTTCCGTCCAGGATATTTCTTGAGCTGGTCAACCTGGTGTCACCAGAAGAGGCTGATGCCTCCCTTTCTAGGACTCCGGTCCTACCGCTTACTCAGGGAGGGACAGACCAGTCCACTCATCCGCCACCACTCATCCAAGAGCTTCTGGACCAGGAGGAGACCTGGCTCTCACTGGCCCCCTCTGAGACCCACCGTCGGTGGCGCCAACTGTCAAGGGTGCAGTCCCACTCTCGGAGTCCCAGGTCGAGCAGCCTGAGCCGATATCTACGCTCGCGCTCTCAGCACTCGAGCAAGCAGCGCCACCACTATTTCTCATCTACCTCGGGTGAGGAGAGACTCTAGCACAAGCTACGTTGGTGCTACAAGGACTTGATGTGACAACAGCTCATTTTCACCAGGGTGAAGCATATCCCGGATTTGACCTCGGACATTACTTGGCTTTCGCCACACAGGCCGCAGCCTTCTCCACCTCTGCAAGAGCCGACCCGTCAGGTCCTGGCTCGCCCCCCCACCTCTCCGACGATTTAAGTGGAGCTGCCACAGAAACAGCTGAAGTCTGGCACTCCAATGGAGGAGGCCCGCCCCATCGGCTGTCGGTCACCATTACTCTTGATTGTCCCCGGAGGGTCAGTGGGGACTCTGGCGGTCAACCTGTCTTCCATGAATCCTTGGAATCGGAGGGTTCCTCCTTGCACTCCCATCCGGCGGACTTGGAGTCAGTCGATGATCTGTTGATGGAGCAGGGTCTTACTTCCTTTACGGGTCTTCTACGTCTCATCTCTGAATCCACGGGTCTCCTACTCGAGCCTGTTCAGAAGCGGGCTCGGCATATGCTCACCGAGATCCTTGACCGGGGCAACTCCCCTGGGAAAGCCTTCCCAGTGGCATCCACCATTCTTGGTCTTACCTTGGAGCTGTGGCAGCACCCAGCTTCTTGCCCTGCGCTGTCGCCCGGATAGCTCGCAAGTATGCAGTCCCTCCCAGTTCCCCTTCAGGATTCACAGAGCACCCCTCAGCTGAGGGTCTACTGGCTGACTCTGTGTTCAGGTTCACTTGCAATGTGGGGGACATTGATAAACCACCAGATAAGGAGTCCAAGAAATTGGACCATATGGCTAAAAAGATGTACGCTGCCTCCTCTCTTGGCCTTTGGCAGGCAAGTTCGGCCCTTTGGACGGCCCACTTCTCGCATGCCCTCCTAGGCACGCTAGATGAGGTGCTTTCTCATCTCCCAGTGGACCTGCAGACCATGTCAAATAGGTCCGGGATCATCGAGGCTGAACAGTAGCCAAGCAACAGCTCCAGATTGCCATGGACATCAGCGACTCTTGCACTCTGTCCGTGGTGGCCGTGGTGGCTATGCACCGCAGAGCCTGGCTGAGGATCTCGACGTTTACGACAGATACCCAGCACAAGCTGGTGGATGTCCCCTTCCTGGATACCAACTTGTTCATGCCCAGGGTCGAGGAGCACCTCACCCACATTGAGAAGTCAATTGCTACCTTGGACTCAGTGACATCAGCCCAGAGAGATCCCTAGGGCTCTAAGCAGCAAAAGAAGAAGCCCTTTCAGCCCCTTTCTGCCCCGTGGCCAAACCAGCCCAGCCTGAGGCTGGACAGCAGGCTCAGGCCTGATGACCTCAACCAAAGTCTTTGGCCACGGTCTTCTGGAAGCCCAGCGGCCAAGGCCCCTGCAGTGCCTCAGCTGGGCCCTCCACCGCTTCCAATCATGCCCAGTGACAGGATGAGGGTGCCTCCCTCTTGCCCATCCTATCTCCCATGGGTCCTTCCGTCACTTCTTTCCACCTGATCTGCTGTCACCATGGACATGTGGGTTCTTGAGGTGGTCAGTCAGGGTCTGCCCTGGAATTCAAGGCATACCCGCCCTGTTGAACCCATGCCCCACGGGAGGGCATCATGTCTGAACATCCTGTCAGCCCTTCTGGACGGCATCACCCAACTCCTCTGCAAGGAGGTTGTGGCTCCTGTCCAGGACACTCCGGAACACCCAGGGTTTGTCTCCAGGTATTTCCTGGTGCCAAAACGGATAGGGGGGTCTGATGCCCCATCTTAGATCTGCATGACCTGAACAAGTTTCTCAGGTTGCACACCTTCAGGATGGTCACTCTGTCTCAGATCATGCCATCTCTCTAGCAAAACATGTGGTTTTGCTCTCTGGATATTCAGGACACATTTTTTCACATTCCAATCCGTTCATCCCACCTCCGGTTCTGGGCGGAGGGGATCCCCTATGAGTTACAGGCCATGCCATTCGGCCCTCAGGGTCTTCACCAAATGCATTGCAGTGGTGGCTCCTCACCTGAGTCATCAAGTAGTCTGGCTTTACCCCTACCTGGATGACTGGCTGATTTCTGGTCCCTCCAGGCAGACGGTGGAGCGGTCCAGGGATCTGGCCCTCCAGATCTGCATCTCTCTTGTCCTCCTGGTCAACAAGGCCAAATTGGAACTCATGCCCTCGCAGATGATCAACTTCATTGGGGTGGAGCTCGACTCTTGCAGAGGCAGGGCTCGACACCCGGTGGACAGGACAGAGGCTCTCTCCTCCTTTGCCCGATCATTTTGGGTTGGACAGTTGCGCCCTGCTTGGGACTTCCTGCGCTTACTGGGATGCATGGCTGCTTGCACCAGCGTGGTCCATTGGGCCCACTGAAGAATGCACTCTCTGCAGTTGGAGCTGGCCCGCCAGTGATCTCAGCGCAAGGGTCATTTTGACCAGCCGGTCACTGTGACCCAGCTAATGTGGGATGCCCTCTAGTGGTGGTTAGTCCTGGAACATCAGCAGGAATGTATCCCGTTTGTCCATCCAGAGCCAACTGTCATCCTGATGACCGATGCCTCTCTCATGGGCTGGGGTGCCCACCTGGGGGGACACAGGGTCCACTGGCTTTGGACCCCTGAGGAGTCCCGGTGCCATATCAACCTGCTGGTGCTCTGGGCAGTTTGGCTGGCACTGTCTGCCTTTGCTCCACGTATTCGGGGTCGGGTCATTCAGGTCCAGCAGGACAACACCATGACCATGTATTACCTCAGTAAACAAGGTGGGACGCTCTCTCTTCCTTTGTACAGGAAAGCTCTCCATGTCCGGACCCTCGTGCACAGCCTGGGGGCTGATCTCCTGGCTATCCATGTGGCCGGTGTCTCCAGTCAGCTGGCAGATGCTCTCAGCTGGATGGGCGAGGTGTCGCACAAGTGGTCTTTCCACCCCGAGGTAGTACACATCCTGTTCTCCCAGTGAGGCACCCCTGTGGTGGACCTGTTTGCCTCCAGGGAGAACACAAAGCTCAGGCTGTACTGTCCCCGCCCCCCCCAAGCAGGGAACTCTGCAGGGGGATGCCTTCCCGAGGCCCTGGACCCCAGGCCTCTTTTATGCCTTCCCTTCATTTCCCTTGCTCCACAAGGTGTTGCTCAAGGAAAGGAGGAACAAGGCATGGATGATCCTGGTGGCTTTGGACTGCCTGCGCCAGTTCTGCTACCCCGATCTCCTCATCCTCAGGCAGCATGCCCCTGAGGATCTTCCTGTCCACCTGGACTTGCTCTTATTCAACCAGGGGAAGGTTCTCCATCCGGACCTTCAATCCCTGGAGCTGACAGCCTGGCTTCTGAGTGGCTAGAGTTCCAGGCTTTGGGTCTTTCCGATGATGTCCTTGCTGTGGTCAAGGCATCTCGGAAGGAGTTGACCCGAAAATGCTACGCCTTCAAATAGAAGAGGTTCTCCATTTGGTGCCATGGCAAGGGGCTGGACCACTTATCTTGTCTAGTGGCTGGCATTCTCGACTACCTCTGGTCCCTCTCCCAGTCATGCCTTTGGTCGACGACCCTTAAGGTGCACCTGGCAGCCATTTCTGCCTACAAGGCATGGACACAGGAGAAGCTGGTCTGGCGCTTTTTCAAAGGCCTTGACCCCTTGTCCCCTTTGGTGTGTGAACCACCACCACCTTGGGATTTGTTGCTGATATTAGCAAAGCTCATGGGTAAGCCATTCGTACCAGTGCACAGATGTGAGATGTCATATCTATCGTGGAAGACCACCTTCTTGGTAGCCATCTCATCAGCCAGAAGGATCAGGGGAGCTCCAGGTGCTCTTGGTGGAGTCTCCTTACCTGGTCTTCCACAGAGACAAGGTTATCCTTCGTCCCAACATGAAGTTCCTCCCGAAGATTGTATCTGATTTTCACCTTCATCAGAAGATTAATCTCCTGGTGTACTTCACCAACCACTCCTCAGAGGCCGAGCACAGGCTCCATATCTTGGACCTGCGGCGAGTGCTGGCCTATTATAAGTAGTGCACAGCTGGAGTTTGGGAGAGGTTCACCAGCTGTTTGTCACCTATGCTGAAACCGCACTAGGCAGACCAGCAGCTAAGTGAACGATTGGCAGGTGGATTGTATCCTGCATCGACCTCTGCTATAGGTTGGTGGGTAGGGAGCTTCCAGTTGGGCTAAGGGCTCACTTCCACCCGCCATACCACTGCCTTGGTGGCTGCTTCCAGGGATGTTCCTATCCAGGAAATCCATCAGGCTGCTACCTGGAAGTCAGCCCACACCTTCATTTCCCACTACCACATCGACCTTGAGTCACGCCGGGATACTGGTTTTGGGGCCTCAGTTCTCCCATTTCTCTTCCCTAAGTATGGGGTGTGCGCCTTGCCTCCCTCCTCTTGGAAAACTGCTAGGAGTCTGCCTGAAGTGTAGATAGAGCACCATATCCACATCCCTAGAAAAACAGTTTACTCACCTGTAACAGTAGATCTTCCATGGGGATAATCTCTTGCAGCAGGTAATACACTTGGGTCATCGCCATAGGGTACTGTGGTGCATGGCAGCTCTTTTCCAGGGGCTGCCCACACATGACATCATCATCATCATCATCATCCTGCTTTTATATGAGTGGGCAGTCCCTGGTATCCTCAGTTCATTTTCCTGCCATCTTCAGCTCGCACGCAGCAGCTAGTGCTTGTGAAGCAGTCATCAACAAGAACTTGAGCTGGGAATGGAATTTCCTTCCGTTTCCAATCTTCATCAAGGAATGTCCTAAGAATCTACAAGCAAATCAGCATCATTCCAGTCATGTTGTTGCAGTAGGAAGATCTGCCATTACAGCAACCACACCATTTGTGTAAGGTGTCTGGGTCCCACACACGACACCATCTCCTGCAAGCATTGCCAGGAATTCAACCAGGCAACCCATCAGCGATGGCTGCAGGAGATTGAAGCTCACCACATGGAGCAGAAATTCTCTCTTGGAGAAGGCGGCCTGTCCCAAGGAGCCCTCTACTACAGCTTCACACAAGAAGCATAAATGTGACAAGGATAAATCATCCTCATCATCATCGGGCAGACATTCCTCGTTGGCCACCATTACAGGTGTTTCACCATCGACGATACCCTCCAGAACTGCTCTTTTGTCAGCGGGAGTCTATACTCTCTCGACAACGGCGCTTTCCAGTGCCCTTTCAGCGGTTTCTGTGGAACCTTATGTGAGTTCCTTAGACGTCCCGTCAACGGCGGCTCATTTCCCATCAATGACATCTGCTTTTTTTTTTCGCATTATTTCTTTACCTCCTCCGTCATGCCCGTTGCCGTCCTTGACCTGCCATTGCCTCCTCTGCCGATCCACCATCCAGCTCCTCCAATGCCCCAGTTGTTCTGGACATGTCCCTTCGACGGGGGGCTCTCCCATATCTCGCTGGGGCCCTCAGGAGGCGAGATCGGAGCGCACTTAGTGTTCCCTTGCAGCTTTACCGGGGCATGGAAATGCAGGCTGGAGGTATCTCGGCTGGGAGACACGGGGAGGTGGGCCACCGTCATCTCGATGGCTTGAGTGCATTTTCACGCTTTTCTGGTCCCTCTTGTGCACCACTGCTTATAGTACCCCCGGTCTCCACCTGGGGTTACTGACAGAGTGGGGCTGCCCGCCCAACCCACTCCAGGAGAGGAGAGGAGAGCAGTCCTCTGGATGCTCAATCCTCTCCTTCCCGCCAGCGCCCTGAGTCCATTCCTGAACCCGGGTTGCCGGCATGGTGTGAGGAAGGGCGCCAGCTCCTCAGCCCTCTGCTCCACCAGGCTGGCCCGACGTCTACTTTTAAGCATTCTACTACCTCCCCATTTACTGCCCTGTCAAGGACGGGCCAGGTTTTCATGGGGAGAACTACTGGTTTTGCAATTTCTACTGCCCCTCCTTTTTCACAACCATTCTCTCACAGCGGCCAGTTGGACAGGGACCGGGACCCTGGAATTTTTACGACCCAGGGAGTAGACCTGTTTATACCTCATGTCCTATTTCTTCCACAATCCCTCTGGTTTCTCAGAAGCCACCTACCCCACCCTCCAGTACAACCTCACTGGACATAGCCGCAGTGGTACAACAGGTTTTGGAAGTGATGAGGCATTCTCAGCCTCCCACTCTGGGAGAGGCGTGTCATCCTTCCTGTTCTCCCACACCTCCTCCTAAATTCTTCCAAGGTGACAGGGAGTCCTCTCCACCCTGGTCCCCTCCTCCCTAAGAGGAAGAATATTTTTCAGAAGAGGCAGACTTTCCGGAAGGCTTTCCAGAAGATCTGGAGGATCTTGACCTTCAGGACTTGGACTCCCATCCTCCATCTTCTTTCCACTATTTCCTCCTTGCACGAGGACGTTTCCAGACATGCGGCTTCCTCTCCTCCTGATGACCCGTCCTTTCATGAAATGATGGTCCAAATTCAAAAAATCATGGGATTTTCAACTATGGAACATGATAAACGAAGAAAGGATATGGCAGATTATCTCGAACTGCCTGAAGAGCCTGTAGTAGTGGTAACCCCACTTATACAACCTTATCAAAATGCTGTACTGGCGGCTTGCAACCAACCACTCAGCAGTTACTGCCATTCACAGAAAGGCGGATCGCATTTACCAGGCTCCTCTTGACCATCCTTTCCTTTCTGCTACCCCTGAAGCAGATTCATTAGTAATCACAGCAGTTCATGATCGTACTAAATGACCAAAACACAGTAGCTCATTACCCCTGATTAGGACTCCCGCCTTATCAATTACCTCTGGAAGAAGGTATTCCAGGTGGGTACCATAAATCTTAGAATTCTAAACTATATGGGACACTTGGTTAAATACCAACATACCCTCTGGTCCTCTGCTATAGAATTAGTCAGTAAACTTCCTCCATCTCAGGAGAAGGACCAATTATTGGTAATAATTTCCACTGGCAATTCGATCTCTTGGCATTTGCTCAGTTCAGGGTATGATGCAGTGGATACTTCTGCCCTTGTGTTGGCCACAGGCGTTACCCTCAGGCAACACACCTGGTTGCGTATATCAGAATTTAATCCAGATATACAGCATAAAGTAGTAAATGCCCCTTTTAATGGCTCTAAACTTTTTGGTCGAGGTATCCAAACACTTTTTTGATGATCTCCAAGCTTCAGGTTGTACCTCAGATCTAGAAGTAGGTAGCCATCTGGGAACAAGTGACCACCAAACAGTGTAGTTCATGATAAACTTAGCTGTAGAATCGAGTCATACAAAAGTGAAGGTACTGGACTTCAGGAGGGCTGATTTTGTCAAAATGGGTGAGTGCCTCAGAAAAGCATTAGCAAACGGGCCAAAAGGTGGGATGGCGCAACAATGGGGAACATCAAAACTGCCATCACTGAGGCAACAAGCCTGTGTCTAAAGCAAATAAATCAAAATGAAAGAAAAAACACTATGGTTCTCAAAAGAAGTGGCGGGGAAGGTTAGGGAGAAAAAGATAACATTTAGGAAGCATAAGGAAACACAGAAGGAGCAGGACAGAGAACTGTACCAGTTAAAGCAGAAGGAAGCAGGGAAGGCAGTCAGAATAGCAAAGGACCAAACCGAGGAAAAGACAGCCAACTCAGTTAAGAAGGGGAATAAAACCTTTTATAGGTACTTTAGGGAGCAAAGAAAGACTAAGGCAGGGATACTGAGGTTAAATAAAGAGGAGGGTGGTTGGGCAGAGAGTGACAGTGGAAAAAGCAGGGATACTGAACGAATACTTCTGCTCAGTGTTCACAATGGAAGAGCAGGGGGAGATACAGTACCTAATCCAGTCAATAGAAGCACTCTGGATAGGTGGGTTGATATTAGTCCTTTCACGGAAGAAAGGGTTCTGAAAAAACTCATAAAACTGAAGGCGGATAAAGCAGTGGGTCCTGATTGGATTCACCCCAGAATTCTAAAAGAACTAAGGGAAGAACTAGTACCACCACTGACTACCCTTTTTAATAAATCATGGGAGGATGGTGTGATACCTAAGGACTGGAGGAGGGGAGATGTGATTCTCCTTCACAAAAGTGGGAGCAAGATAGAGGCAGGAAACTGCAGACCTGTCAGTTTGACCTCAGTGGTAGGGAAAATGATGGAATCACTTCTGAAGGAAAGAATTATTGAGTACCTAGAGGCCAGTGGGGCACAGGACCCAAGGCAGCATGGATTCACAGCAGGAAGGTCATGTCAGACAAATCTAACTGATTTCTTTGACTGGGTGTCCAAAGTAGTAGACCAGGGAGGGGCTGTGGACATGGCCTACCTAGACTTGAGCAAGGCATTTGACACAGTCCCGCACAAAAGATTAATAAACAAATTAGCCAGCCTGAGAGTGGGTCCCAGGGTGGTAGGCAGGGTAAAACATTAGCTGGGCAACAGGACACAGAAGGTAATAGTAAATGGAGTCCACAATGAAGAAAGGGGGGTTACTAGTGGTGTACCACAGGGTTCAGTACTGGGGCTAGTCCTTTTTAATGTCTTTATAAGTGACATTGCAGAGGGACTGGAAGGAAAAGTATGTCTCTTTGCAGATGACACAAAGATTTGCAACAGGGTTGATACACAAGGTGGGGTAGAAAGGATGAAAAGGGACCTGGCAAGGTTGGAGGAATGGTCAAGTGTATGGCAGCTTAGATTCAACGCAAAGAAGTGCAAAGTAATGCACCTGGGAAACAAAAACCCAGGGAAAGAGTAGACAATGGGGGTGAGATACTGACAACAAAAATGGAAAGGGACCTGGAAATAGTCATAGCAGATGACCTAAATGTAGGCAAGCAATGTGAGAAGGCGGTAAGGATGGCTGGGGGGATACTGGGATGCATAGGGAGAGGCATCACCAGTAGGAAACAGGAAGTTGTTGTCCCTCTGTACAGACAGTTGGTAAGACCACATCTGGAGTACTGTGTACAGTTCTGGAGACCCCATCTCTGCAAAGACATAGACAGGGTGGAGTCTGTCCAGAGGAGGGCAACCAAAATGGTGCAGGGTCTGCACCAGAAGACATATGAAGAAAGACTAAAGGAGCTAAGATGTATAGCCTCGAGGAAAGGGAGGAGATGGGGGACATGATAGAAACTTTCAAGTACCTCAAGGGAATCAACAAAGTCCAAGAGGGTAGCATCTTTCAAAAAAGAGGTGAAGAACAAGGGGCACAATCTGAAGATAGAAGGAGGCCTCAGAGGTAATATAAGGAAGTATTTCTTCACAGAGAGGGTTGTAGATGCATGGAACAGCCTTCTGAGGAGGTTGTGAGTCAAAAACAGTGGTGGAATTCAAGCATGCATGGGACAGTCATAAGGCAATTCTAGGGGGTGGGGGTAGGAAGAAGTAGGCTGCTGGTTAACTAGGATCTGCAGCTTATCCATCAGGTAGGGAAATGGGCAGACTGGGTGGGCCAAGCGGTCCTTATCTGCCGTCAAATTCTGTGTTTCTATGTAACGTCTGCTAGGGAGGAGGAGATTGGGAGGGCATGCAAAGGGAGAGGCATCACCAGACATTGAAGAGGACCGGTCCTAATACTGAACCCTACGGTAGCCCACTACTAACCCCCCTTTTTTCAGAGTGGACTCCATTTACTATTACTCTCTGTGTCCTATTCTCCAGCCAATTCTTTAACCAGGCTGTCATCTTGGGACCCACTCCCAGGCTGGCTAACTTGTATATTAATCTTTTGTGTGGGACTGTGTCAAATGCCTTCTTAAAGTCTAGGTAGGCCATGTCCACAGCCCCTCCCTGATCAACTACTTTGGTCACCCAGTCAAAGAAATCTATCAGATTTGTCTGGCATGACCTTCCTGTTGTGAATCCATGCTGCCTTGGGTCCTATGCCCCTCTGGCCTCTAGATACTCAACAGTTCTTTCCTTCAGAAGTGATTCCATCATTTTCCCTACCACTGAGGTTAAACTAACAGGTCTGTAGTTTCCTGCTTCTGCCTTGCTCCCACTTTTGTGAAGGGGAATCACATCTGCCCTCCTCCAGTCCTCGGGTACCACCCCATCCTCCCATGATTTGTTAAAGAGGGTAGTCAGTGGTGTCACTAGTTCTACCCTTAGTTCTTTTAGAATTCTGGATGAATCCCATCAGGCCCCATTACTTTGTCCACCTTCAGTTTTAAGAGTTCTTTCAGAACCCTTTCTTCTGTAAATGGGTCTGGTATCAACTTCTGTATCCAGAGTGTTTCTACTGTTTGTTTTAGGTACCTCCTCTTCCTTTGTAAATACTGAGCAAAAATATTTGTTTAGTATCTCTGCCTTTTCACAGTCACCCTCTGCCCACCCTCCCTTCCTTTATTAAACCTCACTACTCCTCCTCCCTTGGTCTTCCTTCACTCCCTGATGTACCTATAAAGGTTTATCCCCCTTCTTAACTAGGTTGGCTATCTTTTCCTCGGTTTGAGCCTTTGCTGTTCTGACTGCCTTCCAGCTTCCTTTTGCTTTAACTGATACAGTTCTCTGTCCTGTTCCTTCTATGATTCCTTGTACTTCCTGAATGCTTTCTTTCTCTTGAACCTTCACTGCCACTTCCTTTGAGAACCATAGTGGTTTCTTACCTCATTTGTTTGTTTATTTGCTTTACACACAGGCTTGTACCTCTGTGTATGGCAGTTTTATTATTCCCCATTGTTTCCAGCACCTCCTTCCCGCCTATTGCTAGTGCATTCCTTAGGCACTCACCCACTAAGTAAAGTCATCCTCCTAAAATCCAGTACTTTGTCTTTGTATGGCTTGACTCTATTGCTGTGTTTATTGGAACCATACTGTTCAATGGTCGCTAGTTCATAGATGGCTACCCACTTCTACATCTGTGATCCTCTCTTCATCTCCATTTGAGAGAACCAGGTCTAAGATTGCTCCTCTGGTGGGCTCCAATACTAGTTGTCTAAGGCATGCCCCTGTAGGGCATCCAGAATAACCCACTCTTAGAAGTGGCTGCTGCAACTGCACTCCAGTTAACATCTGGCATATTCAGATCACCCATCAGCAATATCTCCCCTTTTCTGCCATTCTAAGTATACTTTTATCATTTCCTTGTCCATTCCTCCTCCCCTGAAAAGTCTGTATACTAACCCTGTGCGGATGTGGTGCCATTGCCCGGTCTCCAAATTTACCCACAGTGCTTCTTCTCCTCCCTGTTTTCACGTTTTGTTCTGTTGCTTTGATTCCTTCCCATGTAAAGAGCTACTCCTCCTCCTTTTTTACCCTCCCTCTCCTCCTGTAGATAGTGTATCCTGGTATGTTTACGTCCCAGTCATGGTTTTGTGTGTACCATGTTTCTGTGACTGCCTGCGATATCTAGATATTCCTCCTCCATCAAGGCCACTAATTCAGGAAGCTTGTTACTCAGACTACGGGCATTGGTACTCATTGCTTCTCCATTTTTGATGAGCTTTACCTTCTGTTGCAGCATCCCCATTGACCTTTCTACCTCTGTCTTTTCTCTAATTTAGTACCCTGTTTTGTAGGAGAGGCTGGGATTTTCCTGCTGCTTATCAGTGCCTCCCCTTCACTAGTTTAAAAGCTTGCCAATGAGGCATTTCGGCTTGATTGCTCAAAGACTTGTTCCCTTCCTGGACAGATGCAGACCATCCTGCCAGTATAGGCTAGTGTCCCTCCAGGTGGAACCCGAGTCCCCAATGAGCCAAACCCTTGTGCTCCACACCCATTTTCAACCATTCATTTAACTGCATGGTGCAAAGTACCTCGCCTCACTCATGCCATTGACAGGCAGCACCTCAGAGAAGGATTACTGTGTGCACTTGTCTTGTGGCCCCTCCCAATTCTACAAAGTCCTTCTGCACTGCTGTAATCTCATGATGAGCCAAGTCATTTGTCCCTAGGTGGACAATGACGTCCAGCTCAGACTCCCATGCAGCTGTTCTTGATCCTGAGGATGCGCTCCTGTTCCTCCAAGCCATGGCACCAGGCAGGCACCTACTTCAGTTTTCCCTGCTCCCCCAGTTCTATTCCCTAATAATTGGGTCCCCCACCAGGAGCTGCTTCCTTTCCTTGTGGTGTCCTGTCTCCTTCCTGTGGGCCTCCCATGTGACAGCTGTCCTCAGCCTCCTTAGTCTCCTCTCTGGGTGCATCCATAGGGAGCTATGCTCCCCAGAATGGTGTATGGATTGTGAGTGGAACAACTGACTGGTGTGCCTCTGTTCCACCATCCTCACCCTTCCTGAGCCCACTGTGGTCCAACTGCTGTGCTTTCTTCACAACCTCTGAGGTAGTGGTGGTGGCTTTGGTGCTCCCTGGATGGGGGAGGTTCCCTTCCTACCGTCCAGTGTGGCCTGGGGGAAGGTTCCCTTACTACTGTCCAGCATGGCCTGAAGATGGGCAACTTCCTCCCTCAGGGCAGAGTTTTGTCTGCAAATAGGGCAGCATCTCAGCCTCCAGAAAGAGTCCCGGAAGACTGCTGCCCCACAGCCATTACATTGTACTACTCCCCACATGTTTATCTACTTTTTTCTTTTTGTGTGTGTGTGATTGGTTTGTTATAGAAATATATATATTATACAATGTGTATGCTTATATTGTCAGTGCAGTGTGCTGGAGAGATATGACAGTGATATGCACCTTGCACTCTTGAGGAAATGATGTCAGAACCCCAGGTATAAAGGAACTATTTCCAGGGATTGGAAGGGTTGGGCCTAAACTGTGCCCCTCACAAAACAATCAGCTAAAAGCTCTGACCCAGGCCACATGAGTGCCTTCCTGTCAGCAAGATGCCCTACACAACAATTTGACAGAGAAAATACCCTGCTAATCAAACGAGAAAAATCCAGACATCCTAGTCAGACACAGGTAAACCTCCCAGCCCCAAAACAGCCTGGTGGTTTGTGCTCTGAAAGCAGTCAGCCCCAAAATAAGTCAGCTGTGCTTTACACTCTTCCTGCCCTGAAAATCTTAAGAATTAAGCCAATTGATTGACTAGTGACACCTGTGATGTAAGCAGGCCTTTCAATGTAGGCAGTCTGCTATGTCTGATTCCAATACACAAAATCTTTCAGTGAAACCAGGGATAAAAACTTAACTTCTCAGCCAGCAGGACACTTTTAATGGAATCCTGCAATTCTCTGCTTAATGCCAATAAGGAAAAAAAATGAAACTTTTTGTAGAAAGCGTAGCTCCCCTGCTTTACAATATTATGCCTTACCAAGTTTCCAGCTCCTAAATGGAGTTATAGTTTGTTCTTTGCAGTGTAGCAAGGTTCTCAGCTTCAGACAAATCAAAGTCAGACTGACTGGCTTCTAACTGTGAAGGATGCCTAAGACAGCAGTGATGAAACCCCACCCAGAGCCAATTGATTGACTAGTACACCTGTGATGTGGCAGGCCTTTCAATGTAGGCAGTCTGCTATGTCTGATTCCGATACACACAATCTTTCAGTGAAACCAGGGATAAAAACTTAACTTCTCAGCCAGCAGGACACTTTTAAAATGTTGCAAAAATATCCTTCCAAATCCTAGGTCTCAACCCCAACAATCAAGCAAATTCAGTTGTATCTCACTCCCTCTGGTTATAAAATTACTACACTTTTAATGGAATCCTGCAATTCTCTGCTTAATGCCAATAAGGAAAAAAAATGAAACTTTTTGTAGAAAGCGTAGCTCCTCTGCTTTACAGTATTATGCCTTACCAAGTTTCCAGCTCCTAAATGGAGTTATAGTTTGTTCTTTGCAGTGTAGCAAGGTTCTCAGCTTCAGACAAATCAAAGTCAGACTGACTGGCTTCTAACTGTGAAGGATGCCTAAGACAGCAGTGATGAAACCCCACCCAGAGCCAACTGATTGACTAGTGACACCTGTGATGTAAGCAGGCCTTTCAATGTAGGCAGTCTGCTATGTCTGATTCCAATACACAAAATCTTTCAGTGAAACCAGGGATAAAAACTCAACTTCTCAGCCAGCAAGACACTTCTAAAATGTTGCAAAAATATCCTTCCAAATCCTAGGTCTCAACCCCAACAATCAAGCAAATTCAGTTGTATCTCACTCCCTCTGGTTATAAAATTACTACACTTTTAATGGAGTCCTGCAATTCTCTGCTTAATGCCAATAAGGAAAAAAAAAATGAAACTTTTTGTAGAAAGCATAGCTCCCCTGCTTTACAGTATTATGCCTTACCAAGTTTCCAGCTCCTAAATGGAATTATAGTTTGTTCTTTGCAGTGTAGCAAGGTTCTCAGCTTCAGACAAATCAGTCAGACTGACGTTGACCATGGATGCTTCCCTCAACAGCTTGGGGGGCACACCCGGGCCCTTACAGGACACAGGGCAGATGGCCCCGATTCTCCGTTCCTCCTCATATAAATCTACTGAAAATGAGAGCAGTCCACCTCACTCTTCAGGCTTTTCTCCCCCTACCTTTCCCTGGAACTGCTACTAATCCAATCAGACAACACCTCAGTGGTATATTACTTGGAGGTACCAAATCCCACACACTCTGCAGGGAGAGACGATGGCGGTTTGGCAGGAAGCCATACTCCAACATCTATCATTGGTTGCTGTCCACCTCCTGGGACGCCACAATACCCTGGCCGACATTCTCAGTCGACAGACCTCTAAGCACAAGTGGACACTTGATCATGAAGTTCTTTAGATGATTTTTCGGTTAAAGGGGACCCCATACCTCGATCTTTTTGCCTCCCCCAGCAATCACTGATTCCCCAGATATATTATTCCATTATCCTGAACAGAAAGGGACTGTCTATAGATGCCCTGTCCCAACTGTAGACAGGACTCTTCTTATATGCCCTCCCCCCGTCCCACTCCTGCAACAGACTCTATTGAAACTACAACTTCAACCTGCCACCATGATCCTCATAACCCCTCTGTGGCCTCAGCAGGTGTGGTTTCCCCTGCTTTCAACAGTTCTCAGTAGCAGACCCCATCCCATTGCCAATCAGGCCAGATCTGTTGACTCAAGATCAGGGAACCCTTCCTCATCCCAACCTGAAGGCACTACACCTTCACACTTGGCTCCTGAGAACGCTTTCATAGCCTGTTTTCCAGTCTCCTCACCAGTGGCCATATTCTCTTGGCCTCATGAAAACCGTCTACCAGGGAAACATATAATGCTAAATGGAAACACTTCTCTATATGGGCCACTTCCCGGTCATTGAACCCTTATTCATGTCCATTGACTAAGGTATTGGACTACTTGACTTCGCTTGCCAAGACAGGCTTGAGCTGCTCCTGTGTTAAGGTTCATTTGGCCTCTATTTTGGCCTTTCACAACCCTGTAGAAGGGAGACTACTTTATCAACACCATCTTGCCAAGATGTTCTTAAGGGGAATGTTGCACCTCAAAACTCCCATTAGACGGCCCACTCCTCCCTGGGACTTGAATTTCCTATTGGAAAAGCTGACTTTTGAACCAGTGACTACTTGCGACCTCTGCTTCCTTTCCTGGAAGACAGTATTTTTAGATCTTACTTCGAGAGGGTTCCTTCAGTAGGTCATCACATATAGGACTGGCGCCACCTGGCGTCGGCTGCACAGCAGACTTTTCTAGTAATCCCTGACGGGGGAACGCCCACCTGTCACGTGACTGACGTCAGCATGACCATATATAATGGGCAGTCCCCACGCCCACCCTCCAGTTCTTTCCCACCATCGCCTCGTGTCAGTCGCTCCGCAGACTTCCATTTGCGAACGTCGTGAAAGTTCATCGCGTCGGTATAATCCCTCGCTGCTTTATTTCATCAGAATTCGGTTCTTCATTGATGTCTTCTCCTAAGAAGAAGTGCTCATCCTGTGGCACCCAGATCCCGCACAAAGACGGTCATCCAAAGTGCGTCATTTGCCTAGGCCCAGACCATCCAATCTCCTCTTGCCCTGAGTGCCAGTCTTTCAACCAGGCTACGAAAAAGAAGAGACAGCAGGCTTTGGAGGCCCACTTGCTCAAAGCCCGCCTAGCTTCCCTAGAGAAAAAGATGGATTGGCTTAGGGACTCGTCTGAAAAATCTTCCCCTTTTAAAAAACACAAGGAGAAGTCTAGGGAGCGGGCTCGCTCCGCAGACGACGTCAGGCCGTCGACGAGTAAGACCCAGCTGCTGCCCAGGAAACTGGATGGTAAGTCGGACAAAACTTCTGCAGATAAGTCGATCGTCGGCTCCTCCGGCGACCGCGCTGCCTCAGCCGATAAGTCGGCCCGCAGCTCCTCCAGAGACCGCGCGGCAGCCACCTGTCACTGGTCGATAAGTCGGCTGGGGGTCCCACCCCTGACCGCCCGACTCCACCTGCTAAGTCGGCCATCTCCGACAACCGCACGGGCTTGGTTCCCTGCCAGGGTCTAACGGTGCCACACCCAACATCCGGCAGGACCAGAGGGAGAAAGCCCCTCTTCCTCCTCCTCCTCCTTCCTTGCCCGTGTCCTCGCATTCCCCAGCGGACACGTCCGGTGATGGCAACGGAGACCACATCGACCCTGTCGACATGGTGGGTTCCTCTCCGTGTTCCCCTGCTGGGGTCCAGGTGCAGGAGGCTTCTCCTCGGCCAGATGGCCTTTCGGTGGAGGCCCCTCCTCAGCCTGCTGGCGGGCCACCGGGCCCTTCCTCCGACGCCGGCGATCCCGAAGACCGTCCCTCAGCCGGGACTGGCCATCCAGCCTATACCTTTGGCCCCGACGCCAGGCCTGGCTCCATTGTCAGAGCCCCTTCATCCAGTCCCGACGCCGGCCCCTCCGATGCCAGATCCCTTTCCGGTGCCAGATCGGGTAGCGCCGGTGCTGACGTCAGTCCCTCTGATGTGGGCTGTCCCGACGTGGACCCTCCTCTGATTTATACTACGGTGGGTCCGACGTGGGTTCCCCCGACATCAGGGCTGACGACGAGGATTTATACCCGACCCCGAACTGTCTTCCATTACCCATGTGGGTATCCTGGGGATCCTTACCCGGGGGGGGGTTCCACTCCCGATTGGAGTCATCTGGGACAGTTCTACCCAGGATTTAACCCCTATTCCCACTATATGGGATCCTAGGGTTATTATCCTCCACTGGACGCCCCTCATCCTTCTCCCCCTCCCCAGCCTCGGCCAGCCCCACCTCCCCCCTCCTCCGATAGTTCCGGACTTCAGGACCTTAATACAGTCTTGCTGGCAGGGGGCTAGGTCGGAGCTGGTTTCAGACCTGGAGACTAGACTCCCACAGCTTCCTAGGTCCCCTTCCCCGAGCAGCTCGCTTCCAACTGTCCACATCTCGGGGAAGACTCGGCAGGACATTTCCCTTCAGGATTTTAGACATCGTCCTGTCGAAGAGGTGGATGATGACAGCTCAGATGGGAGAGAAGATTCCTCAGAGGAGGAGGAGGTCCTGGAGGACCCCGAGGAACCGAAAGGCAAGGCCTCGCCGAAATCCCCGCCGGAGGATCCTTACTTCTCGGACCTCTTGAGGGCCTTGAGAGACTACTTCGACTGGGAGTCAGAGGAACAGGACCCGATGAGACAGAGGCTTGCGGAACACCTATACTTGGAGTCTCTGTCTCCCATCCCAGTTCCCCCATGGATAGGCCTCCATCAAGACCTCACCTCGACTATCTGGCAGATGCCTCAGTCTGTGCTGGCTGTCCCTAAATGGGCGGACAGACTCTACCGGACGCCGAAGGATGCCCTTTTCTAAAAGTCTCATCCTAAGGCTGACTCTGTAGTCATTTCGGAGGCTCATGATCGCTCCTCTGCTCCTAAGCACATGAGCACTACTCCTCCGGACAAGGAGTCGAGGCAGATGAACCAGTTTAGAAAAAAAGGTCTACTCTTCGGCCATGTGCACCCTTTGGTCCCTTAGTTACGTGGCCCATATGGTGTCCCACCAAAAAGCGACTATGGCCAGGTTGGAGGTGAAGGTCCAGTCCATGGATGCTTCACCTCTAAAGGAGGAACTTGCCAAGGATCTCCGTCTCTCCAAGATCTCTTGTAGGCATGCTCTGCAGGCCACTTACAATTCTGTGGCCCGTACCTCAGCAACTGCCGTTGCTCTTAGGTGGCACTTCTGGCTTCGCCTTTCGGGCCTCACTAACGAGGTCCAGTTGGCAATTCAAGATGCCCCTTTCAGGGTCTCTGTCCGTTTTGGCGGGGACACTAAAGATATCATAACGGACCTACAGGACAAAGGAGTTGCACTTATGTCTGTTAGGTCTATGTACCAATCAGGTGCTCAGTAACAACAGCAGCAGCCCTTTCGGAAAAAGACCTGGAGGCAGAGGAAGAACACTCAGGCACACCGCCAAGGGAAGTGTAAGGCCACGGGTACAGCCACCCCTCCTGCCTCCAAGAGTCAGAGATGTTCAGGAGGCCCTCCCCCTGAACGTCCCGCCACTTCTTGACTCCCCAGCCCCACTGCCTCCTCAGTCATGTGACGGGGAGCAGGTGGGGGGAGGTTCGCCTGCCCCGCGCAGGAGTGGAGGGCGATTACCTCCGACGAATGGATCCTGCAACTAGTGTCCATCGGACACACCATAGACCTCCTGGAGTTTCCCCCGGGATATCCTCCGCAGAAGTCCTCGTACTCACGGGACCAAGCCCTTCTCATTCACGAGGAGGTAAATTCACTCTTGTTCAAAGAAGCCACCCCTCTTGCCTCCAGAGAAAAACTAAGGGCCATCTCAGCAGGTTGAGGTCAGAAGGAGGGTGGGTGGAAGAGGCGAGGGACCAGCCAGAGGTATTAAACGAGTACTTTGCCTCTGTGTTCACTAGGGAGGGGGATGGGATATCTACAAAGCAAGGCACAATGGGGATAGAAGCGGTAGTGAGTGGGATCAGGGGAGCAGCAGAAATGAAGCAAGAGGGAGGGAGAGGTACCCCAGGGGTGTCACATCAGGATAAGGATAAAAAGGCCAATATGGTGGAGGGAACAGATGATGCTATCTCCACCAAAAGGGTGTGGTTAGCCCTTAAGGGACTAAAGAAAGATAAATCTCCTGGGCCGGATGGCATTCATCCAAGAGTACTATGGGAATTGGCAGACATACTGGCTGCACCCCTGGCGGAGCTCTTCAACAGGTTGCTTGAGACTGGGAGGGTACCTAGGGATTGGCGAGAGGCACATGTGGTGCCAATCCATAAAGGGGGGTCGAGGGAAGTACCAGGTAACTATAGACCCATCAGTTTGACCTTGGTGGTGGGAAAATTAATGGAGAGTATACTAGAGGAACGACTGGGGGTGTACTTGAAGGAGGTGGGAGGTCTGGATATTCGGCAACATGGGTTTATGCCAGGTAGATCATGTCAAACCAATTTTGTGGAGTTCTACGAATGGGTAACATCAGAACTGGACGGGAAAGCCTGTGGATGTATTATTCTTGGACTTCAGCAAGGTGTTTGACTCTGTCCCCCACAATGGTCTGGTGGAGAAACTGATGAGGTTGGGAGTAGGCCCTTTGATGGTCAGATGGATTGAAAACTGGCTAGCTGGACACACTCAGAGAGTAGTGGTCGGTGGGGAGCTCTTGAACCCTAGAGAGGTCGGTAGTGGGGTACCGCAAGGCTCGGTCCTGGGTCCAGTCCTGTTTAATGCATACATTTCGGACATCAGGGAGGGTATAGGGTGTGAAATGAGTCTCTTTGCTGACGACTCCAAGATGGGAGCAGTAGTTGAGGGGGAAGAGGGGAGGTTGGCCCTGCAGTGGGACCTGGACACTATGGAAAGGTGAGCTCACACATAGAAATTAAATTTCAGTATCACCAAGTGCAAGGTGTTGCATCTTGGGCGGGGGAAACCCTAAACACAGGTACACCCTGGGAGGGGAGGCGCAGGAGGCCTCAACAGGGGAAAAAGACCTGGTGGTCATGGTGGATGCATGTATGAATAAATCCAAGCAGTGCAGGAGAGCGGCTAGCAAAGCAAACAGGATGTTGGGATGCATTGTAAGGGGGATCACCTCTAGGAGCAGGGAAGTGATTCTGCCGTTGTACAATGGATTGGTTAGACCACACCTTGAGTACTGTGTACAGTACTGGAGACCACACTTGAAGAGGGACATACAGCTCCTGGAGAGGGTACAGAGGAGGGCAACTAAGATGATACAAGGACTGGGGATTTGACGTACAAGGACGGACTTGAGCTCTGCCTGTTTTCATTGGAGGAGAGGAGAGACGGGGGGACATGATTGAGGTCTTCAAGTACCTCAAGGGAATAAATAGGGTAAACATGGAGGGGATCTTTAGACTAAAGCAGGGAGGTATCACCAGAGGGCATGGTTTGAAGTTGGAAGGTGGAAGGGTGAGGGGAAAGAGGAGGAGGTTTTCACTGAGAGGGTGGTGGATCCTTGGAACGTGCTGCCTGGCAAGCTGGTTCAGAGATCCACAGTGGAGGGCTTCAAGAGAGGGTGGGACAGACACAGAAAGCGGATGTATCAGATGATGGCCTGGCCCAGGGGGGGTGGGGATGGATGAGAGGGGGTTTCTGGAACACAAGGTGGGGGAGGGCCTCAGTACCCAACTGGGGATCTGAGGTTCGAGCAGTCTCGATAGACCGTAAGGCCTAATCTTCTGGCAATTAGTATGTTAGTATGTAAGCGATCGAGCATGTCCCCTCAGGGCAAAGGGGAAAGGGATTTTACTCCCATTTTTTCTTGGTTCCAAAAAAGACCGGGGACTTCAACCCATATTCGACCTAAGTCAGCTTAGCCAGTGTATCGAGTACAAAAAATGTTGGTTGCTAACACTCCAGAGCCTCCTACCTCTCCTCATAGAGAATCACTGGCTCTGCGCCCTGGATATGCAGGATGCCTACCTGCACATCCCTATTTTCCCCAGCCACCACCGATTCCTGTGTTTCCATTTCCAAGGGGAACACTTCCAGTTCCAGGCGCTTCCCTTTGGTCTTTCTTTGGCACCATGGGTTTCTACCAAGTGCCTGGCAGTGGTCGCGGCATTCCTGCGCCGCCAGGGTATTGCGGTCTTCCCTTACCTGGACGACTGGTTGATTGCAGCGCCGTCCAGGGATTCCTTGCTGGAGGCTCTTTCCTTTACTCTGGACTTGTTCAGTCGATTGGGGATCACAGTCAGCGTGCCCAAGTCATCCCTTATCCCTACCCAGAAACTCCAGTTTATCGGGGAAGTTCTGGATATGGTCCGGTGCTCCTTCCTCCAGACAGGGTGGAGACCCTTATCTGTCAGGCCTCCAAGGTAGCCTCCCTCAGGACCATCCTGGCCTAGGAAGTCCTTCGCCTTTTGGGCCTGATGGCAGCCTCCATCACTGCCATTCCCCTAGCAAGGCTCCACATGAGGATCACTCAGTGGTCCTTGCGGGTGCAGTGGGATCAGTTTCTGGATGATCTGGACCATCCGGTCCTGATCTCCTCAGCAGTTCAGAAGGATTTACAATGGTGGATGTATTCTCGCAGTCTTTTCTCGGGACTTCTGTTTTGGCACCCTGCACCAGTAGCTACCCTCACCACAGATGCCTCGAATATGGGGTGGGGTGCTCACCTGGGGGAACATCAAGCTCAGGGACTTTGGTTCAGCTTGGAGATTTCTCTCCACATTAATGTTCTGGAGCTCAGGGCAGTCCTGTACGTGTTACAGGCCTTTCAGACCCTCCTTCCGAAGGGAACACTGCTGATCCAAACAGACAATATGTTGGTAGTTTGGTATATCAACAAACAAGGAGGAACCCGGTCGTACCCTCTTTGCAGGGAGGTGACCATGGTGTGGAACTGGGCAGTCCAGCACCATTTGGCCCTAGTGGCCGTGCACGTTCCGGGTGTTCTAAACATCCTGGCAGACAGTCTCAGCAGATCCAGGACCCTAGTTCATGAACGGGAACTGCATCAGGAAGTGGCGGACTCCATCTTCCAAAGTTGGGGGTGTCCGAAAATCGACCTCTTTGCCTCCCAATACAACACAAAACTTCCCAAGTTCTGCTTGTTCGTTCCAGAGCAAGGTGCCTTTTGGAGAGACGCATCGTCTCTATCTTGGACAGGGAAATTTTTGTACGCTTTCCCTCCGTTTCCCATTCTGCAGAGGGTTCTTCTCAAGCTTCAGGCAGAAAGGGCACAGATGATCCTCATCGCTTCTCTCTGGCTGAGACATATCTGGTTCCCGCTGCTACAGCAGCTTTCCAAGGAACCAGCAGTTCCACTTCCAGTGACTCACAACCTCCTTACTCAGGATCAAGGCCGCTTGGTTAACCCGGGGCTCAGGACCCTGCATCTTCATGCACGGCTCCTGCAGACATAGCAATATCCCATTTCGGGGTTTTCTCTCGGGTTGCACAGGTCCTCATTGAGGCCAGAAAACCTTCTACCCATTCCACTTACACCATGAAGTGGAAGCGGTTTTCCATTTGGACGACCGCTAAGGGCTGGAACCCCTTCTCTTGCTCGGCCTCGCAAGTCATGGAATACCTCCTTCACTTGTCAGACTCCGATCTGTCCTACTGTTCCTCAAAGGTCCATATCTCCGCTATCTCAGTGTACCACGAGCTAGTGGATGGTGAACCCGTGGCTCAGTTGGATGTCTCTAAAACCTTTCTGAAAGGGATTCTCCACCTGAAACCCCCATCCGCAGCCCAACTCCACCTTGGGACCTGAACTTCGTCCTGGAAAAGCTCACCCTTCCTCCTTTCGAGCCTGCTATGAGCTGTGATTTGTGCTTCCTGTCTTGGAAGGCGCTTTTTCTGGTGGTCATCACATCAGCCCTGTAAGGAGCCTTACTCGATTTTCCATCGGGACCAGGCGGTCCTTAGAACCCATCCGAGGTTCCTCCCAAAGGTGGTGTCGGAAGCCACGCTGAACCAATCGGTAGTGCTTCCGGTGTATTACCCATCCCACTCTAACAGAGGTGAGGCACTCCTTCACATGATGGATGTTCACCGGATTCTCTGGTGTTATACCAACCGGACTAAGGAGTTTTGATCTTGTGCCCAGTTGTTTGTCTCTTTTGCCTCGAGACCAAAGGGCAAACCGGTTTCTAAGCAGGGCCTTTCCAAATGGTTAGGCAACTGCATTCGATTCTGTTACCAGAAGTACGATAAACCTCTGCCAGGTTCCATCAGAGGTCATTCTGCTAGGGGCATGGTTGCTTCCGCGGCCTTCCTACGAAATGTTTCCACGGCTGACATTTGTGCTGCCGCTACTTGGAGTTCGGTCCATACTTTTACCAAGCATTATAGTCTGGACATTGCTTCTAGGTGGAGGGCTGGCTTTGGCCTAGCAGTCCTGCAGGGCCTACTGTCCTAGACTGGGTCCTGTTCGGACTTCAGTTCTTTTCTGTTGGAGTTGGTTGTTTCCTCCTCCCTAGTTTCTCTCGGTCTCTCTTTGGAGGGACTGCTTGGGACTCAGTCCTATATGTGATGACCTACTGAAGGAACCCTCTCAAAGTAAGATAGTACAGTTACGTAAGAACTTACCACAACAGTAGATCTTCAAGAGAGGTTCCTTCAGTAGGTCATATTTTTCCCTCCCGCCTTCCCCTCTTTTTATGTTTTACAGGGTCTCCAAATCCTGTTCACTCCTGCTGTTGGGCCTCATTCTGGCTCCGGTAGGAGAACTGGAGGGCGGGCATGGGGACAGCCATTATATACGGTCACGCTGGACGCCTGTCACGTGGACGCCGGGTGGGCGGTCCACGTCAGAGATTGCTAGAAAAGTCGGCGATGCGGCCCGGCGCCAGGTAGCGCCAGTCCTATATGTGATGACCTACTGAAGGAACCTCTCTCGAAGAGCTACTGTTACGGTAAGTTCTTATGTAACTGTACTTTGCTGTCACTTCAGCTCACTGTATTTTCAGACTTCATTCCCTAATGTGTAGAGAGCCTTACTTAACTTTCCACAAAGACAGAGTGGCTCTTCGTACAAATCCCTCTTTTACCTAATGTGGTCTCAGAACACACCTTAAACCAGTCCATAGAACTGCCAGTCTATTACCCTGAGCACTCTAATTATGGAGAATACCTCCTACACACTTCAGATGTTCATCGTGTTTTGAGATGCTATATAAATCGTACCAAATCTTTCAGAAAAACTCAGCTTTTTGTTACCTTCGCCTCAACCAGGGAAGGTTTTCCGGTTGCTAAACAGACCCTCTTCAATTGGTTGTCACATTGTATAAGTTTTTGTTATAAGAAACATAACCAACCATTACCTGGACCTGTCCAAGCCCATTCTACCCAAGTCATGGCCACTACAGCTGCCTGCTTCAAGAGGGCTTTGGTCACAGATATCTGCAATGCAGCCACATGGTCCACAATACATACTTTCATGAAGCATTACAACTTAGACATTGCTTCTTACCGTAAGACGGCCTTTGGCCGCGCTGTCCTACAAGCACTTTTGTCATAACTGTCCACCCATCTTGGGTTTACTGCTTGGGAATCATCCCAAATGTATTACCTGCTGCAAGAGATTATCCCCATGGAAGATAGCAGTTGCATACTTACCGTAATGGTAGATCTTCAAGGGGTATCTCTTGCAGCAGATAAGATACGATTCCTTCCTCCGTCACCCTCCTTCTCTAAGAGATCAACTTCTGATCCAAATGTATATGGGAAGGGATACCTATGGTACCTCAGCTGTCCCTCAGTCCTCGCTTAGCGAGCTGAATCCGGTGGGGAATTGAGGATACCAGGGACTGCCCACTCTTATATAGGAGCAGGATGATGATGTCATGTGTGGGTGGCCCCTAGAAAAAGACTGCTAGAAAAGAGCTGCCATGCACCACAGCGTCCTTTGGTGATGACCCAAGTGTATTATCTACTGCAAGAGATACCCCTCAAAGATCTACCGTTATGGTAAGTATGCAACTGTACTTTCTAAGAGTGGTTCTGTAAAACTAGATCTCCTAGCCATCCATGTGGCAGGAGCCTCAAATCAACTGGCAGATGCCCTCAGCCGCATATGCGAGACATCCCACAAGTGATCCCTCCATCCAGAGGTGGCTCACTGCCTTTTCTCCCACTGGGGCAAACCGATGGTGGACCTGTTTGCCTTCAGGGAAAACACCAAGCTGAGGCTGTTTCATGCCCACCCACCCCTAGTGGGGATCGCTGTAGGGGGATGCTTTCTTGAGGCCGTGGACCCCAGGCCTCTTCTACACCTTCCCTCCATTTCCTTTGATCCACAGAGTGCTTCTCAAGGTGAGAAGGGACAAGGCGCAGGTGATCCTGGTAGCCCCAGACTGGCCCCGCCAGTTCTGGTATCCAGATCTCCTCAGCCTCAGAAACAGGCTCCCGAGGCGTCTTCCAGCACGCCCGGACCTGATATCAGTCAATCAGAGGAAGGTATTCCATCTGGACCTTCAGTCCCTGCATGTGACAGCCTTGTACCTGAGCGTTCTGGAGTTCCAGGTTTTGGGTTTTTCTGAGGATATACTCAGTAGTGGAAGCATCCAGAAAGGAGTCGACCAGAAAGTGGTACGCCTTCAAATGGAAAAGGTTTTCCATTTGGTGTCCGGGCATGAGCCTGGACCCTCTAGTTTCTGTCCAAAGGGAGTCTTCAGTCTTCGACCCTTAAGGTGCACCTGGCAGCCATCTGTGCTTACCGAGCATGGGCCAGTCAGCAGACGGTGGTACAGGAGAAGGTGGTCTGACGCTTTTTCAAAGGCCTCGATCACATAACCCTTCCGGTGCAACAGCCTCCACCTCCGTGGGATTTACTGATGGTTTTGGCAAAGCTCATGGGCAAGCCATTCAAACCAACGCACAAGTGTGAGATGTCATACTTGTCATGGAAGACGGCCTTCCTGGTGGCTATCACATCCGTCAGAAGGACTGGGGAGCTCCAAGCACTTTCGGTGGAGTCTCCTTATCTGGTCTTCCACAGGGACAAGATTGTCCTGCGTCCCCACCCAAAATTCCTCCGAAGGTGCTGTCAGAGTTTCGCCTTAATCAGGTGTTCTACCCAAACTACACCTCGGATGCCGAGTACAGGCTCCATGCCCTGGACCTGAGACGTGCTACTACTTGGAGAGGACGGCGGAAGTTCGGGAAGAGGTTCGGCAGCTGTTTGTTACCTACGCTGAAGCCGCACCTGGCAGGCCTGCAGCAAAGCGGACGATTGGCAGATGGATTACATCATGCATTGATCTCTGCTATTGGTTGGCAGGCAAGGAGCCTCCCAGAGGGATAAGAGCTCATTCTACCAGCCATACCACTGTGTCGGTGGCTGCTTCCAGGGACATCCCTATCCAGGAAATCCGCTGGGCTGCTACCTGGAAGACGGCAAACACCTTCATCACCCATTACCACATCGACTTTGAAACACGCCGGGATGCTGGTTTTGGGGCCTCAGTTCTCCAGTCTCTGTTCCCAAAGTAGGGGGTGTGCGCCTTGCCTCCCTCCTTCCGGAGAACTGCTAGGAGTCTGCCAACAAGTGTGGCTAAGAACAACATATCCACATCCCTAGAAAAACAGGTTACTCACCTGTGACAGTAGTTCTAGGAGTGCTATATGTTGTTCATCCACACTGACCCACCCGACCTCCCCGGCTGCGACACACAACCTGGCTTCCAGCGGGCTAAGATCTGGCATCATGGGGCGGAGCTGAGGGTTATACCACCCAGGTGGGTGGGAGGAGCCAGCTTGAAGACCTTCCGGCAAGATTTAAAGGGGAAAGGGACATGCCAACAAGTGTGGATGAACAACATATACCACTCCTAGCACTACTGTTATAGGTGAGTAACTTGATTTTCCTGACTAAAGATGTACCTAGACCCATAGTTACAAGCCAGGGTATACAACACCCCAGGAACAGTGCAGATTTCTAGTCCAGTGAAGTTTTGTTACTGTACTTGATTAATGCTAAACGGTGGAGGGGCTGTATTTCACAGTGTATTCCTAGGATAGCCAAGCTGAGGTGCAATATCTGATTTTCTCTGGAGTCCTGCTTTTTACCCATCTTTACAGCTGGGTGGACTGAAATATTGAGAGGTTTATTGACTTGCTCAAGGTCACGTAGCCTGTAAATGTCTCTGGTGCTATTTAAACACGCGTTTCCTGGTTCCAGATCTGTGCGCTAGTCTTTACAATGTGCTGCCTTTTCAAGAGAGACCAATGATGGGGAAAATACAGATCTTCCAAGAATCAACCTTCACCATCTATTCCCACTTATGGGTCTGTGCCAGAGGCACTATGATCCTGCAGGAGCAAACTCTATAGCCTACAGCTAGGGGGCCGATGTATCTGACAGCACAGCCTACGAGACTCATGCATGACATGACGCTCGTGGACTGGCCAGTAATTGATGACAGCCCCCTGCTTATCTCAGTTCTGTTTTTCCCACCATCAAGGCAACACCGTGGAAGCGCTCAACTTATTGTGTCACATCTCAGTCCATTGCAGTACCTCGGTCAACTCAACATTTTTGGACTGTTTTCAGTACCGCTGTCTCTCTTTTCTGTTGTACAGTGCCAATCCCTTTTTTTTTTTTTTTGGCTAGTTTTTCTTTTTTTTTTCCCCCCCGAATGTTCATCATGTCTGATTCCCAGGAGCAAAAGAAGAAGGCCAAGGAAGCCTAGGGACCTGCCTCCCCCAATGCATTGGTGCCCCTGTGGGGGATACATTTCCATCGGGGATCGACATGACCGATGTTGAACCTGCCTTGGAGCAGACCGCGGCATGGACCACTGTGATGCCTGTTTCTCCATGGACTTCTGCACCCTTGAGATTCATGCAGTGAAGTGGGGTCACAAGCCCCCCCACTTTTAGAGGCATCCATGCATGCAGGACTCCAAGGTAAAGTCCCTGGGCTCTTCCCCTGAGCCCTTCCCCATTACTGTACATACTGTGGGAGACCAGGCCTCTCCTAGTTCTTGCCTCACTGAGATGGAGAACCTGGGGGAAGGGTCGGGTGAATGGTCCACCTCCCCTGGAGGGGGGGGCCCGCTGAGCACCCCTCCCAGTCCATTATCCCTTCAAGGCAGTGGATGCCCTGGTGGTGAGGTTGGAGCTATATGCTGGGCCTACACTGGTGGGTATCTTGATGTTGCGGCCTGGCGAAGCCTCCGCTCCTGGCACTAAGGGTGGTGCCAGTGAGTGTGGCAATACCAGAAGCAAGACCGAGTCCCCTCCTGACATTGTTTGTGGCACGAGGAGAGGGAAGGTCTCCAGAGCTGAGCCTTCTAGGAGTCCAGTAGAGATCTACTGGATCTCATCCCCTGAGCGGTCAGATGACCCGGGGATTGAGATTGGGGAGGGTCTTGGCCTCTTGCAGGATTCTGGTGATGAGTGAGGCCTTCCTGGGCCTGGTTCTAGGCCTCAGTTGGGGTCAGTGTTGTCCTTGGGGGATGCTTCTCTGGCTGGTGCTGCTCACAGCTCTGCTGCTTGTCCATTTTCTGGCACCACCTGCAGTGCCAGAAAGGGTCCCAGTGCCATCCGCAGCACCAGGCAGTGTGCCGGTGCCAGGGAGTATGCCAGTACTGCTTGCAGTGCCAGTTCCCCTGCATCCTTGGGGAGGGATGCCAAACCTGTTCAGAAGCTTAGTCCAAAGGGCAGGGCCATTTCTGGTGAAGTAGGGTCTGGGAGGTCCCAGTCAGTGGCTCACTCTTTGTCCAGGGTAGGTGGCAGCTCTGGCAGGACTCGCAGCACCAACTCAGAGCCGTTGGTCTTGCCAGAACTATCTGGCCCTGTCATTGGTGGGGATGGGGCTGCCCCATGGGACCCTCACAGCGCTGCTCTCCCCACCAGGGGGCTTCCCCTTAAGGGCACCACCTTGACCGCTTCATGCCTGTTGAGCACTCCCTGGTGGACGAGCTTGCCAGACCCTCCCTCTGGTAGAGATCTGTAGAGCACTTTGTTGGCCCAGGCAGAGGACCTGGCCTGATCTTATATAACACTCCGCTTCCTCTCACAGGCATTCTGGGTCCTGTGGGTCCCATGTCATGGGAGCAGTTCAGGGCGGCAGCCAGTGCTTTTCCCCAATACCTCCGTTCCTTAGATGAGACTATTTTTTGGTCTGAGGCCCCTGTACTGCCTCCCCCTCACTTCAGCTCTTCCTCATCTCTGACTTCCTCCTTTGAGGAAGAGGATGCCAACCTTCACTTCTGCTGTGACGCTGAGTACACCCGGTACCAGCAGTTCCTCATGGAGATGCTGAGGGAGCTTGAACTTGACTACTTCTCAGTCTGCAATCCTGCAAACATAGTGCTGTCAATCTTACTTCGAGTGGAAGCTGTTGCAGCAGGTTCAAACAATGAGGACTGGTGCCACCTGGTGGCAGTTCCAGCAATATTTTCTCTAGCAGTACCGAAGTGGGGAAAGCCCCCGCCAACGTCGGCTCCACCCCCTATGCCGCCCTATATAAGGGAGGAGTTCCCCATGTGCTCCAGATCTTATCTGTGTCAGTCTTCACCAATTATCACATTTGGGTTACTGGCCGGGGGTCATGACCCCGTGGGAGTGTCTTCTTTTTTGGGGGGGGGATGGGCAGAGTCGACGCAGCATCGGTGCCACCCTTGAGGCCAATACACTGCGTGGCGCTCATGGGTTGGCAGTTACGTGCTGTCGACTCATCCCGCCAGTTCTAAATCTCCGCTGTCGGGGTTACCTCGTGGGAAGCTTCAAAAGAGAATCTGAGGCCTACCTGCTTCATGAGTTACTTTGTCGACCCGTGTCATATTTTCTCAGTGCCGCAATCCGTCGCGCCCTCCTGCCGGTTCTGTTCGCCACACTCGACGTCGCCAGGTAAGATCTTTCCATTTCTTTGTTATTTTGTGACGTCGAGGCTTGTTTGGTGTTTTTTTCTTCATAGGTCATGTCTCGGTCGGAGGGCAAGAAATCTTCAAAGACGGGATGGCCCCCCCATGCGACGGTGCCCATGCGGCCGAAAATACGCCGTCACTGACCAGCACGACCATTGCCTTACATGTCTTGGCCGGCTTCACGACATGGATTTGTGTAGCCTGTTTCTCCATGGACCTCCGGGTCACCGAGAGCAGCGCGATGGAAAGTGGGGCAAGCTCCGCCCGACTTTCGGGTCGGGCACGCACTCGTGGTAGGCTACGCGTTCTCTCGGCCTTTCCTCTGGGCCCCCTCCTGGTTCTATACGGACTGAAGAGGAGGGAGCCTCGGCCTCTTGTAGCCTAGCCGTGGCCAAGGCTTCTCCCGTGGTGCAGGAGGCCCAGTCCATTTCCTTTGGGAGACAGATGGGAGGCACTGTTTTGGCAATCGCTCCTTCGGGGGTGAAGGCTCCCCCGGTGTCGGACCCGCGGCTCAGAAGGCCTGGGTCGGCACCGTCCTTGACGTCATCTGTCAGCGCCGTTTTGGGCCTCGGTGCCGTTCGTGGCACCGTGGGCCCTGACAGAGTCGGCGGTGGCACCAGTCAGTCGCTCGGTACCGTGGCTTCTGTCTGCTCTGTTCATGGAGCTGATAATGCTAGTGGTGCCATGGGAGGTTCTACAGCGCTGTCTTTGACCGTTTCTTGCCTCGGCGCCAAGGTTGAGCACAGCACTGTGTCCAGTTCAGGAACCATTCGCGGTTTCGGGCATGGGCATGGCGCCATGGGGGTATTGGATCTCGGTGCCGAGAGCGCTGTTGGAACAGTCGTCAGCGCCGAGCGGCAGCATGGCGCCATGGTGGTTTTGGGACTCGGTGCCGGTCACGGCACTGAGAGCTCTGTCGGAGCCGCCGTCTCTGTCCTCGGCACTGTTCGCAGTGCCATGGGGCCGGACAGCACCGTGTCGGCTTCTGGCTCGGAAACTGCTGCCCTGGTTGGAGCCATGTCTTCTTCTGCCACCATTCGCAGTGCTGTGGAGGACACTGGTACCGACTCGGGTATGGTCTCTGTTTCTGGTGTCCTGTTTGGTCAAGATGACAGCAGGTGCCCGCCAACTGCTTGGCACAGGGCTTCGATGTCCACTTCGGAGGAGGAGGAGTCGAACTCTGAGTCAGACGGGCAGTCTGGCTTCTTGGAGTTAGCTGCTGGCGTGGGCACCCTTGTAGTGTCCTTGACAGACTGGAGTCAGCCCCCCTCTGAGGAGCGGGCAGCGACTGCCGGGGCTGGGGTCAGGGGTTCTGACCAGCAGACAGCAGTGCAGGCCACCATTGCACTGCAGCCCGGCCTCGGAGGGTTCTCTGACCCCTCAGCGGTGGTACCCCCTCAGGTGGTGTGCTTAGATCGCCCAACTTTGTGGCCGATCAGAGCACCCACAGGAGGGGAGGCTGCTGCACCCTGGATAGCCCCTTCAGGGGATGACCAGAGCTGTCAGCTGCCTAGGCTGGCTCTCTCGAGGCGGAAGGCACTCTCGGATTCTGAGGGGTCGAGGGCATGGGCTCTGTGCGGCGGCCTTTTTCTGGAGTCTGCCCGGGCTCTGGGAGAAGCTGTAGCATGGATCTCTACTCTTCCCCTTCTGTTTCTTTGAGAGGGCCCCGCTCTTTGGAGGTAGGGGACCGTCCTTCTGGACCTACACAGCCCTGGTCACCTCACGGGGGATTCTTCCAGGCACAGCCAAGGCAGTTCCGAAATGGTTGTTCAGCTGTCGGCTGTGGGGTCTTCCGGAGGACCTTCTTCTGCCAGTGCTCCTGATGCGCTCCCTAGCCCAGGCGGAGGTCAGCCGATTTCTCTTCTCGGCTCTGCCCCTATTCCTCTGCCACATTCTCCGGCGCTCTCAGGCATCCTTGGTCCTAGCGGGCCTCTCTCCTGGGAGCAGTTCAGGGCCGTGGCTGCTCAATTCCTCACTTATGTCAGGGCAAAGGACAGTCGGGTTTTTCAACCTCCCCCCGAGCAGCCACTTTCTGAACAGTTGAGGTCCTCTGACTCCTCATCCCCCTCTTCTGGGTGAGAGGAGCCCTCTGTCCACATCTCCCCAGCTGCTGATCTTGCAGAGTATCAGTGATTCCTCGTAAGGATGTTGGAGGACCTGCACATCACCCCCCCCCCCAACTCAAAGCAACCCAGAGCACTCGGCATACGCATTTCTAGGTGATTTCAGCGAGGACACCTTTGTGGTGCCCCCCTTGCCTGCTCCCTTTCGGGAGGCATCGTTGCGGTCCTGGCAGAGACCTCTCTCTAGAGTTTCTGCCCCTAAGGATCTCTGCCAGCGGTATTGTGCTCCCCCAGAGTCTCCAGGTTCCATGCCTCATCCTCAGTCAGGATTGACACAGCTGGACACTCCTAATGGGCTTCACACCCTCCACCGTGACCGGCCCCCAGATCAAGACTCCTTGGATTTGACTTCTGGGGGAGGAGGACGTTCTACTCGGCATGGTTGCTGCTCTCCAACGCAGCACATCAGGCCCACTATGCTTCCTTTGACAGGTTCTTGTGGTCCAGGCTAGGTCAGCTCCTAGCCTCTTTGACACGGAGCAAACCAGACAAGTCATCGCACTCTCTGCACGTGGCCTGGAGCTAGCAAGACACCATGCGAGGGCATCGTACGATGCCAACGAGGTAGCTACCAGGGTCGTAGGGCCAGCGATCTGCACTAGGCGGGTGGCATGGCTATGTCTTTCCTGGTTGTCACCCTTGGCCCGGCATAGGGTGATTAACTCCGCTCACCAGAGAACTTATCTCTTCTCCCGTAGAGCGAGACGTCATTTGTCGGGGCAACTTCCTTCCCCCTCCGGGGGGTCCCCATCTCACTCTCCCCACACTCGGGCCTCCCCAGGCCCTGAAGGTTCTCCCTCTTAGTGTGTCACCCATTGAGAGCTAAGGGACTTTGTTCTTCAGGGTTTTTAACCCCCCTTTGGGGGGCTCGGCACTCACCCAAATGTGATGAATGGTGAAAATTAACACAGATAAGATGAAAATTGCTACCTACTGTAATTATGATCTTTCTGTGTATCTTCACCATTCAACACAATCCTACCCGCCATCCCACTGGGGCCTCAGTCTCTGGGTCCCCCTTCCTCTCTGTGCCCTTCCTTGGCCCCCTTCTTTTTGGTCAGGGGTGGGATAAACAGGGGCACATAGGGGGATGTTATTCTAGGGGAGAGTGGTCAGCATGGGTGGCACTCCTTCTCCAGTGCCTTGGCTGGCAGTTGTCCTCCATCCTCTGCTTTTCCTTTGTTCCTGTCAATCCTTAATTTTCTTTGTCCGTTGGGCATATCCTTCCATATTAAAAAACCAAAAACAAACAAAAAAAAACAAACTAATTTTTCTTACACCAAACATCCTTTCCCGGGGTGGGGGGGGAGAATCCCTGTGTCCTGTCTTTCTTCCAGAATAACCACTTTCTGCTCTTGGAGTATTGCCAGTAATTCTGTGCCTTGAATTCTGTCATTAAGACCTCGGCTACTCCTGGCAGTTCCTTTACCTTCTGGAGACAGGTCAAGGTCCAGGGTATGGTTGCTAACCACCCCAACACCTAAATTAGTCCTCTCTTCTGTTGCCTGTTTCCAGCGATTAGACCTACCAATCCCTTAGTTTTCTCTTCTTTTTCTGTCCTCTTAGTCATTTATTTCTCCTTTGTTTATATATCTTTCCTTTGTCTGTTCCTTGGACTTCCTTGTCCCACCCTCCATCCCTTTTCCTCACCTCTCCGGTGACTCAGAACTGGCGGAGGCAGAGTCGACAACACAGAATGGCCAACCCATAGGCGCCACGCGGTGCGTCAGCCTCGAGGACGGCACTGATGCTGCGTCGACTCCGCCCATCAAAAAAAAAAAAGCTCCCGCGGGGTCATGACTTCCAGCCAGTAACCCAAATGTGATGAATGGTGAAGATACACAGAAAGATCATAATTACAGTAGGTACGTAATTTTCATTTCTTTCCTGACGCACGGTCAGGGCTAGTTAAGCGTTTCGGCTAGTACTGATTGCTTTTCTCCACACGGTTAGATTTCTCTTCAAAATTGGATTTTCGAACTCTGTGTCATCTCATTCAAATAAGTGCGCTTATGGGCGACAGATTCCCACGAAAGATGGACATTCTGCGTGCCTTTATTGTCTGGGGCCCAACCATCGCACCAATGCCTGCCCTCATTGTTAGGCCTTCAATTCGCAGACGCGAATCTGGTGCCAGAAGTCCCTCGCAGCCTTTCTAGCAGAAACAAAACTCCCCGCTATGGAATAGGCCTCTTCGTCGGGGGAATCCGAACCTAAGCATGCCCACAAGCACCACAAAAAACATCAGGACCAGGACAGAGGGAGATCCCACTCATAGCATCAGTCCTCGGGATCGAAGTCCGAATCGTCGGGCCATGACTCCTGCCTCACGACGGTCAAGTCTTCATCGGTGGGTTCTTCTTCTCTTCCTTCCCTCCAGCCCTAGAAGGTCTCTCAGTCTGAAAAACCCAAGGGTTCAGGTAAGGGCTCCTCCTGCTCGGCTTCCTCCTCAAAAGCCGACTCCCAGGAGTCGAGTAAGGCCTCAGGGCCTCCGGCTGGCAGGGCCTCTTCCCTACCGCCAACACACAAGGCCTTGGACCAACACCAGCCTTCAGCTGCTGACTGGCATTCAGTTGAGAAAACCTCTAGTCATAAACTCGACCATCGTCTGTCCCAGGACAAGGAATGACGCCCGTCGGGTCACAAGGACAAGCGGATGCCGAACCTCCATCCGCCCGCTACCTCCTCGGCCCCGGTCCCAGCGATGGTTATTCTGCCACCGGTCATGGTTAAACTGACGCCAGTTCTGTCCCCGACGTCAGCTCGGACACTCCTTCTCCACGGTCGCCAGTCCACCTGATGCCGGACCCCGACAACGGTGGTGTTGATGCCACCCCGACGTCCCCCCCTTAGGCCGACTCCAGTCGACAAGGGTTCGGACCTGATGCCAGCACCCCCCGGACGAAGGGGCCTGCGCCAGTACGGGCTTTGCACCCCTCAGCCCACACCTGACCTCCCAGGTTGCACCTTTCTCAGGTTAAGGAGCTCTTTGCCCACTGGTGGGACACGATCAAAAAGGACCTGCTAGCTGGGGCGCCTTCACCCACTCCGGAGCCGATTCCTGACCGAGTTGAACTGAGCGGTCAGGGGGACGATGTGCCTCCTCCAAAAAAGCACGACAAAAAATCAAAGAGGGATCACTCCTACAGTTCCTCCCGTTCCCCTTCTCCTCCTCCGGACAAGAGGACTCAGACTCCTCCTCAGTCTGCTCGGAGCCAGACACTGGGGACATGGAGGGGCTTCCCAAATCCCCTTCAGATGACCCCAGTTTTATGGAGGTAATGAGGCACATCCAGGCCAACATGGGCTGGGACACTGAGGCCCTGGACCCCGAGCGCTTGGGGTTGGCTAAGTACCTCTGTCAGAAAGATCCAAAGCTGGTGGTCATCCCTCCCATGGTCGACACCTTTGCTGATGTCACCCACGCGACCTGAAAGTGGCCTTATTCCTCTCCTGCTGTGCCAAAAAAGGCCCACCTTCTTTACCGGGCACCTGTCGACCATTCCTTTTTAGCCGAACCACCCGCTGCAGACTCATAGGTGATTTCGGCAGCTCATGATTGTTCGCAGAGGCCCAAACACCTGAGCACCCAGCCGCCTGATAGAGAATCGAAGCAGCTGGATTCCGTGGGCCTTAAGGTATACTCTGCTGCCACCTGTAGCATAAGGAGTCTTAACTCACATGGTCCAGTTCCAGAATGCCCTCTGGGAACAAGGAATGGACATAGTGCAGAGCCTGCCCGATTGTCCTCAGTTGACTGAGCTCGCCAAGCTACTGCAGACTGGCTCAGACGTGGGTACCCATGTTCTGCATTTGGCCTATGATTCTGCGTACACCTCCTCTAGGTCGGCCGCCACTGGTATTTGCCTCCAGTACCATGCTTGGATTCAGGTATCTGGGTTCGATCCAGATGTTCAAGTCAACCTTCTGGGTGCTCCCTTTAGAGGCCCCATGCTCTTCGGCGAGGACGTGGAGCGAGTTGTTATTACCAGGCTGCAGGACTCCGGAAATGCTGTCCATTCCGTGCAGTCCATGTACTGCCTGAAGCAGGGGTGAGCCAGAAATCCTCATTTTCGTGGACGTGGGGGACTCCAATCACAGCAACCTCATTTTCAGCAGCATGCTCAACGAGGTGGCTTTGGTCGTAGGGGCAGAGCCAGAGGTGCCTCGGCATCCGCCTCTTGACCTCCCAGAGCAGCCGCTGCCACCCTACCTCCCCCACCCAATGCCTGACTACACAGGCGACCCACCTCCTCTGGTAACTCCACCAGGGGAGCCAGTAGGAGGACGCTTTTCGCTCTACGCGCATGCATGGGCTCAAGTTACCTCCGACCACTGGGTTCTGGAGCTCATGGAGTTCGGGCACTCCATAGAGTTCATTTCTGTTCCTCCGGACAAACCATCCACCCCCCATCCCGTTACCCAAAGAAACACAAAGCCCTGATCAGACAGGAGATATCCTCCCTTCTAGAAAAAAGGGCCATCGAGCCGATTCCACCGGTCGAATCAGGAAAAGGGTTTTTCTCCCACTTCTTCCTAGTTCCGAAGAAGTCGGGATCTCAGACCCATTCTGGACCTCAGTGATCTCAATCAGTGGGTCTCCTACAAGAGATTCAGGATGGTTTCTCTTCCCACTCTTCTCCCTCTCATTTCGGCAGGAGACTGGCTAGTGTCCCTGGACATGCAGGACACTTACTTGCACATCCCGATTACCAGAATCCATCAGAGATTCCTCAGGTTCAGGTTCGAGAATGAGGACCATCAATTCTGAGTCCTCCCTTTGTCTTTCGTTGGCCCCAAGGGTCTTCACGAAGTGCTTGGCAGTCGTTGCCACAGCACTTCGAAGACAAGGCCACTTTGTATTTCCATACCTGAACGACTGGCTCTTCCTGGCCCATTCCAGGCCCCGCCCGACGGAGACTCTCAAGGATTCCATCTCCCTGTTTCAGGGTCTCGGAATCACCATCAAAAGGGAAAAGTCCCATCTGTCTCCATTCCAGATACTCCAGTTTATAGGAGTCTCTCTGGATACCACTCTCAGGAAGGATTTTCTTCCCTGCGACAGAGTGGGTCGCATTCGCACCATCGCGTCCCAGGTCTCTTCAGACTCAGAGGTGCCGGCTCGCCTACTCCTCAGGTTGCTGGGACACATGGCGGCTGCCATAGTGTCAGTTCCTCTGGCCCATCTCTGCATGCGGACCATTCAATGGTCCCTCAGGATTCAGTGGAACCAGACGTCGGACGATCTGGACGCATTGGTCAGAATATCAGAGCCAATCCGCCGGGAGCTTCGCTGGTGGATGTCGCCCGAAAATCTCCTAAAGGGCATTCCGTTTCAGCTGGGGACACCGGTCCAGTCCCTCATAATGGATGCTTCATCTCTGGGATGTGGGGCACACTTGGGGAACCATCGTACACGGGGTACTTGGTCTCCCCTAGAAGTGAATCTGCACATCAATGTCCTGGAAATGAGAGCAGTGTTCTGTGCCCTTCAAGCCTTGGTATCGGTCCTTTCACCAGGCCATCTTTGGTGCAGACAGACAACACCTCAGTGATGTTTTACATCATCAAACAAGGCGGCACTCATTCATACCCCCTTTGCAGGGAAGCAGTGCGGGTGTGGGATTGGGCCTCTGGAACACCACCTGTTCTTGACAGCATTTCACGTTCCCGGACTTCAGAACATGCTAGCAGACATGCTCAGCAGGACAAGGTTGCAAGCTCACGAGTGGGAATTGAGACAAGACGTGGCAGATCGCATCTTCCGCCTGTGGGGGACACCAGAGGTGGATTATTTGCGTCTCAATACAACGCAAAACTGCCAAGTTTTTGCTTGCTAGGTCCAGAGCCAGGTGCTTCCTGGCAAGATGTGTTATCCCTCTGTTGGAGCGGGAGGTTCCTTTATGCCTTCCCTCCCTTCCCTCTTCTTCAGAGAGTCCTCCTCAAGGCCCAGTCAGAGCCTCCTACCATTATTCTGATTGCCCCGTTGTGGCCTCGTCAGATTTGGTTTCCATTACTTCAGCATCTAGTGGCAGAGTCTCCAATGCCTCTTCCTCTATCCTCAAATCTTTTGTTGCAGGACAATGGGTCCCTGTTACACCCGAACCTGCACTCTCTTCACCTGCATGCCCGGCTCCTCAGGACTTGGCAAAGGTCCATTTTGGGGTGTCCAATCAGGTCGCTCAGGTGTTGGTTGAGGCTAGGAAACCTGCCACCAGGGCCACTTACACTTATGAAATGGAAGCGGTTTTGCATTTGGGCCACAGCGAAGCAGGTGGCCACATTGGTCTGTCTAGTTAACACCGTCCTAGAATACTTACTCTTTCTTTTTGAGAAAGGCCTTAGTTTACTCCTCCATCAAGGTACACCTGGATGCCATCTCCACTTACCATTCTTTCGTGTTGGGTAAGACGGTGGCTCAGATGGAGGTTTCCAAAGCTTTTTTAAGCGGCATTCTGCACATCAGACCTCCCATCCGGGACCCTGTTCCTTCTTGGGAACTTCTGTTCACCCCAGAAGCTCTCTCATCCTCTTCGAACTGGCTATGAGCTCTGAGCTTATTTTTCCTTCCTGGAAAACGCTGCTTTTGGTGGCTGTCACTTCAGCTAGGCGCGTTTCTGAACTGCAAGCCCTCATGTGTAGGGAACCCTATCTGGTCTTTCACAAGGACAGGGTTGATTTGTGCACAAACCCAAAATTTTTGCTGAAAGTGGTTTCAGAGCTCACTTTAAACCAGTCGGTTCAGCTCCCAGTTTATTACACGGAGCATTCCAGTAGGGAAGAGGCCCTTCTCCATTCCCTGGATGTCCACAGGGCTCTCAGGTGTTACTTGGCTAGAACCAAGGGGATCAGGCAGTCTGATCAGTTATTTGTATCCTTTGCTCCTCGGTCTGCAGGTCGCCCGGTCACCAAACAGACGCTTTCGCGCTGGTTGGTCCATTGCATCTCCTATTGTTATGAGACCCACAATAGATCGACTTTGGGGCCAATTAAAGCTCACTCTACGAGGGCTATTGCTACTCCGTTCGCCACACTAAAAAGAGTTCCGATGGCAGATATTTGCGCTGCCGCTACCTGGAGCTCCGTGCACACTTTTGTTAGGCACTACAGCTTGGACATCACTTCCAGGCGCAGAGCAGGATTTGGCCTTGCGGTTCTGCAGGGCCTGGTTTCTTGAGGTTTTTCCTGCTCCTATTTGTTTCCCCCTCCCAAGGGGTTGTCGTAAGTTTATACTGCTTGGAACTCAGTCCTCATTGTTTGAACCTGCAGCAAGAGCTTCCACTCGAAGTAAGATAGTACAGTTATGTAACAACTTACTGTAACAGTAGATCTTCGAGAGAAGCTCTTGCAGCAGGTATATTTCCAGCCTCCTTCCCCCAGGGATCAGGTCCTTTCCAGGTCAGCATGTGTTCGCTTGAAAGGTCGTTCATTGACCACCAGTTGTCGTTCCTGACCTGCCGGTCTCCTTGCCTGACTGGGGGCGTCCAAGAGCTGGAGCACGTGGGGAACTCCTCCCTTATATAGGGCGGCATCGAGGGGGGAGCTGACGTCGGCGGGGGCATTCCCCACGTCTGTACTGATAGAGAAAAAATTGCCGGAACCGCCGCTAGGTGGCACCAGTCCTCATTGTTTGAACCTGCAGCAAGAGCTTCTCTCGAAGATCTACTGTTACAGTACGTTCTTAAGTAACTGTGCTTTCCTTGGGGAGTACAGCCATGACTATACAGTCATCCCTTCATGGCCTAGGCCTTTTTTTTTTTTACAGAGGCAACCAGGGGTGTCTGGTTCCATCCTTCTGCCTCTTTTCCAGCCCCAAGGGATGTCCAACACAGGTATTGTACACCTGTGGGGTCTCCAGGAGCCATGCCACATCCCTGTTTTGGCGCCCAGCTCCTGGATACCCTCACTGGACATAGGCAACCAGTGCGTGACCATCCCTGGGAGTCCAGACTCTGTGGAGTTTGATGCCTGGGGCCGTAGGGTTTTCTCGGCAGCATGCACCATGATGTGCATCTTTGCACATCAGGCACACCAGGCTACCTATGGCAGGCACCTGTGGTTGACGCTGGGTTAGCTCCTACCATCCTTGCAGAATTGTGAGGCAAACAGACAGGCCATTCGCCTTCTGCCAGGGCCTGGAGCTGGCAAGGTACTAAGCGTGGTCATCTTATGATGCCATGAGATAGCCTCCACTCTGGCAGGAACTGCAGTCTGCATTAGGTGGACAGCGTGGGTTCATCTGTCACGGTTGTCAACCCTGGCTTGGTGTAGGCTGATCGCCTCATGGTTTATGGGGACCCACTTTTTTCACCACAGGGTCAGGCACGAGTTGGTGGGGCACATTCCTGCTCCCTGACCACTCTTGGGCCTTGCCAGGCCCGTCAGTGGTGTCTTCCTCCTCGTGAATATCCTCCACAGGAGGCTGAGGGAATAACCATTTCCCTCTGGGTGAGCTCACCGCCCTCTTGGGTGGTAAGCTTGGTACTCTGACCTATAAATGGGAATAGGTGGTGAAGATTGATTCTCGGAAGATATAGAAATTACATACTCGGCATACTTGTTGATCTTCCAGAATATCTTCACTCCCTGTTCACTTGCCTGCCCCTCATTCCCCACTTAGTACGAGCCAGGCATCTTGGCTGCTCACCCTTCTCTGTCTTTCCTTTCTTCCTTGGCCCCTTGGGCATGTTTCTTAAAAAACACTCCTGCTCCACATTTTTGTTTTTCCTTATGCCAGCCTTGTCAGTGGTCTGAGTTATATTGTTTTCCTTTTCTTATTCCATCGTCTATGGAATAGCAAGGGTGGCCCCTAGCTTCTCTTTAAAAAAATATTTTTGTACTTATTTAAAAAAAAAAAGGAATGAAAGGGAAGGAGAATAGATTTGTTTTCCAGCAGAGTTCCTCCGTCTCTGTTATCGCAATCAGATTGTTTTTTCCCCCCTGTATCCAGGGTGGAATTTCTTTCTTGTGCTTTCTTTAGCATGACATTATTTTGTTTTATAAAATGGCAAGAAAAAATCTAGAAATCTCATTGGCCAAGATCAGCTGACCGTACATTAATTATATGTATACACATAGTCATCCTGGTCCTAAACCACATTACAGAATGAGCAGATCAGTCCTCCTACAACCAGAATTGATCTTCCATCACAAACATGGCCACTACCTTTATACTGTAGAAACCTTCAATTGGGCCCTAAAATTAAAATTATTTTAAATATAAAATAAAACAAATTAATTAAATGTTATAACATGGCAAAAACAGAAGGAGTGCAGGCAACAAAGAGAATAGGTGGAATAGCGTCACGTGCCACAAGAGCAACACGGCATTATGAGACGATAATGCCGTGTTGCTTCTGTAATACAAGAACCAGCCAGGCGACGAAAACGAGCTGTGTATTAAAAACGAAAAGCTAAAGAAGAGAATAAAGCAAGTTGTGGAACAGCAAGGATGTATCGTAGATGAGGAGTAGGACAAATGTAAGAGAAACACAGGAGAAAAAATATGAATACCAAAGTACAGGAAGCTAGAAAGAGATAAGCACTGTTAGCGGGGCAGGAGAGCGGTATACGAGAATGAGGAAGAAGGTCACTGAGAGGAGAAGTGTGCAAATAAAGAATAAGAGAAGGGATACTAAGGCAGAGACACAGATACGAGGAACCCAGGGTACAAGGACTGAGGGCCACGGCATGCAATACAAGCAAACACAGAAGGACTAAGTGGATGCGAATGAAATGTCTAGAGCCTCACGGTGTATAGCACGACAAAGTTCAATTATGCCCGAGTACCGGTAGAAAGGGAAGACAGAGCAGACACTGGGGAAATGTGAGCAGTGTAGTGGAGCGACCAGTATACACAGAGTTGAGCCAGGTAAACAATGAAAACCACGCTGAGTAAACCGGCAAAGTTGTATGCAAATGAGATAGACAGGAAGAGGGAAAAGGAGTAATACAGCAACATCGCGGTCCTCCTAACAACAACAGATAACGATCAGCCGTCAGAAATACTTTAAATTCTGTAGCAATCATTAACAAATGTATCAAAGTACTAGTGTGCAAAAGAAAAAACATAACATAATTGTATGTAACAGAGGTTGGCTAGCAGTTCTGAAAGTAACAGTAAATAGAAGTGAATAAGTTCAGTTGTGACATTGTGTATGTTATCAGAACAGTAGAAAGACATCTGTGACATCAAAACCCATCTGTAGACCATGTTACAAGTGCATTACTCCACGACGAAGGTGGCATCTAATGGGGAGTTAATACATGGTTGGTCATTGTAGGCACTCGGCCTGCTGCTTCATGCCACAACGGCCCCAATCATGCATTAACTCCCCATTAGATGCCACCTTCGTCGTGGATTAATGCTTACTTGTTTACCAGATCGTCACACTCTCCTTACACACACAAACAAATTAGAAACCTTAAGTATTGTTTATAGTTTTCATTACAACCGTTTGTTTGCTAACAGTGAAAAATCCCCCTTCTGTCTTTCCCTGACAAGTGAGATAATTGAGTCTCTGGCTCTAAAACAGACCTTTGTTGTCTGTGTGTACAGTATGTTAGTAGAGGAACATTCTGCTAGTAGAACTGAGCAGAATTTTGATTCCCTGTATTCCATGGTAAACATTCCATGATAAAAATTCCTTTTTTTTTTTTTTTCAACTCTTTTTTTTCCTTGTCTTCCCAGAACTGTCTCGGGCTGCCTCTCTCGCCATGACCGCTCTACCAACTGCTGTGTTCCCCACCATCTTCAAGTTAGTTACAACCTCCCCCAGAGGCTCGGGAGGGGGCTACGACCCCCAGGGAGGTAGAGGGGGCAGCGGTGAGGAACCAGCGTTGGTCGTGTGGCGGCGTTGGCACTGGAGGAGCCGTCGCCTATCTGGCAGGAGGGGGTTTTCTTCCCCTAGTTGCGCCCCAGACATGGGACGTGCAATGCTGTTCAGCCTGCGACGTGGGTGCTCCCACTCACGTCCGGAAGACAGCCGCCCACGTCTTCCCCAATTTTCCAAGCCCCTGTGTGTCGCAGTGCTGCCGGTCTCCACCAGGGGCCGCTGCTGCACCGGGCTATCCCTGGATCCCTCCCCGAGAGAGGAAAGCAGTCCTCCGGATGCTCAATCCTCTCTCTCCCCTGCCGACCCCTGGCGCTCTGGGCTCGTTCCCGAACCCTGGTCGCCAGTTTGGCGCGAGGTGTGGCATCCAGCGCTTCAACCCTCAGCACCACCGGGCCGGCTTCCATTTCTTGAATGTAGGGAAACACAGAGGGGAAAAAAAATACAGTAGAATGAAGAAAGTAAGCAATACTACTATATAAACAAAGAGAAAAGGTGGTAAATGACTCACCCGCTGTTTATCTTTTAGGACAGAGCGAGCAGTTCATGATGCTGTCAGTGAGTGCGGCAGTTTTGAACCATGCTCATGCTTGCAGCACTGGGGAACTGAGAAGCCTCTGTTATGGCTTCCTTTTAGTTTTGTCTACAGAGTGAGGAGAATGAAATAAAATAATGGGGCTATGTGTCATACTTAGAATGAGAAAAACAGCATTTGTGAATTGTTGTGGCTGGCAGAGGAATATGAAGCTTAAGTGGGCAGGGAGGCACACACTGTATATCACTACTTTAATCTAGCACCAATAGGTGGAAGGACTATTTTATGTTAAAAGCACAGATTCACTTACATTTTTACTTATTTAAAAAAAAAAAAAAACTGCTTCTAAAAATAAAGGGACATTTTATAAGCGCAATAAGACACTCTGGGGTTGTGCATTACGGTGTGATGACTGCACTCCTAGGGACGACCGGCACTCGGCCTTTGGCCTCATGCCTAACTACGCACCCTAGGAGTATGGATATCACACTTGTAATGCACACTGTCAGGTCTTATTGCTTATGTAAACAGGGCTTTATGTCTCTTTACCAGGTTAGGTCTAGGAGCGAATGTTGCATTCTTTCTTTCTGCCCCCGGTGTACAGGGATCTTTGCCCCTAGGGCCTCTGTTGAGCTCCCTTTTCTGGCACCTCTATTCTGCAGGGCCCCTGCCTCCATCTTTTCACCCCAGTCCTTCCAAATGATTGGTTTACTGTACTTCAGGTTTGTCATCTGCGTTTCCCTGTAGATTACATCAGAATTGCTCTGTTTTACTGTGTGCCAATGCAGCTTGGGTATTTTACTTTTATAGGGCTCTCTACCCTGTTATACGGGGATCCCTACAGATACGGGAGGCCTGCTGCCCAGATGGCCTCGGCCTCTTAAAAAAAAAAAAAAAAAAAATACCTAGGACCTCCCCACTCTTCTCTGGTACTTGGGTTTTATTGTTTTGTTCATTTCATTTCCTATATCCTTTTCTTCATCCCTTTGGGTGATTTTAGCCCCTCTTCTCTCTTTTCTGTCTCACTTTGTTTCTCTCCTGGCTGACAGAACTGAGATAACCAGAGGGCCAGCATCAGTTACCGGCCAGTCCGCGAGCACCACGTCTTGTACGAGTCTCGCAGGCAGCACCATCGCCAATGTCATCCCCCTAGCTGTAGGTTAAAGAGTTTGTCCTGTGGGGCCTAATGCTTTCACCACAGATCCATAAGTGTGAATAATGTGAATAGGTGGTGAAGTTATTCTGGGAGATCAATAATTATGGAGAATCATAATTTACACATTCCTCCTGTTGCATGTAAGCACAGATAGTATCCCTCTAGTGTTGTAAAAGGTGCTGCAGCTTCAGTCTTCCAAATTAAGTGCTTATCGCAGGACTACCTTCGGTCAACCCTGATATGATATCCCATCAAATGGTGGTTCCTGGATTGAAATTACAGACACTCCAAATTGATTGTGGCATTTTCATGTAGAACCTTTTTGATATGTGGCTAGGAGCTGGAAGGAGCAAATATTTGTGGATGCTACACGGACTGCTTCTATACACCATCACTGACTCAGGCCACAAGGTGGAGATGGTACTTAAAACAGAGACCTTTATGAACAGAAAAAGACTCACAGTCTGTCAAGTCTATTTGGTTCCTACTGAAGTCCCACCAATCTAGCACTGGTGGGTCCTTATGCAGAGCCCTCATCCTGTGATTCTGCATGACCAGTCCACTGCTGTGTAAGTACCATCTCTTCTGCATAGTCATTTTCACAAATCCCATATGCCATCTCACCCTCTCTCGAAAGTAGCAACCACCTTCACATTGTCTCCTCTGGTAGACTGTTCCACTTGCCCACCACCCTCTTTGTGAAGAAGTTCCTCCTTGCATCCCTCCTAAATTTTACTTCTTTCAGTTTAACTTTGTGGCCCCTTGTAATGGATTCCTCACATACCCTAAACAGGTGCTGATTATCCACCCTGTTTATACCCCTCAGATACTTGAACATTTCGGTCGTGTCCACCCCCCTTCCCACCCCAACCTCCAGGGAGTACGTGTTGAAGTCAGCCAGTCTTTCCTTGTAGGTCTTCCCCTGCTTGCTGTGAATAATTGTGGTCACTCTTCTTTGGACCACAGTACTCCAAGTGAGGCCTCACCAAGGACCTATACAAAGATAGATTCACTTCCTTTCTTTTACTTGAAAAGGCCTGTCAAATGGGCCTGCTGTGCTAAGCTGCGTCTTCGTAGTACAGTAGGCAGCATGTCAGTCTCATAATCTGAAGGTCCCGAGTTTGGCTCTCAGAGAAGGCAAATTACTTTTGAAGGGAGGGTGACCAGCAGGGTGCCTCAGGGTTCAGTATTGGGAACAGTCCTCTGTAGTGTCTTTGTAAGTGACATTGCAGATGCAAACATATGAAGAAGCCAGCAGAACTAGGCCTTTTGGTCTGTCTAGTCTGCTCATTGTGCAGGGGTCTCGGCTCAGGCTGTTGTCCCTGCTCCCCTCTCCCCTACCTTTCCATCCCCCCCCCTTCCATGACCTTTATCTTCCCTATATATCTACCCCAGCCTCTTTACCTACCATTCTCGATTGGATCACCTCTTCTGGCAGCGCATTCCATTTGCTCACCACCCTTTTTGTGAAGAAGTGTCTTTAACCTGCCTCTTAACACCCCCCCAACTTGAGGCTTTGCCTTCTTGTAGTTTTCCTGCAGCTTAGCCTAAAGAGACCTCCCTGTTCGCCCTATTAATCCCTTTCAAGTACTGCTTAATTTTTCTCTAATTTAAATTTTTTTTTGCAGGGTATATTTTCTGTTAAATTGTTGTGCAGGTTGTCTTGCTGAAATGAAGGAAGGCACTCACCGGGGTGGTGGGTCAGAGCTGTAGCTGATTGTATCTGGAGGGCACAGGCTTGGGATCCACCTGGAGGAATACAGGCCTACACTGGTGCAATAGTCTGCATCTGTCCAGGATGGGAACCAGGATCCTAGGTGATAGGTTTAAATGTTTCATTGGCAAGCATTTAAACTAGCCAGGGGGGGAGGCACTGAAAAGGAGCAGAGTAATCCCAGCCTCTCCAAAACAGGGTAGGTAGTGAGTTAAATACCAAGGTAGAGAAGTCGATAACGAGCAGGACAGGGGTAAATGGAGAAAAAGGCAGTAAGGTCAGGGATGGTGCTAAAAGGGGTAAGGGCATCAAAAAATGGATGGTGATGAGTACCAATGCCCATAGTCTGGGTAACAAACTCCCTGAACTAGTGGCCTTAACGGAAGAGGGATGCCTGGATGTTGTGGCAGTCACAGAAACATGGTACACAGAGAACCGTGACTGGGATGTCAACATACCAGGGTACACAAGCTACAGGAGGGACAGGGACAGTAAAAGAGGAGGAGGAGTAGCTCTCTCCATAAGGGAAGAGATCAAAGCAATGGAACTAATGGGTAAACGGGGAGGAGAGTAGGCACTGTGGGTCACCCTGGAGACAGGAAATGGCACACCAATCCACACAAGGGTTGTATATTGGGCAAGACTCTTCCTTCCCTCCTCCCCCTTCCTCTCTGTCCTTTCTACCCAACTTGTCCTCGCCTGATTCTGCCCTCTGGAAAGATCCTCAGCATCCTGGTGAGGCCTAGTTTTAGGCAGGCTTCTTCCTGCCCTCCTTTTCCTTCCCTCCCCCATCCCTTCTCTGTCTCTACCCAACATGTCCTCACCTAATTCTGCCTCCTGGTGGGGTTCTCAGCATCCTGGAGGGGTCCAGCACTGGGCAAGACTCTTCCTCCCCCCATTTTCCCTCTATCCTTTCTACCCAACTTGTCCTCTCCTGATTCTGCTTTCTGGCAGGGTCCTCAGCATACTGGAGAGGCCTAGTCTTAGGCAAACTTCTACCATCTCTGCTCTTCCTTCCCTCCCTTCATCTCCTCTGTTCTCTCTTCCCAACTTGTCCTCACCTAAATCTGACCCCTGGCAGGGTACTCAGCATCCTGGAGGGGTCCAGCACTGGGCAATGACTCTTTCTTCCCTCCCCCTTCCCCTCTGTCCTTTCTACCCAACTTGTCCTCACCTGATTCTGCTCTCTGGCAGGGTTCTCAGCATCCTGAAGAGGCATAGTCTTAGGCAAGCTTCTTCCATCCCTCCTCTTCCTTCCCGTCCCCATCCCCTTTACTCTCTTTACCCAACTTGCCCTTGCCTAATTCTGCCCCATATTCAAAGACTTCACCTCGTTCCGCTACTGGCATTGTTCTCCGCACTCTCTAGGTGCCAGTTCAGTGTATGACTCATCCTCCCCTACCCAATTCTTTACCCCCACCTCTCTCCTGCCCCTCCTCTCAACCCCTCTGCACTTAAAAAAGGAATTATTTAACTCAAGCTAACATCTTGCACTTTTTGTTCTGTCTAGGCTGCTTCCAGCTTGCACTAGTCCTATGTTAACTTGCCCCTCACAACCAATTTTTTGTTCACTTATTCTGGCAATGCTCCCCCCATCTTTTATCCTCTCCTTCCCCCAGCTGGTTTCCCCTGTCTACCCCTCGACCCTCCTTGATGTCCCCCCACTGCACCGCATTCATTCAATAATTGCTAAATCATCTGCCTCTTAATTGTGACCCAGTCCTGCAAGGAGTTAGCTGGACGGCTGCATTAAATTTCTCTTCTATGATCCTCAGGTATGTCAATTATAATTATATGTATATATTCCACAGGTATGCTATATTTTACTGTATGTTATGTTACACATGTAATTGAATATTTATTTTATGTTATTTTTAAGTCTTGTTAAAAATGTGATTGAATGTTTGTTTTCTCAGTAATGTTTAAATGTTAAACTGTATGTTTAATTCAACATCCAGTTGTACCCCTACCTTCAGGTCGCACCAGGAGATGAGCAACTTGTTGTTTAGTGTGCCGTCCCGGGGAAACATTTCAATAAATAAATAAGTACAGACCCCCGTCTCGGGGGAGGAAACAGACAAGGAAATGATAGAAGGCATTCTTAGAATGGCAGTAAAAGGAGATATTTTGTTGATGGGGGACCTGAATATGCCAGATGTTAACTGGAGCACCTTTGCTGCAGCCACATCCAAGAGCAGAGTCATTCCCAATACCCTACAGGGGGCATGCCTCAGACAGCTAGTGTTTGAACCCACTCAGGAGGGAGCAATCTTAGACCTGCTACTCTCAAACGGGGATGGAGAGAGGATCTCGGATTTAGAAGTGGGTAGCCTTCTGGGAACAAGCGATCACCAAACAATGTGGTTCACGATAAATACAAACGTAGAATCAATCCATACAAAAGCGAGGGTATTGGACTTTAGAAAGGCTGACTTTGACAAAATGGTAGTGTGCCTCAGAAAAGCACTAGCAAACGGGCAAAAGGAGGGGTGGAGGAACAATGGGGAAAAATCAAAACTGCCATCACAGAAGCAAACAAAACGAAGGAAAAAAACCAAACGCTATGGTTCTCAAAAGAGGTGGCAGGGAAGGTTAGGGAGAAAAGATACCATTCAGGAAGTATAAGGAAACACAGAAGGAGCAGGACAGAGAACTGTACTAGTTAAAGCAGAAGGAAGCGGGAAGGCGGTCAGAATAGCAAAGGCCCAAACCAAGGAAAAGATAGAGAACTCAGTTAAGGAGGGGGATAAAACCCTTTATAGGTACATTAGGAGCAAAGAAAGACCAAGGGAGGGATAGTGAGGCTTAATAAAGGGGAGGGTGGGTGGGCAGAGGGTGACAGTGAAAAAGCAGGGATACTGAATGAATATTTCTGCTCAGTATTCACAAAAAAAGAAAAGGGGGACGTACCTAAATCAAACAATAGAAGCACTCTGGATGGGTGGGCGGTTGATAAAGTCTGTTCACAGAAGAAAGGGTCCTGAAAGAACTCTTAAAACTGAAGGTGGACAAAGCAATGGGGCCTGATGGGATTCACCCCTGAATTCTAAAAGAACTAAGGGAAGAACTAGTGACACCACTGACTACCTTTTTTAACAAATCATGGGAGGATGGTGTAGTACCTGAGGACTGGAGGAGGGCGGATGTAATTCCCCTTCACAAAAGTGGGAGCAAGGCAGAGGCAGGAAACTACAGACCTGTCAGTTTGACCTCAGTGGTAGGGAAAATGATGGAATCACTTCTGAAAGAAAGAATTGTTGAGCACCTAGAGGCCAGTGGGGCACAGGACCCAAGGCAGCATGAATTCACAGTGGTAAGGTCATGTCAGACGAATCTATTAGATTTCTTTGACTAGGTCACCAATGTAGTAGACCAGGGAGAGGCTATGGACATGGCCTACCTAGACTTTAGCAAGGCATTTGACACAGTCCCGCACAAAAGATTAATAAACAAGTTAGCAAGCCTGGGAGTGGGTCCCAGGGTGGTAGCCTGGGTAAAAAATTGACTGGACAACAGGACGCAGAGGGTAATAGTAAATGGAGTCCACGCTGAAAAAAGGAGAGTTACTGTCGGAGTACCACAGGGTTCAGTACTGGGACCAGTCCTCTTCAGTGTCTTTATAGGTGACATTACGGAGGGACTGGAAGGAAAAGTATGCCTCTTTGCAGACGACACAAAGATCTGCAACAGGGTTGATACACAAGGGGGGGTGGAAAGGGTGAGAAGGGACTTGGCAAGGTTGGAGGAATGGTCAGAAGTATGGCAGCTTAGATTCAATGCAAAGAACTGGGAAACAAAAACCCAGGGGAAGTGTACACAATGGGGAGGAGGTACTAACAACAACAAAATTGGAAAGAGACCTGGGGTAGGCATATCAGATGACCTAAATGTAGGCAAGCAATGTGAGAAGGCAGTAAGGAGGGCTGGGGGGATACTGGGATTTATAGGGAGAGGCATCACCAGTAGAAAACAGGAAGTTGTTATCCCACTGTACAGACACTTGGTGAGACCCCATCTGGAGTATTGTGTGCAGTTCTGGAGACCCCATCTCTGCAAGGACATAGACAGGATGGAGGCAGTCCAAAGGAGGGCAACTAAAATGGTGCAGGATCTGCACCGCAGCCATACAAAAGAGACTAAAGGAGCTTAATATGTACCCTCAAGGAAAGGAGGAGAGGGGAACATAATAGAAACTTTCAAGTACCTCAAGAGAATCAACAAAGTCCAAGAGGGTAGCATCTTTCAGAAAAGAGATGTGCAAGAACAAGGGGGCTCAATCTGAATATAGGGAGGGGGGGTGGCTCAAGAGCAACGTGAGGAAGTATTTTTTCATGGAGAGGGTGGTGGACACATGGACCGGCCTTCCTGAGGAGATTGTGAGGTCAAAAATAGTGAGGGAATTCAAGAATGCATGTGGCAGACATAAGGGAATTCTAGTGTGGGGTAGGAGGAAGTAAGCTGTTGGTTAACTAGGATCTGCAGCTATTTCAATAGGTAGGGAAATGGGCAGACTGGGTGAGCCAAGCGGTCCTTATCTGCCGTCAAAGTCTATGTTTCTATGTGAAGGTCTCAGTCATGTCTCCCTTCTCCCTCCTGTCTTCCAGGTAGTACATGTTTAGGGCCCTCAGTCTCTCCTCATCTGATTTACCCTGCTGCCCTGCAGTCATCTTCATAGCCCTCCTCTGAACCATCTCCATCAGGTTGATGTCCTTTTTAAGATGAGGGCTCCAGAACTGCACCGCATACTACAGATGCTGTCTCACCAGTGATCTGTACAGTGCAATACCACCTCTTGTCACCTACTGCTGATCCCCCTGGCTATGTACCCCAATTTCCTGTTTGCCCTTGGTACTTCCTACTGCGTGGAATGCTTCAGGTCACTAGTTATCACTCCCAGGCCCTTCTTCTCCTCTGTGGCAGATACCCGGACCCCTCTCAGGTAGTACTCTGTCCTGGGTTTTTTGGCTCCAGTGAGCATAACCTTGCACTTCTTGGCATTGAAGCTCATTTGCCAGATCCCGGACCACTTTTCAAGTCTTTTTAGGTCCTCTTAAAGGTCCTGTATCCCCTCAGCTGAGTCCACTTTCCAGCGTAGCTTGGTGTCGTCTGTGAACAGACACATTTTGCCCTTGATACAATCCCCAATATCATTAATGAAAATGTTGAATGGCATCAGCCCTAGCACCGAGCCCTGCGGGAAACCGCTCATGACCACCCTGATGCTAGACAGCTCCTCTCCCCCCCCACCATCACCTTTTGGGTCCTGTTCCCGTGCCAATTTTCCACCCATCTAACCAGCTTCTCTCGGACTTCCAAGGTCCGCCAACTTCCTGATCAGCCTCCTGTGGGATACAGAGTCAAAGACCTTGCTGAAATCCAGGTAGAGGATGTCCACTGCTTGGCCTCTGTCCACTGTTTTGGTTACCCAGTCAAGGAAGTCGATAAGATTCGTTTGACAGGACCTCCCTCCTATAAATCCATGCTGCCTTATGTCCTGGAGACCGTGTTCCTCTAGATACTCTAGCAATCGTTCCTTCGATATGGTTTCCATAGGTTTTCATGCTATCGAAATGAGACTGACCGGTCTGTAGTTCCCGGGGTCATCCCCAGAGCTGTTCTTGTGGAGGGGCACCACATGTGCCATTCTCCAGTCCTGTGGTACCATGCCCGTCTCCAGTGAACTATTGAACAGGTCCACCAGTGGCTCCGAAAGCTCCCCCACCAGTTCTCTTAGCACTTTATGGCGCACTTTATCCTGGCCTGGTAGTTTGTCTGTCCTTAGTGCTAACAGCCCTTTCTTTACTCTTCCCCCTTCTATTGCCCCATTTGTCCTCCCCCCTCTTCTGGTCCCCTTTTCAGTGGGGTGAGTGGGACATCAGTTGGATGCCCTGACTAAGCCCCTGTGTACTGACATTGTCGTGGGGCATGGATATAGGGGGGAAATACTTCCTAGCCGTGGATGCTGTCTCAGGTCCATTCCCAACCTCCATGTCCCAGCTCTGGCATTCATGATTTCCAGATGGTAGTGGCAGTCCTGTGGGAAAGCCACAGACAGCTGGTGGCCAGAGGCAAGCAGATGTTCTGGGGCTGAATGAAGGGGGACAGCAATCTAATCTTAAACAAAAAATGAAAAGCCTGAACAAATCTAGTGATTGTTCTTGAGTATCCTCACAAAGGATGCCACTGTCTTGTAAATGCTGTTGCTAATACAGTATAAGAAAGACTCTTTAAGAACTTATGTTAGTTCAGTGCACTCAGATGATCTGCTTTGTTAATGCAGATAAATGGTGCTGCTGCCTGCTTGATTTTTCAGTGATTATTAAAAAAAATAAAAATCACGGAGACGTGGGCCACAGGGAAAAACAAATGGGATTTAGTGATTACAAGTTATACCTTGTACAGGAGGGCAAGGGTAAGTGGGGAGTGGCCCTCTATATTAGGGAGGGTGTTGAATCTATGGAAGATAGGACTATTATGAAGGAAAGGGGGGAGTGGAATCTAGAAAGCAAAAAATGCAGCGATCAAACTTGAGTCAAGGTGCATAAAACGTTTATTTAAATTACATCCACAGAACTCCCCAGCGCTTCGAGGGGACAATCCTTCTTCCTCAGGGAAGTGGAATCTGTTTGGTACAGCTAACCTTGGCTGCTGGTAAAAAGGTTAGTATGCTAGCACAAAAGGAAGAAGAGGGATATAGGGAATTGGGTGATTAGGAGTGGGGCAGCAAAAGAAGAGTTGGTGATAGTAGGGGATCTGAGTCTTCTGGACATCGACAGGGATAACCTAGTGGCCAAGGAGCCAGGCGCTGCTGGACGTGATGCAAGACTGACTGCTGGTGCAGCTGATTAGGGAACCCACATGGAAGGCACCACCCTCAACTTGGTAATCACCAGCTTGGATGTGGTGGGTGAGGTGGCAGTCAGGGAGCCATTGGGTGTCCAGCGATCACAATTTTGTGTGGTTTGAGATGACTGGGGGGAATTTTGTTTCCCCCCCAAGGACAAAAGTATTGGACCTCAAACAGGCATTGCCACCCAGATGAGAAAGAGGGTCAGGGAAAACTTTGTTGGAGTAGACCAAATCAATAGGGGAAGAAGAAAAGTGGAGAATGATCAAGGGGGCACTTCTGGAGGTGACCAACTCTTATGCCAAGAAGGTCTCAAAAAGGAATAAGCATAAGAGGGCAATCAGGTTCTTTTGGGAGATAAAGGAGGCTTTGAAGGCAAAAAAGAAGGCCTTCATAAAGTAAAAAGTGGCCATAGTGGAGGTGGAATGAGTGGAGTATCAGGCATAGTTAAAGAGGGGTGAAGGCAGCAGTAAGAATGGTGGAGGCAGACACGGAAGTGCATATTGCTGTGGGTGCGTAAGGGAGGGGGAAAGTAATTTTTTAGATACCATTGGTAGAAAAGGAAGACAGTGGAGATAACATGGTGAAAGTTGACAAACAGAAGGCCAGTGTCCTAAGCAATTACTTCTGGGTAGTATTCACAGTAGAGGACAGTGGACCTCTATCAGAAAGCATGATCAAGGCAGTCATACGGGGAGGGTGGTGATCGCAGCTGAAAGAATATGGAGAAGGGTTAGCAGCCCTCAGGTGAGACAAGGTCCCAGGCCCAGATGGCCTATACAAAAGGATACTTCGCGAACTTGCTTCTGAGGTGGCAGGTCCCTTGTTTCAACTATTAAATGACTCAGTGGCCACCAAATAAGTTGATTTGGCTACCAGATTTTGAAAGTTACTGGCCAACTGGATACCTGACAACAAAATGATTTTTGAGCCCTTAAAAATTATGGCCAATAAAAATATAGATGTGGCTACCAGATTTTGAAAGCTAGTGGCCAAATTGACTACCAACTCACAAACTGATTTCTCTCTCCTTGCACTGGAGTCAGGGATTATGTCAGGGGATTGGAGTACTGAAGAAGTAGTCCCATTCCATAAGGGGCACAAGGAGGATCCAGGCAACTATAGACTGGTAAGGCATACCTCCACTGTGTACAAACTGATGGAAATCATTGTGAAGGAAAGCCTAGTGGGCAGCTTAGAGGATAAAGGACTGCAAGCAGCATGGGTTTGTGTCAAGAAGATTGTGCCATACCAACCTGACTATGTTTTTTGACTGGAACGACAAGGCTGTGGACAGAGGTCAGGCAGTGGATGGTGCTGTACTTTGACTTCAGTAAAGCCTTTGATTCCATGCCACACAGGAGGCTGCTGAAAAAGCTGGAGAATTTAGGTGTAGAGAAGGGATTAGTTAATAGGGTGGGAAAGTAGTTAGGGGAAAGGCAGCAGAGGGTGGTGGTTAACAGGGTCAAATCTGGGGACAGGGGACTCACAGGTGGGGTTCTGCAGGGATCAGTCTTGGGACCTGTCCTATTCTATATGTTAATTAGTGACATAGGGGAAGGTATACAGAGAAAGATGAGTCTAGGCTAATGGCAGAAAACAGTGTGGCAGGCTGGACAGTGAGGAAAGGATTAGGGAACATCAGAGGGACCTAGGAAGGCTTGAGAGGTGGTCAAAGGGATGGCAGATGAGATTCAATACCAAGAAGTGCACCCACACACAGAGTTCCAAACGGGAGGGGTTATGCTGTCCACTTTAGCACAGGAGAGGGGTCAGGGAGTCCTTTTCAGTGACTTAAACATACCAGCCAGTACAACAAGGCCTGTAGCAAGGCATGTAGGATGCTGGGGTGTATAGGAAGGGGGTTTGATTGGGGGGTGATACTGCCCTTATACAGATCGCTGTTGAGGCCTCATGTGGAGTACTGTGCCCAGTTTTGGAGTTCTCATGTGAGAAAGGACATAGATAAGCTGGAGTCAGTGCAGCAAAGGGTCACAACAATGATTCGGGGCCAGCAGGCCAGATCTTATGAGAAACATCTAAGGGCCCTGCATAGGTACTCGATGGAGGCCAGGTAGGAGAGAGGAGACATTATAGAGACTTAGAAGTTTCTAAGGGGTATAAAAAGGGTAAACTGTAAAGACCTTTTTCTTAGAAACAGAGATGCAGTCATGAAGGGTCACAATTGGAGATTAGTGGGAGGTAACTTCAGGGAGGATATAGTGAAGTTTTGCTTCACTGAAAGGTTGGTGGTGTCTTGGAACAGATTGCTGACAGAGGTTGTGGGGCAAGGACCATTAATGGATTCAGACATGCGTGGGACAGGACCACGCGACTCATAAACTCATTTGGGGGAACCATGAGGTGGGGAGGAAGTACAGTGGAGGGAGGGGGTGAATAACCCACCACCCCACAAGGCTGGAGGGGAGGGCGTAAGGTACTAAAAACTATGGGCATACTTGATTGGCCGTCAGTCTCCTGCTGTCAGATTCTGTGTTTCTATGTTTAATACAGTCCTCTGCATCTCTCCCATGGGAGGTTCGGGGGCAGAATCTTAAAAAGCAGACTTCCTTTATCATACTTTATAACCTCTCTGCATTTACAGTCATACCTCTTGAGTGCCCAATACTGCATAGGCAGATCCATTTTTGAATGTGCTACTTGCGTCACTTCCAAGAGCATCCCAGTAAATTATCCATCTGCTCTCATTCAGTTATCCATATTTAACTCTATAAACGTGCCAGCTTTTGCATAGATAGCATGCACACAAGACTAAACTGGGTAATACTGCTCCCTCAGAAGTGGGTGGGGGTTGAGAGTTGTATTTAAACAGGGTATGTAAATACTGAGGTCAAAGAGTGATAGGAATAATGAAAATGAAATGCCGACTTCACCTAGAACTGATCTTTTCTCATTCAGTAGTTTTTCTCCCCTCCGGTGTGCCCAGCAGCACCCCCCAACCCCATCACTGACCTTCTCAAGGACTTATCAATTACCCACCACTTGCTCAGAACCTCAGTGGGTAGGTGACCTGCTTGTGTAGGTTGTACGAGAGCCTGTGGGGGGTGCCTTCATCTTTTTTCCCTCCATTTTCTCCCTCTGGGCTTTAGCGTCTGGATGTAAGTGGCAAGCATGTCATGCTACAGCCCTGCCCCTCTTGCACTCCTGCTGTGCTGCTGTCTGGTCTTTGCCAGGAGGCAGTCTCTGTAGTGGGACCTGGTGTCCCTCCTCCTCGAGAAAGAGCTGCTATCGGGTGCTCAGTCCTCCCTCACCCATCCGGCCCACCGTGCAACCCTTGTCCATTCCCAAATCCAGGTCGCCAGCATGGGGAGAGTAAGTGCAGCTGCTCCTGCACATGGCCAGCTTACCTTGAACTAATCTTGTTACTGTAGGAGATGTTCCATCGGATGAATTGTTTTGGTTTTAATTGATTTTGTCACAAAATCTTCTAAACAGGAATAACAAGTATTGGTTCCATTCTTTCTGAGTGACTTTGTTTGTTTTGGTTGGGTTTCAGGAGACAGACTCCTGTTGCTGCTGTATTTGCGGGAAGTCCACAGCTCATGGGCTTAGTAAAGCTGTGCACCGGATCAACAGTCACCAGTTTACCTCTTTACAATGATGGAGCCCTTATACGGAGAAATGAAAATGTAAGCAAACTACAGATGTCTTGTGTATATGGTTTAGCCAAGGTTCCATGTCTTAGCCTTTTGCATGAGTTGGGTTGAATAACCCTTACTTGACCTATTTTGGATACAGTAGCTACCCCCCCCCCCACACTGTTTTTCAGTAGGTATGAGCTTTGTGGAGGAAGGCGCGAGTCTGTATTTATAACCCCTTCCATCACTCAACATAACAACTTTGACATCAGCTACTAAGAAAGCCGCTCACCCAGCCAGAGGAAAGGCACAATTCAGGTGGCCCCATTGTTGAGAGGGGAATGGGGAAACAGGAAAGACTTGTTTGAGAAACAGAATAAGAACAGAAATTAAGTTCCTCAGACCAATGTAATGAATATTAGATAATGGAAAATATTATTTTTTGAATGTTTATGAGCCTGCTTTTGTTGGTACAGTCACAGCACTACCAGTATTCTGACTCACTGCTTTCTAACAAAAGCTTTCAATTGCATTTGTTCTTAAGGTGCTTTATAAATCAAACCTGGCATTTGTGGAGGACTGTGGACCAACATAGAGTGTAGCATAGCACACCTGATTGCTACTCTATTCACACTTCTTAAGGTTAGCTAGTATATTTGCAGTGTTTGTTTTCATAAATGTGTACACACTGTGTTTAACAAAACATACAAAAAAAAAAAAACACAAGGGGGGGGGCCAAGCCCCTAATGCAAACAGATTAAAGGTAACCAAGATTGAGTATTCTGACCTAGACCGCTCTGTTATGTTTGAGTTGGAGGCTCTACCTCCCCTCCCCTCCCCATTTCTTTATTTTATGTATTTATTTGTTGGGTAGCCAGGAAAGGCACACTGAGCCGAGTGCAACCTGGTGGGGGGAGACAAATACAAGAAATGTACAAAGCTCACAAGTTACGGACATTGTGAGCATAATGTGTAAACAAATGCATGGATTCAGCAGACAGAACAGCAAATGCATGTAAGTTTATAGACATTGTGAGCATAATGTGTAAACAAATACATAGATTCAGCAGAGACAACAGCTAGCAATCCAACAAGTTACTATAATAGTACCCGGTGAAACATGGGTGGCAAGGAATGAATGGAGGGGAGTGGTGGAGGGCCAGACGTGAAGGAGAAATCTGGGAGAAGGAGATGAAGGGAGAGGAAGAGACACGTGAGTATGGGGGGATGAGGAAGGTGAACAAAACAAGAGGATTGTGGGGGGCAGAGCCCACCAACTAAAATAAATTAAAAAAAAAAGAAATAGCACAACAGTACCAACTGACCCCAAGTAGCTCTGTGAGGCTTTGCTTTACTTTTCAGAACATGTGTTAGACGAGTCTCTGCTCTACTGCGTAAGTTTTCTGTAAGCACCTAATGAGCATGTGTTAGTTTACACTTGACTACCTCCCTCTGTATTGGATTGTGGATATTAGTCCTCCACAAATGCCTCAAAACTTCTGTTCTTAAATGGGAACAGTTGTCACTAAAAGCCCACAACCAAATTTGGGTCTGGTCAAAATTTGCACTTTATATACAAAGAAATATATATTTTTTTAGTTACAGTTTACTGCTGTACATTACATTGTATCTGCTTAATCCTGTTGACTCCTGCCATGGCATTTGCTGTTCAGAGCTTTTAAAAACTCTAACATAGACTGCAGGCTATTACATCTCCTGCTGCTGTAGCTTGGCTCTGACCTCAGCCGTGGGGTATTCTGAAATTTCGGTTTCAAGCAAATGCCGAGGTGGTAGTTAGCAGGATTAACCAGATGCAATCTACTGTACAGCAGTAAACTGTAAGTGAAAAAAAACATCTTTCCTTGCACGCAAAGTGCACATCAGAAACCAGCCCCACAGTTCGGTGTGGGGCTCCTAGTGATGACATTTCACCTTTAATAACTGAATCTTGAAGAGCAACTTTTCCAGTGCTGCTCCCAAGAAACATAAATAATCCTTACCAGCTCCCAAATGAAATGCTGCGAACATTTCTTCTTGAAAGTGCCCCTGTTTAGGAAGTGAAGAGATCATATTTTGGCCCCGTGGAGCTGTCTCGCGGCGATCCCTTCCACTTCCTGGTACCTGCTGTAACTCTGATCTGCCCCCTTGCTATCACGTTTGCTGATGTCACTATACGGACAGCACAGGGATGCACTACGTACAAATGAATGGGGCCATTTTTCAAAGTTAAATTTTCGTACTTTATATAGCCGTTCGGAACAAATCATGGCCACCGCTTAGCTAACAAGGACCTTTCTGCTGCCACAGTGACCCTTGTGATGGGCCTGGGAGCTTGCTCTCCTGCAGCATTACTGCATTTGAGGCCCAGTGGGGCATGCCCAGTGTCTGGGATGTGGGAGGGCTTGTGGGGAACAGGGAGAAAACCAGAAAATCCCTGTGTCTCCCAAGTCACCAGTATGGTGGCCACTAGTACCCGCACACCCCACACCATGTGGATCCCCACTGTTTCTGGCCGTGGAGGTGAGTGGAAGAGAGGGCTGACAGGTTGCTGGCACAAGTGCCTGATAGCAGGCAAAGATGGAGATGCCAAGGGCAAACAGCCACAGTACATGAGACAAAAAAATGGCTCGACCTGGCCATCCCACTGTTAGGTTGTTACTAAGGAATATAAAGCAAAATAAGTCTTGCTACAAAAACTGTGTTTATTTATTGAAATAAAATCGAGGCAGGCAAGCAGAGATAAAAATTACGTAATCTGGACCGTACCAGCGGAGCAGCAGTAGTGCTACCACTGATGACCCAGGTCTAGGAACAGGCCTGGGTCATCAGGGGGACCAGCTGAGGGGAGGAGGACTGAGCGTCCCTGAAGATGCTCTCCTCCTCGTGGGGAGAGAGGGCTGCTGCATCGGCTGCTGTACTGCCACCTGGGTGACCACAGGTGGCAGTGCAATGAGGGTACTGCTGAGAGGGAAGGATGTTCCGCCAGGCTGTGCACAGCATGCATTGCGTGCATGTGCTTGGAGCCCCAGTGTGCCAATATCCCAGGGGGTGAGTGGAAATACAAGGAAAAATCCTGGAATATGCAGGATTATCCCAAGTGCTCAGAACCCATCTCCCACTACTGATAGCCCCTGCATTAAAGGCATCTCCTGTCCCTGCACTCTGGAGAGGGTGGGTAACATTTCCTGGCCATGGCCAGACCCAACCACTGGAAGTAAGCTGTGGGGGCTCAGAGCGGGCAGGTGCCACAGATGGGGGAGGGGACAGGTCTGGGGGATTGGGGGCAGTACCAGCAAGATGAGGGATTACTCAGTCTCATTTCCAGCTGTGACCTGAGCAGAGGGGGTAGAGTAGGTCATAGAAGAGAGCAGGTGCAACTTCAGTACAGTGAAACATTTCAGGTGAACAATACAAATAGCACATAATAGAACTAAATCCCTCTTTTCACTGTAAAAACCAAAAAAATAAGTATACTGGAAGACAGAAGAACAGTACCTTTTAAAATACATAAAAGATTCAGTATGTTGACAAGCGTTAGCACAAATACTATAGACTCAAATTATAACAGGTATACATCCAGTTCACATGATGCCATGTTACTCCTAACACAGCACCCAGTGCCATGTTGTCATAAAGACCTTGTAGTAGTGAACACATAGCCGGCTGAAAACGTTATTACTGTTTAAAAGTAGCCAGTCAAGGGTGCCTTGGTTGCCCAGCAGCAGCGCATCATTCTACCGTGCAGGCAGCCCAAGATCGGGCGCGAGTTTGGGTTGCCACGTACAGTGGCAGAACAGACAGAGGTAGCTGCCATGATGAGTATGCCTTAGTTGGGGAGGGTTGGTGGCAGGTTCCAATAACCCTGTGGCCAGGCCAGGGAGCGTGCTGTCACCACAGGCGAGTTGTGCGCATTTGAGGCAGTAAGAGGTATGGCCCTCGCCACAAGATGGAGGGAAAGTATGGCGGGAGAAAACCAGAGAAGAAAACCCCCACAGTCCAGCTAAATGTCACCCGGCAGTCTGCCTGAACAGAGTGTATCCCTAAAGGATGGATGGAGGTGCATAAATAAACCACTACGTTTAAAAAAAAGCCAGTTGTTATTTTTTATTTCTGAAGTATTTGTCTGTTTTCTGTTTACTAGATGGTAGTATTAGGTGTAATGTGAAGAAGAACAACTTTACCTGGAGACTGACATATCTAGATCTTCCAGGAATCGTTCTTCACCACTGACTACCACTTATAGGTCTGGGACTGGAGGAACTAGGACCCCATGGGAGCAAATTGTTTTGCAGGGAAGTCGGCTTCCTCACACACCTCAGTTCTGTTCTTCCTTCCATCGAGTGCACACTGTGTGAGCAACAGCACCTCAATGAATATGTCAGCATTATTATTTAAACTGTGTCAATGCCTTGTTTAGTGCGGTGGTGCCTTTTCTCAGGTGCACCCTGTAACCACAGGAGCACCTTGTAAACAGGGGGTTTTATAGCCCTAATGGTGATATTTGCTTGTCAGATTTATGCCAGTATCAATAAAGATGTTTTACTACTGCTTTCTCTGCTCTGAGCAGCAGATGACCCCAGTGGTGAGGCCGAAGCTGTATGCTCTGTCTACACCAGTGAACACCTCGGTGTTGTCTGGTGCTGTCTGTGCTGTTGCCACCATTTGTAGGGACAAATCAGGCATCATACACGACGCCTGGCCACCTCTGACATCATTTGGGTGGTGGAAAAGGGACTGGCACCAGGGCCATCATGCATTCAGTTACCGAGGTGGAGGTTGTCCTTTCCTCCAGTGTCATTAGCGGTACCAAGGAGGATGGTGACGCCAGTGACAGATGCTGCAGTGGCTATGGTGTCAGTCCTGGGCCGGGCACCAAGCTGATAATGGTGTCATCCCGTTTCATCAACCGGCTGCAGGTGAGAGCTGCTGAGGAGAAGCTGCTGTTGAAACTTTGCACTTTATTTTTACAGACTGCTTCTATATGAACTGTTACCTGTCGGGACTGCACTCAGACATCCTGGTCGGCAGTTGAGGGGGTCCGGTGGCGGACCACACATGATGCCAAATCCCAGTGGGGGCAGGGCTTTAGCCACTACAAAGCCTCATGCTGCCGCCTTTCTTCCGATTATTTCCCCTTTCATCAGCTGGCTGCATGTGAGAGCTGCTGAAGAGCCAGGGGGAAGCAGCTGTTGAAACTGCACTTTATTTTTACAGGCTGCTGCTATATGAACTAACATACTAATTGCCAGCAGATTAGGCCTTCCGGTCTATCGAGTCTGCTCGAACCTCAGATCCCATGTTGGGAACCGAGGCCCTCCCGTGTTCTGATACATCCCCTTTCTGTATCTGTCCCACCCTCTCTTGAAGCCCTCCGCTGTGGAAATCTGGACCAGCTCACCAGGCAGCGCATTCCAAAGATCCACCACCCTCTCAGTGAAAAACTTCCTCCTCTTTCCCCCTCATCCTTCCAACTTCAAACCATACCCTCTGGTGATACTTCCCTCCTTTAGTCTAAAGATCCCCTCCATGTTTACCCTATCTATTCCCTTGAGGTACTTGAAGACCTCGATCATGTTCACCTGTCTCTCCTCTCCTCCAATGAAAACAGGCCGAGTTCCTCAAGTCTGTCCTCTAACGTTAACTCCCCCAGGCCTTGAATCATCCTGGTAGCCCTCCTCTGTCCCTCTTCAAGTGCGGTCTCCAGTACTGTACACAGTACTTGAGGTGCAGTCTAACCAGTCCATTGTACAGCGGCAGAATCACTTCCCTGCTCCTAGAGGTGATCCCCCTTACAATGCATCCCAACATCCTGTTTGCTTTGCTAGCTGCTCTCTTGCACTGCTCAGAGTTATTCATACATGCATCCACCTGGACCCTTGGGTCTTTTTCCCCAAACGAGGCCTCCAGCGCCTCCCCTCCCAGGGTGTACCTGTGTTTAGGGTTTCCCCGCCCAAGATGTAAAACCTTGCACTTGGTGGTATTGAAATTTAATTTCCATGTGTGAGCCCACCTTTCCAGGGTGTCCAAGTCCCCTTGCAGGGCCAACCTCCCCTCTTCCCCCTCAACTACTGCTCCCATCTTGGAGTCATCAGTGAAGAAACTCATCTCACACCCTATGCCCACCCTGGTGTCAGATATGTATGCGTTAAACAGGATTGGACCCAGGACTGAGCCCTGTGGTACCCCACTACCGGCCTCTCTAGGGTTCGAGAGCTCCCCACTGACCATTACTCTCTGTGTGCGTCCAACTAGCCAGTTTCCTATCCATCTGATCATCAATGGGTCCACTCCCAACCCCATCCATTTCTCCACCAGTCCATTATGGGGGACTGAGTCAAATGCCTTGCTGAAGTCCAAGAATAGTACATCCACTGGCTTCCCCCTGTCCAGTTTCGATGTTACCCATTCTTAGAACTCCACAAGGTTGGTTTGACATGATCTACCTGGCACAAACCCATGTTGTCAACTATCCAGCCTTCCCTCCTCCTCCAAGAACACCCCCAATCTGTTCTAGAGCTCTGCCAGGGGTGCGGCCAGTATGTCTGCCAACTCCCAGAGCACTCTCGGATGAATGCCATCCAGCCCAAGAGATTGTTCTTTCTTCAGGGCCTTAAGGGCTTGCCATACCCTTTCAGAGGAGATAGCATCATCCGTCCCCCCCACCTTGCTGGCCTTTCCATCCTTGGCCTGGTGTATTACCCCAGGGGTGCCTCTCCCTCCCTTATGCTCCATTTCTGTTGCCCCCCGATCCCATGCACTACCGCTTCTATCCCCCTCATGCCTTGCTTTGTAAATATCCCATCTTCCTCCCTAGTGAACACCGAGGCGAAGTACTCGGATAATATCTCCGCCTGCCCCCTCACTTCATCCACCCACCATCTGATTTCATCCTGCCAAGCTGGCCCTTAGTTTTTCTCCACTCCGCTATGTACTGGAAAAACCCCTTTTCCCCTCCCTGAACCCCCTGTGCCAGCCACTGCTCTTTACTGGACTTTGCCCCAGTCGGGTGACTTTTCTAGATGCAAGACAGTACGCTTCCATGTCCCTTTCCCCTCTCGATGTTTTGTATTTTTTGTAGGCAGCCTTCTTCTTCCTGACTGCAACCTGAACTTCACTGATCCACCAGCACGGTTTAGGTGATCTTGCTCCCTTACACTTCACCTTAGCGCAGGTCCTGACTTCCTCATGAAGTCCCCAGTTTATGACCTCCCATCTCTTTTCCATGTCTGTCATTGTTGAAATCCCCTTCAAGTGATCCTTGAGAATATTTCCCATGCCCATAAAGTCTGCTCCCCTGAAATCACGGCCAGTGTCCTAGATCTCCCCCACCAGCCCCTTATGCTGATTTGAAACCAGACAGTATAGTGGTCGCTCCCAGTCGGGGGATCCTCTACAACCAGGTCCCTTACCAGTTCCCCATCTGCCAGAACCACGTCCAAGACATGTCCCTCCCTCATGGGCTCCATCACATGCTGTGTTAGGAACACATCCTGGAAGCCATCCTGCAGCCTCTGCTTCTTGGCCACCTTAGAGGACATGGTTCCCCAGTTAGTACCTGGCATATTAAGGTCCCCCATCAACACCACTCTCTCCCCTTTTGGTCCTCAATGGGCAATAATGTTGTCCAGCAGCCTATCCTCCAGAACATCACCCATCCCGGGGGGCCTATATACTACACCCGGCTTGGCCTTACCTCCTGCCGGGGTTCGTAGGGTGACCCATAAGGTCTCCACGTTTCACTCTGCCTCTTCTACCCTAGCAATTTCTATGCCCTCTCTAATGTACATAGCAGCACCTCCCCCTCTGCCCTCCTTTCTGTCCTTCCTAAGCATAGTGTACCCCCTCATGTTTAGGTCCCAGTCATGGTTATTGTTGGCCCATGTTTCCATGACCACTGCCACATCCACCCCCCCCCCCCGAACAGCATGGCTTGGAATTCTGGTAACTTGTTTCAAGCTCCTGGCATTTACTAACACCACCCTCCACCCCTTATCCCTGATCCCCTTAGTCAAATCCCACCCGGGTTCCTTGTGCCTCCAGCCACCCTTTGCTCCTCCTGGAACCTCCTCCCTCAGTCTGTATCCCCCCCCTCCTCTCCATGGGTATGACGGCTACTCCCCTCATCTGGAGGAGAGGGCTTCAGGCCAGCCCCTCCCTTGCCCCCCCTCACAAGTTTAAACCCCACCTTTCTTGAATGTAGTCCGCCACCACCTGTTTAAGGATTTCCTTCCCTAACGGAGTAAAATGAAGCCTATCCTTGGCATACAGTCCTTTATCCTCCCAAACTCATTCCCAGTTCCCTAACATCCCCGACCCGCTTTTATCCCACCACTTCCTGAGCCAGTCATTTACCTCTGTAATCTTCCTTTTGTTCTACCTTGAGGCCCTAGGTACCCGCAATATTTCTGAAAAGGAAATGTTGCACCCATTATTTCGACAGACTCTAGCAAGTTCTCGGAACTTTGCTTGGATTTCCATAACACTGTGTCCCTCTATATCGTTAGTCCCCAAGTACACCAGGAAATCCGGTTTCCCTCCACAGTCCCTTACCAGTTCGTACCACCATGAACTTTGCTCTGAGCACCGTCAGCCCAGAGAGACTCACTACCTTCACCTGGCTATGGCATCCCACCCCCTGTCCCGCCCATTGGATACCCATAATCATTGAGTCACCCAATAACAGAACCTTAACACCGCCTTCATCCTTGTGGTTTCTTCCACTATGCGTTCTCAACTACCCCACCCCCCCTTATCCATGATCCCAATTTCATGGGAGTCTTCCTCTCTTATTAAGAGAGAGACCCCCTTGCCACCCTCCCCTTTCTGCCTCCCTTAACATTTTGCCCACTTAACTCCGACCCCCCCTGTATGGGTGTCCCCTTTGTACCACTCATTTCTGGGCCTTTTATCCTGACCCTGATCATATCTCCTTCCTCCACTCCATCATCCTTGCCCCTTATAATGGTACCCCTACCTCTAAGGCCCCTTGCATGTCCCTTTCACCTAGGGCCCCATCCATGGTACAGACTCCCCTCCTGAAGAGGGGTCTCTCCCCCACCTCCTTGTCTTTTAGTTTCTCTCCAGTCATGCTCTCCTCCCTCATTTCTGCAATATGTTGCATCTCCCACTTCTGCTTCACATTGAAGTTTCCCCTTTTCTTTCTGGAACTATTTCTATCCTTTCTGATTCCTACCTACGATGCCCTGGGGGTATCCGACACCCTCCCCCGGGCCTCAGTATCAGTCTCCTCATTATCACTAACCCCTTCCTCCTCCTCCTCTAGGTTGTTTAGTAACTCAGATTTATTGTGACACTCTATGCCAGCCTCCATTAAGTGACCTGGGTTTCCCCCGGTTACCCAGTGTGACAGTCTGTGCTAGCCTCCACTAAGTGACCCGAGTTTCCACTGGTTAGCCGGTGATTTCCCGGTATCCACTCCTCCAGTAGGCCCCCTATCAGTCCCAACCCACCTGTCCCCTCCCTGGCCTCCTATGATTTAGCCTGTTTCCTATACCTGTTACCTCCCAGGTAACTACCCCCTTTTCTGCTAGCCCACACCCCATAGGTTCTCCATTCCTGCCTGATGAAATGGATCCAGGACGCACTCTGTCTCTGCCCTCCTGCTCCCCACAGGCCCTCCCAGACATGTTTATCCTCCCCAACAACTCCAGGTTCTGCCATACCCAGACAACCTCCCCCCTGATCTGCACTAACTGCCTATAGACTGGGCAACCGCTCTCCCTCCAGGCCCAGTTTAGGACCATGGCTGCCCCACAGCCAGTGCACCCTACAGTCCTGCCAAAGATGCCTGCCAGGGGCCACCCCTAGAGGCCCTCTCCAAACATTCTTGGATGCTCACCCTTGACCAGGTCCCAACCCTCAGGTAGACCTACCCGCAACCCTCTACTGCCAGCCCTTCGGGGCTATGTAACCCGTGAAATTACTTAATGTAGCTACTAAAGTGCATGCGCTTAACCGAGTTCCTATAAGCATAAACTCAGGATGCACAACACTTATTACCCAGCTTCCCCTTATGTAGTACTGTAAGACACCCCCACAGTGTCCTCCCCTTGCATATCAAAGTCTCTACTCCTGTCGGGACTGCACTTAGACGTTCTAGTCGGCAGTTGAGGGGGTTCGGTGGTGGACCACACATGATGCCGAATCCCGGTGGGGACGGGGCTTTAGCCACTACAAAGCCTCGTGCTGCCACCTTTTTTCACATCATTTCCCTTTTCATCAGCTGGCTGCAGGTGAGAGCTGCCGAAGAGCCATGGGGAAGCTGCTGTTGAAACTTTGCACTTTATTTTTACAGACTGCTGCTATATGAACTGTTACCTGTCAGGACTGCACTCAGACATCCTGGTCGGCAGTTGAGGGGATCCGGTGGCAGACCACACATGATGCTGAATCCCGATGGAGGCTGGGCTTTAGCCACTACAAAGCCTTGCGCTGCCCATAGGCACGAGCACCATGGCATGAGTGGGGAGGAAAAGTTGTTTGAATAATTTAGAGAGAACATTGGTCTGTAACTATTTAGCAGACTACTGAAGTAGCAGGCAAAAATATACTTATTTAAAATAGTAAAGGGGCAGTACTTATAAGTACTGGTTTACAATTGTTTGAACAAGATGCATATCACTACAGTTATATGGGGAGGGATGTTGGTGGGGTTTTAACTTGCCAATTTTATTACTGTAATTCAGACATGCAATAGCTTTACCAAAGGAATTAACTACCGTTCATTAAAGGGTCAGATACAACTGGAAGAAGGAACCTATGTAAAGAGGAGAAATGCCTTTACAAATGAAAGAAAATTTGTCCTAGTGACGAAGTCCATCTTTGCAGTTGATTTGGGGGGACAGAGTTTGTATATTGCTATTTTGTTTGCACAAAGCGGAGATGTTGAACTAAACCCTGGCCCTAATAGGAGTATGGGGATCTCTGTAATTCATGAGAACGTATGTAGCATAATAAAAAAGATTAATGTATACAGAGCATGGGTTGCAGAGAAAAAGCCAGATATATTAGCTATATCAGAATCATGGCTTCATCAAGATATAAACAATGAAGAAGTGCAACTAAATGGCTATGGCCTACAGAGAGTAGATAGGGAAACGAGCGGGGAGGTGTTATGCTCTATATTAAACATAGCCTGGGTCCCTATAGAGTTCCATTAGCAGAGAGCATTGAGGGTATGGACTGCCTGTTGGTTGAGCTTCTGTTTGTAAAACTAATGGTGGAAGTAACTTATGCCCCTCCCCCGACGGACAAAATTTAGGCATTTCAATACTCTAATAAATAAGTTGAGGGATAAGATAACGGAACATAAGGTAATCTTAACAGATTTTAATGCAGACTGGCAGCAAGAAAGAGGACAATCACTAAAAAGAAGTCTTGAAGTTCTAGCACAGGAGCAATTGAATCAGAGCCCTACAGGATGTTTTAAAAATAGTGACCGCAGATCCATTTTGGACTTGTTCTTTGTTTCTCAGGATTTATCTGTTATTAATTGGGAAATAATGCCTCTGAATGTAGCAGATCACAATCCCATTAAATGCAGTCTAGAATTGAAGAAACCCATTAGGAACCAGGCAGAACCTTATTGGATTAGGGACTTGAAGCAGTTTAATGTGGAAGCCTTTAGAAGAGGCTTAGAAAATATTAGATGGGATGGAATATTGCTTATCCCTGATATAAATTTAGCAATTCAGGAATTTGCCAACTTACTAACAGAAATAATTAATTTGCATGCACCTAGGGTTTTAAAAAAATGGTAACGGGAAAGATGTAGCATGGATAACTGATAAATTAAAAACAAAGATAAGAATATGCAACCACCTATGGAAAAAGGTGAAAAAAAAAAACAAAAGAAGAGGAGGACTGAATTAGGTTTAAACAACAGAGAAATAACTGTAAAATGGAAATAAATTGGGCAAAAAAAAGATACCACTTAAATAGTATAAATAAATCTACAGATTCAAAATAGTTCTGTTGGTGTGTTAAGAAATTTACTAAATCCTATAAGGACTATAATGTACTGGTGGAGGACCAAAAAGAAGTGGTCAAAACTTTTAATCGTTACTTTGTAGATTTGCCAGATATAAAGGTACCAAAATCAGGCATTAAAATATTGGCGATCTCCATTGATAAAATAGTAGAGGATGTGAATAAAAAAGTGAGAAAAGCTCTGAGAGTCCCCCCAAACCGAGTTTTAGATTTAAAAAGATCATGACTAGGAGTGTGGAGAAGAAATTAAGAAATTTGGATATCTCAAAGGCGGGGGGGGGGGGCTGGATGAAATAGAGGCTAGGTTCTTGAAAGTAGGAGCAGATATATTAGCCCCATGATAACCCACTTGTTTTGTTGGCGCTTATGCAGCTCTGTTTTCCCCTACATATGGAAGGTGGGCTATCCTTCCCATCCAATTATAGGCCAATAGCCTTCCTACCAGTTTTATCCAAGGTCTTAGAAAAATTGGTTCATGGCCAGCTAAATCAGTTTCTAGAGCAACATGGCCTGTTGACCGATTTCCAGCACAGGTTCAGGGCTGGGAGGTCCACAGACAATGCACTAGTTGATTTCAATAACTTAGTGGCTTCATCCCTAAATTTGGGGAAGAAGACGGGGGCCGTGTTCATGGACCTCAGTAAGGCCTTCGACCTGGTAGATTATCAAAAGCTGTTGGAAAGACTGTGTGAAGTGGGGGTTCTAGAAGAACCTCTACTATGGTTTAAGTCATATCTATCAGGATGACAACAGTGAGTGTCCTATGGAGCAGTTGTTTTGGGATTAGCAGAGGTAAATAGAGGGGTCCCACAAGACTCAATATTGGGCCCCTTGATGTTCAACATTTATGTTAATAGTCTGACGTCAGAAATAGTAAACAGTGAAATTCGTTTGTATGCAGACAGCCATGAACGACTGGAGCAACAGCTGCAGGCAGACATGACTAATATGGAGGTGTGGTTTAAGGAGTCTGCCTTATAGTTAAATGCTAAGAAACCCCAATCTATAACATTTACAATGGGTGCAAATAAGAATAAAACATCAGAGTTACAACTCAGATTAATGGATGGTACTCAAATTAATGTAAAAAATTATAATTACTTAGGTGTCCTAGTAGATTCTGGAGTTACATACTCTGATCACATCTTTTCTCGAGTAAAAAAAGTAAATCAAAGACTGGGAGCTTTAAGGAGGATATCTGGATGGAATCGACATGAGAAAAATTAGCAAGACAGTTATTGATCCCTGTCTTGGAGTATGGTTCCTGTCTGTATATGAAATCCACACAGTTCTCTTTAAAATAAGATAGACCAGGTGTATTGTAGGTTAGGAAGATTTGTTACCAAATCTAAGCATGGAACCCACTATTGTAAAATTTACGAGAAGCTTGTCTGGTTACAACCAGGCAAGAAAAGAACATACTTATGGCTTACTTGGTGTCACAAGCTAATCCATAATAAAGAAACCCACCCTCTAAACCATGCTATAGCATTGGGGCCATCTTGCCCTTGCCCTGTGAATTCCTCTCTGAGACACTCAAACCAAATCATCCCTAGAGCTAAATCAAGTAATAGACTAGGTGATGTTACCTTACAAAATAGTTTGGCGACTTACTGGAATAGATCATCAAAAGAACTAAAATCTGTCTGGGAGCACTCATAATTTAAAAAATTTCTGAAGAGTTATTTGTACTCCAGTTGTACCTGTTTTTAGGTAGTACCTTGTTTAGACATATTTTTATGAGTTTTTTATCACAAATTTTTTTTTGTTTTTTTTTTAACTTTGTTTATTGCATTTCTTTCAAAAAGCAATTACACAGAGTACATTCGTCTGTACGGCATCATAACATGGGAAAATATACAACCAGTTACATCCAATGTAAATAAAGGATGGAAAACCTATACAGAATTATGTTAGGTGGTAGGGGGAAAACTAAATGGGTAAAAAACGAATATATGGATAGAAAACTAAATAGCTACAGCTGTCTAAGGCTTTTGGGGATCCAATCCAAAATAGGGTGATTCTTATAATTATTAAAAAACTCAGCAACCAGTGTTGATTGTGACCACAAGTCCAAAATAGGTATTCCTTGCATAGGGAGTGCTTTGAAGAGCAAACTTCATATCCCGAGATTAATTAACATTAATTAAACAGCCTATGAGAACCAGAAAGCTAGAAATAAAGAACACATATTGGATAGTTCTCCTACTTAGATCGCTTCTTACTGTATCAAAACAATGAGATTCATAAAAAGCCAATTAAACACTACTGTTGCCTAGAGGGAATAATTCCTCAGTCATTCTTAAACTGAAAGTCTCATTTTAGAAGAAAAAGATAAACTAGGAGAGCTGTGCTTAAGTGAAAAAATTAGCCAAGAGTTAGAGATCAGGTCTCCTTGTTTGATTTCATAGCCTGCAGTCCCTCCGAGGCCTGGAACTCCCAAGCGATAGCTTCCACCTTCTTACCAGCTTCTACTGGATCAGTGAATTGGAAGGCGTGCCCTCCATAGTGGATGCGGAGCCAGGCTGGCATAAGAGGGGAATGATTAACCCCCAGACCTCTGTGTCGCGCCCGGACCGCGTTGAATTTCTTCCTTCTGGTGCAAGTGGCAAAGGACAAGTCGGGAACAAATGGATCATCACTCTGTTGTGTGTCAGCCCTCCCACAGATCTCGTAGCTTGAAGTATAGTGTCCCTGGTTGTGGAGTTTGCCGTAATTAGGAGAATCACTCTTGGTACATCACCTCGGGGACCAGTCGATCAAGGGGTAATCCTGAACGCCTTCCACATCTGATCAGTCAATAAATCTCCCGGTAGGTTTAACAATTCAGGAGGCCAGGACCTCAAAAAAGTTAAGGGATCAGCTCTTTCGCTTCCTTCAGGGAGCCCAATAAGTCGCACATGTGAGGCCCTATTCGAGTTTTCTAAGGCCTCCAGTCTGTAACAAAGTTGTGCACTCTCCTGCACAAGTTCGGTAGTGGTCGCCATAGCTTGAGTAGCTGTTTTTTCTGCCGATGTCGCTGTGTGTGAAACAGTTTCTATCTTGGCATCCTGCTGTACAAAACGTTGGAGTATGGATTCCATTTTTAAGTTGATTGCCTGTATAGACGACTGTAACGCTTTCCAGGGGGGGCTCCACTCCAATGCTACTCGAGGTACCTGCGGCCTGGTCTATCACTGTAACCGAACTTTTGGCTCCGCTCCCATCAGCTTTCTGGTTGCGACCCATAGTTATATCTGGTGACTATCGACTCCGGACAGTGTTGGCTGTTCAAATCTTTTGATTCTGACCCAATTTTCCTGCTGATAAACTATTTTTCTATTACTTTTAAATGCGGGATGTGAAGAGCTACTTCGAAGCACGTCTTGCCAGATAACTGCTCAACAGCGCCCCTCCTTTATCACAAATGTAACAATGAAAATGGATGAATGTTATTAGTATGCTGACACTTTGTTTATTCTATTCTTATAATGTTCTGTTTCTTTTCTTTGATGTGAATGGAACCACAGACATTGTTGAAAATGGGGATTTAACCCAACAATATGTATCCTGTATAAAAGTAGAACCTTATCATCCCTAGACCTGGTGCTGCTTGTGGTGCCAGGGTTGAAAGGAGCTGAGGTTGGGGATGGCTCTGGGGTTGACACTGAGTCCAGCACAGAGGGCGGTACTGGCCATGACAACAGGGATAAACCCGTCTCTGAGGATGTTGTTGACCATGAGCCTGACACCAGAGGTGGCGTCAGCTGGTAGTCTAATGGCAGCCTAGGAGCGGAGTTCTCCCCAGAGCTGCTGGACGATACAGCCACCAGTGAGCACTGGGGCCACTCTACAGGGACTATACAGCCCCACTCTCCTCACCTGGTGACTCCCCCCATGGGCACCAATTGGATCACTTCTCTGATGTAGGACCTCTTTTGGGTGACTCCACAAGGCCCTCCTCTCAGGTGAGGCCCCTGTGCAGTCCCTAAGCCTAAGTAGAGGCCCTCGAAGCAATGAATCTCATTCCTCTCTGGGGCCTTGCAGCTTTTAAATAGGTTGCTCGTGTTCATAAACCCTGAGGGGACACTTACATGGGAGCAACACAGTTTGTTGGTGCCGTAGATAGCTTCCACAGGGACTCTGACAGGGCCCAGTTAGGGTCCTTCTCCCCAGCACCAGCAACCTCTGGGTTCAGTGTCTTGTCCCCATCAACGTCCTCCTCAGAGAAAATTAAATAATCTTCCCACCTGTCCTTAGCTGCTGAGTACTCTCCGTACCAGCAATTTTTGGTGGAGATATTCCAGACACTTGACACAGGTTCCTATACTGGCCACAATCCAGCAGCCCTGCCATGGAGTTCCCAGTGATGGTACTGTTGTCATTCCTCCCTGTCCTAGAGCCTTTGAGGAGGCACCACGGGCAGTGTTGAGGCACCCCTATTCTTGTCCTCCAGCCCCTGGTGACCTTCTTCTCAGGTATTGTGCACCAGCTGGCTCTGCAGGTGCAATACTTTACCCTCTCCAGGACTGAAAGTACTGCAGACCCAGTCAGGGCTTAGATGCCTCATGCATGATCGACCTCCAGGGTCGTAGTCATAGATACATAGATAGTGTCGGCAGATAGGGGCCTATGGCCCACTCAGTCTGTCCATTTGAGCTTGTAAGTTCAGTTTATGTTTTCCTAGAAGTCTGTTGCCCCTTACCCCTGACCTCCAGAATTCCTTTATGTCTATCCCATACATTCTTAAATCCGTGATTGTTTCAGCCCCACCACTTCCTCTGGCAGGGTGTTCCACTTGTCCACCACCCATTCTGTGAAAATTCTTCCTCATGTTTCCTCTGAATCGTCCTCCCTCAACTTCATCCCATGCCCTCTAGTCCTGGAACATCTTTTTCACTTAAAAATAGTGTATTCCTGCACCCTGTTCCTCCCTGTAAGATACTTCTATGTCTCTATCATATCCCCTCTCTTCCTCCTCCAGGGAGTACATGTTCAGTTCCTTCAACCTGTCCTCATAGGGCTTGTGATGCAATCCTTGCACCATCTTTGTTGCCCTCCTCTGAACCTTCGCTACCCTGTCTGTGTCCTTATGTAGGTAAGGTCTCCAGAACTGTACGCTGTACTCCAGGTGGAGCCTCACTAGTGTCTTGTATAGTGGAATTATGACTTCCCTTTTCCTGCTGGTGATGCCCCTGCCTATGCATCCCAGCATCCTATTTGCTTTACCTGCTGCCTTGTCACACTGTTTCCCTACCTTGAGGTCATCAGGGATGATAACCCTAAGATCCCTTTCCTGCTTGGTGCATGCTATATCCTCACTCCCCAACTGATATATTGAGCTGGGGTTTTTGTGCCCCATATGCATTATCTTGCACTTCTTTGCATTGAATTTCAACTGCCAAACCCTTGACCATTCTTCAAGTTTCTGCAGGTCCCTTCTCATTCTGTCTACACCCTCTGGTGTGTCTACTCTGTTACAGAGCTTTGTGTCATCCGCGAACAGTGAAATTCTGCCTTCTAGGTCCTGCGCAATGTCACTGATGAAGATGTTGAATAGGACCGGTCCCAGCACTGATCCCTGTGGTACCCCACTGGTCACTCTTCCCTCTGTGGAGTGACAGCCATTTACCACCACCCTCTGTGTCCTGCCGCCCAGCCAGTTACCTACCCACCACACCACTGTCCTGCCCACACCCATATTCCCCAGTTTGTGTAATAGTCTTCTATGTGGCACAGTGTCAAAGTCCTTGCTGAAGTCCAGATAGGCCATGTCACTGCCCTCCCTGATCCACCTCCCTAGTCACCCAGTCGAAAAATTCAACAAGGTTGGTCTGACACTGACCTCCCCTGGTGAAACCATGCTGCCTTGGGTCCTGTAGTCCATTGACAACCAGATGTTCCACCAATCTCTCCTTCAGTAGTGCTTCCATGATCTTCCCACACTACCTAGGGTGAGGCTGACTGGTCTGTAGTTCCGCTTCCTCTTTGTTCCCACTTTTGTATAAGAGGACTACATCTGCTATCCTCCAGTCTTTGGGTACCTCCTGTTTCCAGTGATCGGCTAAACAGGATAGCCAGAGGTTCAGCCACCACCTCTCTTAGTTCTTTAAGGACCCTGGGATGCACCCCATCTGGCCCCATTGCTTTATCAACTCTTATTACTTCCAGTTCCTTCAGGACCCTTTTCTTGTGTAAAGGGACTTGTGTCCATTCTGCACCATTCTCACCCTTGTACTCCTTTCAGACCCATTACCCTCCTCTTCTTCAGTAAAGACTGAGCAGAAATACCTGTTCAATATGTCAACTTTACTGTTGTCATCCTCCACGCGACCCCCATCCTCCCCCTTCAGTCTCACTATCCCTCCCTTTGCCTTTTATTTTTTTCCCTTATGTACCTGTAAAAGGTTTTGTCCCCTCTATCCACTGATTTTGAAATGTGTTCTTCTATCTGAGCTTTGGCTTCCCTTACTGACCTCCCTGCCTCCCTTTGCTTCTCCTGGTACTTCATCCCCTTCTGCCTGTGTCTTTTTGTATTGCCTGAATGCAATCTTTTTGGCTTTCACTTTCTTTGCTACCTCTTTGGAAAACCATAATGGTCTCCTCTTCCTTTTCCTTTTGCTAACCTGCTTAATGCATAATTCTGTTGCTCTTGTAATCCCCATTTTAAATACTGCCCACTGTTCCTCAACCCCTGATTCCTGCCCCATTCCCCTTAATGCCTCTTTCAAGTATCTCCCCATTTTCCCAAAGTCTGAACCCCTAAAATCCAGGATACATGTTTTTGTGTGGTTTGGTTCTGCTCTTTCTGTGATTTCAAACCACAATGACTGGTGATCACTGTTCCCCAGGTGCTCCCCCACTGTTACCCCATCACACTGTCCCTGTTTGTGAGCACAAGGTCCAGTATTGCCTTCTGCCAAGTTGGTTCCATGACCAGTTGCTTGAGGAAGGCACCCTGAAGGGAGTCCAGGATAAATTTGCTCCTAGTTGATACTGCTGCTGGGATGCTCCAGTCCACGTCTGGAATATTGAAGTCTCCAACCAGTACTACCTCACCCTTGTCTGCCATCCTTTGGATGGCTAGCACCAGCTCCCTATCTGTTTCTTCCTCCTGGGCTGGTAGTCTATAGACCACACCTGTACGGATGGCTGGCCCCATTTTCCTTTCCAGCTTAACCCACAGTATCTCTCCCCCATTTTGTTCCTCCTGGATCTCTGTGGCCCTTATGTCATTTTTCACATACAGTGCCACTCCTCCTCCCTTCCTGCCTGCCCTGTCTCTTCTGAATATGTTGTAGCCAGGTATGGCCATCTCCCAGTCATGGTTATCATTACACCAGGTTTCAGTGATGGCCACAATGTCCAGGTCTGACTGCACCATGACAGCCTCCAGATCTTCCATCTTGTTGCTAAGGCCCTGGCATTTGACACATGGCTTTCCATGATTTGACCTCCCTAGACTGTTTCACTGTTCTACTCCAGCCCCTTTCTTGGTTGTCCTTTATCCCTCGTTCTCCTTGCTGTCTGACCTTCTGCTGAATTTTGCCCCTTTTCTGCCTATCCACCTCTTGGGTGCTAATCTCGGTCTTTTGCACACTGCTTTGTAGAGATAGCCATTCTACTGGTTCCACTGCTAGCTGTGGGGGGTGAGCAAGTAGGTACCCTCATTGCTGGCCTGCCACCCCCCTTTGCTAGTTTAAATGCTTGTCAGTGTAGCATTTAAACTTGTCATTGAGTGCTTGGATTCCCCTCCAGGGTGGATGCAGGCCGTCAGGCTTGAACAAACCTCCATCCCTCCAGGTAGGTCCCCAGTCACCAGTGAATCCAAACCCTTCCTCACAGCACCAGTTCTTCAACCGTGAGTTAAAGTTCCTGGTGCATGCAACCCTATGCTCTCCCTTGCCTCTCGCAGGTAGTACTTCTGAGAATGTGACAGAAGTAGCTACTTGCTTGAGACCCCTTCCCAATTTCCTAAACTCTTCCTGAACTTCCTTTGGCTCCCCATTTGCCAGGTCACTAGTACCTAGGTGGATAATGACATCCAGCTCACCCTCCTGTCTTGCCTTCCCAGTGATCCCCAGGATCTTACTTCCATCCCTCCATGCTGTGGCACCTGGTAGGCACCTCACCTCCCTGTCCTCCCCCTCCTGTGTTCCTAGTTGGATCCCTCTTATAATGGAATCCCCCACCAGGATTCGATTCCTCCTCCTCTGGGGTCCACTGCTTTCCCCGCTGAGGTCACCTCCTTGGCTAACCTCACATCCTTTCCTTCCACTTCTCTGGGTACCTCTATTTGGTTGTCCCCATTTGCCAGTGTGGCATATGAGTTCTTAGTGGAATAGGATCTGGGATGTGCCTCTGCCTGACCGCTCTAACCCTCCCTGAGCCCACTGTCATCCAAGTGCTCCTTGTTCTCGGCATCCTTTGAGGCAGTTGCATTGGACTGGGTGGTCTCTGGATAGGGGTGCTGGTACTCCTGACCCAGTTTACTTCCGCTCTGAGTCTGACTACCTCATCCCGCAGTCCAGAGAGATGCATGCAGATAGGGCAGCACCTCAGTGTCCAGAAGGTCTGCCTGAATATGGCTGCCCCACAGCCACTGCATTGCACCACTCCCCACATTATACTGCAATTATACTGCTATTCCACTACTCGTCTGCTACTGAAGCTCTCCTAGTTCTTTTTTATTAATTTACTGTCCTAAAAATCCTGCCACTGATCCTCAGATACTTTTCTTTTTAAAAAAAGAAAATAACCCAAGAAATAAATAAATGAATCAAAACACTTGTTGTGCTGAGGGTGGGCTTCTTCACCCTTATGCCCCTCCTACTCCACACCCCTTCCTATACCCTGTGTTTAGCTCCGGTCAATCAGATTTAACAGGGCATATAATTAAGAGTTGGGGGAAGGGGGGGCGAAAATTTGCAGCAATTAAAGACAGCAAAGAAATACACCACCACTACTTTTTAAATTTTCAACAGCCCCAAAACAATTCTAAGTAAAGATAACAAAGAAAGTACAGTGTCACTAAAAGCCCACAATTTAAGTTTAAAAGAAAAATAGCAATTACCAGTTACTGTAAAGCACTGAATTGAATGTTTTCTTCCCCTTCTGGCTTCTTCTGAGAAAATAACTCACTTGCTACCTCAACTCTGACTAAGCCCCACCTCCAGTTATCAGGTAGCTGAGGTCAGAGGCCAGACAATTAACACCTCTCACCCAAACTACAGGGCAAGTCAGACAAGCCAAGACTAAATTTGCAGCAATTAAAGACAGCAGAGAAATACACCTCTACGTTTTAAATTTTCAACAGCCCAAAAACGATTCTAAGTAAAGACAACAAAGAAAGTATAGTGTCACTAAAAGCCCACAGTCTAAGTTTAAAAGAAAAATAGCAATTACCAGTTACTGTAAAGCACTGAATTGAATATGTTTCCTTCCCCTTCTGGCTTCTTCTGAGAAAATAAAACTCACTTGCTACCTCAACTCCACTCAGATGGATGCCTTTCGGAGAAAGGTACTCACCTCATCACTTGACCTCATGTGGATATCAGTACACCAGGCACATCAGGTGACCTTCAGTCGCCATCTCTGATTGCAGCTAGGATAGCTCTTAGCTGCCATGCCTTAAAACGAGTTAGTCGGGCAAGCCATTTATCTTTCTGCTCATGATCTGGAGGTAGCTTAGCACCAATCCAGGGCATCTTATGATGCCAGTGAGATGCCCTCCAGGCTGGCAGGAACTGCGGTCCACCACAAGCAGACAGCATGGCTTCACCTTTCTGGACTGGCACCTTTGGCCTGGCGTAAGGTGCTAAACTCGCAGTTATAGCAGGTTCATTTCTTCTCCCTCAGAGTCAGAAGAGAACTATCGGGGCAGCCTTCCACTCCTGTGCACAGGATCCCCTGCCTGGTCCTAACCAGTCTCCAGTCCTGTGTGGAGCCCCTGCCCTCAGGTGTTCTCCTCCATGCAGAGGCCTGGGGGTATCTCTTTACTTAGTCAGGTTTTAAAACAATTTTGTTCTGCTTATAAAGATATTTGTTAAACCCCTTAAAGACCTGGTATTAATGTCAAATAGCAGGAAAGTTTTACGTATCAAATACTGTCACAGTAACCCATGAATCAAGTCTGTCAGCACATCAGAACAATATCACTGGACAGTTAGCTTGCCCAGAGTATCTTTTAATTGAAACTACCAAGTGTGACAAAAGTCTTCTCACAGCAACATCTACAAGCAGTCTGTACCTAGTAAAATGTTCTTCGCAGCTCAATTGCCTAATCCATGTTACCAGTGCGTATCCATAACACTACCTGCTAACACTTTATCATAACTCAAAAGTCAACTTCAGAATATTTTAAAACGTCTGGCTTCCACGGGCTCCCCAGGCTAGGGGCAGCTTCTAGAGCAGGTGCAACGCCCACCGGCGTCAGGAAACATGCTGAGGTTTTGGAGTCGGGGGACCCCTACCTCAGAGCGAGTCCGCTGTGGCTAGTGACAGGTGTTTAACCTGTTCACATGTTCATGGAGACCAGCATAACTAGGTCAACTAAGCAGCCCAATTTTTTATGGTGGAGGACTTCTCCCCGCTTCAAAACGATCATATTCGATGCAACTGCTCATTTCCATTCTTTGCCAGAAAGTGCTGAATGCAGTATAACCTGCATCACCATTAGAAACATGTTCTGTTAACTCACTTTACCTATTCCATACATAATAAATAGAATAAATAAATCCCTCCATGCAAGAGGGTTGGCGCCCTACAAAAGAAACAACTGCAGAGCGAGAAGCATTTTGGATACATGAGTTAGACGCACTGTATCCACAAGGACTAAATGATGATAGTGAACTTAACAGTTTCCTCTAACTCCTCATAAATTGTCCCTAATTAACTGAAATTAAAATGCTTAACTTTGTTAAATTATTCTCAGTTCTACACATTAATTTTAATATGTGGTTCAGTTTTTTAATATGAAGGTTTAGCGTTATCATAAACAGAGATCTTGCTTCGAGGGGGCTCTTGCAGCAGGCAACACCAGTAGGATTAAGCCGCCAGGTGCTAGAACCACACAGAAAACCTCTAGCTAGCAGTATACAGTGGGGGATCGCCCCCGACATTGGCACACCAACGTCCACGTATGGTATAAAATGGGCAGTCCCCCAGCCCAACCTCAGTTCTTTTCCCATCGTCGACCTGCACACATCAGACCTTCATGGACACCTGCTTATGTCGGCCACCATTTTGCTTGCACTTTACCTGCAATTTTCTTTATTTTCATCAAAAAATACATTGTTCGGGGGCACTGTGGAGCATCCAACATGGCGGCTGCTATTTTCTGAACTGCTGATCTTGCCTAAGTTATAAATCTTTTTTCTGCCTATTTCACCAGTCTAAACCAGACTTTGGAGGTATCTCCTGGAGTGTTATCAGCTGGGGATCGAGAAATGGACCTGAAAAAGGACCATCAGCAAGCTGCGTCGAACTTGGAGGCTTATCTTTCGACGACGGCTGGATCAAAGGGCTGGGGCATGGGCAGTCCACCTCGGGAGACACAAGAGCCTCTGACCTGCAAAATCCCTAAATTATGACGATGCTACAAAAGATAGAAGCTACTGGGAGGAAATGAATCTAAGGCTTGCTGCCATTGAAATGAGATTTACTGAACTGGATAATAAGGTACAAATAAACGCTGCTCACATTACGGAGCTCAACTCTGAAACAGAATGCCAGCGGGAAAGAAACGCAGTGTTTTATTTTTTATTTTAGTAAACTCTAGGATTACAAATACCTTTGAGCAGGGACTGCTCATTTACAAAGGTTCCACGTCAAAGGAAGTAGGGTAACGACAATACAAAGGAAACAGTAGTTACAAATATTACACTCAGGGTTGACTAAGCAGTGGTTTGCAGAGAGATTCAGCAATTGCCAGCATGAGTCGATTTTGAAGGGGAACAGCAAATGGAGAGGAGATATGCAGAGATGAGTAAGCAGGCAAAGGCCATTGTCAGTTAGTAGGGGCAGGTGGCAAGAGATAGGTGATGGTGGCTCGGGCCTAGAGTCAGCTGCTAGGGGAGTGGTGAGTAAAGGAAGGAGTGTGGGGGGGGTGAGCAAGGAGGTTTAAGGAGACAGTAGATTCAGAGTACCATTGTCACCGGTGCAAGGTGAAGACCATAGTTTAGGAGTGGCAGTCACACTGCGTGGTTGAGGCAATGGAGTGTCGAAGTTCCTTTTTAAAGGGACCTAGAGTCACAGCTGTAAGTGCTTCTTTGCTTAGGGTGTTGTACCACTGAGGAGCCCTGAACGAGAATGATCTCTGCCCCATAGTCATCCGGTATCTTCGGACCTGGAGCGTCTGTTGAAGAGCTCTCCGCGTAGGTTGGATGTTGCTGTGGGTGGTAAGGAGTTTAGCAACTCCAGGCGGCGTGTGCCCAAAGATAATTTTTTTGGTGAGTAGGCAGGTCTGGTACTGAATTCTGCTCATGAGTGGAAGTCATCCAGTCTGGGCATATAGGTCACAGGTGTGAGTTAGGCGGGAGGCACCCGTTAGGAGCCCACAGGCTTTATTGAGCGTCACGGATATCCTCTGGAGAGCAGTTTGGGAGGCAGAGCCATAGATGGCAAGACCGTAGTCAATAATGGAGATGACAGAACTATAGATAGCCAGTCTGAGGGCTTCGGGGTCAGGCAATGCTTGTGTTTGTGGAGCAGGCCAATCCGTATATTTGCAGCTTTTGCCACATTACCTATATGCTGTGTGAACGTAAGTGAACTGTCCAGGGTGATGCCAAGGTATTTAAACGCAGGAATATGCCCAAGAGAGGCCCCCGCTTGGTTCATAATGTTGAGGAGCAGAGGTTTGTACTTGCTCCGTTGCTTGTAGAATGTCATAACCTTAGTTTTGCTAAAGTTCAGGACGAGTTTATGGGAGCGAAACCAATCTTCAACACACCTAAAGTTGCTTTGTAGGTGACTCTCTAGGAGGCTAGTATCTCGGTTCATAGTGACTAGTACTGCATCATCCACATAAAGTAGGATTCTCTGTTGGCAGACGCTAGGAAGATCATTAAGAAAGAGAGAAAAGAGTAGTGGTCCCAGTATCGACCACTGGGGTACACCCGAGAGGACTGGTTTTTCATCTGAGGTGACTCCAGCTATCCTGACACGTTGTACTCTGTCTCCAAGGTAACTAGCAAACCAGCTTACTGCATGTTTGGAGAGGCCAAGGGTGGACAGCTGATCTAGAAGTAGCGGGTGGTTAACGGTGTCAAAGGCCTTTGTTAGATCAATGAATACCGCTCCTCCACACATGCCTTGGTCAAAGGTTTTCATGGAGGAAACTGGTGAACTCCAGCAGTGCCGTGGTGGTACTATGCCCTTTCCAGAATCCGTGTTGCTCTGGGCAGTGGATTTCATACTTATCCAGGAACTCCACGAGTTGATCAGAGACTATTCATTCCAGAGCTTTAGATAAGGGGGATGGAGATGGCCCTGTAGTCAGTGTGTATCGACTTGTCTCCATTTTTGTACACTGGTGTGATAGTTTCCTGTTTCCAGAGTGATGGGAAGGATGTTCAGTTTCAAAAAGGTAAAACGCACAAAGTCAATCCAATATTCGTATTGTGGGCTTCCCTCCACGATGGGCTGGGAGAGCTAGCCACTTGATCTTTACAGACCTGGGACTTCTGCCAGAAGACTCCAGAATTTCAGTGACCAAGGCCGTTGCTATCCCGATGAGAACCAGACTGCGAGGCACAGGCAACTCACACCCTATGACAGCCATTGTGACTCTCCAGTCCGGAGGTTCGTATCCCCCTGCTGCAGGCTGCCAGAGAACATGGAGATATTGTGTGGGAGGGCAGCAAATTGCCCTATTTCCAGACATTTCCTCTCAGATGCAGAACAGGGAAAAAGCCCTTCAAGTCACCAAGAAATCCTTGCTGGAAAATGGTATAGCTGCTCAACTTCTATTTCCAGCTTGTCTACAGACCCGTCATGCTAATAAAACACATATCTTCACGGATCCCGATGCAGCGGTGGCGTTTGCCTCCAAGCTCCTTTCTGCTCAGCCTACTTCGGAAGAACAAGCGGGACAGGGTGACTTTGAAATAGACTCCAGTGATTGAAGCCAGCTGGTTTCATAGCTGTTTTCATACCCTCCCCTAGTCTGAGACTTTCATGGACATTCAGGAGTTCTCTGTTAGACTGGTACCTTTTGGTTGCTATATAAATGTCTTAAGCCATGTTGTGTTTTGCTCTGTTCATTACTCCTGGCATAAATATGCATGTTCTAGGGACATGGATATGTTGTTCATCCACACTCATTGGCAGTATCCTTGCCGCTTTAAATCTTGCCGGAAGGTCTTCAAGCTTGCTCCTCCCACCCACCCGGGTGGTATAACTCTCGGCTCCGCCCCATGACGCCAGATCTTCCTTACCGCTTGGAAGCTCAGGTTCCCTCCTTAACGCTCTGCGTTTGCGACTGGTTCCTATTTCTCCGTTTGCGGTTTAAAAATAATATTTTGCAAAGACTTCAGTCTTGATCCCTCGCTGACTGCGATGGACAATCGACTCGGTTTGGAGATGCCCATGCGCGGGCAGAAGATGTCTCGGACGGATCCACACTCCACGTGTGTCTACTGCTTAGGCCTTGAGCACGACCCGCAGGCTTGCGACCTGTGCTCATCTTTCTCGGCCTCGTCCTCGAGAAGACGTGCTGCCGATTGCAACTGGGCCGTCCGAGGCGTTCCCTCAGTGAAGTCAAGGAGGCGCCCGGTTGGCGGTGTCATGGGCGAGTTCAGCGCGGATCAGTTCGAGCGGATGGTCGCCCTCAAGAAGAGGCCCGGCGCGGGCCGTATCTTCCTCGGCCGCGGCATTTATCCCGCTCTCTCTGGGTTCTTCCTACACGGCTTCCTTTAAGGAGCTTTGTCTGTCCCTCTCCACTAAAGGAGAAGGGCCTGCGTCTGCTGGACCTTTTCTCGGTCCAAAAAGAGGGACAAGGGTAAGTCCCTCCGTCTACGCTCTTGGGAGCGGGAAAGGTCCCTCTCCCCGGGCCGTCGACCGTCGGCTTCGGTCGACCGCTCGGCTTCGGCCACTGGCCTCACGGTGTCCCCGTCAGGTCAGTTGACCGAGACTCCCACTGATGAAGTCGAGATTTTTCTCGACCCATTGGACGGGCTGTCGCCTTTAGCAGCCGAGATTCCCCTCTCCCTGGTTCCCCCGGGAGGAGTTGAGGATCCCGTGGGCTCGCCTGTGCCTCCGGTTCCGGAGCCCTCGGATGGACCTTCCGAGCCGAAGGGAGTGCCGGTTCCGGCCGACACCTCCCCGCACCGACCCCGGAAATTCCGGGACTCTCGGTCTCGGTCTCGGACCTCTTCGCGGTCCAGCCGTTCCCACCGTCATAGGCGGTCTCGGTCTCGGCACCGCGGTAAGCGGCGTCGCCGCTCGTCCTCGTCCTCCTCCTCGGATGAGGGGAGGCTTCGGCGTAAATTACGTCGACGGTACGAGGACCTTATGTTGCAACAGCTCCTCCTGGCGAGAATAAGCCGACTCCGAGCGCCTTCCCGGCGACCATTAAGTGCGCTGTCAGAACGGCCCGACACAACCCCTCGACTTGTCCGAGGAGCCTACACCCAGGCCGGTTGTTCGGCCAAAACCAGCTGCTCCACCGATTCCGGTGGAACCTCCGCCTCCACAGCCACCAATTGGGGCTCCGACCAAGGATTCTCGGTCGGCTAAGGGTTTACCCCATCGGCTGTCAGTTACCCTCACTCCCGACCGACCTCGGCAGGTGAAGGGTGGCTCAGGCCAGAGGCAGCTCTTTGAGGACTCTTCCGAGTCGAAGGCGATTCCTCCTTCTTCTCAAGCGACTGGACTTGGAGTCTTCAGGGAGGTCAGCCAATGGAGCGATAGCCGTCGTCCTTCCTAGGACTGCTTCGGCTCATCTCGAGTCTACCGGGATGGAGCTCGAACCGTTTCAAGCGGGCCAGGTATCCCCTGAGATTCTGGACCGAGGATTCTCCGGCGGAGGCCTTTCCGGTGGCGAGGCCATAGTGGGTCGGCACTGGAACTTTGCAGCGCCCTGCTTCCTGCCCTGCGCCCGGCCAGGATGGCCAGGAAGTATCGCGGTCCCCTACGGTTCCTTGTCCGGTTTTGAACACCCTCTGCTGAGGGGTTGGTTACGACAGCGTTTTCCGGCCGCCCGGCAACGCCAAGAATGGACAAACCTCCTGACAAGGAGTCCAAGAAATGGACTATGTCGGGCGATAAAAGTCTCGCTCACGTCCTCTCGCCGCCCGTCAGGCCAGTTCGGCCGTCCTCATGGCACATTTTCTCATGCCCTGTTGGGCTCCCTGGATGAGTCATCCTCATCTTCCCGCCGATCTGCAGACTACGGTTAAGCAGGTGCGGGACCAGGGCAGGGCAGTGGCCAAACAGCAGCTCCAGACTGCTTTGGATGTAGGGGACTCATGTGCCAGATCGGTGGCGGCCGCGAGTGGCTATCGTCGATGGCTTGGCTGAGGATATCCACCTTTACTCGGATACCCAGCACAAGTTGGCGGATGTTCCCTTTTGGGACTGACCTCTTGACCCTGGGGTGGAAGGTCACCTGCAGAGGATCGAGAAGTCCAATGCCACCTTGGACTCGGTCTCTTCCGCTCAGAAGGACAAAGGCCGCAAACCACAGCCTAAGCCCTTTCGTCCTTCTGTGCCCCCGGCGCGCCCGGCCCAGCAACGTCGGGGCCAGCAGGCTCGGCCTTGGCATCCCAAACCCAAGCCGCCGGCTTCCTCTAACAGGAGGCAGGGAGGAAAAGGGCCAGGAGGTCCCTCGGCCGGTCCCTCCTCCAAGCCTGCCCAGTGACGGGCTGAGGGTGTCGCCCCATCCCGTCACCTCCCAGGTCCCCGTGGGACGGCTCCGGCACTTCCGTTCCGCTTGGTCCGCTGTTACCACGGACAGGTGGGTCTTGGAGGTGGTGGGAAGAGGCCTGCCTCTGGAATTCGAGCAGGCACCACCCTTCAGAGCCGTCGCCCCTCGGGGGCCGGGATCCCCAGCCTCACTGGCGGCTCGTCGAGCCGACATCACTCTCCTCCTCCAGAAGGAGGTGGTAAGAGAGGTGGTGGACCCTCCTTCAGACCCAGGGTTTGTGTCCAGGTACTTCCTGGTTCCGAAACGGACGGGGGGCTGGCGCCCCATTCTCGACCTACACGACCTAAACAAGTTCCTAAGGTCTCGAACCTTCAGGATGGTCACTCTGGCTCAGATTATACCATCCTTGGAGCAGCGGCGTGGGTTCTGCTCTCTGGACTTGCAGGACGCAGCGTTTTTCACGTCCCTATCGTCCGTCTCACCAGAGATTCCTTCGCTTCCGAGGAAGGATCCCTCTTCGAGTTCCAAGCCATGCCTTGGCTTGTCTCCAGCTCCCAGGGTCTTCACCAAATGCATGGCAGTGGTGACAGCATTCCTCGTGGCGCCGAGGGGTCGGGTACCCTTACCTGGACGACTGGCTGATAGCAGCTCCTCCAGGAAGGAGGCGGAGTGGTCAGAGATCTGGCCCTCCAGGTCTGCTCTCAACTGGGCCTCCTTATCAGCGCCAAGTCGGAACTCGAGCGAAGCAGGTGATTTTATTCATCGGCGCAGCTCGACTCTCTTGAGCCAGGCGGCTCAGCGGACAGGGCCGAGGTTCTTTCCTCCTTTGCCCGATCATTTCTGGTTGGGCAATTCGCCTTCTCCGGGACTTCCTGCGCCTCCTGGGTCTCATGGCGGCCTGTACCAGCGTGGTCCGTTGGGCCCGCTGGAACATCGTCCTTCAGTGGGACTGGCCAGCCAGTGGTCCACGCTGCGATCCCTTGGACCAGCTTGTGCCGGTGACACAGGGGATGTGGAATGCTCTCCAGTGGTGGACCGTTCCAGATCATTTGCAGGAGGGCATCCCGTTAAATCCGCCCGAGCCGAGCGGTCTCTCTGTCGACCGATGCCTCTCTGATGGGTTGGGGTGCCCATCTGGGGAACACGGGCTCATGGCCTCTGGTCCCGCGGGAGTCCGATGCCACATCAACCTGCTGGAGCTCGAGCGGTCCGCCTAGCTCTCCGCCTTTGCTCCGTTCCTCCGGGGTCAAGTGGTCCGAGTCAGGCGGACAATACCACGACCATGTACTATCTAAACCGCCAGGGGCGGGCCGCGCTCCATGCTTCTATGCAAGGAAGCTCTCCGCGATTTGGTCACTCGTCGCAGCCTGGGGCGGATCTCCTAGCCATTCACGTGGCAGGAGCCTCCAACACCCTGGCCGATGCCCTGGGCGGATAGGGGCTGCATCCCACGAGTGGTCTCTCCTGCCGGAGGTAGTACAGCATCTGTTCTCCCTTTGGGGCACACCTCAGGTGGACCTGTTTGCCTCCATGGAGAGCAGCGAGCTGAGTCTGTTCCATGCCCGCCCCTCAGCAGGGCTCGCTGCAGGGGATGCCTTCTCGAGGCAATGGACCCGGGCCTCTTTGCCTTTCCCCATTTCCCTTGATCCACAAGGTGCTTCTCAAGGCGAGGAGGGACAAGGCGCAGGTGATTCTGATAGCCCCAGACTGGCCTCGCCAGTTCTGGTACCCAGATCTCCTCAGTCTCAGCTCCAGGACTCGCGGCAGCTTCCAGCTCGCCCGGACCTGCTCTCAGTCAATCAGGGAAGGTGTTCCATCCGGACCTTCAATCCCTGCACCTGACGGCCTGGTTCCTGAGCTAGAGTTCCAGGCTTTGGGTCTTTCCGACGAGGTCCTCAATGTAGTTGAGGCGTCCCGTGAGTCGACCAGAAAATGCTATGCCTTCAAATGGAAAGGTTTTCCATTTGGTGTCAGGGCAAGGGCTTGGACCCTTCCTCCTGTTCCTTGGCAAGCATCTTGGACTATTTATGGTCCCTTTCTAGTCAAGGGCTTAGGTCGGCGACCTAAGGGTGCACCTGGCAGCCATCTCTGCTTACAGGGCCGGGCTGGGAAGCGAGTCGGTGGCGCAGGAGAAGGTGGTCTGGCGCTTTTTCAAAGGCCTTGATCACATTTCCTCAGTCACGGGAACCCCCACCTCCGTGGGATCTACTGCTGGTACTGGCAAAGCTCATGGGCAAGCCATTCGAACCTATGCACAGGTGTGCTCTCTCTCACCACTCGTGGAAGACCGCCTTCTTGGTGGCTATCACGTCAGCCAGAAGGATGGGAGAGCTCCAGGCGCTCCATCGAGTCTCCTTACCTGGTCTTCCACAGGGACAAGGTTGTCCTGCGCCCCACCCGAAATTCCTTCCGAAGGTGGTGTCGGAGTTTCACCTTAACCAGGTGTTGACTCTGCGGTGTTCTACCCCAATCACACCTCGGAGGTCGAATATAGGCTCCATACTCTGGATCCTGAAGGCGCTAGCTTATTATAAGTGCACGGCTGATATTCGAGGAGAGGTTCGCCAGCTGTTTGTCACCCTACGCTGAAGCCGCATCTGGCAGACCTGCAGCCAAGCGGACGATAAGCAGGTGGGTAACCTCCTGCATAGATCTCTGCTATAAGTTAGCGGGCATGGAGCCTCCCAGAGGGATAAGAGCTCATTCTACCCGGCCATACTGCTGCAACGGTGGCTGCTTCCAGGGACGTCCCTATCCAGGAAATCTGCAGGGCTGCTACCTGAAGTCAGCAAACACCTTCATTACCCACTACCACATCGACCTTGAGTCACGCCGGGATGCTGGTTTTGGGGCCTCGGTTCTCAGTCTCTCTTTCCCAAAGTAAGTATATGGGAGTGTCGTCTTGCCTCCCTCCTCCCGGAGAACTGCTAGGAGTCTGCCAATGAGTGTGGATGAACAATATACATGTCCCTAGAAATACAGGTTACTCACCTGTAACGGGTTCTAGGAATGGTATATTGTTCATCCACCACGTCTCATTCCAACCCCGGCCTTGACACTGAGCTTTCCAGCGGCCAGATCTGGCCATGGGGCGGAGAGCCGAGTTATACCACCCGGGTGGGTGGGAGGAGCAAGCTTGAAGACCTTCCGGCAAGATTTAAAGCGGCAAGGATACTGCCAATGAGTGTGGATGAACAACATATACCATTCCTAGAACTCCTGTTACAGGTGAGTAACCTGTATTTATTATCTTACCCATAAGGTGATCAGGTCAGAACTGGAATGAATTTACACTCCACTCAATTTGTGAGCTTTTATTTTAGATCCTTACCAATAACCTGTCTCCCTGCCAGTCATCTGGTATGTGCTTAAGAGGTAGGGGTGTAATGTAACTTAATTGAGTCCAGAACGTCTGGTTTAATTCCTTAATGGTTTCTTTTATGGTTTTTTCAGCCCTCCACCTCATACTTAGAATCCTTGGGGAACAGTGACTGATACCCTTTCGAGCCACTGATAAGGTGAGAGTGGACTCCTACATTATTATCATGCTGGACTTTTACTCCTTCATAGCTCCAGGTTGTCCAGAGGCAGTGAATGGACAAAACTATGGTATTATGGTGAAATATCTGCCACTGATCCTGTACATTTACCCTCGGGACTGCATGTTTCTCAATGCTTGTATTATTGTATAAAAATATAATATCTGCTATATTTCATAAAATGTATAAATAATATGTAAAAAAAAAAAAAATACGTTTTGTCAGTGTTTCTTTACTTTTGTGCATGTCGTCTTCTCCAGCTTCGACTTCCAACCAGAGTACAGCATGTGCTTGCAACAAGCAGCTTCCCTCCTAGGATGGCCACTCTTCCTGCCTGCTCTGCTTAGGCCCTAACCATGACACCGAGGCCTGCCAGGACTTCAACCAGGCCACACGGAGATGCCATTTGAAAACCCTCCAGAGCTTCTTGCTGCAGCAGAAGTTAGTCGAAATGGAGAAGGAGCTTCAGGGCAAATGTTCCTCTTCTTCCCCGGCTTTTGGGGCTTTGATTTCTTCCCATGCCCAGAAGGAGAAGAAGTCCAATGGGAAGCACAAGCACCAAAACAAAGATAGGGACCAGCCCCGGTCAGCTTCCCACTCTCGATCACCACATAAGTCGGCGACCGCCTCTGGTCTTCCTTCCACCCCTCCTCCTTCGACAGCCCTTACCCCTTCGAGGCTGCCAGTTTCTCAGCCACCCGCCCTTACTTCAGTCTTGGGTGGCGGGCTCCTCGGAGCATCAGACTTCATTCCCTGCCTCCCAGCCCCGATGCTTCAGCCCTTACTTCCAGTGGGTCCACGGCCAAGTGGCTCGACCGAGGTTTCTTCCATGGGCAGCGGGTCCTTGCCCATCGCTTCTTCGGTCCTAGCGTTGCCCACGTCGGTCCCTGACTCCAGGACAGGGCGCCCTCAGCACCGCCGCAAGCGCTCACCTCCTCCACACAAGCATCGTCTCTGCCTCTGTTGGCAGCTAGCGCCCCTCTACAGATGCCTGCTTCCCCTTCGGGGAAGGTGGCACCTGTCTCGTAAGACCAGCGTCAGCCTTCACCTGTCCGATGCCTGCTCTACTGGCGTCAACCCCCAACGACACCTCAGCCGCTGTCATCGCAGCCAACACCTGCTGGCCCTTCGGGCAATCCCAAGCCGATGCCTCAGGGACTGATGCCAGGGAACCAGACACCTCAGGGGCTGATGCCTGGATACCCAGTGCCTCAAGGACCAGTGCCAGGGAACCCGACACCTCTGGGGGCAATGACTGGATACCCAGCACCCCAAGGACTGGTACCAGGGTAAGCGCCAGGTTACCCAATACCACCTCCTCAGTATCCGTACCCACCTTATACTCCAGCTCCTCTGGTGCACTATAATGTGCTTTTCTCAGCCTGGTGGGCCTTTATGAAAGACAGATTCCCCCAGAAGGCCCTCCACTCCAACTTCTCGGGACCCTCCTCCTCGAGACTCCGGACGGGCTGACCCTAGCCACCCCAGTCTCCAGGACCCTCTCCCAGTCATACGGACCGATGCAAGGAGGAATGTTGGCCCCGACGCCGGTCCTAGAAAGTGACCCGTCTGGAAGGGATTCCTCCTCTTCCTCTTCAGAGGACTCTGAGGATTCTAGGGTACTGTCTGACGAGCCGAACCCCCCCCCACAAGGAAACTCCTAGGTACCCCTTGACGATCATGAGGCATATACAATCCCTGATGGGGTGGGAGACAGAAGTCCTAGACCCCGTACGTCGCTGTCTGGTGGTCTGTCTTCACAAAAACCCTTCCATTAGTGGTGCCACCCCTCATCGAGTCATATGAGGATGTCACCAATGCCACTTGGACCTGTCCCTCCTCCACTCCAGCCTTAGCTAAGAAGGCTGACCACCTTTATCATGCTTCCATCAGCAAGCCATACTTGGGAAAGCAATAAAAGGCAGATTCAGTGGTCATGAATGCGAAGAAACGTAGGCAGCTCAGCACCCTCCCTCCTGAAAAGGAGTCTCGTCAGGTCGACCAATTCGGCAAGCAGGTCTACACTTCAGCCACTCTTGCCATTCAGACTCAGAATTACCCGGCCCATATCGTACAATATCAAAATGCCTTGGGGACAAGGCCTTAGACCTAGTGCAGGCCCTCCCCAAGGACCCTATGAAGACCCAGCTGGTCCAGCTCCTGAATTCGGGCTCGGACATGGTCAGCCATGTTCTCAGGGCTGCTTATGATAAGGTGGATGCAGCCGGGTGAGCAGCTGCAACTGGAGTCTGCATCTGCTGTCACTCCTGGCTCAGGGTGTCAGATTTTGCACCTGTTGTGCAGGTGAAAATTCTGGATGCCCCCTTTTGGGGCCCTGTCCTTCTTGTCGGGGATGCCCAGGACATTATTTCATGCCTCCAAGAGTCGGGCAAAGCCCTGAGAATTGATACAATCCATGTACCTTTCTCAGCCCTGGTCCAACCAATGCCAGTCCTTTTGCAGGAACCCTAGGCAGCAGTCTAAGGGCCAGCAGCCCAGAGGCACCTTCAAGCACAAGGCTTCTACCCAACCGGCTGGTGCTTCTGCTCCTATGGCCCCTAGAGTGTCCCCAGCAGCTCTGCGCACCCTGGTACCACCACCTGACCCCTTACCCAACCCCCCTCCTCCAGCAGAGACCTTGGGGGAGGTGGTGGGGGGTCACTTTCCCTATACCTAGACGGTTGGGCACTGTAACTTCAGACCAATGGTTACTTCAGATTGTGGAAAGGGGGCACACGCTGGAATTCCTAGAGGTCCCTCCAGATAGCCCTCCCTTGCACTTCTGTTACCCTCAGGCCCATGTTGCCCTCATCCAGGAGGAGACTCTGGCACTACTGCGCAAAAAGATCAAAGAGACCATCCCCCCAGTACAAAGAGGGAAGGGGTTCTACTCTCACTTCTTTCTGGTCCTCAAGAAGCAAAGGGGACCTGAGATCGATTCAGGATCTCAGCCGCCTGAACCTTTACATAGAATACAAGCCTTTCAGGATGGTCACCCTCCAAGGGTTGCTGCCCTGGGGACTGGCTCTTTTTGCTGGACATGCAGGATGTCTGTCTCCATTTCCTGGTTTTCCCACCTCACCGTCGGTTCCTCCGTTTTTATTTTCCGGGGCGACCATTTCTAGTTTCAGGCCCTCCCCTTTGGTCTTTCCTTGGCTCCCCAAGTTTTTACCGAGTGCCTGGTGGTGGTGGCTGCGGCTCTGCAGAGTCAGCGGCATAAAGTCTTTCCTTACTTGGACGACTGGCTGTTGACAGCCCCTCCAGGGCTCAGTTGATTCGGACCCCTTTCGGTTGTTCCAGACTCGGGGCGTTCTCTCGAGTCTAAACTCACCCAAGTCTTGTCTCCTGCCGAGCCAGCGCCCAGTACATAGGAGCTGTCCTAGACTCGCACAGGGCAAAGCCTTCCTGGCACATGACAGAGCAGAATGCTTGATAGCGCAGGCCCAGCTGATTTCCTCCTCCTGTCAGGTTCCAGCCAGGTCTTTCCTGTGGCTCCTAAGGTACATGGCAGCTATAGCCACAATTCCCCTAGCCCGCCTGAGCATGAGAGTGCCTCAGTAGACTCTTCGAGTCCAGTGGGACCAGCATACCAATGGCCTGGATCAGCTGGTTTTGGTCTCCAGTCCGGAGAGGCAGACTCTAGAATGGTGGCAGAAACCCTCCAATCTCCTCCTGGGGGTTCCTTTCAGGGCAGAATCCCCGCAACAGATTCTTATGACTGACATTTCGGGCCTGGGCTGGGGTGCCCATTTGGCTGATCATCAGACTCATCAGATCTGGTCAGAGTGCAAATTTCATCTCCACATCAATTTTCTGGAGATGCAGACAGTCCTTTATGCTATGCAGGCCTTCCAGACTCGCCTTCATCCAGGCCCACTCTTGGTGCAGATAGACAACATGTCTGTGGTCTACTATCTCAACAAATGGGGGGGGGGGACTCACTCCTACCCTCTTTGAAGAGGGGGCATGAGAGTCTGGTACTGGGCCATAGGGCACAACCTGGAACTAGCTGCCATACATGTTCCAGACGTCCAGAACGTCCTGGTCGGCATCTTAAGCAGATCCGGGTTGAAGGCTCATGAATGGGAGCGCCTGTCCTCCATGTTCGAAGACCCCTTCGGCAGGTGGGGTTGTCCAGAGCTGGACCTTTTTGCGTCCCCACTCAATGCAAAACTGCCCAATTTCTGCTCGCTTGATCCGGGGGCTGGTGTTTTCTGGTATGACGCGTTGTCTCTCTCTTGAACAGGGAGGTTCCTGTATGCCTTCCCTTCCTTCCCACTCCTGCAGAGGGTCCTCATCAAGCTACAGTCAGAGGGAGTGGAGATGATCCTCATAGCCCCCTACTGGCTACATCAGATATGGTTTCCACTACTGCAGCAACTGGGAGTGACGCCTCCACTCCCCTTACCCATGTGCTCAGACTTGCTCTCCCAAGAGCAGGGCACTGTGGTCCATCCGGACCTCAAGTCACTGCATCTCCATGTGTGACTCCTGCTGACTTAGCTATAGCCCACTTAGGAGTTTCCTCCTGGGTGGCAGATGTTTTAGTGGCTGCCAGGAAGCCTTCTACCAGAGCCACTTATGCCATGAAGTGGAAGCACTTTTCAATTTGGGCCACCACTCGGCACTTGGATCCTTTCACCTGTTCGATGAATCTCATCCTGGTGTACCTCCTATCCCTCTCGGACACAGGTCTGGGTTACTCCTCGTTTAAGGTGCACCTTTCCACCATCTCTGCGTACCATGCACCTGTTGAGGGAAAAGCTATAGCCCAACTGGATCTTTCCTGCACTTTTTTGTGGGGTATGCTACATTTGAAACCTCCCGTTAGGGACTCTGTCCCACCATGGGACCTTTTATTTCTTTTGGAAAAGCTTACTTTACCTCTCCTTGAGCCAGCCGCAAGCTGCGAGCTATGCTTCCTTTCATGGCAAGCATTGTTTTTAGTTGCCATTACTTCTGCTTGGAGGATTTCTGAGCTGCAGGCTCTGATGTGTAAAGAGCCTTATTTGTTTTTTCACAAAGACAGGGTGTCTTTACGGACCAACCCTAAGTTTCTTCATAAGGTGGTGTCTGAATTTACGTTGAATCAATCCATCCACCTGCCTGTTTATTTTCCTGAGTATTCTAGTCAAGGGGAGGCTTTAATTCATACTCTGGATGTACACCAGGTGCTCAGGTACTATCTGGACCGCACCTGCTCTATCATAAAGACTGATCAGTTGTTTGTTTCATTTGCCCCCAGAAAAGAAGGGGGCTCCTGTTTCCAAACAGCGTTTGTCTAAGTGGTTAGCAAACTCTATTGTTTATTGCTATCAAAAGTACAACAAGCCTTTACCAGGACTGGTTAAAGGTCATTCTACAAGAAGAATGGCTGCCTGTGTTCCCTCTTTCAGGAATGTGTCTGCTGCAGACATTTGCGCAGCCACCACTTGGAGTTCTGTTCATACCTATTTCAGGCTTTAGCGTTTGGACATTGCCTCTAGGCATAGGACCAGCTTTGGACTGCAGTCCTTCAGAGACTTCTTTCCTGAGTGCCCTATGCCTGTTCCTTCCTCCCTGCTACCCGGGTCAGTTCTGATACTGCCTGGGACTCAGTCCTACTGGTGTTGCCTGTTGCAAGAGCCCCCTCAAAGCAAGACAGTACAGTTATGAAAGAACTTACTGTAACAGTAGATCTTCGAGAGGAGCTCTTGCAGCAGGTATGCTTTCCCTCCCTCCTGCCCCCTGATTGCTGTTTCTCCTTCGTGGCTACTCTGCTTTCCTCAGCTCTAACGAACCGCCTTGGTTCTCCTTTCTCTGGGTGTGCCAGGGTCTCTAGCAGAAGAACTGAGGTTGGGCTGAGGGACTGCCCTTTTTATACCATAGGTGGATGTTGGCATGCCGACATTGGGGGCAGTCCCCTGCTGTAGACTGCTAGCTAGAAGTTTTCTGTGTGGTCCTAGCACCTTGTGGCTTAGTACTACCGGTGTTGCCTGCTGCAAGAGCTCCTCTTGAAGATCTACTGTTAAGGTAAGTTCTTAGCAACTGTACTTTGCTGCTTTTACGTATATACTGCCTTCTCAAATTCATAGTGTAGTAAGATAGAAAAATAGGCGAAGTGAGTTAACGGAACATGTTTCTAATGGTGATGCAGATTGCACTGAATATAGCACTTTTCTATAAAGCACTTTCTGGCAATGAAAGGAAATGAGCAGTTGCACCAAATATGTTTGTTTTGAAGCTGGGGAGAAGTCCTCTACTGTAAACGATCAGGTTGCCTAGGTGACCTAGTTGTGCTGGTTTTCATGGAGGCATGAACAGGTTAAATACCTTTCACTAGCCACAGCAGATTACGGTGGTCATTGTACCTGCTCCTAGAACCTGCCCGTCCCCTAGGGAGCCCCATGGAAGCCTGGTGGTTTAAACTGTTCTTAGGTAATTACTGACACTATAATGTATGGTAAGTGCCTATTAACCACCATAATCAGCAGTCACACAGCTTTGTTATGCACTGTTTAGAATTTTAAAAGTTGTTAACCACGCTTTGGAACTTCCAAACAGTGGCATAACAAAAAAGAATGCAGCAGAGTTCCATGATTCTCTCACATAGAATGCAAACAGTATTTTTTTGACCATACACTATAAAAGATGATGGATGGGGATCGGGTGACAACCACGCTGAAATCACCTCTCGTGGTTGCTAGGACTACAGTAAACCTCTCGAGCTGCGCTCTCGAGGTTTACCATGTTGCCCTAGCAACCACTTGAGGTGATTACAGCGTGGTCATCGCTCGATCCCCAGCCATTATCCTCTGTGTTACTTGTGCTTATCTGATACTCGCTGTTGTACGGCTTATGACACTTGACTTGTATGTAATGAACATACTTTTCAATAAAGATATAATTACAAAAAAAATGTTCTGAAGTTAACTTTTGAGTTACATTAAGGTGTTAAAAGCTGGTAGTGCTGTGGTTATGCACTGGTAACATGAATTAGTCAGTTGAGACACAAAGAACATTTTACTACGTACAGACTGTTTGTGGATGTTGCTGCAGTAAGTCATTTGTCACACTTGGTGGTTTCAAATTGAAAGATACACTGGGTAAGCTAACTGTGTCCCGTGATATTGTTCTGATGTGCTAATAGGGGGAGGCAGTATAGTGCAGTGGTTTAAGGCTCTGAGCTGCAAATCTGGTGACATCCAGCAGACCAGACCTGGGTTTGAATCCCACAGCTTCCACTTGCATACTATGTGACCCTGAGCAAGTCACTTAACTTCCCTGTGCTCCCAGGTCGCTCCTGTAAAAAAGCTTTCAGCTTAGTGTGCTACTGCTGGTTAAACAACTAAATAAAAAAAATAATAGGCTTGGTTCAGGCATGACTGACAGTATCGGGTAGGCATCTCTTTACCCTGAGGGTGAGCCAGCTCCAACTGATTCCCTGGTATATATGGAAATTACATACTTAATAATTGTTGATCTTCCATATCTTCACCACAGATTACCATGCCCCTCCCACCATTATACTCTCAGGCAGAGCCAGGGCCTCTGGGCAAGCCCACTGCTGGCAGCACATATATAGGTGCTGGGCATTCGTCCTGGATACCCATTCTCATTAAAAAAAAAAGTATGTGTATGCATACATATTTCTATACCGTATATCTTCAGTTAGAAGCCGTCCTTAAATTGTAGCTGCCCTCATTTAAAAGCCACACTAAAAAAGTGTTTTGTTTAATGGAAGCCGCGATCGAATATAGGCTGTGGCTATTAATCGGAGATATAAGGTACTGTCTCACAGTGTACCCAGATTCAGCGCATGTGACACAACTAAAGTCCCCCCACCCCACAAAACCCAACAGGTTTTTTTGCCTCTTATTGCAACAGTGCTAGCTGGCAATTTTCTAAATAAATAAGCACCAGTGAAAATTATTTTTCTAGGGATATGAATGTAGATGACATCCACATATTGGCAGTTTCACTGGAAGTGCTGATTCATTAGAATGTCTTCAAGCTAAGCTCCTCCGGCTCCCCCACATGATGTCAGATCTTCCTTTCTGCTGGAAGAGTCAGCTTCTCTTTCGCAGTTCCATGTGTTGTAGGTAACCAAGTGTGACATTGGTGATCTCAAAGTCTTTTTTCAGTTTTTTCTTTGATAATTTCGAATTCCTTGGTTTGGTTCCAGCCTCATCAATGAAAGATGGAACACAAGGAAGCGAAGCCTGCTTCTGGCTTCCAATTCTGCGTCACGTGCTGCCAGAAAAGTTTCACTGAGGGACCCACACGTGTCTTGCCTCTACTGTTTGGGGGCTGCACACAGTGTTTCGAGCTGCGGCCTGTGCCAGACGATGTGTTTGAAAAATATGTGTGTATCTTTATGTGGAACTGGGATCCCTTGATTTGCAAATGTATGTAATTGTATTGTTGAAATATTATAGATGGCTGTTTGAGTTTACTAGAAAAGATAGCAAGCTGAAACACAAGGAGTTTGACCTTGAGGAACCTGTTGACCTCCTCAAGCTTGTTTGCAAAATTGTCAACAGGAGATCAGCCGCATACAGAACGTTCTATAGCTTAAGGAGGACAGGATGCAGAGTTAAAAAACTGCATGGCAGAGATATCTTATACAGAGAACAATGTTTTCATTTTCAAGTTTTTAGATTTAGAGAGACTCAGATGGAGGACTTTTGCATGAACTGCCTGTATCTATCCTGTACAATTTTATTTATTTTTTTCTTATTATTGTTAATAATAAAACATTACTTGTGAATTTTATAACTACTCCTGGTTTGCCTATGCTTCCTGACCTATGCCTCTACAGCAGTACCCTTTCACAGACATCCTCGATAGGAACGAATCCCTGGGCTAGCCTTTCCCATGGGAGAGGCCATTTTGAAACTGTCCCTGAAGCTTTGGCAGCATCCAGTATCCTGTGAGCACCCTTCGCCCATATGGTCTGCAAGTATGCAGTTCCCACTAGGTCCCTATCCCTGTTCTCGGACAATCCCTTGGTCAAGGGTCTGGTCTCGGACTTGGCTTTCCAGAAGTCTGGAAACCAAGGGGACATGGACAAGCCCCCATTCAGAGTCAAAGAAGCTTGACCACATGGCCAAGAAGGTCTGTGCCTTCTCCTCTCTGTCTCCATCAGGTGAGGTACTCCATGATGATGTCTAACTTTGGTCACTCCCTTCTGGGAGTGCTGGATGATGTCCTCCCTCAGCCTACCTGCTGACAAGCAGATGCCGGTGAAGTTGTTCAGAGACCAGGGTCAGTCTCTGACTAAACACCAGGCCTAGGTGGCCTTAGACATGGGTGATTGTTGTGCCTGTGCTGTGGCAATGGCCAGCACGATGTGTTGCAGGGCCAGGCTGAGGCACTCCACCTTTATGTTGGACACTAAGCACAAGCTGGCTGATGTCCCTTTCTTGGGCACTGACTTCTTTGGCCCAGGGATGGAGGGAGATCTCACTAGGATTGAGAAGTCCAACGCCAGCCTGGACTCTGTGGCTTCATCCCAGAAGGACCCAAAGGCCCAGAAACCAAAAAAGGAGGCCTTTCAGTCACTGTAGCCTTGGCAGCAGACCCAGCAGTGGCAATACAAAGCCTGGTGCTCCAAGCCCAAGTTCTTTGGCCAGGGTCCCAAAAGAGGCAGGGATTGGGGAAGTGGTGCCCCTCCAGCCCCAGCAGCCGGTGCCCCCTCCAAAGCTGCCCAGTGACAGGTTTGGTAGTGTCTACCTCCTACTTGTCCAGTACCTGACCCAGCTCCCTGTGGGGATGATTAGCTTTGCCACTTCTGGCCACACTGATCAATCATTACTGCTGACAAGTGGGTTCTTGAGGTGATAGGCAGAGGGCTGCCTCTTGACTTCAAGATTCTCCCACCTTACCAATCCAATGCTTCACAGGAGTCCTCAGTGTCGCAACACACACTGTCCGCTCTAAGGGAGGACGACGCTCAGCTCCTTGCGATGCCCAGATGCCCTGGCAAGTCAGGGGTGCGTGTCCAGGTACTTCCTGGACCTGAAATGGTGTTTGGGGGTTGGTGCCCCATACTGGATCTGCACAATCTCAATCAGTACATGAGGAAGCGCATGTTCTGGATTGTAACCCTGAACCCGATCATATCATCCCTGGAGCAGGACCTGTGGTTCTGCTCACTACTCTTCTAGGATGTGTTCTTCCACATCCCAGTCTGACTGTCCCACTGGGAGTACCTTCGGTTCCACTCCGAAGCAGTTCTGTATCATTTCCAGGTCACACCCTTCAGCATCTTATCTGCTCCCAGTGTCTTCACCAAATGCATGACAGCTGTCCTGTGTTATAGGGGAGTCAGGGTGTGCCCCTACTTGGATGACTGGCTGATTTCTGGCCTTCCAGGGAGGTTGTGGAACGGTCCAGGGATTTAATCCTCCAGTCCTACAGAGACTTGGGTCTTTTGGTCAAGTCGGCCAAGTCCAAACTGATTGCCTTGCAAGTGACTCACTTCATTGAGGCAGAACTAGACTCCCTGTGGGCCAAGGCCCTCCTCCCTTAAAACTAGGTGCTGCTCCTTCGCTCAATCATTTTGGGTTGAGTGCTTACGCCCTGCCAGGGACTTCCTGCAGCTGTTGGGGTACATGGCATCCTGCACCACTGTGGTCCAGTGGGCCCACTGGCAGATGCGGCACCTGCAGTGGGAGTTGGGCCATCAGTGGTCCCAGTGCTTAGCACACTTGGGCCAACCAGTCACAGTGACCCAGCCGATGTTGGTTCCCATCCAGTAATGGCTGATCCCAGAACATACGGAGGAAGGAGTCTGCCAGGAGCCAACCACCACTCTCACGATGGATGCATCTCTGGTGGGGTGGGGAGTTCACCTGTCAGACCACAGAGCCCACGGCTTCAGGTCACCCAGGGAGTCCCGTCACCACATCAGCCTGCTGTAGCTTTGTGTAATGCAAGCAGCTCTGATGGAATTTTGTTCCACTAGTCAGGGGTAAGATCATGCAAATGCAGATGAACAACACCACAACCTTGTTCTACCTGCACAGGCAAGACAGCACATGATCCCTTCCCTTATGTCGGGAGGCCCTGTACACCTGGACTCTTGTGTGCAGCCTAGATGCAGAGCTCAGTACAATTCATATTGCTGAAGTGAATAGTCGGCTGGCAGATGTTCTCAGCTGTGTAGGAGAGATGCCGCATGAGTGGTCCCTGCATCAGGAGGTGGTACACCATCTGTTCTCCCTTTGGGACACACCTCTGGTGGACCTGTTTGCGTCCTGGGAGAATGCAAAACTGAGACTGTTGTGTGCCCGCGCCTCAAGTCCAGGACACTATTTGGGGATGCCTTTGTGAGGTTCTGGACCCCAGTCCTCATATGTGCCTTTCTGCTGTTCCCCTTGATCCACAGAATGGTGGTCAAGGTGCAGATAATCCTGATAGCTCCAGTCTGGCCACAGCAGTTCTGGTACCCAGATCTCCTCAGCCTCAGCAGCAGGCCACCCGTTGGGATTAGGGCTCATTCCACCAGACATACCGCTGCTTTGGTGGCTGCTTCCAGGGACATTCCTCTCCAGGAGATCTGCAGGGCTACCACCTGGAAGTCAGCACATCTTCATCTCCCATTACAGCATTGACCTAGTGTCTCATCGGGGTGCTGCATTTGGGACCTTGATTCTCCAATCTCTGTTCACCAAGTAGTGGTATGCAATTTACCCCCTTCTCCCAGAGAACTGCTGAAAGTCTGCCGATGTGTGGATAGTAAACTATATCCACACCCCTAGAAAAATAGGTTATTCACCTGTAACCATAGGTCTTCTCTGTGTCAGTCTTCACCATTCATCACAGTCGGGGTTGTGGCTGGAGATCATGACCAGCAGGAGCTTTTTTTTCCTCCTTGGATTGGCGGAGGCCAGCGTGTAGCGCCAACCCTCGAGGGCCGACATGCAACGTGGCGCTTGCTGGTTGGCTGTCAGCTGTCGTCGGCGCCGCCCCCTCTCCAGTTTTTCATCTCCCACCATAGAGGTAGGACCTCGTGCAGAGCTCCTGAAGGAAAACTGCATCATAAGCTGTGGTCTAGTTCTCGATCAGCTTCTAACGTAGAAAAAAGTCCCGTCGGTTCTGTTTCATGATTACTCGACGCCACTGACTGGTAAGACTGTTCTGTTACTTTATTTTCAGTGACATCGGGTCTGTTTTTGCTGTTTATTTGTCGGTAGATCATGTCTGGTATGGGGGGCAAGAAATCGTCGAAGATGGGGCGGCCGCCATTATTCCGTTACCAACCAGCATGATCGGAGTCTCACCTGTCTTGGCCCTCTTCATGACATGGATTTGTGCGATGCCTGCTTCTCCATGGACCGCCAAGTTGTCGAATTGCACGCTTGGAAAGTGGGATGAGTGCCCCCGACTTTCGAGGGTCGGGCCCGAGCTCGTAAGGCCAAGACACGGTCGCTTGACTCTTCCTCCAGGTCCCCTCCTAGTTCTGTACAGACCACGGAGGAGGGGGCCTCTGCCTCTTTTATCCTTGCCGCAGCAGGGGCCCCTTCCACGATGCAGGAGGCCCAGTCCGTTCCTTTCAGGGGGCGGGCGGGAGGCACCATTTCGGCAGTCGCCCCTTCTGGGGCAAAGGCACCCCTGGTGTCGTGTCCTGGGACCCACGGGCCCGGGCCGGCACAGGCCTCAACGCTGTCTGCCGGTGCCGTTTCGGGTGTTGGCATCACTTGCAGTGCTGAGGGCCTGGACAGCGCCATGGCACCATCGCTGTTCACAGCGCCGAGGAGGGGGTTGGCGCCGACCGTGGTGCCAGGGCTCAGTTTGGCACTTCTCGCAGTCCATGAAGGGGCAGGGGTCAGCGGGTGGTCTGGCATTGGACCTCGGTCTCCACCTCTTCGGAGGAGGATTCCAGGTCTGATCCAGACTGGCTTCCAGACTCCTTGGAGTCTGCTGACCCCCCAGTGGTCACTTCGGCCCATACTCAGCCTCCCTCTGGGGAGCGGGCAGTGTTTTCTGATTCTGGGGTCAGTGGCACTGACCAGCAGGCAGCAGTCCAGGTGGCCGTTGCTGTGCAGCCTGGAGTCGGGGGATCTTCTGCCCCCTCAGTTAGAGTACCCCCTCTTGTGGTGTGGCTGGACCGCCCAACTTTAGGGCTGACCGGAGCACCCATGGAAGGGGAAGGTGCTGCACCCTGGGTGGTCTCTTCAGGGACTACTCAGAGTTACTGGCTGCCTAGACTGGTGTTTTCAAGGCGGAGGACTCTTTCATAGTCTAAGGGGTCGAGGGGCCTGAGTTCAGTGCGGCGGCCTCTTTGGGACCCACCCGGTTTTGAGGTCAGGGACCGTCCTTCTAGATTCTCATGGTCCTGGTCACCTCACAGGGGGGACTCTTCAGGGAACGGTCTAGGCAGTTCCAGTGTGGTTGACCAGCTGTCGGCTGTTGGGCTTCCTGGAGCTCCACCCCTTTTGAGAGCATCCTGCAGGCTCTCTTGCCCAGACAGAGGATGTTCCTTTTCTTCATTGGATCTAGCCTCTATTCCTCTGTCGCCATCTCCTTCTCTTCCTGGTATTGCCGGTCCTAGGGGACCTTTGACCTGGGAGCAGTTCAGGGATGCTTCTGCTCACTTTCCCACTTATGTTAGGGAGATGGACGAGCGGGTGTTCCACCCTTCCCCTGAGCAGCCACCCCTTGAATCTCCACGATCTTCTGCTTCCTCATCCTCCTCCTCCTGACAGAGAGAGGAACCATCCATTCACATCTCCCCCGCCGCTGATCTTGCTTCGTATCAGCGTTTCCTGTTGAGGATGATGGAAGATCTCCGCATCACCCCTGGTTCCCAAGACAATCCTGAGCATGTGGCGTGCACCTTTCTAGGCGATTTCAGTGCGGCCAACCTGGTGGTTCCCGCCTGGTCTGCTTCCTTCCGGGAGGAGTCACTGCGCTCCTGGCGAAATTCCTTCTCCAGTGTCCCGGCCCCTAGGGAACTGAGCCAGAGGTATTGTGGCCGCCCCCCCCCCCAGAGTCTCCAGGTCACATTCCTCAACCCCTGTCGGGATTGACGCAGCTGGACACTCCTGATGGGCCTCGCGCCCTTCACCGTGACCGGCCCCCAGATCAAGACTCTTCGGATTTTGACTTCTGGGTTAGGAGGACCTTCTACTCTGCATGGATTTTTACTGTCCGTAGCTTCACATCAGGCCCACTATGCATCCTGTGACAGGTTGTTGTGGTCCAGGTTAGGTCAGCTCCTAGCTTCTTTGCCTGATACGGAGGTAACCAGACAGACCATCTTACTCTCTGCTCAGGGCCTGGAGCTAGCAAGGCACCTAGCGAGGGCATCCTACGACGCCAACGAGGTAGATTCCAGAGTCTTAGGGACAGCGATCTGCATCAGGTGGATGGCGTGGCTTCATCTTTGGCGGTTGTCACCCATGGCCCGGCGTAGGGTGATTTCCTCCACCTACCAGAGAACCCACCTTTTCTCCCATAGAGTGAGGTGGCAATTGTCGGGGCAACATCCTTCTCCCTCCGGAGGGTCCTTGTCTCACTCCCCACAGTCTCGGGCCTCGCCAGGCCCGTAGAGGTTCTTCCTCCCAGTGTCTCCCCCACTGGGAGCTAAGGGGCTTAGTCCCTTAGGGTCTAGGGCCCCCTTCGCGGGGGCTCGGTACTCACCCAACTGTGATGAATGGTGAAGATTGACACAGAGGAGATATGAAAATTACGTACGTAGCGAAATTCTTGATCTTTCTGTGTATCTTCACAAAATCCTACCCACCATCCCCCTGGGGCCTCAGTCTCTGGTTCCCCCACCCTCTGTGTGCCTTTTCTCCTCCCTCTCCTTCCCTTTGGCCAGGAGTGACAGGACCCTTGGGCACACAGGGGGGAGCTGTTTCCTCATCACCTTACATCTTTCACCCCTTCTTAGGGGTGGGATGTTGGTTGCTGTCCCCTCTCCTCCCCTTGTCTTTGCCCTTGTCCTTCGGGACTAATCCCTTTTTATGATTCTTTTAAGGGGGGTTACTTTCTTCACCCCCCCCTTGTTTTTGTTGGCTAGGGGAGAGGACATACCTTGGCTCCTGAACTTCCCCCTCTCCTTGAACTACGACTCTTCTGAAGAAGTCATTTCTGCTGGGAGTTCATCTTGGTCAAGTGATTTCCTGGATTGGGACCTTGCCAGCCTTGCCAAGCTCTCTAGCTGACTCCCTTGTGCAGTTATTTCCATCTAGCATAAAAACAGGGATCCAGGTCGCGAGTCTGGGTTTTGTCCTCTCCCCTTCCATTTAACTATAATTTTTTCCTTCCCTTCTCTTTCCCTTTTCCTCTTTTCCAGAGATTGGGGCCCCTCCCAATCCCCTTAGATTCTACTCTCTCCATCGTCTGTCCTCTCAGTTGCTTATTCCTCATTTTGTTTATTACATCTTTTCCTTGTGCTCTCTTGTCCCACCCTCCCACCCCGTTTTCTTACTCTCGGTGACTCAGAACTGGCGGGGGGTGCGCTGGCCGACAGTTGACAGTTGCACGTCGGCCTCGAGGGCAGCTCTGCCCATCCAAGAAAAAAAAAAAAAAGCTATCACGGGGTCATGACCTCCGGCCACAACCACAACTGTGGTGAATGGTGAAGATGCACAGAAAGATCAAGAATTATGGTAGGTACGTAATTTTCATTTCTAGGAGTGGTATATAGTGCACATCCACAGCACCCACGCAGCCTTCCCTGACAAGTGGCACATGAATCCCTGCTTCTGCTGTGCAAGATCAGACATCATGGGGCAGTGCCGGAGGATATACTGCCCGGTTGGTGGGAGGAGCTTACCTTGAAGACATTCCGATGAATCAGCACTTCCACTGGAACTGTCAGTGTGTGGATGTGAACTACATACTGCTCCTGGAATTATGGTTACAGGTGAGTAACCGCTTTATTTAGATTATTTATTTAAACTTAATGTGTTGTAACAACTCTACCACATGGCTTGTGTAGGAGACACACCGACTACTGCTGTCATCTGAGCGAGTGTGAGCAAGTGAATACCACTATCTGGTAAATAAGGAATGCTATCATAAAATAATAAAGGGTTGTCTAGAAAATTTCACAGGATTTAATAAGGAACATCGTTTACTCTCTACTTTTGGTAGTATGGTATGTGAGTGGGGTTCGGAGATAGGATGGAGAAACTGTAGCACGACAACATGCCGAAATGCTGACAAACTCGTTAGCTCCATTCTGAGTGAGTGATTACTGTCCTTACCATCATTGGAGCAGTTTCACTAAGTATACTGCTAACACACAAAGCACAGTTTTTCTGAGACGGCCTAACATTCAGAGCACCAAAAGACAGAAGCTGGAGCTTGTTTGGGCAGCAGCCACCCTTGAATATTAGCCATCTTCAAATATGAGCCGCCCTCAGTTAGAAGCCACAGCAAATAATAAGAATTTGTAGTAGAAGTCGCGGCTTCTAATTGAAGATATATGGTATATGATAATCCACTACAGGGCATGCAGCCATGCTCTGATAGATGCACGAGGCTGCAGGGTGCATGCAACCACCCAAGGCGTGCATATATCAAAACATGCCTGCACACCCTGTAATGGACTATCTCTCTTATAAAATGGCCACAAATATTGGGGTGGGAAACAAAAAGTAGTCCCTGTCTGGCACAAATTAGTGTTTTCTAGGATCATGGATATGTTGTTCTATCCACACTGGTTGGCATGTCCCTTTCCCCTTTAAATCTTGCCAGATGGGCTGAAAGCTGGCTCCTCCAACCCACCCAGGTGGTATGTCCCTCGGCTCTGCCCCTTGACACCAGATAGTAGTTACGTAAGAACTTACCGTAACAGTAGATCTTCGAGAGAGGCTCTTGCAGTTGGTAATTACATATAGGACTGACATCGGCAGGCGGCAGGACCCCACGGAAAAATTTCTAGCTAGCAGTCCCTGGCGAGGGACTGCCCCCACGTCAGGTGACTGGCGTCAGGAGAGATCTGTATAAAGGCGGTCCCTGGCCCGCCTTCCAGTTCTTTCCCGCCACAGGCCAGAAAAGGCGGACGAGAGAGGAGCGGATATTTCCCTCATTGGAAAAGGAGCTGAAAAAGCCTAGGGGGATGGAGGGCGGGAAGGTATTACCTACTGCAAGAGCCTCTCTCGAAGATCTACTGTTACGGTAAGTTCTTACGTAATTGTACTATCTTACTTCGAGAGGGCTCTTGCAGTAGGTAATTACATATAGGACTGAATCCTAAGCAGTCTGGAACAAAAAGAGGCACCAGGAGGAGGAAAACTACTCCAAAAAGCAATTCTAGCTGTGCAAGCCTCACGATAAGAGGCCTTACAAGACAGCCAGCCCGAAGCCTGCTCTACGGCGAGAGGCAACATCCAAACTGTAGTGTTTAGTAAAGGTATGGACGGAAGTCCAGGTGGCGGCAGCACAGATGTCTGCCGCAGACACATTTTTGAAACAAGCCACTGAGGCAGCTACTCCTCTGGTGGAGTGGCCTCTTACTTGACCCGACAGTGTCTTGTTGTATTTGTCATAACAGAAAGTGATGCAGTGAGCCAACCACTTAGATAGGCATTGCTTAGAAACAGCATTGCCTTCCCTTTTATGAGCAAAAGAAACAAACAGTTGATCAGTCTTTCTGAGATCCTTCGTCCTGTTGGTGTAGTATCTCAGAATCCTGTGAACGTCCATAGAATGGAGTAAATACTCCCCGTGATTAGAGTACTGCGTGAAAAAGGCGGGTAACTCTATGGACTGATTTAGAGTAGACTCCGCTACTACCTTAGGTAGAAACTTAGGGTTCGTGCGAAGAGCAACACGTTCTTTGTGAAAAATCAAGTATGGAATTTTACACATCAGGGCCTGGAGCTCGGAAATTCTCCGAGAGGAAATAATGGCCGCCAGGAAGAGAGTCTTCCATGAAAGGAACTTCAATTCTGCGGAAGCTGCCAGTTCAAAGGGAGGCAGAGTAAGTTTCTTGAGAACAAAGTTCAGGTCCCAAGGGGGAGCAGGAGTACGTATCGGGGGTCTCAGATGGAGAACCTTGTTGAGAAAGATTTTAGAGACCTCCAATTGAGCAAAAGCCTTGTCTGCAAAGGGGGCATGATAGGCCGAGATGGCCGCCATGTGTACCTTCAGAGAAGAATGACTGAGACCCAGGTCAAACAGATGACGTAGATACTCCAGCAGAAGCCCCGCTGAACAGGAGAAAGGTTCCACGTTCTTGGAAGTGGCCCAGATAGTGAATCTTTTCCACTTCATGGCGTAAGTGGATCTAGTGGAGGGTTTTCTAGCCTCCACCAAAATCCCCGCCACTTGGGGAGACACCCCAAAATGGGATTGAGCTAAGTCTGCAGGTGCCATGCTTGCAGCTGAAGAGATTTGAGGCCTGGATGGACCAGGGTCCCCGATCCTGGGTCAATAAACCTCGAGATAGAGGAAGAGGAAGAGGATGATCCTCTGAGTATTGTTGTAGAAGAGAGAACCAAACTTGCCTGGGCCAGAAAGGAGCGATCAGAATCATTCGTGCCCCTTCTGATGCTAGTTTCTGCAAGACTCGTGGGATAAGTGGAACTGGAGGAAAGGCATAGGCGAATCTGTCCTTCCAGTCTAGAGACAGAGCGTCTCTCCAGAAAGCGCTTCGCTCTGGAACGAGTGAGCAGAAGACGGGAAGCTTTGCATTTATAGGGGAATGCGAACAGGTCGACATGTGGTGTTCCCCAAAGTCAAAAGATATTGTCTAGGACCCCTTGATCCAGTTCCCACTCGTGAGTCAGAGCAGAAGAGTGACTTAGCTTGTCTGCCAGGGTGTTGTCGACTCCTGGAACATGAATTGCCGTGAGGTGAAGGTCATGTTGTGTTGCCCAATCCCAAACCCTTATTGCTTCCCTGCAAAGAGGGTAGGACCGAGTCCCCCCTTTTTTGTTGATGTACCAAACCACGCACATGTCCGTCTGGACAGCTAGGTGGCCGGGAAGGATGTATTGGTGAAGGGCTTGGAGAGCATACAACACTGCCCGAAGCTCAAGCACACTGATGTGGAGACTTTATTCGCGCTTGGACCAGGAGCCCTGGGTCTGATTAGGGCCTAGATGGGCTCCCCAACCTTCGCCCGAGGTTAGAGTCTGGGAGAGGGGGAGGACGAAAGAAAGGAACTCTCCGAAACAGGTTCTCTTGAACCATCCACCATTGCAAGTCTCGAAGCATCGGCGAGGAGACTAGAACTGGGTGATCTAAGTCATCCACTAACTGATCCTATTGGGAGCGGAGAGTCCACTGAGAAACTGTCATGTGGAGTTGAGCGCGAGGAACTGTCGGGATAGCAGCCACCATGAGCCCGAGAAGGCGAAGGACTGACCTTGCACAGACCCGCCTGCGGCTGGACAGCAGATCTATCTGAGTCTGGAGGGTGGATGCCCTGTCCGGTGGCAGGAAGGCCCTGTCCGTGGTTGTGTCTAGAATCACCCTGATAAACTGCAATCTCTGGGATGGGATCAGGTGAGACTTGAAATGGTTGATGATAATACCCAGGCAGGCAAAAACCTGCTGGGTAAGGGTGAGGCAGCGCAGGAGTTCCTCCCTGGACGAGGCCGCCAGGAGCCAATCATCCAGGTACAGGAAAACCTGCACCCCCCTGGTACGCAGGTAGGCCGCCACCACTGGCAGGCATTTGGTAAACACTCGGGGCGCAGAGGACAAGCCAAACGGGAGTGCCTTGAATTGGTAGTGGTCCCCCTGGAACGCAAAACGAAGGTATTTGCGGTGAGACGGGTGAATGGAAATGTGCAGGTAAGCATCCTGCATATCCAGGGCACACAGCCATTGCCCAGCCGGAGAGGGGCAGAAGGCTTTGCAATGAGAGCATCCTGAACCTTTTATATTCTACAAAGAGATTCTGGGAACTGAGATCCAGAATTGGCCTGAGGTCTCCTGTCTTCTTTGGGACCAGGAAGAAATGGGAATAGTAACCCGTCCCTTGCAGATGAAGGGAGATGGGTTCTATTGCTTGTTTCAGAAGGAGAGCTGAAATTTCCTCCTGGACCCTAAGGAGATGTTCCCTTGAATACGATGACTTTAGAGGGGAGGTGGCGAGGTGGTTTCTGACAAAACTCTATCGAGTGTCCTTCTGCGATGAGCTGGAGCACCCAAGAATCTGATGTTATCCTCTCCCAGCCCGGAAGGTGGAGGGAAAACCTCCCTCCTGCCGGTTCCTCCAGGGAGTCCGGAGGCTGTGGGAGAGGGAAGGAGTCAGGTGGTGTGGGGCAGCGCCGCAGCTGAAACACCTGCTGCTTTTTTGGGTGGGAGGGGCTTAGCAGCTGTGGGGGCCCGGCGTTTTGTGGCCCGCCTTCCCTGGAGTTTCGCCTTGGGCCGATTCCGTCTGCGAAAGGGACGGTGCTGCTGCTGGTGGGGGCGGTACATGGAGTCGACAGACTTCAGTGCCATCCCCTTCTCCTGTAAATCGGTGATGATGTCCTTGACATCACCGCCGAAGAACACCGACCCCCGGAAGGGCGCTTCCTGGATAGCAGATTGCACTTCCGGGACCAACCCTGACACGTGGAGCCAAGCATGACGACGTAAGCCTACGGCGAAAGCTGAGCTCCATCCAGCAGTGTCCACTGCATCGTAGGTCGCACGATGCATGTGTCGACTGGTTGAACGTGCAGAGCGGACAAGATCAGCCAACTCCTGCTTGACTTGAGAGTCTGGCAAGGAGTCCAGTTTGGCTTCCACCTGAGTCAGAATGGCCTTCTGGTGGTCCCCCATATGGCTGACATAATTCAGGGCCCTAATCCCCAGCATGGAGGAAGCAAAGATCTTCTTTCCATACTGGTCCAGAAGGTGGTATTCTTTGTCAGGTGGCGATGAGCTGAGGTGTTTTGGGTTGGCCGACCGGCCGTGAGTGGCGCTAATCACGACCGAGTCAGCACGAGGGTGAGAGTCTAGAAAATCAACGCCCTCGGGAGCCTGGTATAGCATATTCGACTTCCATGGAAGTGGGGCTAGAGCCTACGGCTGTTTCCATATGGTGGTGACGAGGTCGGCATGAGGCTCTATCCAGTGTGGCACCAAGGTAGGAGCTGTCACGGGCAGATCCAGATGCTCAGCGAGTTTCAGACATTGAGGATCTGGTTTCAAAGAGTGCCACTGATGAACCTCCTGGATTTTCCTGGAGACTTCGGAGGAGTCCTTGGCCTGGGCTTTGACAGAGAGCGCGGCTCGTCGTCCCTTTCAGAGCAACCATCGAAGGAATCCAAGGAGTCCAAGGGTGAAGAGGAGGAGGAAGAGGAAAAAGACTCCCTTTCCCGACCCAGGGGAAGAACGGACCCATTGGGGAGCCCCCGGGGAAGCGTATCCTGCCCCTCTCTGGACCCAGACGGGAGAGCCCTGGAGTCCGGAGGTGGTGAGGGAGTGTGCCGCCTTGGACGTACGGGAACCTGAGACGGCACTGTCATTGGTAGGTGGCTCTCAACCTCCCTGGTGAGTTGAGCCTTGGCCTCAGCCCACCAGGAGGCCAGAGTCTCCTGCAAGTCCACTGGCGGCTATGGGGGCAGTGGAGGAGGCGGGGGATAAGGATATCGGTTGTACCCATATGGAGAGTATCCAAAACCCGGCTGCGGATAGCCCGGCGTCAGGTATTGTGGCATCGGTAAGACCGGCGTCAGGTACTGTGGCACCGGATACTGTGGTCCCAGGTACGTTGGCGTCGGATAGGATGGAGGATACCCGGGAGCCGGAGGAGCTGCCGGAGCAGACGGCCCAACCAGCGGCCCCACGGGCAGATCCAAGTTGGAGGGCCTGGAGGGCCGGAGGTGGTGCGACATCCGGAAGCAGGATGTCGGCGGAGTCAGGGCAGCGTCAGGGACCCCAGCATCAGAGGTACCGGCATAGGAGGTGCGGTGTCTGAGAGTGCGGCGTCGGGGCGGTGTCGAGAGCCGTCAGATCCGGCGCTGCGACTGCAAGGACAGTCGGAGAAAGGTCCCCAGCGTCGCCCGGGATGGAGGAAAAAATCCCGGGTCAGGCTGGGGGGACTCTGGGTCCCTGGGCCGCGAAGGCTGCGGAGAACGGGAATGACGGACGTAGGGATGTCCGTCATCAGTTCAATCGCCGACCGGGCATCTGGCGAACCGACGTGCGGCTTTACGGTGAGCTCCCGGTGGGCGCCAGAGGAGCCGGTGTCCGGCTTATGGGAGCCTTCACCAGAGGCAGACTGAGGAGAAGGATCGGTCTGGTCTGATGGGAGAGGGGCTGCGCGCCGCCCCGAAGGGTCGTGCGTCTTACCGGCCTTCTCCGCGCAGACGTTGGAGGAGCCGACGCCCGGCTTACCAGAGATGCACGCCAGTGGCAGCGAGCCTGCAGCGAACCCAGGCGATGGCCTCCAATTACCTGGGGCGCCCGAAGGCCCGAGCGCGAGCGTGGCAGACCGCCAGCCTCCGGAAACCTCCGAGGCAGCCGTCGAGGCGGTCCCCGGAGAGGCGTTACCTGTGACCCGCGGCTCGAGGAGATGCAGTAGAGGAGCCGTTGTCCCGGTGCCTCTCCTTATCCTTCTTCTTCCGATGGCCTTCGGGGGACGTGGACGCCTGCCTCAGTTTTTTGAGCTCCTTCTCCATTGAACTCATCTTTTTCTTCAAAATATGGGCTTCCAGAGATTGCTGCTGCCTTTTGCGGGTAGCCGCGTTGAAGCTGAGGCAGTGCTGGCACTTTTCGACTGGGTGATCGGGGCCTAGGCAGAACAGGCACAGGGAATGGCCGTCCTTGTGCGGTGGTTAGGCCACAGGTAGCACTTATTTTTGTGCTCGGGTGTAAGGGACAACATACACAGGCGATGACCTGGCGTTAATCGAAAAAATCAAAAATACTTGTAAAACGACGAGGGTAGCTGACGGTTGAACAACTTTTCTGCGAGAAGCGCTGTAAGCTAATGGCGGAAAGAACTGGGTGGCAGGTATCAGGGACCGTCCCTTTATACCGACGTCTCCTGACACCGGTCACCTGACGTGGGGGCGGTCCCTCACCAGGGACTGCTAGCTAGAAATTTTTCCGTGGGTTCCTGCCGCCTGCCGTTGTCAGTCCTGTATGTAATTACCTACTGCAAGAGCCCTCTCGAAGTAAGATCTTCCTTTCCACTGGAAGATTCAGGTTCCCTCCTTATTGCTGTCATGTTGAGTAGGCCCTGGTGAACAAATCCTCGGATTTACCTAAACTTAAACTCATTCGAGTTTCTCCACATCATTTTGCGATCACAATTGCGATGTAGGACAAGTCCTCACCTCGGTTCTGCCGGTTCCCTTGCGGGCAGAAGATGTCTCGCACCAACCCGCACACCTCGTGCATCTACTGCCTGGGTCATGCCCATGACACCCAGGCTTGCGACTTTTGTTGCAAGTTTCAGCCTAACATCCTGGATGATTGTCTCACATGACTTCAGCTTGACCAACCAGAAAAATGGAACATAGAAACTTAGAACCCACTGGTCAAATTGAAAGATGCCCATTAGGCAGTCTCCACGACTGCGGGGTCTGCTGATCAACTAGAGTGGATGAAGGCTTTCGAGGAGGAGGCAGCTTGGGCCACTGATCGGTCCTATGCTGCATTGGTCTTCGTCCCACTCAAATTGTGCTCCACCTTTTCAGGCTCCTTCAAGGAGTTGTGCCAGTCTCTCCCGACTAAGGGAGAATGCCCTTCAGACACTCACATCTCCCATTCCCATAAGGACAAGGAGTCAAAAGAAGATTAGTCTCATTGACGACGTTCTTGGGATCAAGAGAGGTCTCGGACCCAGGAATCTGCTGTCCTGACTTAGGTCGAGATTGTGGCCTCAGCCGCTGGTTTCACAGTACCCCCCTCAGGCCAGCTGGCCAAGACGCGGGACGACAACCTGGTCAAGATTATCAATCCCATCGACCTGTTGTCACTCGATGAGGCCATCAGTTCCTTATTCAGGACCCCGGCCCTGACCGGACCTACCAAGGAGGAGACCCAGCTTGCTGGAAACCTCCTCACAGTTCCTGTCTCCCACCTGGAGGAGCCGCGGTTCTCCCTGGCTCCTTCTAAGCACCCCCGTAGGTCCCCCCAACGATTGAGGTAGAGGTCTCAACACCTCTGACTGACAGGTCGAAGAAATCTCATAAACGCCACTCAGGGCATTCTAAAAAGTGGCACCGCCACCATTCATCCTCATCCTCCTCCTCGGATGAGGAGAGGCTTTGACACAAACTGCGTCAATGCTCCAAGGACCTAATGTGGCAGCAGCTGATGATGGCAGGTTCGGAGTTGACCCCGGCTTCCACGCCAGCCATCACTTGGTTGTTGCCCTCCAGGCCGACGCTGACCCCTCCGGAGCAGGTCGACACTGTCCCGCCACGGAGCCATTGCAGACCCTCCCAACTCAGCCAAAAGCGGCCTCTCCACCATTCCAGGTGGAGCCACCACCTAACCAGCCTTCCTTCGCGGCTCCTGCCAAGGAGTCTCTGCCCATCAAGGGCCTTCCACATAGGCTGTCTGTCACCCTCACTCCCGACCACCCCCAGCGGGTTGAAGGTGACATGCTTGGTCGGCCGATCTATCTGGACTCCTCTGAGTCAGAGGACTCCAACTTGCATTCCCATCCCTTGGACGAGGAATCCATTGGGAGTCTCTCAACGGGGGAAGGTCCCACATCCTTAATGGGCATCCTCTGTCTCATCTCCAAATCTATGGGTATGCCCTTGGAGCCCGTTCAAAAGTGGGCCGAATATCTCCTCACTGATATCCTCAAAAGAAGGGATTCTCCGACAGAGGCCTTCTCTGTGGCCGAAGCCATTGCTGGCCCAGCCTTGGAGCTGTGGCAGCACCCTGCCTCCTGCCCTGCGCCCTCAGCCTGGATGGCCCGCAAACACACGGTTCCCATTGGCTCTCTTTCGGGATTCACAGAACACCCCTCGGCCGAGGGGTTGGTGACCGAGTCTGTGTTTCGGTGCTCGAGTAATTCGGGAGACCCTGATAGACCCCCAAACAAAGAATCCCAAAAACTGGTCCATACTGCCAGGAAAGTCTATGTTGCCTCTTCGCTTAGCCTTCGTCAGGTGAGCTTGGCCGTCATCATGGCACATTTTTCTCATGCCCTCTTGCTCTCTGGATGAGGTTCTTCCTCATCTCCCCGCAGACCTCCAGACCATGGTCAAGCAGGTCCACGACCAGGGTCGGGCGGCTGCCAAACAGCAACACTAGACAGCTCTGAACATCGGGCATTCTTGTGCCCACTCGGTGGCGGCTGCAGTCGCCATGCACCGCAGGGCCTGGCCAAGAGTGTCTACCTTCACAGCAGACACTCCGCATAAATTGATGGATGTTCCCTTCCAAGGCACCGATCTTTTTGGTCTTGGAGTGGACTGTCACCTCCAGCGCATAGGAAAGTCCAGTGCCACCTTGGACTCCGTTACTTCTGCCCAGAAAAAATCCCAGGGTTCCAGAAAGCAGAAGAGAAAGCCTTTTCGGCCTTCTGCCCCTGCAGTCAAGCAGCCCCAGTACCAGCAGGAGAAGGCTCAATCTTGGCGCCCTTGGCCCAAGCCAGGGGCTTCAGCGGCCCATAAGCCCAGAAGGAAAGGTCCCGGTGGTCCGCAGGCCAGATTCTTCTCCTCCAAGCCTGTACAGTGAAGGGATGGGGGTTGCCAACCCCATACCCGTCACGCCCACTCTGGGTCCTCCTGTAGGGGGTCAGCTGTGCCACTTTCTTTCCTCCTGGTCCGCTGTCATAACGGACAGGTGGGTCTTGGAAGTGGTCGGCCAGGGACTGCCTCTGCAATTCGAGCTGTACCCACCAAGCCGAGCCCGCGCCCCATGGAAGGAAATGGTTTCTGTGAACACTCAGTCAGCTGTCTGAGATGAAATTGCCCAACTCCTCCACAAGAAGGTAGTGGTCAGAGTCGCAAATCCCCTGTCAACCCAGGGTTTGTTTCCAGGTACTTTCTGGTCCCAAAACAAATGGGGCTGGCACCCCATTCTAGATCTGCACGGCCTGAATCAATTTCTCAGGTCTCACACCTTCAGGATGGTAACTCTGTCCCAGATCATACCATCCCTCAAGCTGAACATGTGGTTCTACTCCCTGGATTTGCAGGACACGCTCTTTCACGTCCCGATCTGTCCATCTCACCGAAGGTTCCTCTGCTTCAGGGTGGAAGGGACCCTCTACAAGTTCCAGGCCATGCCGTTTGGCCTATCATCGGTCCCCAGGGTCTTCACCAAATGCATAGCAGTGGTGGCAGACCATCTTCAGTGTCGAGGGGTCAGAGTTTACCCTTATCTCGATGACTGGCTCATAGCAGGTCTGACCAGACTGGAGGTAGAGAGGTCCAGGGATGTGACCCTCCAAATCTGCCTCAGCCTTGGCCTCCTGATCAATGAGGCCAAGTCGGAACTTGTTCCCTCGCAAGTGATGTGCTTCCTCGGGTCAGAGCTCGACTGTTGCCGAGCCAGAGCCAGGCTCCCGCCGATCAGGGCGGAGGTTCACTCGTCCTTTACCTGATCATTTCTGGTTGGGCAACTGCGCCCTGCCTGGGATGTCCTGCGACTTCTGGGTTACATGGCAGCCTGCACCTCCATGGTCTGATGGGCCTGGTGGCATATATGCCCCCTCCAATGGGAGCTGGCCAGCCAGTGGACTCAGCGACACTTTCATTTCGACCAGCTGGTCATTGTGACCCAGAAGATGTGGGACGCTCTCCAATGGTGGACCGTATTAGAACATCTGCAGGAAGGGATACCATTTGTCCACCCAGAGCCGACTGTCATCTTGACGACCGACACCTCTGTCATGGGCTGGGGTGCCCACATGGGGAACCACAGAGTCCACGGGCTCTGGACCCCTAAGGAATCCCGATGCCACATCAACCTGCTGGAGCTCCATGAAGTTCAGGTCCAGACGGACAACACCATGACCATGTACTATCTCAACAAACAGGGCGGCACACAATCCCGGCCTCTGTGCAGAGAAGCCCTCTACATCTGGACCCTCGTGAGCCGACTGGAGGCGGATCTCCTAGCTATTCATGTGGCAGGAGCCTTGAATCAGCTGGCAGACGCCATCAGCCGTGTGGGCGAAGCATCCCACGAGTGGTCTCTCCATCCAGAGATAGTGCACAGTCTGTTCTCCCAGTGGGGCACATCTCAGCTGGACCTGTTCACCTCCAGGGAGAATGCAAAGCTGAGGCTGTTCCATGCCCGCCCCCCTCAGCAGGGCTTGCTACAGGGGGATGCATTCTTAAGTCCATGGACCCCAGGCCTATTCTATGCCTTCCCTCCACTTTCCTTGGTCCACAAGGTGCTCCTCATGGTCAGTAGGGAAAAGAAACAGGTGATCCTGGTCACCCCAGACTGGCCTCGCCAGTTCTGGTATCCAGATAGCCTCAGTATCAGGCTCCCGAGCCGTCTTCCAACACTATGGACCTGCTCTCCTTCAGTCAGGGGAAGGTATTCCACCAGGACCTTCAATCCCTGCACCTGACAGCCTGGTTCCTGAGTGGTTCAAATTCTAGTCTTTGGTCTCTCCAAAGATGTCCTCACTGTAGTTGAGGCATCCAGGAAGGAATCGACCAGGAAGTGCTATGCCTTCAAGTGGAAGAGATTCTCCATTTGGTGTCCCGGGCAAGGGCCTGGACCCTTTGTCCTGTCCAGTGGCTAGCATTCTCGACTACCTTTGGTCTCTCTCCAAAGGGAGTCTTCGTTCTATGACCCTTAAGGTGCATCTGGTAGCCATCTCTGCCTACCGGGCACAGGCTGACCAGCAGATGGTGGCACAGGCAAAGGTGGTCTGGTGCTTTTTCAAGGGCCTCGACCACATTTCCCCTCTAGTGCGTGAACCACCACCACTGTGGGATCTACTGCTGGTACTGGCAAAACTCATGGACAAGCCATTCGAACCAATGCACGGTAGTGAGATGTCACACCTGTCATGGAAGACCACCTTCCAGATGGCTATTACATCAGCCAGAAGGATTGGGGAACTCCAGGCGCTCTCTTTTGAGTCTCCCTATATGGTCTTCCACAGGGACATGATTGTCCTGCGCCCCAACCCGGAAGTTCCTTCCAAAGGTTGTATTGGAGTTTAACCTAAACAAGGTGATGACTGTGCCGGTGTACTACCCCAATTACACCTCGGAGGCTGAGTACAGGCTCCATACTTTGGGCCTGAGACAAGCGCGCTCTTATTACAAGGAGCATATGGCTGAAGTTCAGGGAGAGGTTTGCCAGCTGTTAGTCACCCACGCTGAAGCTGCACCTGGCAGACCTGCAGTCAAGTGAACGATTGGCAGATGGATTACATCTTGCATTGATCTCTGCTATGAGTTGGCAGGCAAGGAGCCTCCTGTAGGGATAAGGGTTTATTCCACCCGCCATACTGCTGTGTCAGTGGCTGCTTCTAGGAATGTCCCTATCCAGGATGTCTACAGGGCTGCTACCTGGAAGTCAGCAAACACCTTCATTTCCCATTACCACATCAACCTAGAGTCACACCGGGATGCTGGTTTTGGGGCCCCAGTTCTCCAGTCTCTGTTTCCTAAGTAGGGGGTGTGCGCCTTACCTCCCTCCTCCTGGAGAACTGCTAGGAATCTGCCAACCAGTGTGGAGAGAACAACATATCCATGATCCTAGAAAAACAGGTCACTCACCTGTAACAGTAGTTCTAGGAGTGGTATATGTTGTTCATCCACACAAACCCACCTGACCTCCCTGGCTTCGACGCACAACCCTCTGCTTCCAGCGGACAAAATCTGGCATCAAGGGGCAGAGCTGAGGGATATACCACCCGGGTGGGTGGGGGGAGCCAGCTTTCAGACTATCTGGCAAGATTTAGAGGGGAAAGGGACATGCCAACCAGAATGAATGAACAACATATACCACTCCTAGAACTACTATTACAGGTGTGTAACCTGTTTTTATTCAGGTGATCTGGTTGATTCTGCCATGATTCTGATTGGTTTAAAGAGATAGAATAGCATTAAGTGGTTGATCCTGCCATGAGTTTATAGGTATAAAACTGATAAAGAAGTTATGTGGTTGATCCTGCCATTTTCAGGCTGTTTTAAATGTAATCACGTTCACTTTCTTGTTTTATGGTAGCATGATCGAGTGGTGTTTATCGGGCTAAACGACATGCTGGGAAAGCTTTAAAATGAGAAATTTTTTGCTCAAAAACCATTTAAAGTCTGGCTTTAAAGGTAAGTTTAGAGAGCTTTTTTTAAAAAAGCCATTGACAGTAGAGCGTGGAGAGCAAGTGTTTTTCAGCAAAAAGTTCTTTGTTTAAGAGCTTTCCCAGCATGTTGTTTAGTCACGCTACCATAAAACAAGAGTAATTTTACTTAATAGTCTGAAAATAACAGGAGCACCCAGATAAGCTTTTTTTAATTAGTTTTTATCTATACAAATCATAGGCACATAGGAATGTATCGGCAGAAAAGGACTGCCAGGCCCACCCAGTCTACCCTGTTTGCCTAGGTACCCACTAGGCCAATCCTGAGGTCCCCCCCCATCCAACCATCCCCCTGGGTTTATCACATGCCCTTTTGAACCCTCCCACTGTCCTCTCCCCCCCCCACCTCCCTTGGTAGCCCATTCCAGTTGTCCGCCACCCTCTCAGTGAAGAAATACTTTCCAGAGTTACTGCTAAATTTCCCCCCCTTGATTTGATATTCATGCCTCCCTCCCTGGGTCATTCTTTTAGATTAAAAAGGCTTTTCACAGGCACCTTACTGATGCCCTTGAAATATTTAAAAGTCTCAATAATGTCCCCCCTTTCCCTCCTATGTTCCAGAGTACATGACCAGGTCCTTTAGTCTCTCCTCGTACGATCAGTGATTGAGCGCTCTCACCATCTTTATCACCCTCCTCTGAACTCTTTCTATCCTCTCCACGTCCTTCCTGAGATATTGTCACCAGAACTGGACCCCGTAATCCAGGTGTGGCCTGACCAGCTGGATGTACAGGGGAACTATGATCCCTCTCCCTATGCAACTCAATATCCTGTTGGCTCTTGCCACTGCCCCCACTGCCTTCCCACCTTCAGGTCCTGTGAGATGATGATGATGATGCCTAGGTCCCTCTCTTCTTCAGCTACCTGCAGGGAACTACCTTCCATCCGGTACTCCGCTTTCCTATTTTTTCTGCCTAAGTGCATGGTCTTACACTTTGATGTATTGAATGACAATTTCCACCCTTTGGGCCACTCCTCCAACCTTTCCAGATCTCTATGCATCATCTTAACCCCCTCTTGTGTGTCCACTCTATTGTCGGCCTTTGCGTCATCCAAAAACAGGTTCATTTTCCCTTCCAGACCTACCACTGTGTCCCCTATAAAGATATTAAACAGAAGAGGTCCTAACACTGATCCTTGGGGAACCCCACTTGTGACCACAGACTCCCCTGAGGGTGCCCCGTTGACTAATACCCTCTGCGTTCTGCATTCCAACCAATTTTTGAACCATCTTATTACCACCTCCCCCAACCCCATGCAACCCATTTTGTGTAATAATCTCCTGTGTGGCACCAAATTGAATGCTTTTTTGAAATCAAGGTAGGTCACATCTGCCGAGCCCCCTTGATACACCACCTCAGTGACCCAGTCAGAGAACTCTATCAGGTTCGTTTGACAGGATTTACCCTCAGTGAACCCATGCAGATCCTTTTCTTGAGCAGTTTTTCAATGAGTTTGCCAACCACGGAAGTCAAGCTCACTAGCCTATAGTTGGTCACTTCTTCCTTACCCCCCCATGAAGGGGGTACTACATCTGCTCACTTCCAATGATTGGGCACCACCCCCGTCCTTAAGGAGTTGTTGAACAGGGCAGTCAAGGGAGCCACCAGTACATCCTTCAGTTCCCTCAAGACCCTCGGATGCACCCCGAATGGCACAATGGCTTTGTCAGTCTTCAAGTCTTTAAGCTCCCTCAGGATCTCCTCCTCCTGAAACGGCATCACATCCACCCCTACCCCCTCCCCTTCGACCACCTCATTCGTAAATGCTGTACAGAAATAGCAATTCAGTCTTCTCCTGGTTCCCCACCACCCTCTCCCCTGCCCCATTTTTCAGACTGGATATCCCCTTCTCTGTTTTCCTCCTTTCACCTATATACCTATAGAAGGTCTTGTCCCCCTACTTGACTTCCTTTGCAATGTGCTCCTCCGTCCTTGCCTTTGTTCTCCTGACCTCCCTGCCCGCCTCCCTCTGCCTAGTCTGATATTCTTCCCAATCCTTCACTGCAGCATCAACCTCATAATTGTTTGCATTGATGGGACAGGTACATATATTTATGCAATAGGCATGGACACAAAACCTGTTGAATAAATCCATTTATCTTCACAGCTATTGAATAAACAAAATGTATCTACACAGTATTGATGTCATCACCATTTGTCTACATAGTAGTGATGTCACATCCACCCCATATTCACATGCCAATAACTTTAAAACAAAAATGATAGCATGGTACTGTAAGCACGAAAGTTGTTCAGCACAAAAATATCTACAAAATGAATGGAGTTTCATTTCTAGATGCCTTTTAGTTTTTTTTTTATAATTAGCAAAAAAAAAAGGCAGAGAATTCAATTATTTTCACTTTTTCGACAAACGAAAGAGAATCATTTTAAAACTAAAAATGATAGCATGGTACCATGAGCACGAAAGTTGTTCAGCACAAAAATATCTACAAAATAAGTGGTGTCTCTTTTATAGATACCTTTTAGGTTTTTTTTTTATAATTAGCAAAAAGCCAACAGAAAATTCAATTTGTTTTTCACTTTTTGCAACGAACAAATGCAAATAACTGTAAAACGAAAAATTATAGCATGGTACTTTGAGCACAAAAGTTGTTCAGCACAAAAATATCTAAAACAATGAGTGGTGTTTCATTTAATAGCAACCACTATGCTAGGCAGACCTACACTAGGCAAGTTAACATAAAGTCACAGAACTTATTTAAAAAAAAAAAAAAAAAACAGTCAAAAGCAAATGTCCCAGCTTTGACAGAAAGCATCCCTTACTGCATAAATGAAATATACAGTGGTGAGTTGTCAGATAAATGATTTATCTATACTCATGTTGTTTGACCTCTGACACCTCACTCGTGGCTTGCGCCACTCGTAAGGTTACCCAAGGTCAAACAGCACTTGTGTAGATAAATCAGTTATCTGACAGCTCATTTATCTGACTGCTCACCATTGTACAGTATATCCTCTATTTACTTATGGTTGTGGCAGCCTGTGTGTTCCAGGTCTGAAGTGATCTCACTGCTGGTGAGAAAGTTCTATGGGATGGAAAGTAGTGCAGGCATGCGGTCATAGTGGGAAGTGTACGATCGTTGTTGGATAATGCACAGTCATGTGGGGTGTTTTACCCAGTCGAGGGACCCAGATTTTCACAGATCTATTGTACATATATATTGCAAAAAAAACGTTGTTAATGATCTAGTTAGGGTTAAAGTGAAAAAAGTAGAGAAATGTGGCAATAGGGTTTCCAACCCTAACATGCCACCCCCAACCTGCACACACCAACAGGCGTTGGGGGTGAGCCTTGGGGTCGTCACCTCTAACACTTACTCCATTCCATAAGTAAATACTCTGAGATGGGTACAGTATAGGAGAATGGGGTGAGCGTTAAGGCTGATGGCACCAAGGCACCCCTTCCCGATGCCTGTTGGTGTGTGCAAGGTGGGGGTGAGGTGTTAGGGTTGGAAACCCTAATGCCACATTTCCCTACTTTTGTCACTTTAACCCTAACTAGAGCATTAGTAATGTTTTTTGAAGTTTATTTCCTTTTTTTTTTGGTATCATTTATCTATAAACATTTGCAAGATATTCTTATAAAACTATTAAGTCCCCAGGTGAATCTGGGTACCATTTTACATTAACAAAAGAGGATGGAACAAGAAAACACATGAGAGAGTCACCCCACTCGATATAGCATAGGGGGAATTAACAATAATGATCTTAAAACATCATATTAAATCAGTCCATGGCGTGCAGCCCAGGAAGATCCGGGGGATTAAAATGAACTAAGGAGAGAAATTCAAGTAAAAAGTACATATCTGCCACTCTGATCCAGTGGTCAAGTAAATCCCCAGTGATAACAAAGACAATTTTCCCAAAAAAACTTTCCGTCAGATCCCCAGAAGAAATACTTCAGTGGGCATATATAAGTCCCAATAATACAGGTATGGGACATGGGAACTTGAAGCATATGGTGTAACATAACATTTAGCAGAAGGTTAAAATACATAAAACTGAGCCCTGGGTGCAGACGCTAAACTAAAAAAAATAAACACGAGTTCCTACCCACATAGGAGCAGAGAGCAAGTCCATCAGATGATCCAAGGCAAAGTCTGAGCAGTCCATCGGGAGACTAATAAAATATATAAATGAATATCAAGTCCAAAATCGTAGCATAGAAGTCCTCCCGGAGGCACAGCCACAAGTTTCACAACCTCCACCACACTAGGCCCCCCCCGCAAAGATGCATGCTATTAATATTATCAAACAAAAGTAGCATACATACATTGAAACTTAGCTCCTTAACAAGCACAGTGAGCAATTCAGTCCCCATCTGTGTCGTCGTCCTCACCGCTGTGACTTAGTTCCTGTTCGATTATAGAGAGCATTCTTTTGGCATCGTTTGACTCTTTGAACAAGTATGTCTTGCCATTCCAGGATAGCCGAAGCTTGGCCGGAAAAAGCAGCTGATGCTGAACCTTGTGCTGGCGCAGACGGCTCCACACCCCATCAAACAGCTTGCGGCACTGACGGCTGCTGTAAGATAAGTCGGGGATTAAGTGGATATCTGTGTCCCCATATTTGAGCTGACAGTACCTCTGCACCAATGATAGGATCCTGTCCCTGTCGCCAACTCCAGTACAGACAAGTAAGGTTCTTAGGGTGGACAGCTCTGCAGTCATTCTCTGGGGGGTAATCCTGTACGCTTTTTCAAAAGACAGCTGCAGGTCATCCTCAGAGAGCCCCAGGAGCAATGGTAACACTGTTTGGGCAAAGTCCAAAGCATCTTCTCCTTCTGCCGATTCCGGCAGGCCCAGGACCCTGATATTCCTCTCCCGAGTCTGTTTCTCTAGCACTTCGAGCCTCTGACACGAGAGTGTTCTCTTTAATGAGGGTGGTAGACACACCCACAGTCATTATTTCCAGCTTGCACGCAGTTTGTTCCATCGAGTCCGCCTCCGTCTCCAGAGCTGTGACTCAGGTGGGGTAAGGGTGTCAGTTTGCGGTCAAGTTCCTGTACTGGTCGGACCAGCTGCCCCAGTGTGGTGTTCACCGTGGCCAGAGTCACTTCCTCCTTTGCAGTAACAGATGAGGTCCCAGCTTTAGCTGCCTGGTCAGGCCTGTCGTCAGTCTGCCACCTCTGCGGCTGAAAAAAGTCGGTTGTGGCTGTTGCAGCTCATTTTTTCCCCATTTCACCTTCCAAGCAGTGGCCCAACAATGAGAGAAAGCCATTATTAATTCAAGAATGCCCAAAAAATGGTTTTTAATAACAATTAAACAAGTATTTCTTTGGAGCACAAGGAAAGTGCTGCTTCCTGCTCGGCTGCTCAGCAGCACCCCCCTTCCTTACTTTTTTGAGATAGTATAATAATGTCCTTATTTGCCTGTGGGCCCTGCACTCCCATCCCTCCATAGATGCGTATATGTATGTAGCTGTAAGCACTGGGCCCTGTGCTTCCATTTATAGGACAACAGTGACCAAATTGTCAGCGTAGCCATCTTATTATCCCACCTCATGTACCTGGTACAGAAAATTTTTGAATCCCTGCCAAAATGTAATTCTGAGCAACTGCAGCTCCATTCCACGCCACCAGTGCGAAAAAGCATCTTGGCCAGTATTTGAAAAATGACAGCTGTGGCATACATGAGGTGGGGTAATAAGAAGGCTATGTCGAAAATCTGGGGTGAAAATATTTAACATTTTCAAAGTTACAAGTGTGCGTAGCGAAATTGCAACGAACGGTCATAGCTTTACGATGTTTACATATTTTGACCCCAGATTTTCAACATAGCCGTCTTATGACCCCACCTCATTAACAAGGGCAGGAAAAAATGTCCAAATCCCACCCCAAAGGTGAATTTGCCAAGTTACCGCGTAATCACCTTTTTGGCGGGAGTTGCGTAATGACAGATCTTACTTCGAGAGGGCTCTTGCAGTAGGTAATTACATATAGGACTGACGCCGGCCGGCGGCAGGACCCCACGGAAAAATTTCTAGCTAGCAGTCCCTGGCATGGGACCGCCCCCTCGTCAGGTGACCGGTGTCCTACGACGTCGGTATAAAGGGGCGGTCCCAGACGCCAGCCTTCCAGTTCTTTCCTGCCGTTAGCTACGAGCAGCACCTCGTGGTTAAGTTCATTGCAGTTCTGTCTCTTCATCGTTTTTTTTTCCGAGAAAGCTACAGTTTTTTCTGTTCGATCGTCAGGTGTACGTCGTTTTATGTCGTCCCCCTCTAAAAACAAGTGCGATTCGTGCGGCGCTCAACTGCCACACAAGGACGGTCACTCCCTCTGCCTCCTCTGCCTAGGCCACAACCACATGGTGGATAACTGTCCGCACTGCCTCCGGTTCAACGTGGCAACCCGCAAGCGACGCCAGCAGTCCCTCAAAGCCCATCTCCTGAAGAAAAAGATGTCTGCGATGGAGAAAGAGCTGAGAAAGCTAAGGCAGGCGTCGACTTCTCCGGAAGGGCATAAAAAGAAGGACAAGGATAGGCACCGGGAGAAGGCCTCCTCTTCCGCGACTCCGGCCGGATTCGCGGGCAAGGTAACTTCCCCTCCGGGGGATCCTCCGACAGCAGCCTCCAAGGGTTTGGAGGAGGCATCGGCCAGCCCTTCAGGCTCGAGTTCGGGCCTGTCAGGTGTCTCCGGGATAAAGGAGACTCTAGCCCCCAGTTCGGCCTTCCATCCTCGGCCTACTGGCGCGGGCGCCTCCCATAAGCCGGGCGTCGGTTCCTCCGACGTCCACCGGGAGAAGGCCCCTAAGTCGCCCGACCCTTCGGGGCAGCGCTGAGCTGTCTCTCCCTCCGACCGGGCCTCTCCTCTTCCTCGGCCCGTCTCGGACGTGAGAGCCCCGAAGTCGGACGCCGGCTCCTCCGACGTCCGCCGGGTTTCGACCCATAAGTCACATGTTGGCTCCTCCGACGTGCGCCGGGTCCTAGAGCCTACGTCAGAACCACCCTCTTCTCTCGTGCCAGGCTCTCCGCAGCCTTCGCTGCCGTTAGGGGTGCCCCAGTCCCCCTTGCCTGACTCAGGGGATATTTCACCACCTTCCCCGGATGAGACTAGGGATCCTGGGCTGCCGTCAGATCCCCCATGGAGAACCCGGATCTGACGCTGGTTCCCCCGACGCCGGCCCCGACGCCAGCTCCAGCGCCGGCCCCTCCGACGCCGGCTGAGCCGACACCAGCCCCGCTGTCGCCGGACCCGACACTGGCCTCTCCAATGCCAGCAGGGGGTTTTCTCCCTCCTCTGGGCCCTCCATCCCAGGGGCCTTTTCTGGCTGATCCGCCCCTGGAGTGCCCGGCTGGGCAGTCTGCTCCAGCAGCTCCTCCAGTGCCTTGGTACCCGCCGTCATACCCGACGCCAGTCTTCCCAGGCCTGCAGTACCCCGTGCCACCGTAGCCGGCGCCGAATCCTCCGGCTCCGCAGTACCCGACGCCTCGCTACCCGTCTCCGACTTATCCGCAGACAGGTCTTGGGTACTCTCCCTACGGATATCCTCCGTTTCACTATCCCCCCCCCCTCCACTGTCCCCCAGGCCGCCGGTGGATTTGCAGGAGACTCTTGCCTCCTGGTGGGCTGAGGCCAAGGCTCGGCTCACCAGAGAAGTCGAGAGCCATCTTACGACGACGGTGCCCCCACCGGTTCCCGTACGCCCTAGACAGCACTCTCCCTCCCCTCCTCCAGTTCCCCGGGGCCTCCCCTCGGGTTCCAGAGAGGGGCAAGACACGCGTTCTGGGACTCTTCCCACGGAACATGTTCCTCCCCCTAGACGGGTGAGGGAGTCTTTTTCTGCCTCGGATTCTTCCTCTGTGGTCCTCTCTGACTCCTCGGAAGCCTCTGCGGGAGTTTCCGATAAAGACGACGAGCTACGTTCTCCATCCAAACCCCAGCCGAGGACTCCTCCGAGGTCTCCTCCGGAGGATCCTTCTTTCACGGAGTTACTTAAGAAAATCCAGGAGGTCCATCAGTGGCAGTCCTTAGATCCAGATCCTCAGCGGGTGAAACTCGCTGAACATCTGGATCTGCCCCTTACGGCCCCTACTTTAGTGCCACCCTGGATCGAGCCTCACGCCCACCTTGTTTCCACTATTTGGAAACGACCATCGGCTTTAGCCCCACTTCCTAGGAAGCCAAACAGGCTATACCAGGCTCCGGAGGGTGTAGACTTCTTAGATTCTCACCCCCGTGCCGACTCGGTCGTGATCAGCACCGCTCACGGCCGGTCCGCACATCCTAAACATTTGAGCTTGTCTCCCCCAGATAAGGAATCTCGCCTTCTGGATCAGTTTGGAAAGAAGATTTACGCTTCCTCCACACTGGGTATAAGGGACCTGAACTATGTAGTTCACATGGGGGATTACCAGAAGGCCGTCCTTACGCAGGCGGAATCCAAGATCGACTCCTTGCCGGACTCCCAACTCAAGCAGGAGTTGGCTGATCTAGTCCGCTCTGCTCGTTCGGCCAGTCGTCACATGCTAAGGACGACATACGATGCAGTGTACACCACTGGACGCAGCTCTGCGTTCGCCGTTAGCCTTCGGTGCCATGCATGGCTTTGCGTGTCAGGTCTGGTCCCGGAGGTGCAATCCGCCATTCAAGAGGCACCTTTCAGGAGTTCCGTGCTTTTCGGCGGTGATGTCAAGGACATCATCACTGACTTACAGGAGAGGGCGGCGCCGTCCGTGGATTCCTGTGCCGTCCCATCCTCCGCAGCGCCGTCCCTTTCGCAGCCGCAGCCTGCCTCAAGCGAAACCCCAGGGAAGGCGGGCCACTAAATGCCGGACCCCTGCAGCTGCCAGAGCCCCTCCGCTCAAAAAAGCGACGGGCACTCCGGCTGCGGCGCTGCCTTACACCACCTGACTCCTCCCCTCTCCCACCGCCTCCGGACACTCCGGAGGAACCGGTAGGAGGGAGGTTCTCCCTCCACCTCTCGGAGTGGGAGAGGATAACATCAGATTCATGGGTGCTTCAAATCGCTCGCAGAGGGTCACTCCATAGAGTTTCTGCAGAAACCTCACGTCACCCCCCTCTGAATTCCGCTTATTCAAGGCACCATCTTTCTCTGGTCAGGGAAGAAATCTCAGCTCTTCTTACAAAACGGGCTATAGAACCCGTTCCTCCTCACCTCTACGGAACGGGGTACTATTCCCACTTCTTCCTCGTACCAAAGAAGACGGGAGATCTCAGACAGATTCTCAATCTCAGCTCCTTGAACCTGTTTGTCAGGGCCCCGAGTTTTCCGCGATTCCGCGGATGCGGCAAACCGCGGAAATATCCACGGAATTTGCCATCACCCGCGGAATTCGCTGCCGCCCGCGGAACAAACGTCCGCTTCATTTGCCGACGGGGGTGCCCAATCCCTATCGGCTTCACTGTCCCCCTCAAATGCTTACATGCCAGCTGGAGCCCACCCCAGCGTGGCAATCAACAATTTTGCCGACGGGTGCCCAATCCCCCATCGGCTGCGCCCCTCCAGGTCCTTGTGCCGCGCTGGAGGCCACCCCAGCGTGGCAAGCCGATCTCAATAGTTTTTTGCCGGCGGGGTTGCCCAATCCCTGTCGACTGAGCGCCCCCAAAGTCGTTTGCCTGCGCTGGGGAGCCCACTGGCGTGGCAACCGTCTCAATAGTTTTTTTGCCGGCGAGAGGTGCCCAATCCCCATCGGCTGAACGCCCCAAAGTCGTAGGCCACGCGCTGGAGCTCACCCCAGCGTGGCAAGCCAATCCTCGACGTCTTTTTTCCTGTAAAACAAAACTGTCCCAGGCGCATCCCTAACCCCCTCCACATCCCACTTACCTGCTTTTAGCCTCCCCACCCCCACCCCATGCTTACCTCCAGTTCGGTGACGATCTTGATGGACCGGGAACACGTCTGCACTCTTCAAAAGCGACCGGAACTGAGGAAATGCGGTAAGCTGTATAATGGGCTAGATAGGAGGGTTCAACTTTGTGCATATCTCAGGCATTTGGGGATTTGCGCAAATTTTCAACATGGGGTTTTTGGGACCCCTTCTCATGAATGATGTCACTGTCATGGCGTTATTCGGACTCGAATGGTGATTTCGGCGCAGTGACTGCGCAGTGACAGCGAAAACACCGCCCGGGACGAATACCTCCATGACCGTGACATCATTCATTAAGCCAAAACTGAGTGGATCAAATCAAAAATCACTGTTTAACGGCGTGCGTTGCGCAGTTCCTCGCGAGCTCGTAAGTTGACAATTTCAATATTTTCACTCCAGAGTTTCAACATGCCATTTCACCACACTGTCTTATGAGTAGTACAGCTGTCATTTCACATCTCACCCAAAATGTTTCCACCCTTGTAGCGCAGAAATGGCGCGAGTCGATTATCTTGAAATCAATGTTCGGACAGATTAATAAAATCACAGTGATACTGTTCATGAGCAGAGGTCTTAAACTGGCTATGTTGAAAATTTGGTGACAAACACCCATAAAATGACTGTGTTACGGCGTGCATTGTGTCAGATATGGCAAAAAACAAAAAGGGAAAAAATTAAGGGTAAAAATGTGCATAGAATTGCCAGAAATTGTGTTGAGTGCGCAGAAGTTCTGCAGCAAATGAGAACCCTGCCGCAGAACTTTGCTCCGATGTGCCGCTGAAAAATCGGGGCCCTGCTGTTTGTGGAATACAAAAGGTTCAGGATGCTCTCCCTTCAATCCCTTCTGCCCCTACTTCGGCCGGGCCAATGGCTTTGTGCACTGGATATGCAGGATGCATACCTGCACATCCCCATTCACCTTTCGCACCGCAAGTACCTCAGATTTGCGTTCCAGGGGTCCATTAACAATTCCGGCGCTATGCTATGGCTTTCCTCGGCTCTCGAGTCTTTACTAAATGCCTGGCGGTGGTAGCGGCCCACCTGCGTTCTTTGGGAGCTCAGGTTTTTCCCTACCTGGACGATTGGCTCCTGGCGGCTCTGTCCAGGGAGGAACTCCTGCATTTCCTCTCCCTCACCCGGCAGGTTTTTACCAACCTGGGTATTACCATCAACCTCTCCAAGTCTCTTCTGGAGCCTTCTCAGAGGCTCCAGTTTATTGGGGCGATTCTCGACACAACTTTGTGCAAAGCTTTTCTGCCTCCGGACCGGGGAGTTTCCCTCCAGTCACAGATTTCCCTCCTACTGAACTTCAGGAGGGTCCCGACGAGGTCGGTGCTCCGTCTACTGGGGCTCTTGGCAGCTGCCATCCCGACGATCCCACGAGCACGCCTCCACATGAGAATATCTCAATGGACTCTTCGATCTCAGTGGGACCACCAGTAGACGACCTAGATCTTCCGATCCTGATCGCCTCGCCGATGGTCAGAGACTTAAAGTGGTGGATGGTACAGAGAGAACCTCTTCCGGGGGTCCCTTCTTTCATCCTCCCCGATCAGACCCTGACTACGGACGCCTCCGGCAAAGGTTGGGGGCCATCTTGGTCCTCATCGAACTCAAGGACTTTGGTGAAACTGAGGTAGCTCTCCACATCAATGTTCTCAAGCTCCGAGCGGTGCTTTATGCACTCCAGGCCCTTCATCAATACATCCTTCCCGGTCACCTAGCCGTCCAAACGGACATGTGCGTGGTGTGGTACATCAACAAGCAGGGAGGAACTCGATCCTACCCGCTGTGCAGGGAAGCAATGAAGGTCTGGTAGTGGGCCACCCTCCACAACCTTCACCTCACGGTGATCCATGTTCTGAGAGTAGACAATGTCCTAGCAGACAGGCTAAGTCGCTCGTCAGCTCTTCCACATGAGTGGGAATTAGATGGAATAGTCCTAAACAGCATTTTTCAGGCTTGGGGGACTCCTCAAATAGACCTGTTCGCCTCCTCCCAAAACGCAAAGCTTCCAATCTTTTGCTCGCTCGTTCCAGAACGAGGAGCTTTCTGGAGAGACACTCTGTCTCTAAGCTGGAAGGACAGATTCGTCTATGCTTTTCCCCCAATTCCACTGGTCCCACGTGTGTTACAGAACTGGCTCTTGAAGGAGCAAAAATGATTCTAATTGCTCCTTTCTGGCCCAGGCAAATTTGGTTCTCTCTTCTACAACAATACTCAGAGGTTCCTCCTCTTCCTCTTCCCTTATCTCCGGGATTGCTGACTCAGGATCAGGGGACCCTGGTACATCTGGGACTCAAGTCTCTTCAACTTCATGCATGGGTCCTTCAGACCTAGTTCAATCTCGCTTTGGAGTATCCCCTAAGGTAGCCAAGATTTTGGTAGAGGCCAGAAAGTCCTCCACTAGGTCCACTTACGCCATGAAATGGAAGAGATTTTCCATCTGGGCCGCGTCCAGGAACGAGGAACCCTTTTCCTGCCCCATAACCACTTTGCTGGATTACATGCGTCATCTCTTCGACCTGGGTCTCAGTCACTCCTCTCTGAAGGTCCACATGGCAGCTATCTCAGCCTACCATGTACCTTTCGCTGATAAGGCCTTTGCCCAGCTAGAGGTATCCAAAACCTTCCTTAGAGGGGTCCTTCATCTGAGACCCCGATCTGGACTCAGCTCCACCTTGGGACTTAAATTTTGTCCTCGAGAAACTTACTCTTCCCCCCTTTGAGCCTGCGGCTTCTGCAGACTTGAAGTTTTTATCATGGAAGACGCTGTTCTTAGTGGCCATTACCTCAGCTTGCAGAATTTCTGAGCTTCTGGCCCTTATGTGCAAAATCCCTTACTTGATCTTCCACAAAGAACCAGTAGCTCTCCACACAAACCCTAAGTTTCTCTCGAAGGTGGTAGCTGCATCTACTTTGAATCAGTCTATCGAATTACCTGCCTTTTTCACGCAATACTCCAATCATGGAGAATACTTGCTTCACACCATGGATGTTCACAGGATTCTGAGATATTATACCAATAGGACGAAAGATCTCAGAAAGACTGATCAGTTGTTTGTCTCTTTCACTCACAAAAGAGAAGTCAATGCTGTTTCCAAGCAATGCCTGTCAAAGTGGTTGGCTCATTGCATCACTTTCTGTTATGACAAGTACAACAAGACCCTACCGGGTCAAGTCAGAGGTCACTCCACTCGTGGAGTTGCTGCCTCTGTGGCTTGTTTCAAGAATGTGTCCGTGGCAGACATTTGTGCTGCCGCCACTTGGACTTCCGTCCATACCTTCACTAAACATTACAGTTTGGACATTGCCTCTGGCCGTAGAGCAGGCTTCGGGTTAGCGGTCTTGCAAGGCCTCCTTTCTTGAGGGTTGCAAGCTTTCTTTCTACTTATCTGAGTAGTTCCTCCTCCCGGTGCCTTTCTTATTTGTTCCAGACTGCTTGGGATTCTGTCCTATATGTAATTACCTACTGCAAGAGCCCTCTTGAAGTAAGATAGTACAGTTACGTAAGAACTTACCGTAACAGTAGATCTTCGAGAGAGGCTCTTGCAGTAGGTAATACCTTCCTGCCCGCCATCCCCCTAGGCTTTTTCAGCTCCTTTTCCATTGAGGGAAATATCTGCTTCTCTCTCATCCGGGCCTTCCGGGCCTGTGGCGGGAAAGAACTGGAGAGAGGGCATCTGGGACCGCCTTTATACCGGCGTCATAGGGCGCCGGTCACCTAACAGGGGCGTCCATGCCACGGACTGCTAGCTAGAAATTTTTTCCGTGGGGTCCTGCGGCCACGTCACGCCAGTCCAATATGTAATTACTTACTGCAAGAGCCTCTCTCGAAGATCTACTGTTACGGTAAGTTCTTATGTAACTGTACTTTCTATTGTTCATGAGGTGGGGTCCCCAAAAGGCCATGTTGAAAATTTTGGGTCAAAATGTTGAAAAAATGGCAAAGGTATACATAAAAGTTGAAACCCCCATTGAAATACATTGAACAGCATTTACCTTAGTTTCGCATATTGCAGTCGCCGGTTCCAGCAGCAAGATGTGACTTCGATTGGAGAGTGGATCTCAAACCTGGGACCTGTATAGGTGAGTGAGGGGTGGGGGTGGTGGGTGCTGAGTAGGAGGTGGGGTTGGGGGGGCTGATCGGCGAGGGACCGTTTTCTTTTTTAACAGGTTTTGAAGGGGAAAAAACATTGAGGGACCGTTTTCTTTATTTCAGGTATTTTGGCTACAGTGGGAGGGTGGCGGGTGCCAATAGACACCAGGAAATGTATATATAAGGATAATGGGGATGGCAGTCGGCAGGTGGGGTGGGGGTGCCATTAGACACCAGGGAATATATGTAATGATAATGGGGATGGCGATTGGTGGTTGGGGAGGTGCCCCTAGACACCAGGAAAATTGAGAACCGCAATCGGTGGGTGGGGGGTGCCAGTAGACACCAGGGAATATAAAGTTTTATAATGGGGACGGCGATCGGTGTGTGGGGAGTGCCACTAGACACCAGGGAAATCGGGACTGCAGTCGGCGAGTGGGGGTTGCCACTAGACACAAGGGCAACAGTAACACATTGCGAGGAATGGCAGTGGAGTTTGGGTAGGGCGCCACCAAACACCAGGGAAACAGCTTACAGCACACACTGCAGCCGGCAACACGAGTTCAGCTGCAGCTGTAGAAGTCAAGAAATTCCCACTGGTCTCATACAGAAAACATGGGGGGAAGCGCTCTTCTCACTAAGCTGGGCACCTGCGATTTGGGGCATCCAGAAAACATATTTGTGGCCATAATGTTCATACACAAATAGGTCCCGTTTAGCTAGGTTCTGATGTTTATTAAAATCCCAGCATTTTCATGTATTTTCCATGTTTGTTAGTTTGTGGAAAAAATGAACAAGATGGCGATTGGCATGGCACCTAAAATGTTTTGTGTCCTGCCAATCCAGTGGCACGCAAGCCAAAACAGGCATTTGTGGCATCAGATTTTTAATTTCGCCACAGAACATTATGTGAAAACCCTACTGAGCATGTGCAGGTCGGAAAACACTAAATTTTAAAGCCTTATAACTTGGGGAACCCTTTAATATTTCTTTTAATATTTTTTCACCAGACCTGTCAAAGGCACTACTTTGGGACATGACACAAGACATGACAGCCACCGACCTTGGATGGTAAGTATAGGGCAAGGGTGGGGTGGTGGGTTGCTCAGTGGGAGGTCGGGGCAGGGGAGACGACGAGGGACCATTTTCTTTTGGATTACTGGAACATTTTGGGACACTGGGAGTGGGCTCCCCAGTGTCCCAAAGTACTGGTAAGAGGGGACAAGCACCAACATGGGGATTGGGTCCGCTGTTGTCGGGTCGAATGCAGAAAAAATCGGGTATCTCCTGCGGAGCACTAGGACTCGAATTTTGGTATTCCGGTACGAAATTTGGTACCCATTAAATTTGAGCCCTGCAGCACATACAAATTTCAGCTCATTTTGTTAAACTGAGCCAAAGATATTAATGTGCAGAGTTAGGGGTTTAACATTGAACAGGCTACTCAACCCTAACTATGGGGGTGCTACAGTGCTCCTATAATATATTAATTGCAGAAAACTTTATTAATGAATCAGTTAGGGTTAAACTGACAAAAGTAGGGAAATGTGGCATTAGGGTTTATCCTTGCCTGCGTCTTCACAAATCAAGTGTGGGGTGTGCCTCAGGGTTGTCCGCCCCAATGCTCACCCTGTTCCATCATTAAAGAAGCTGAGATTTGTCAAGTACATGAGAATGAGGTGAGCGTTAGGGTTGACAACCCCAAGGCACACTCCACACCTGATTTGTGAAGATGCAGTGAGAGGGCAAACCAAAATGGCTTCTCTTGTTGCTGCCTGGAGGCTGGGGGTGGGGTGTTAGGCTTGGAAACCCTAACGTCACATTTCCCTACTTCTGTTGGTTTAACCCTAATTGGTGCATTAACAAATTTATTTGCAATGAATTTTCTTACTTTTTGAGATAGTATAATTGAATCCTCATTTGTGGGAGCGCAGGGCCCTCTGGGCCTCATCCCCAAAAATAGATGCGTACATGTATATTGCTGTGCAATTCGTTTTTCATTTAAAGGATCTTTTTCGTATGAATGAAAAATGGCCATACAAAAAAACAGAAGCGAGTCACGTAAGAAAGGATGTAAAATGAAAAAAATATATATATTTAGGGTAATTTTTCCAACTGTATAGTGCAGAATCCACCTAACAAGGTCCCCATGAGCAAGATATATGTGTTGGTGTCTCTGCAGGATGTCATTGTTGTGGTTTTGAAAAATTTTGTTTTGAAAAAAAAAAAACAGGAACAAGATGGCGGCCATATGGAAAAGTATTTTTTCCTCACAAAAAGGATTGCCCCATACAGAAAAGGATCCTTTACTCCCCCGCCCAATTTATTTATAGCCAGTTCTTCCCCTCTGGTGGCCCTCTTCAGACTGACACGCCCCCAACCCTGTCACCCGGCTCCCCCGGGACTTACCTTTACCGTCGTCTTCTGCCACAGGACTTTGTGGTTGTGCCCAGCCACCAGTATGGAGCCCGCCTGGAGGTGTTTTTCTCCAATTTTCTCCTTGGGCCACAGACATGTAATGGGCGCAACGTCTGAGCTCCACCTCTACGGAGATGGCCCCAGCGCCCTCAACATGGGGTCCCTTCCCCTGCGTTGTGGCAGGCAAGCAGCACACCACACTAACCCGCCTCCCTGAGGAAGGAAAGCTGCCTTAGGGACACTAGATCCTTCTTCTCCCAGACGGCCTCCAAGCGACCCGAGTCCATTCTTGATCCTGAGTCGCCGACATGGCAGGAGGTAAGGCGCCCAGCACCTTGGCTCTCCACGCCACCAGTCCGGCCAAAAAGGATCCTTTTTCATATGGCCAAATCCTTTATTTGTTCCAAACATCTATCCTGAAGTGCCTGCTGAGCATGCTGAGAACCGTAATTGTAAAATATGATAACTCTGGAACGGATTATTATTTTTTCACCAAACCAGTGAAAGGTACTATCCTGACAATTTCAGAACAAACTTCCAAACCTTTTGGGCTCTAGGGCCGACAAAAAAAATTAAAAAAAAACTTGATTTTTGCACATTTAGCACTGTCCAGATCTCAGAATCCACACATCTGATCAGAACGAAACATGGCATATTAAGAGACCTTGGGTATCTGATGGTACATGCAAACTTTCGTGCAAATCTGTTGAACGGTTGCGAAGTTAATAAAGTGTAAAAACTGGGGTTTTAAATTAAACACCCTACTCAACCCTAACTATAGTAGTGTGACTGCTCCACTATAATAAATAAATACACACACACACACACACACACGCATATATATAAATTACAAAAAACTACGCTCTTCCTGGACATAAAATCTCCACCACTCATTCGCACTAGTGGGACCACACCGGAGGCACTAGCGGGAGCCAAAAATCTTCAGGAGGGCCGGGCGTCGCGAGACTGGCTCACGCTGTATAGGCAGTCTCGGCATCAACCCTCCAACCGCATCAGTTCCTTTTTTCCTGCCATTGAGTGCGCTTCAGTGACGACGACGCTCGCCCGCTAGGAGTCAAATCTTCACTCTTATAGGACAGCAGCATAGTCATTCAGTATTTGTTTAGTTATTAGTATATTTATTTATTTATGTATTTTAATTTTTATTTCAATTCAACGACAAAGAAAAGAAGTCTTCTTCAGCCCGCTTTCGACTGAGTCAACCATGAACAGGGATGGTGACGGTAGGGAGACTTCACTTGAAAGCTGTTTTAGCAGCGAAGCTTGGTCTGGTCCGCCACCCTCTTTGGAGGGGGGCTCTGACCACGGGCAGTCCGGTGCTCAGGAGGAAGGGCAGTCCTCCCAAAAGCACAAAAAGAAGCGGGCCTGTTCACAATCGAGGTCGGGGACCCGGCGCCACTCAGCTTCTAGCTTTTCTTCATCCCACCAGTCGAAGAAGAAGTGGTACGTCTGCATAGAGATTGTTGGTAGCAGGGGACAGGAGGCTGACCCCGGCTCCGTCAGGGGTCACCTGCAGCCTTAATTCCTGGCGGCCATGGTACTCCGCTCCAGAGTCCCTCCCCGCCCCTTGCGGGGTCCTTTAGTGAGCAGTTTCATCATTGGGCCACTCTTATGGAGCAGTGGGTCCGGCAGTTGTCCCGACTGCCCTTGCCTGCAGACCCGACCCAGGGGCCTTCAGGCCGTGGACCCACAGGCAGAGCGGTTGTGTCAGCGTAGTAGCGCAACACTTTCTTCCGTGCCATCGACACCGCTCCCTCGTGCTTTTCCCCCTCACATGGATGCGGTGCCGGGGCCTGCACAGGTACTGCTTTCTCCTACTCCTCCTCGTACTTTCAGGTCTCCAGCTTTGGGTGCCAGTGTTGGGTTTGAGACCCCAGGCGCTCAGCCAGCGCTGGCTGCGCGCTGCCCTTGGCTCAGGCTTTGGCGCCACCACCTCCAGTGTCGGGTTTTTCCACTCTGATTCGGAGAGTCCCTCCTCCTGCTCTTTTTCCTCCCTTTCATTTCTATACTATCCCTTCTGGGTTAGTAGGAGAATACCGATATATTGAGTATGGTCCTGATCTAAGATTAGGGGACAATCTGGATGAGGATTCATCCTTTGGAATGAAAAGTAAGCCCTCCAGTTCAGCAGAGCCTCTGGTTGAGGACCTTTCTTTTAAGTCTCTCCTGAAGAATATGAATTCCACCCTTTATCTTCAGACTTCTGAGGTGGATCCTGGGAAGCTTTTGTGCCTCCAGTATCTACATGTTCTTGAAATTCCTGTGGAATTGACACCACCGGTGCAACCCTCTTTCAAGACTCTTTCACAAATGGTGTGGGACAGACCGGCGCTCATTCCTTCTGTGTCTAAGTCCATAGACAGGAAATATGCTCCCCCCTCCAAGAATAGGCCAGTCCTTGTCTCTCATGCCTTTGTGGATGCCATAGTGGTCTTGGCAGAGAAAGACAAAGCTGTTCTTTCCCAGGAACCCACAGCCCATCCAGTGAATAAAGAATCCTGTAAAACTGACACTCTGGGGATGCGAATGTTCACTGCTGCTACACTAGGCATGTGTATTGCTAGCTATCAGGGCTATTTCTGTCAGTGAGTATACCCTCTGGCTTTCACTCAGAGAAACTGTGGAGGCTCTTCCGGAGTCTGATGTTAGCTCGGAGCATCTTCAGCCCATTACTAGGGACACTGAGTCCAACAATCAGCAACTTAAGGCTGCTATGGGTGCCTTTGACACTGCTTCTAGAGCAGCAGTGGCCGGGATATGCACCCAGCATCACTCATGGCTAAGGACTTAGGGATTCACTAATGACGCTCAACAGAGAGTCATGAATTTTCCATTTGATGGTGTTTATCTGTTTAGCCCACAGGTGGAGCAGGCACTGGAGGCCACTCAGAAAACTAGGACTGCTATTAAGATAGCCAGACCGACCCCTGCCACCCCTCAGTGGGGTGGAAACCGCCAACAGTTTCATAACCGACAGTCCTTTCGTGGTAAAGGCAGAGGGGCTTTTGACAAGAACCAAGCCCCTCAGCCACAGTTAACAGATTATCGGAGGTTCCACCGAGACGACTTCCACTTCAGACAGACCTCCTGACCCCAGGGTCCAGTGGCCCATCCCAACCTATGGTCCCTTCATCTCCATGCCTGGTTCCTGAGGAGATAAAATGGGTAGATTCAACGTCTCTCAGAGAATCTCAGACATCCTCCTAGCAGCGCACAAGCCATCTGCTAGGTAGACCTACATGGCAAAGTTGAAATGATTTTCCATTTGGTGTGCAGTGTCCTCCCTGGACCCCTTTTCTTGGTCACCAAACAAGGTGTTAGAGTACCTTCTAGACCTGTTGAACTCAGGACTGCAATACTCCATGGTGAAGGTGCATCTTTGTGCAATTTCGGCCTACCACAAGCCTATCCACAGTATGTCGGTGGCTCAGCTACCCTTGGTTAAGAGATTCCTTGAAGGTTTCTTCCACACTAAACCACCAGTCAGGAGACTGGTAGCCACTTGGGATATCAACCTTGTGCTAGACATGCTCACCTGTAAGCCATTTGAGCCTCTAGCAACCTGTGACTTGAAGTTTCTGACCTGGAAGGCTGCCTTCCTTGTGGCCATTACCTCTGCTCATAGGGTGTCTGAAATACATGCCCTGGTCACAAACCACCATACACAGTTTTTGACAAGGACAAGGAGGTTCTCAGAACTCACTCTAAATGCATTCCCAAAGTAGTCTCAGAATTCCACCTAAACCAGCCCTTGGTCCTTCTGACCTATTGGCAAACTTTCAGAATGAAGGGGAGCGTACCCTACATTCTTTGGATGCAAAAAGGGTTTTGCGATTCTTCATCAGCAGAACAAAAGAGATTCGCAAATCCAAGCAACTCTGTCTCATTCAGCTTGACCTGGCTGGGTCAGCCTGTTGCCATCAGATGCATTTCAGCATGTCTGGTAGTGTGTCTTCGCCATTGCTATCTAATGGCATAGGTCAAGCTGGAAGGCAGGATGTACACCCGCTCTACCAGAGTGGTCGCGGCATCTCTGGCAGAGATTCATAATGTGCCCATTGCAGACATCTGCAATGCGGCCACTTGGAGCTCTGTGCACACTTTTGTGAAGCACTACACCTTCAGCATACTTCCTTTGGCAGGACAGTCCTTAATGGACTGCTGTCCTGAGTGAGTTCCTTTCTCCTGCCGCCCTTCTCGGGGGATTATTTTAGCTCGGTACTCTCCCACTAGTGTGAATGAGTGGTGGAGACTTTATGTCCAGGAAGATATGAAAATGATGTACCTTCTGTAATTCTTGATCTTCTTGGACGAAGTCTCCACCACTCATTCACACACCCACCCACCATCCCCCGAGCTTACTCATCCTGTTTTTGGTCTTCCCCCCCCATTGGCTGGGCTGTGAAAACATTGTTGAATTGACTCTTCTTACACAGGTCATATGACTATGTTATGTCCGAGATGGGTTAGTTTTCTAGGTTAGTTTATGTTGCACCTCCTTGGTAAAAAAGGTACTGAGGCGGTTGGAGGGTCAACACCGAGGTAGCTTATACTGCGTGAGCTAGCCTCGTGGTCCCACACATGCGTGGTCCTATCTCGGCACCAACTGTCCTGAAGATGTTTGGCTCCTGGTGGGTCCTAGTACCTCCGGCATAGTCCCACTAGTATGAATGAGTGGTGGAGACTTCATCCAAGAAGATCAAGAATTACGGTAGGTACGTAATTTTCATTTTATGTAGACATTAGGGTTTAAGAATGCAAAGCGCACAAAGTAGGGAACTGAAAAACATTAGGGTTTTGGGTCTCCGGTGTATTGGAGAATGAGTGGTGGTGTCTTCGTTTGGGTTGTCAAACCTAATGCCCACCCCCTCCACTGAACAAACAAGCTCAGATATGATCTCTTTTCTTCATGCAGGGCCCTCTGTGAAGAAAGCAAGGACAGATTCTGGTGGCAGCATATGGCGAGCTATACATCTCTTCCTTTGAAGAGGTATCACTATGAGGCACTGGCTTGGAGCTGTACCATGTGCTTTGGACAAGAGGCTTTGGGCAGGGGGTGGGCATTAGGGTCAACAACCCCAAGGAAGACCCCACCACTGGTTCACCAATATTCCAGATATGTCTGCATAAACATAGTTTTCTGTAATTAATTTCCCTTCTTTTTCTGATAGTGGAATCGTATCCTCATTCAGACCTATGCAAATGAAGTGAATAGAATACTGGAGATAGTCCTGACCCAGTGCCCAATTCCCAGTGCTAGTGGACACCCCGGTGTTGGCAACTTGAAATTACGAGATTTGTGTGTGTGTGTGGAGGGCAGGGCCTTACAGAGAGGAGGGGGTAATGAACCAGCACTGGGGGTAGCACCCCGAAGTCGGGCTATATTGTTAATAATTAAACTAGCACCAGGGATTGGGCACCCCAGTGTCCAGTTCAGATAAACGCTCATGCAGCTAATGGCTGAACAGTCCCCCCAACAAAAAAAAAACACGCTCAGCAGGGGCTGGGCTACACACTGACAGGTAGCCCTGTCCCTGATGAATGAAAACAGTAGTAGGGCATACTCGGAGAAGGAGCCAGTCTTGCAGGCTGATAAACAAGCACATTTCCATAATAAGACCACATGACTTTGTGTGGTTGTAAATATTCAGTTATCTTAAGAACGCTGTTGGGAGATAAAAAAGCACAAAAGCACATACCTTGGGCCAAACTCTATCAAACCTGCGAGTTTCAGGTTTCAAATCCTCCTTGTTTTTTAGCTATCATTGAGCAAAAAAGTCTTAATTTCAGAGATGTTTGTGTTTTTTGCCCCTCTATAATTTGACCCCCTTTGACCTGATTGCCACACAATTTACAGAACCCAGAGATCCTGGCACCGTCTCTTTACTTACCAAATTTCATGAAAATCGGTTGAATAGGAGCACAGTTATTATGGTTTAGAAACTGGGGTTTAACATTAAAAGTGCTTACTCAACCCTAATATGCAGGTGCCAATGTGTCTGCATAAATCTGGTCTATCTAACTATGGGGTGAGGGTCTCTTTGAGCCCCCCATCAACCAAAAAAAAAATATAAAAAAAGGGGGGGATGGAAAGGATATATCCTTCCTCCCTTTTTCTTGTCCTCGTTCTCCCTGCCTGGGGTATATCCCCTCTGTGGCTATATCCCTATTAGTTACTGCTAAATGCAGCATGTGCCCCTGGGCACTCACCAGTCTAACCCTACTTGGCAGATGCACTGCATGTGGTTGGTGCTGTACACCTTTTTGGGTCATTACACTAGCTCTGAAACCGGGTACATCCCTGCGGTTGAGGGAGAACCAGTTTTTTGTTTTTTTTTAATAGAATTTTTCTTCTGACTGTGTCAGGCTATTTTGGTTGGTATGCCCTTTTCTTCCTTGTATAACTGGGCTGTTAGCCCACTACCTTCAGGGGTGCCTGGGGAGAGGAACACATCTCGACTTCCTTGGACTGACCTGTCCTGCAACTCCATATGCACCTAGATTCCCCCTTTCTTGTTTCCTGATGTAGGAATGAGGGATGTAGTTAACTGACGAGTTTGGTCAATCCTCTGTCTGGTAGCATAGTGTTGTCCCTTTTTTTCCAGGAGTCTGAGTGTCTCATTCCTTTTTTTTGGCACAATATGCCATCTTATTTACAAGGAGGTCCCAATTCTGAGCATTCACCTCTTGCTTTTGCCAAAGCCACATGTTTAGGGCTGCTGCCCTTTTTTGTAAGATCACTGTCCATCCCCCATCTGGCTAGTGATGTGAGGCTCTGGCTCTATACCCAGCTACCCCTTGTGCCACTGTTCTTTATCTATAGGTTGGTCAGGTTTTATTTTGTTGTTTATTTTTGTCTCCTGTGTCTTTTCCCTATCTCTTTGGGCTAGAAGGTCTTTAGCCCTCTTATTCTTCTCCACTCTATTTCTCTCCTGGCATAAAGAACTGAGGTATTCGAAGGAGCCGACAACGGTTATTGGGTGGTGCGCAGTACTTCGTGAGGTGCACAGGTGCTGTATTCAGTAGATGATGCTGGCTCCCTCCCTACAACAAAATTTGGTCCCAGACTCATAAGTGGCAATCAGTGGTGGAGATGTTCTGGAAGTGCAACAGTTTTGGTAAGTATGTAATTTTCATTTCTGTTCCCCTTCATATCTCATCGCATTGTGACCTCATTCATTGTGACTTATCACAGTATGGCAGCAGGTGACTGGCTCTTCTTGGTCAGTTGTGATGTCAAAGTGCTGATGAGGAATGAAGTGGAATAGAAGTCGATGCAGTCTGTCAGCCTCCAGGTAAATTACAGTTCCACACATTAAGCCTTATACTGTCCGGTACAGAATCTTCTAATTGGCAAACAACTGTAAAAAAGTAATACCTGACTACGTCTATTTTTCGTAACTTTGAGTGGCTGATTGCATTTAAAAGTTCACTTTAATTTCAGGCAGTATACAGCTGCTGCTCTGTATGTTTCAGTAATTTTCACGAGCAGAGTCCAAGCTTATGTAATCATTTGCCACCACTCGCTGGTAGACTATTTTGTTTCCCTTATCCATGCTGTACTGATTGACTACTTGCAGTAGGGTAATATGGCATTAAAAAATGTAAAGTATTGTGTAAGTTTGCTGAAAGAGAGTACTTCATTGCATAAACACCTATCGGGGCTACACAGTGGAGCTCATTTATTCAGCCTTCCCCTTGCAGGAATGTTCCCTGCAGAATGGTTGGGGCGGGGGGGGTGCTGTTGGAAAAATGGGAAAATTCTAATGATGTCACATCATTATGCAAGACTGTAGCCTGTCATTTAGGGAATAAAGCATATACACACACTGCTGTACATCATTAGGTGACTATTGCATGTTAAAAGAAAAAAAAAGTAATATCAGGGTTCAGACTTACCTCTTTCGTTTTTTTTTTTTGTTTGTTTTGCACTTGTGGAGCTGGGAAAGTAATACCAACCGGTGCACTCCCCCACTCCTCAAGATTTACACTGGCCCCAAGCTATATTGGGGATTACCGGGGTGGCTCCTTCTCTCATGCCGTCCCAATTACACTTTAGTTTCCAGTGGCACGCCATCCCTCTCCCCTTCCCTATAAGCCCTCCCTGGTGTCAAGTGGCATCCCCCTCTCTTTCCTATTCTTCATAACTTCTCCATGGTGTCTAGTGGCAACCTCTAACCACTCCCATTCCTCATAAGTTCTCTCTGGTGCCCATGGCACACCCCTCCATCTCCCGTCTTCATAAGTTCTCCCTGGTGTCCATTGGCACCCCCTCCCCATCCCCATAAGTTCTCCCTGGTGTCCAGTGGCAACCATCTCACCTTTCCCATAAGTTCTTCCTGGTGTCCAGCGGCAATCCTCTCACCTTCCCCATAAGTTCTCCCTGGTGTCCAGAGCACCCCAACTCTACCTTGGTCCCCGACGGTGACTGGCACAAACCTTCCGTCCACCTCATCACCTGGCCTCCATCTAACTCATGCAACTTATGTAACAAAAAAAAAATCCTCCCCACCCATGTCCTTTTAGTCAGCAGCTCCTAAAAATTTCTAAAGTATCCTAATAAAATCCCTAATGAAGTGTGCCACTGATAGTATCTTAACAGTCTCACTACTGGGCTCATATGCCAGAAATCTTTCTCAGTAGTGCTTTACAATATCACATGAGTGAGAGATTGCTGGCATTCGGTCCCAGCTGTGAGACTCTTAAGATACTATCTGCTATGGGTACTAAGGGGACATGAGTGAGGAGGGTGAATGGAATGGGGCTGAGATGGGTGGGGATTTTTTTTTTTTTTTATAAATACTAGCCCCATCATGTAAGCCCGGGGGGAGTGACACTGGTCCAAGACAGTTTGTACTATGCCTCCAGCCAGTACACTGATGTAAAAATTGATCCTTGTAATATACCTATACTTCATATTTCTTGTACCAAAAAAAACAGTTGTGCAAACAGTTTTTACTACACATTGATATGTCGTCTTCCTGACATGCTGCTGCACAGAACAAAGGGTCATTTTCTAGAGCACTACATGAATAAAGGGAAAAAAAAAAGTATATTCTAGATGACCAGTAGAGGGAGACAGTGCACTTTGTACATGACTGCAACCATCAACAACATCCTTGAACCACTTTAACATGAAATTTAGAGTAAAAGATCAGGTCCCAGACTTAATGAGCTCAGAACTTGGCACATGTGCCCACTCTGTTGCCCCAGGTCATGAAATTAGTATGCACTACCCTGCACTCACGTGGTGGATGGGGAGAAGTCCCCTACACTCAGTGTAGTGAAATGCAGTGTTGCAGGTATTAGCCGCAAATATCTCTGCATCTGTTTCCCCTGTCACTGGAGAGTGAACCCTCCAGGGCCCAACAATAGGGGATAGCTTATTCTACTGAGACAAGATGCCTCCCACTCAAGGATGCAGCACCGACGGCAGCAATCCCAGACTACGGCCACCTGCTCAAAGGCATCCCAGACTCGTCATCCCTGTACTGCTGGGCCAGTAGATGCTCTCTCTCTTCTGTATGAATATTATAGCAAGAGGTGTTTCTGACTCAGGAGCCTATTCTCCTAGAATTCTTTTTTTTTTTTTTTTTACTTTTTATTTATAGATTTCAAACAGAATCATAAAAATAAAGAAATACATTCAGGACATTGCGTGAAATAATTGTTTTTATTCTGGAATATGAAACTATGGAATTGTGTTTTAATTCTTTATGACTTTATTACTTTTTGTACAGCGTTTTGATATATTTTGAAAAGCGTTATATAAAGTTAATTATTATTATTACAATACATAATCAATACAGAGGCACCATGCCATTAGTAAAAGAAAAATCTGAATGCCTGCCAGTGTTACTCACTAGGAGGGGAATAGCATTATTGCGAAGCTTGAGAAAGGAATAAAAACCTCCCAATCATCATGTGAGCATATCATAAGCAGTGCCACTACTACTTTGGCTATAATTACAAATGAAATTTAATAGGATGTAGAGCTATGGCGCTGTTGCGCCCTAGCTGTATAAAATACAGCTTTGTTGTCAAATTATAGTTAGAATATTTGGAAGACAGTAAGTGGACGTGGCTTGGCTTCAGCCACAGGCCTATAACTTACCCCTTAAAACCATGGGGAATATTAGAACTTATGGCTTGCTGGGAGTGTTCTCTAAACATGGCAACCACATCACCGAGCTGCCAGAGATCAATAACACTGTAATAAAATAATGGTATTGCACAGTTTAAGAACCCAGAATTAGTTCACAGCATAGAGAGAAACTGCAAAATGATTGTTCCAAGAATAACCCCATATCTCTCTAAACCCTGGGAAAAAAAAATAACACCATCATATAAACACTGCGTATGTCCAAGAAGTAAGACATAGTAGTCCAAGCAAATGCACAGACTGTAAGGATAAACAGAAGCTCAGTAAAGCACCACGGCAGGAGCACAGAACAGTCAGGTCAACTGGTGACCATGAATAGATCAGGAGTCCTCATCCTCAAGTCATTCAGAGTCTTGAGAGTGACATAGATCCGCAGCCAGCATTTGCTGTTCTTTTTCATTTGTATCCAGTAAATGATGCGCATCCAGAGGCTTATTAAAGAAATATGTTTTTCCCACTACCTCAACCTGCAATTGGACAGGAAATAACAGCAAAAGGCAGCTGAAAGGTTTTCATACTTTTTTAACTCCCTCAAATTCTTTACGGCACTGCTGAGTAGAAAAGGACAAATCAGGATATGGCTTTGCCAGCAAGCAGTTCTCTGTATTTTCTAGCAGCATGTAAAGCTTTATCTCTAGCACTGACCTTAGTAAACAGAGTGAGAAGGGTTCAAGGGGTATAATCTGTAGGGGCCCTATGAGAAGAGACTCGGTAGACTCTAGCAGCATAACCGGGAACCAGAGCAGAATCCCATTTTAAAAGTCCCATGAGCCACTGTTTCAAGAAGGTAATAGGATCCTCCATCTCAAAACCCTCAGGGAGTCCAACCACCTGAAGATTACATTCCCGGAGAGCGTTTTCAATGTGTCCCAAGTCTCAAACAGAGATGCATGTTTTCCTGAATGAGTGTAGTGGAAGACGCCATTGCTCGATCCGCATGGCTCTCCGCATCAGTCGGCTGGGTTTGCATGCCGGAACTGTGGATTCCACTTTGACCAGTCGCTCCGTGAAGTTGTCGATTTTCTTATTTACTATACTGATTAATAGAGCCTTCAGGGAATTCGTTATCTCCGTTAACTCTGAGGTTGAAGTAGATTCACTCAGCAACAGGCCCGTCTGCAATGTGTCACACCAGACGGAGGTTTGGGTTTAAAGAATTTGGCAACAGCAGACTGTGGAGGGATATTTTTCTGCTTGCCCATAAAGATCCCCAAATAGTTAGCCACCAATAAAGTCAAAGAAAAACAGGGTAGAAGCTGAGTTTGATGTAGTTTGCAGTTAGTAAAATAAGCCTGTAGCAGGAGCTCTCACACAGCATGTCCTCTCGCTCCAGTGGCTAGCTCCACCCACCCCCCACCCCCAATACAATTTTTGAATGAAATCCATCCTGTCCAGGAGCCTTGTGAACATTGATTCCTTGAGTAAATGTCTACTCTTTCTTTAAAAGGAAAGGATATAGAGGCTCTGTGGTTGAGTGGTTAGAGCACCAACTTGAAACATAAAAACAGAATTTGTTGGTAGATAAGGAGCTCTTGACCCACCCAGTCTACCCAGCTGTACCCTGCCAGTCTGTTCCACAGACCCTAACTTGTTTCCTGAAACCCTCCCTGTCTACTGTCTAATATACCCCTATGTCTATCCTACGCATGCTTGAAGCTTCCCACTGTTTTTGCGCCCACCAGTTCTGCTGGCAGCCTGTTCCAGGCATCTACCACCCTTTCAGTGAAGAAATATTTCCTTACATTTCTCTTAAACTCTCCTCCTCCCTCCAGCTTCATCACATGCCCCCTGGTCCTGGTGCTTTTTATCATTTGAAAGAGACTCCCCTTCTACACCCTGTTTACCCCTGTGACATACTTCAAGGTCTGTATCATGTCACCTCTCGCTCTTCTCTCTTCCAGTGTGTACATGATCTCTCCTTGTAGGGCTTCTTGTGCAAGCTGCCACGGTCTGTACTGCCTCCACCCTGTCTATGTCCTTCTGAGGTGTGACCTCAAAACCTGGACACAGTACTTCAGGTGGGGTCTCACCAGTGAATGATATAGTGGCAGCATCACTTCCCAACCTCTACTGGAGATACTCCTCCCTATGCACCCCAGCATCCCACTAGCACTACCCACTGCTTTGTCACACTGTCCTGCCACTCTGAAGTCATTAGACATAATAACCCCCAAGATCCCTTTCCTGTTTAGGGTGGCTTATGCTGGGGATTTTGATACTGCAAACCCCTCTGGGCCTTAACACCCTGTGCATACCCCCCCCCCCCCAATTCGTACTCTGTGGAGATAGATGCTTGGGGTGGGAAAGGTTTTCTTTTTGGCAGCACACACACTATGATGTGCATTGCTGCACATCAGGCAGCTTACAGCAAGTGCCTGTGGGCGAAGCTAAGCCAGGCCCTAGCTTCCATGCCAGACAGCGAGTCAGCCAGGCAGGCCATTCACCTGTCTGCCCAGGGCCTGGAGCTGGCAAGGCACCAAGCAAGGGTGTCGTACCACACCATTGAGGTGGTTTCCAGGCTGGTAGAAACAGCATTCTGCATTCAGCGGACGACGTGGCTTCACTTTTCTCGGTTGGCACCCCTGGCCCAGTGTAGGGTGCTTATCTTGCATGTCCAGGGGAACTCATGTTTTCTCCCGCAGGGCCAGGCATGAGTTGTCGGGACGCCGTTCTGCTCCCAGGCCACAGGAACCTCTATCTGCCCCTGACCAGTCTTGGGTCCTGCCAGATCTGTAAGCAGCCCCTGCCCTCCAGTGGTTAAAGGGTTAAGGGATAGTTTTCCCTTAGGGTGAGCCAACTTCACCCCTTTTTTTGCGGAAAGCTTGGTACTCTGACCCATTAGTGCGACCGAATGATGAAGACTGATTCCTGGAAGATATGGAAATTACTTACTGTAATTGCTCATCTTCCAGAATATCATCACCGTTCCGACACACTCCCACACACCATCCCCCGTTAATGTAAGAGCCAGGGCCTCTGGGCAGCTCACCCTGGGTTGAGCCTCTGCACACTGGCACACTTCTTGCCACTCCCCTAGGGAGTTCTCCTCCCTCTTGGAGGTGCATCTTCTTTTTCTAAAATACAAAATAGGAGAGTAGGCCCTCTGATCCTCTTCCCACCAAAAAAAAAAAGAACAAAGCCCCAAAAACATATTTACAAAAAAATCCTTAGGGTGTGCTTCGTGCCTTACCACGCCCTTGGCCATACGTAAGAAATATCTAACGCACACCCTGTCATGTCTTATTGCTTACATAATTGCCTCTCTCTTTCTGCTGGTGATACCTCTCCCTGTGCATCTGAGTATTCCGCTAGCCTTTCCCACTGCCTTGTCACACTGTTTAGCTACCTTCAGGTCATCAGAAATGATAACCCCCCAGGTCTCTTTCCTGTTTTGTGACTGCTGATACCCCCCCCCCAGTTGCCCTCAGATTTTTGTGCCATAAGTGCATGTTTTTACACTTTTTTGCATTGAATCTCAGCTGCCAAGCTCATGACATTCTTCTAACTTCTTTAGATCCTCCTCATTCTTTCAACCCCCACGGGTGTCTATTCTGTTGCAGATTTTTGTGTCATCCGAGAATAGGCATACTTTCCCCTCCAGTCCTTCTGCAATGTCGCTAATAAAGACATTGAAGAGGACCAGGCCTAATACTGACCCCTGTGGCACCCCGCTATTCACCATGCCTTCCTCAGAGTGTACTCCATTTTCCACAACTCTTTGGCACCTACCACTAAGCTAACTCTCCGCCCATTTTACTATTTTAGGACCTACTCCTAGGCTCCTCAGTTTGTTTACCAGCCTTCTGTATGGAACAGTGTCAGAGGCCTTGCTGAAATCCAGATTGGCCATGTCAACCACCCCTCACTGGTCCACTTCCTTTGTTACCCCAGTCAAAGAACTTGATCAGGTTTGTCTGGCAAGGCCTCCCCCTGTGAATCCATGTTGCCTCAGATCCTGTAGACTGCTGGTAACAAGGTATTCTCCAATCCGTTCCTTCAGTAGTGATTCCATTACTTTGCCCACTAGTGAAGTCGAGCTGACTGCCCTGTAAATTCCCAGCTTCTCCCTATTTCCACTTTTATAGAGTGGGACTACTTCTGTCCTCCTCCAGTCCCACGGTACCTTCCCTGTTTCTAGTGACAGATTGGACAGGGCTGTCAGAGGTGCAGTCAGCTCCTCCCTCCATTTGCTCACTCAGCAACCTGGGGTGCACCATGTCTGGACCCATTGCCTTGTCTACGTTTTAACTTTGACAGCTTCCTTAGGACTCTTTCCACTGTGAAAGGGCTAGTGTTCACCTCCCGACCCTTTATGCCCTTGTCTTGTAACAAAGGCCCATCTCATACCCCATTCTCCATGAATACTGAGCAGAAGTATTTGTTCAATTTGTCTGCTTTTTGGTGGTCCTCTTCTACAGAACCCCCCCCTTCCCCTTTCAGTCTTACTATCCCTGTATTGGACTTCCTCTTGGACTTGGATATCTCCTAGATATATCCCTGTTGCTGCTTTGCAATTGGCTTCACCTTATCCATACCTCTAAGTTCTGCTGTTTATCAGTGTCTGACTCTTGGAACAAGGTGCAGTTGTTGTTAACATTTCTATACTGCAGGGAATGGCAGATGTTATACTCATCAGCCTGTGTGGCTGGATGCTATTCCTCATTTTGCTGCTGAAATTCACATTTCCATGTTCTTTCTTTTCTTCACTTCTTTTGGGGTGGCAAGAAGATAGTATTTGTGGTCCTGGACTCTGTCCGATCACGCCTTCTATCCACTCCTCTGGAGCACCTTTTTAAGGGTTTTAACCCACCACATTCTTTGTCTCCTTGGGAGTGTACAGGCTTTTGCAGTGTCAGTGGCTCAGTAGGTAGCACACTCGCCTCTGAGGCTGGAAGATCAGAGGGCTGTGGGTTCAGTTCCCACATCTGGCACTTGGGTTAATATCCCAGTACTGACACTGTAGTGCAGCATGAAAGGGGTTCTGCATTTCAGAGGTGCCATCTTTCGGATGAGACGTTAAACTGAGGTCCCATCTGCTTGGATTGGTGGTAGTTCAGGTGGATGTTAAAGATCCCATGGCACTTATCGAAAAGAGTAGGGGAGTTTTTATTGTCAAGAAAAAACAGAAAAGGAACACAAAAAAATAAATTATACCAGTAAATAAAGATTACAATGTACAAATGAAATCCCTATATCGGGGGAAAAACACACTTACACAGTGTACCAATTCTCAAAATAATACATTGTACTTATATTTAATAAATGTATGAAAACCTCTCCACCATCTATTGGTTTGTGTTAAAGAAAAAAAACAACAATCTCTGGAATATAGCCTTCCCATCTCATGCACAATTATTGTAGAAAAAACAGTACAATCCATCTTCTTCTGGTAGAGGACCCACTGACAGCGTGCCTGCCATAAATAAAAACGAAGACAACAAAAGAAAATAGACAAAGTCTCATGATGAAAATGCAATAAACTGTGAGGATATATACCAATCACCAGAATGTCATAGGTTAGAAAAGCCAACCATTTAAAATTCAATTTTTTGCCAAAAATTCCCATAGATTTTTTGAATAAGAACAATACAAAAGAAAATGTTCTGTTGATTCTTCTAAATTTATACAGTCCATATATGGGCAGTTTCTTTCTTCTCTGGCTTTATATTTAGCATTGCCTCTAAGGTTTAATCTTCCATATATAAGTAACCAGAGGGTTTCTCACATCTGAGGGGGAAGCCTTTTACTATTAAGTTGGGATAAAATGAAATGATTATCTCCTTCAGGACAATTTTTAAAGCTTGGAACTGTGGGATAAATTTGACACATCAGAGATTTATAAAGGGAATTTCCATTACAACGTAGTAGCATTTCCTTTGATATGCCCCATTTATACATTTTCTGTGCTGCGGGCTTAAAATATAATGGAATATATAAATGTTTACTACACCTAGGAAGTACATGTTTCCAAGCAACTAAAAAAATTAATTAAAATTAATTGTACCCAGTTATTACCACCCTTTGCAATTTCTAATAATCCACTACGAACTGTAGCTGAAAAGAATAATGAGAAACAAAAAAAACACTGGATCAATCATTCCAATACCTCCCTTAGTCTTAGCCAGGTAAGTAAACTGTCTTTTAATAGGATTAAGCCTGTTTCCTCACATCTGGACGAATAAGCTATAAACCTTAGTCTCTAATATGATAGGTAATGGAAAAATCTTTGTAACATGTTGTAAGCAGGGCAAAAGAAATTGCTTAGAAATTTGGATTTGTTTCTGCTTTGTAAGTTTCCACTGCTTCCATCTCAGTACTTTAGGCTCAATTTTTTTAGAGCCTTATCCCAATTCTCTAGTGGCAAATTTTTTAGACCAAATAAAATACCAAGAATGGCAATAGGTTCTGTAGAAAATTCAATACCATTATCTCTAACCAGTAAATCACTTCCTGTACCAATAAACAAACCTCGTGTTTTGGTTAGATTTAATTTAACATTTGAAATACTTGCATATTTTGCAAATTCAGATAAACAAAGGTTAAACCAGGTATGATGTGAAAAAAAAAAAAAAATCATCATCCGCATATGCTTGTACTACCAATTGCTGATGTATTCCCATACCTGTAATTCCTTCCCATTTAGGGGTATCTACTAACCTTCTTAATAAAGGGTCCAAAGAAAAAATATATAATAAAGGGCTTAGCGGACAGCCCTGCCGTACTGCACCTGTATGAACTGAAAAACCTGAAGCAATCTGACCCTGTATAACTGGAAAAATATGAGAAGACTGGTATAAGAGCTTTATGTTCTGTATAACCTGAATCGGAACATGATAGATTTCCAAAATTTGGAATAAAAAAGGCCGATAAACCCTATCGAAAGCTTTTTCCAGGTCAGCTGCCACTATAGAATTAGATCCCCCCAAGATTGTGGAGTGTTCAATCTCGTCCCTAATAGTCATCAGAGCTGACTGTATTGTTCTGTTAGGAAGGCCACAGTATTGCTGTGGAGAGATTACTTTAGCTGCATCATTTTTCAATCGATTATTAAGCACAATTGTTAACATTTTATAATCTGAGTTTAATAAAGTGATAGGTCTCCAGTTTTTGATATCAGTTCTATTTCCAGTTTTAAATAAAAAAATCATTAAACCTTCTGCAAAGGAGGGATACATAGTATTAGTCTGAAAAAAGTAATCAAAAACCAATTTTAAACAAAGTGCTATAATATTTGAAGAAGATTTATAGAATTTATTAGGAAGTCCATCATTCCTGGTGATGAATTATTATTCAGTACGTTGATGGCTACCCCAGTTTCAGTCACAGTTATTGGTTCTTGCAAAACAGAAATCTCATTCGGAAAAACCAGAACTGAAATGTCATATAAAAAGCTTTGATGTTCTCCTGAAAAATACGAGTTTTAGGAGCTAGGGAATGAAAATGATTGTTTAACAAATCATTAATTCCTTCAACTGTAGCTATACGGTTTCCAGCTGGATCTACTAGGTAATCAATATTGGTAGAAGCTTTAAAGGATTTACATGCTTCATAAGGACCACCAATAGGGGAATTTTGAGGCCCACTATACAACAATGCCTGGATTGTTCAAGCTCTGTCATATTGATAGGACTTCATTTCTGTTTTTATCCGTGCAATTTGGTCTGTATAATCAAATTTAGAGGTATATGAAAAGGTATAAAGTTTTTGCAATTGTTGTCTGAGCGAGAGATATTTTAAAAACTTCTCATTCCCAGTCCTTTTCCCATGTTTTATAAACCAAAATTTTAAATCAGATTTAGTAGTTTTCCACCATTCCCCTATATTAGGGTATAGAAAAACTACCGACAGTCTAGCTATAAGAAGATTTAGAATAGTATGATGAACATATGAATCTAACAAAATAGAAGAATTAAGTTTCCATCTATTTAATTTTGGGAGAGTTTGTGCTCCTACATGAATTGTACAAAATTAAAATAAATGGTCCGAAAATTCTACTGGACATGATTTAAAGTTTCCAACTGGTACATTAGGGGAAATAAATAAATAATCTATTGTGGTAAGTAATTTACTGTGAATATACGTAAAGTTTGGCTCTGAAATCTGATATTTCCTACAATCTGTAAGATCTGCAGTTTTAACCAAGTGTTCTAATGCATGGGAGTCGCAATAAATTTTCTTCTTGGCCTGAGAAGTAGAGGCCTCACATTTCATATGTAAAGTACAATTAAAATCACCTCCAAATAAGTGGTAACTAGGAAGGGTTGAATAGCTTTCAAAAGGGCTACCCTCTCAGCTTTAATTTGGGGGTTATAAATAGTAATAAACCTAAAGTTTGTTTCTTCCCATAAACCATCCAATATCAACACCCTCCCTACATTTAAATCTATTAATTTCCTCATAGTGAATTTATAAGAATGAAAAAAGAATTCCAATTCCATCCGACTTATCTGGACCGAATGACCAATAGGAAGGACCCCATTGCCAATCCCTTTTAAAAGCCACCACTTGTTCCGCAGAATGCATCCAAGTTTCTTGTAGGAAACAGACATCAATTTGCAAATCATGAACATATTGGAAGACAGCCTGACATTTAACATAATTAAGGATACTATGCGTATTGAAGAAACCCCAAGTACATGTAGTTATGTTTTGAATGTTCAGAGTGCTTTAATTATTTTTTCCTTTTTTTTTCTTTTTACCCTTGTAATCACCAGTATTCTGAGAGGGAGGTTCTAAGGTCGAGGCCCGTGAATCTGAATCCCCGTGATCCATTTCAGAGTCACCCCAAAAAAGTGCTGCATATGAATTTTCAGTCTCCAGAGGTTCTGGGGAAAGGGGGGGGGGTAATTTAGACTTCGAAAATCTAGTGGACCGCTGTCTAGAAAGAGGTGAGGCAGCAGGAGGTGCGGAAAAAGACTCTTCCGAGCCTGGAGGATCTTTATAGGATACAGGAAGTAGTAACTGTGGATCAGAACTAGAGACTTTATCTGACTCTAGTATGGTATTCTGAGTAAGTACAACTGGACCTGTCACTGGAATGGGGTGGGGGGCTCCTGAACATATGTAATTATTTTAGTTAACTCAGAGAGTAGAGGGGAGGAGTGAGGTGGTGGTGAGGGGCCTGGAAGGGAATGTTCAGGAGAGGGGGTGTGGGAGAGGGTTCTTAGACGAAGGAGCTACTGTGTCTTGGGCTTGTTGTATAAGCAATTCAGGGCTGACACATGATGCTTTATTTTTTGCAGCCCAAGGGCAGTCTCCAAAGGTGTGTCCATATTCTTCACATAAATCACACTTCGTGTGATTAGCACATTGCATAGTGACATAGCCTATTTCTCCGCAATTGTCACAACGCGGTTTGTCACAGGTACTTGACAAATGGGTACGGGCCCCACACTTATAACAAGCTCTTGGTTGCCCTCCATAAAAACAAACCCCGCTATCCCTCCCCAAAAGAAATGAATTAGGAATGTGTTCTATTCCCGAATCAGTCTGTCTGAGTTTAACTTTATATTTCCAACCTCCCGTCCCAAATCTTTCGGAATCCAGAATTGCTTCTAGAGCACTAAGCACATCACATTTTTGATTCAACCAAAAATTTATATCTTCCACATGGACCCCCTCATTCCGAAACATCACTGTAACATATTTTACAAGTGGTTTTGTGAGTGGAATTACTGTACTAAGAAGGGGGTCCATATGGGAGAGAACTTAACCTGACCATAACATTCCCAAAATAACTCTAATGCATGTGTAGTCCGAAAACTGACATCAAAGTAATCGTCTCCCGATATATTTATAAAGGCAAAAACAGCAGTATGCGAAAAATGCAAAGACTCCTTTAATAAAGTCCTGCCCACATAATAGCGATCTGGTCTCTCTGCTAAACCCCCTTTATGTCTAATGCGTACAGCATTCCTTCTAGTGGCTGCTTCTTTTTTGGCATGAGAAAATAAATCTGACATTAAAGGTTTTTGGTTAGTGTCAGGGTATTTTTTATCCCGATTCGGATCTCCATCACCATTTTCTTGTAGGTGCTTAGTGTTGTCCGAAATAACTGTAGAATCTTTTTTCTGTATACACTCATGATCTTTGTTAGGTGCTAAAGTCTCCACTGAAGTTACAGGTAAATCCTGTTGAATTATAGGATTGCTCATAGATCGTGCCTGAGGCCCTGGTTTCCAATCCAGTGAGGCCAAAGTAAAATCAAATGTTGAATCCCATGCTGGATCAGGGAGCCAGTTTCCCCCAGACATTTTCTTCCATCCAGCTTCTAGAAGTGCTTTCTGAGACCACCAGGAAATGCAAGGAAGAGCTGGTCCTTCTGTGGGTGCAATATTAGTGGTAGGGCAGGTAGGTGTAATAGTCTGATCAAGTATCTGTTGTCCTTTTAAATCAACAAGATTCTCTTGCTGCAAAACATCTCTGCCTGTATCCGAACGTTTTTTTATGTTGGTAGTATCAGTAAATGAAAATACCGTAGCTGTGGATTGCTGATTGTGCGATGTTTGATATATAATAAATAGGACTTTAGGGTTTTATCAACATTTCAGGTTTGATGACAAAACCAGCCATCTAGGAAAGCTGGGGACCCGGCCCACAGTCCACGCTATTACCCTGCGATCGGACACTAGGTTTGCTTGCAGTAGATTGCATGTTGGAACGAAAAGGATTTTGACCTGAAATTTGTGCAACCGAAAGTACTGTAGGCTTTTGGCACACATCTACCTCAGTAGTGTTTGAACTGCCAGCCTGTAGAACATTAGTCATTTGTTATAGAAAAAGGCGCCATAGGAGAAAATGACTCACCCGGCCACGGTGAAGCCTTTGATGCTGCTGCGTCAGACGCCGAACTAACAGGCGAAGGAGATTGAATGACAGCAGATCCTTCCAGCCGCTCGGAAATAAAGGCAGACCGACTTGCTAAATTTCTCTGCATAGATTCTTCATTTCCAGTAAATTCAGTATTTCTTTCAGTTGTTTTTCCCTCCGAGCGAACTTTAGTGAGATTAATTTCAGTAACATCAGCGAAAATATCTTCTGCTGTGGCGTAAAAATCCGTGACATCGTCATCTTTTCCACAAACGAGTTCCTGATTAAATTTCTCATTCTCAGCCTCTGGTAATACTGTGGTAGAAGAGGAGGCTAGCTCTCCTACCTTGAAATCCAACAGAAAAACAGCGCAACACTATGAGCGGGTGCTCACAGCGTGAGGTGCAAACCTCAATACTTCACACAAAAGCCAAGGTAGATGAGCACTCCAGGACTACAGGGATAGTGCAGTTTATTTCAATGAACACCATGCTGAGCCTATGCCTTCAAAGGGGTTATAACCCCCTTTGAAGGCATGGAGCCGAAGCGCAGGGGTCTGGACTTGCCATTTGGATTAAAATCACTTGCAGTATATTTAGCTCTCCTACCTGAAGTGCATCCGCACACCGTTCAGCCTTGCTCCGAGTGGCCATCACGAACAACAGACAGCCAAAATCTCCCCCTACTGACAGCAATGCAGTAGGGGAATTTCCTCGATGTCCTGGCAAAAATTTTCCTCATTCACTAAAAATACCACCAACAGCTTAATCTGGTTCAAGGTCAGTTGGCATTCGTCTTCTGTATCCCCCTCCCCGGGGTCGTGCCTGAAAATAGGCAGGATTTGTCTAGTGCACTTACCTGGTCAACAAAAACTAAATAAATAAATTAAATGGCATTTGCCATCTTATCCGCACAAAGGTCCTTCAGGCCTCTGTGTACCAGCCAGAGCTGTGAGCCAGGGCTTCTGCCCTTTTTTTCTTCACCACTGTGTCCAGCTGGTTGTATCAGGCTTTGGCTCTGGCACCCAGTGCCCTTGTGGCACCCTTTGTCCCAATCCTAAGCTGTCTAAGTTGATAATCAGGTTTTATTTTACTTTTTTCATATCCTACATCCTTTTCGTATCCCTTTGGGCTAGAAGTCTATGGTCCTCTCTTTTTCTTTTCCACTTGTTTCCCTTTCCTGGCAGCAGAACTGGGGGGCAGCGTCAGATACTGGCTGACTCATAGGGATGATGTAACTGTTAAAGCGTCATGGGCGGAGGTGCCACCATCAGTCCCCTTCCTAAGCTGCAAAAGACTTTGCTCCTATGGGTTCCAAGTGTCTCCAGCTAAGACCCATTAGTGTGATGGAATGGTGAAAATATTCTAGAAGATCAACAATTATAGCGAGTGTATCATTTTTAAGTATGCCCAGTGTTATTTTTCCCCACTGTGCCTCTGTCCCTGTTTGGCCATCTCCACCTTCGAGGCAGTCCTACCATTTCTTTAAAATCCACCCCCCTAAAGTCCAGGCCCCTCATCCTCGTGTGGTTAGCCTGTGTTCTTGTCTTTAAGTTAAACCACACTGTACAATGATCACTGATACCCAGGGAACTAAAACTGAAGAAAGGGGGCTCAGGATCAGCGGACGGAGCTACCACATATTCAGACCTGCAGGCAATGGGAGGAGTAGAGCTGCAAGTGTCCTGGAAGAACTGCACAAATCCCCACAACATTGGAGTATTTCAGATCTTATTGATAAAATAAAATACTCAGGGTAGCAGCCCCCTTACTGGCGCCTGACATTTCGTGTTACTACTAAGCGCTTTTTCAAAGGATTTTTTATCAATAACATTTGAAATATTCCAATCTTGTGGGGATTTTTGGAGTTCTTCCAGGATGTTTTGCAGCTCTTCTCCTCCCATTGCCTGCCTTGATTGCCTTTTCTTGGGGACCTGCCCACTGTGATGTCTGTGACACTGTCCCTGTTTGTAAGCACCTGCTTCAATACTTCCCCTTTGTAATGGGTTTTTTGACTAGCTGCCTGAGAAAAGACCCTTATGGGGAGTCAAGACTGACCCTACTCCTTGCTGAAGCTGCAGCTGGAATGCTCCACACCACATCGGACAGATTGAAGTCACCAACTAACAGCACCTCCTCCTTACTCTCCATTCTGATGGTGGCTTCGTCAAGTGCCTTATCCAACTCCTCCCCTTGTGCTGGAGGTCTGTACACTACCCCTGTATGGATAGCAGCCCCAGAGCCTGTCTCCAGGCAACCCATAGCACCTCCAGCCCCTTCTTTTCCTCATGGTGCTCCAGTACCTCCATGGCCTTAATTCTCTGCCTTGCATGTAAAACAGCCACTCCTCCTTTTCCTGTGTTTTCTGAACATGGAGTAGCCTGGTATGACCATGTCCCACTCATGGTGCTCAGTGCACCCTGACTCCATTATGGTCACCAAATCCAGGTCAGCCTCTCTCATAATGGCTTCCACAGCTGGAATTTTGTTTCCAAGACTCCTTGCATTGGTGTACATGACTCTCCACACCTTCCTTCATCCGCCTGCTGCCCTACTTCCCTCTCCCATTCCAGCCTATGTTTTTCCATGAAGCTCTCCTTGACTCTTCTTTCCTCTTCCCTTTTCACCCTCCCCATTCCTTGTCTCCTTTAATCCTGTGCCCTTGCTTACCTGAGTTTATTCCCCCTTTTCTCCTGTCTTCAACCCATCCTGCCTTTCTGGACACCTGCCCAGGAGAGTTTTCTCCCCTCAGGCACTCTCTGCTTGCTGTTCCATCTTTGGGGGGGAGAATTGTTGCCTCCCTTGGTTTTACTGCCTCCCCCTTGGCTAGTTTAAATGCTCATCCAAGTAGCATTTAAACCTTCCACCAAGGATTGAGGCCCCCTTCTTGAAAGGATGCAGGCCACCTGCCTTATAGAGATCCATATTCTTCCAGGCTGGCCCGAGTCCCTAATGTAGCCAGAGCCCTCCTCCATGCACCATACCTTCAAACAGTTGTTAAATGCCCTGCTGTGGAATACCCCTGCATCGCCCTTGCCGAACCCAGGTAACACCTCGGAAAAAGCCATCATGTGTACCACCTGCTTAAGGCCCCTTCCCAGCTCCCTGAAGTTTTCCTGCATTACCACTACCTTATCCCTTGCCTGATCATTGTCCACAGATAGACAAGGATGTTTGGCTCCCTCCCATCTCCTGCTGCCCTTGTGATTCTCTGGATACACTTTCCATCCCTCCAAACTGAAGCACCGCTGAGGCACACCTTCTCTCTGTTTCACCATCTGCTACCAGATCTATCACCTGACAGTAGAGTCCCCCACCAGTAGCTGCTTTCTCCTGGGCTGGGGTCCTGTCTCTCCCTTCTTGGGGCCTCCACGTCTGAGGACCTCTACCTCCTCCCCTTCCACTGTGATGGGTGCCTCCTCTTGGCTGTCCTGCCAATATTGCAGAGGAGGTCTGCAGTGGTATAGGCAGAGGAGTGTGCACCCTTACTGCTACACCCACCCTCTCAGAATCCACCAAGGTCCAGTCTCTGTTGGGAGAAGAATCCCATGCCAGTAGAATGGAGGAGGAGGACCACCATAATCCTGCCCTGATGGGGGATAGACCCGTTAGAGATCTCCATCTGAAAGGCCCTTAGGAAAAGAATCAGAGAGTATTGGTGGGCCTCCTCTCAAAGGAGGTTACTGAAGCTCTTGAGTGCTTATTCCCAGCTCCTCAAGCAGCTTGAAGCACAGGAATTGACCTCCAGGAAAGCTCAGGTAATAATAGTAAAGAAAGGACCCAGAGTACACCTTGAAGAGGTCTGCAGATGCATTGGTATGCGTCAGGTAATGCTTGTGTAATCATCATGGCCAAGTGTGTGCATGGCAAGAGTCAGAGTCAGTCCCAGTGGTGGTGCTGGGCTAAGGGTGTTCGTGTAAGGTCATTATGTGATCACAGATCATATGGCATGAGTGAGGCATCGTGCAAGGCAGACCGACTGTTCTGTATCATGCAGGAGCCACTGTCTGGTTCCATGTTCTCTGTATCTGTCAGCATGTGGCTCTCCGGCTAAGCACGGGCACTGATTACCCCAGGATAGTGTTTCGCCCTGCCTGTGGCAAGTGCCACAGCAGCAACCCTGGGGGATGAATTTCTCCCAGGGGGCATTGTCCAGTAAAATTCTGGAAGATCGAGGACAAGTAGTTACTCCGAGTGAGTGTCTCTAGAGTTTAAAGCAGTGACATTCCTGTGAATTGCAAAACTGTTGTGATCTGTGAAGTAAGGTAATCCTCCTGGGGACAGATGCAACCATCATAGAAGGTTAAAATAAACAGCCCTACCTGCTTGACTTCAGCTCCAAGTGTGAACATTTATGTTTTTTTGTGTGATCTCTCCTGTTACTGGTGCCCTGAGGTTTCTGAGCTCCTGGGCCCCATCGCCCAGGCCCATGATGGCAGAGTATGGTCTAATGCTGTCCATAAGCATCTGCTCTGGATGAGAGTTCCACCATGACCGTAGACACAGGGTAGGGGTTGCAGATTACATTTGCTTTGTTAAATGCCTTGTATTGTATAATGTTTTACTGTGCTGTACTTGTGTGTTTTTTTTACATTTGTGCACCTCCCCCTGTGCTTCTTGTCCTTCTCCCCAGGACATACCTGAAAATGAGCTGGACAGCTCAGTGTGCCTCTCTGCATAATACCTAACATAATACAACATTAAACTAGCTGTAATAATTCAGTATACCCTGATTTTTATTTTGACGTTATGTTAATTATGTTATGAGTGTTGTAATGCCCTACACGGTGTGGGCCCGAGCTGTTTGAAAGGGCTGCTCTGTTCATATCTGACTGGCCACCCTCTCTGCTCTTCTGAGGATTCTAAGATTTTTCCTGAAGTTACCGGGAGGATTGGCTGTTTTTGGTGGTAGCACTGTTATTATGGAACCAACTGCCTCACCATCTTAGGAAGGCCCCCTCACTGGCGGTATTTAGGAGGGGTTTTAAACATCAACAATTTTCCATGGCCTTTCTGCAGTAGTTTTTTGCGGCTGATGCTGAGCTGATTATTGTATGGATTTTATGGGTAATTTATTATATATATTTATTAGCATAATCGTGTTTGTGCTGCTGTAAATGTATATGATTTGTAAAGGGTATCATGTCAATTCAGCGTGGTAAAAAAAGCGCAGACATTTCAGCGCTGCTATATACGTGCATACCAATTACCGCTAAAGCCACATTATAGCGTTAGGCTCTTGCCGCGCGATCAGTCTTGTGGTTGCGGTCAGCAGGCCGTCGTTTATTCGAAGGCTGTTTTCAGCATTAAATAAAATTTAGAAAATTGGAGCAACAGTACATACAGTCACTGTCCCAGGGAAAAGGAGCCATTCAGCACAAACCTGTCCTTAGTTCTGTCTCTATGTCTGATGTCAGCTACAGGAGTAGCTCATTGGAGGGGGACAGTACTTACAAACAGGCGGCTAAGATCAGAACACCTGTGCTCAAGCAAAGAAGGCAAACATCACTCACAGACCACTTGGCTTCAGAATCCTGGAAACAATCCACAAAAACATGACTTGACACAGGATGAAGTCATAAAACTGGTTTAGTTTAAACAGCAGATATAACTAACGCTTCCTCACACAATACCTGGACTGTGAAGCCGAGCTATCTGCAACTGATCATTGGAGGGACAGCATGAACATGTTAATGTCAGGCCTCACTCTTATGTTACAATGTGCAGTGCAGCATGTGGGTATGCTCTATGGGTGTCTCTGCACAGGAACAGTCATTTGTTCATAGACCCTCTCCTTACCCATGCATGCCGACCTGTAGGTTAAGTAGGTCAAGGAGTCAGGTTCCCCATAAGTCTCTCACAGGTCAACCGATAGACCCAGAGGGATTTACCAATTTGGCATGTAAAGATGGCAGAAAGAGAGTCGCTGTGGGAGAACAGGGTAATAGAATAGGGAAAAAGGATAAAAAATAACTTCAGCTTGACGGAACAAAGTAATTTCCTTTTATTATTTATTTACTCTTTGCTGGTCAAACTCACAGCTCCAAACTCCTCAGTTCCTGAGAGTACTATCCACTGAAGCACACCCTGTGGGGAAAGCTGCTTTGTACTGTTTCTAATCCCCTTCCCCAAAGCACAATTCCTATACTTCAGTACTGTACTACTTTACTTATGGGTTATTTTGTTGTTTGTTACTGAAGGGGAAAGCTTTATTTAGAAATTTCCAAGGTAGCAGAGTGTGTGATGAGACTGTATTTTTCTGTAAATGAATTTGGAAGCGGATCACTTTAGCTGGTGTGACCAAGGGCAGCATGCTATTTACAGATGGCGATTTGACCGCGCATTAATTTACTGCGGCGGTTTTGATCACACGCAGTTGACATGGAACCTTTGTAAAGTGCCCTGAACCTATGGAATAGGTACTTAAGAAATAAAATTACTACTGCTACTAAAAAAAATGTTGCCATGATTGTAGAGTTAACAGTTAAATCAGAAATACAGGGAACGATTCTGGTTCGTATATTTGAGGAAAGAGATTGAAAAGATATGACTAGGTGCAAAGCAAAGTGCTTGGTGGCTTGGAAAACGTGGCTTATGAAAAGCAGCTGCCACAGTTAGTACTTTTCTCTGTGGAAATAGAAAGGCGGGGGGAGGGTGGTGGAGCATGAGTACATTATTCAAAAATCAGAATGGGATAACACCATCAGACCAGATGCAGCTCTTCAGGATGTACAGGGAAGAGAGGACAATTTAAAGGAGAAAGATTTAAGGAAACTATCACAGACTGCAGTGAAAAAGAAATAATGTGACCTACTGGGAATTGAACCCAGGCCTCTGGAATACCATCCCGGTGCTCTAACCTGTGAACTACAGGCTTGCATGGTTGTACCTGGGTTCCCGGCACACTTCCTTTCTCTGGTATTGCATAACCTGCAACTAGGAATAATGAAGATGACAGATTATTTTTGGTGCAGTATTAAACACTGCTAAGCAATTTGAATCACAAATGGAAGTGAGAAAGAAATAATATGACCCACTATACAGTACTGGCAGTGTCAGAAAGAAATACTTCCTAAAATTAGAGTCAAGTGCTTGGAAATAGACTGCCAGAGCAGGGTGGTGTGTCAACCGACACTGTTTTCACCTTCAAACTCCATCTCAATGTGCACCTTGAATGAAGAATGGTCACAGGATAGTTCCGCTGAGTTGATGGGGTGATAACTTGCTGGGCATGAATTTCTATGTTCCTAGTACCTTTTGTTTCATTTTTCTGTTTTCACCTCCTTCACAAAGACCAGTTGTTCTACATTTTGAAGCATTTTGTGTAAACATTTAAAAGAAAACTGATCCTGACTGAGTAAAAAGTTTCAATTGCAAAGTAATCAAAAAATGCTATAGCTAGGTCACAAGTCACTGGTTCATGTCGGATTCTTTTTCAGCCTGGACAGACGAATAGTCTGCTGAACTGAAGAGATAACTGAAAAGCATGCCTACTTTCTTTAGTTACAGTTATCAGGACAGATCAGCTCATAGGCAGCTGGACTGTGATTCCGTGGTACCCTTGCAAATAGATAGGCCATGACTTGTTCTGATATGTAGACCCTTGATGTGGAGTAGCAGTACAAAGGATGATTCAATACAGCCAAGGATTATTGCTACCTTTATTCCCTTTAGCCCAGTGTCTGAACTTTTCACAAAGCTGGACTAAGCCATGCAATTCCAGCAGTGTTTTGCAGAGGTTGAAGGGGCATAAAAATGATATGAATTACTACCAGTTGCTTGAACAAATGCATGCACTGAAATTATTTTTGTCACCTAGCAGCGCGCATATGCATAATAAGCACGAACAATCTTTTACAGAGCACCAATTTAGGTATTGTGTCCCCCAACCAAAACAAATACATAAACGCGCCTTACCTTCCATAGAGAAAAATAACTCTACTTCCTTTTTTTTTTTTTTTTTATTTAGCCCCAAAAGGTAGCAATCATATTTTGCCTCTGAGGTTCTGGCAGCCTGATCCCTTAACTTCTCAGTCAGTCGGCCGTGCACCTGTGTGTCAGTGTTCTCTGATGTAAGAATCTGGAGAGCACTGTAGCACTCTTTGTAGGAATCAACATCTTTTTAGTTCTTTCTTTCTGTGTTAGACATTCATTCCTTTAAAATGTAATTAAAAAGGGGAGCTGGCTTGGTGGCATGATAGTAGCGCTGTTGCCCGCCACGCTGGCAACCCAAGTTTGGGAGCAGGTTGGTCCAGTGAATTTCTGTCTTCTCCTGGGGAGGGTGGAACGTGCCTCCCGTGGTCACCTGACATCCAACATAGGCTAGATGTACAACAGTCAGGAGGCCCCAGACATGGGTGGACGCTCCTGCATCATTGAAAAAATGGGAGGAAACAACCTTGCCAGACACAATGATGGATGGCCCCCTTGTGGCTCAGCACCATCAACTGGGTACCTACTGGATCCTGCTAAGGAGAGGCACAGGGAAGCCCCTTCATCGCTGCCATGAAGGTTAGCACAGTGGCGACACAGCCTGTTACTGGGAAAGATCCAGGGATCGAGAGAAAAAATAGAAGATAAGGTCAGTCAAGCAAGTGACACTCCCATGGCTACGGAGCAGCAGGTCTCTAAATTAGAAGCTTTATTAGAGGAGAGAGGGTAGCTGTTTTGCTGCATGACAAGCTAAGGACTCCAAGTCTATCAAGAACAGAATTGAAGATCTTTGAAGAATCAGTCTTCACTATTGATTCCCACTTGTGGTTCTGTGCCAGAGGCACTAGGACCCCACGGGAGTCGGAGCTTTTCTGGTGGGAGCTGGTGGCCCTGCATGCGCGTCACCACATGCACCCGCTGGTATACAGCAGCACCTGCCCCAGCCGCCTCAGTTCCTTTTCTCCCACTGAGTGCACATCAGCAACGTCGCTGCTCTCCTCGTTGGGGCTAGAACTTCAGCATTTACATGACAACAGTGTTCAGTTCTTTGGCTTTAGTTTATTTATTTATTAATTAGAATTTTGGTAACCGGGTAAGTCGACTGAGACCATGCAGTCCCTTTTTCAGTAATGACCCGGGTGACAATGATGAACACAGCACAATAGATAAATACAATAATAATATACAGGACACAGAGAGATTTAACAATGCTGCAAACATTATTACAGTGGAAAGCCAGGTAAGTAACTTAAAACAGATCAGGCATTAAACATACATAAATAAACATAATAACTAATAGTATACAATATATACATAGCAGGAACATGAAAGCAGGTGGATTGCAAGATACATCTTTAAAATACACTAGAGCTTGTTATTTTTGTACCAGATTAAACTCACATGACTTTTCAGTTTCTCTCAGCCCTACCTCATGTCAGCGGTCAATGACCATGGGAGCCTGAAAAGGCTAGTTGTTCTGGCAATGGGGACATGTCTAGCCTCCACCTCTCTCTAGACAGGTGCTCTGGCAGTGGTCAGTCTGGAACCCAGGACAATGGGCGGTCCTCTAGAATTTGCAAAGTGAAAAGATTAGGATCCCACACATAGCCGGCCTGGTGGCACTGAGGGTTGAGGTGCAGGGCGCCACACTGGCGACCCGGGTTCGGAAACTGATCCGGGTCGGCAGGGGAGGGAAGGGATTGAGCGTCCGGAGGACTGCTCTTCATTCCCAGGGAGGGATTCAGGGATAGCGCCTCTCCCTTGTGGCCCCTGATGGTAGCCGGGGGCAACATTGGACATGCATGTGCTAGCAGATGCTGGGGGCAGAGCGTTGGCATTAGTGCCACAGATGCCATTGCACATCTGTACTCTGAGGGGCGTAACAACCCAAGAAAATACCCGGATTGAGGAGGTGACAAGGACCTCAGGGACCAGGCCGCACATCCCCAACACCGGACTGCCATTCCAGTGGTCCCCCAGACACCACCTGCAGGGATGGACCCTCTAATCACAGAAAGACGCCACCAAGATAGGAGTGGCGGGCCCTCTTCCAGGGGCTGGGAAATCCCTGTGGGGGGGGACCACTGGGAGGGTCCCAGCGGGAAGTAGCAGGGCCTGAGTCGAGAAGGCACCTCCGAGAGATGCCACAGTCTGGAGAAGCATAAATATGGTTGAGAGAAAAAAAAAGGGGGCCCACACATGCTCAATGTCACGGTCTTTGCACCGTTCAGCTTCGACCTCTTACCGCAAAAAGGGAAAGAAATGACACTGATTGACGTAATCTTTTGGTCATTCTGCTTTGAGACACTCAGCCTCTACAGGCCTGGGTTTCTCCACCATCAGTTTAGTTAGTTCAAAAGACACAAATTTTCTGTTTCTCTCAGCTCTAGCTTTTGTCAGCGATCAATGACCATGGAAAGTAGGGAGCCTGAAAAGGCTAGTTGCTCTGGCAGTGGAGCCAGATCTTGCACATGCTCGGCGTTGGGGTCTTTGCACTATTTGGCCTTGACCCCTTCCCATAAAAAGGGGAAGAAACGGCACTAATCAAGGTCATCCTCTGGATGTTTTGTGAGACATTCGACCTCTACAGGCCTGGGTTCCCCACTGTTGTCACCAGCAACACTGGAGACACCTGGGTCTGTGAGGTCAGTGTCTCTGCCCTGAAACCTCTCTCTGTCCATTAAAGGGGTCTCCAGTTGGTAGTTTGGCCATTGGGCAGCTCTTATGGAGCAGCTGATGCAGCATGGTTTCTGGTATTGGCCTCTGACCCCTCAGGGTCAGCTGCGCTGGCAATGTCTGCAGTGCCTCTTCACTTAGGCACATACCTGACTGCGGCTCTGACGTCCGGGCTGGTGCCGCTGTTGGTGCCATCTGTGTCTGCCCCACTTGTGGCATCACTTCTGTCCCCTCTGAGGATGGGGGCAGTCACTGTGCTGCCGCTGGTTCCTTCCGTGCTAGCGGGGTCATCGACACTGTTGGCAGTGCTGCATGCAACGCTGGGGGGTCAGATTCCTTGGGGCCTACCCCAGTGCTGCCGATGGTACTGCACAAGCCTTTGGTGTCTGGATTGTTCCCTCCGGTGACAGTCCAAGGCTGTCTTTGGCACTGCTGCTAGCACTGTTTCCCAGGCCCCATTTGGGGCTGGTGTCGCTGAGGCCATGGCCTATACTTGGCTCCTGGAACCCCATCTCTCTGCTACTCTCCGAGTGAGGAGGAATTGGAGGGAATGAGGTGAGTTGGACCTTGACCTCATCATCTCTAATGTTAAGGAGGATGACTCTTATTATGGTCCAGAGAAGTTAGAACCAGTTCCGGTGACCATACCTCATGAGTAGGCTTGGCAGTATTAGATTTAAATCGGTAAATGTAGATAAATGTCGATTTCACTGCACACACACAAATAGATGAAAAAATATTTTCATCGATAATAATCTAAATTTACAGATAGAAAAAGTAAGTTACGTTGCTATTTTGACATGTGACGATAACAATTTGTGCTTTTATCAGTTTGTAAATCCTCATCATTTGCTGTCATTAACTGCAACAGTGAAAATTAAATTGATACAAATCAAAATAAATGCTTAAAAACCCATAATTTCGTGTAACTGGTAAAGTTTAAATTGATAAAACTTGGGAAAAAGGTTTAAAAATAAAAATCGATATTTTCCATCGAAATTATAAAAAAATAAAAATAAAAAACTGCCAACCCTACTCATGAAGGTCTCTCTTTCCAGGCTCTGCTCAGAAATATACATTCCACATTGAATTACCAGCCAGCAGCCATAGACCAGGCTAAGTGCCTCCAACTGGAGTTTCTAAACGTGCGTAATATCCTGGTCTTTTTAGTTCCTCCCATCCAGCCAGCCCAAGAGACACTCTCAGAGGTGGCTTGGAGGAGGTCAGCTACTGTGGCAGCTGTCCCCTAACAGGCGGACAAGAAATACATGGTGCTTAAATCTAAGCCAGCGTATTTCATACGAACATACAAAAAGTGCCAGCAGAAAACGACCAAAAGGTCTTTCTAGGGACATGGATATGTTGTTCATCCCTCTTCTTGGCATGTCTCTTTCCCCTTTAAAACTCACTGGAAGGTCTTCAAGCTGGCTCCTCCCACCCACCCGGGAGGTATAACCCTTGGCTCCGTGCCATAACGCCAGATCTTCTTTTCCACTGGAAGAATCAGGTTGCCTCCTCTCCGCTACCACATTTTGTAGGCCCTGGCTTCAAATTCTTCAGATTCTCTGAAGATTTGGCTCGTTCGAGCCAGCGATTGTAATTTGTGCTATTCGATCATGGAAGATGACTCTTCCCCCAGATTTCACCAGTGCCCGTGCAGCCAGAAAATGTCACGCACTGACCCGCATACTGCATGCATTTACTGCTTGGGTGTCGGCCATGACACCCAGGCTTGCTAGATGTGTCTCGCCTTTCATCTGAACGTCCTCGATGATCATCTTGCACGTTTCAAGTTGGGCAGGCCCGGGAAACAGAACCTTCTGGTGAAATCCAAAGAGGCCCGGTGGGAGGTCTTAGAAGAAGAATCGGCGCTGGCCGCGGAGCTCTCTTCTCTGCCAATCTTCGTTCCCCTTAATCTGGGCTCCATGTTCTCTGGTTCCTTCTGGGAGCTGTGCAAATCTCTCTCCCCACTAAGGGTGAGGGACCTTTGGGCTCTCATATCTCCTGGTCCCATAAAAAGGAGAAGGAACTGAGAGATTCTTTGTCTCAGAGGAGATGTTCTTGGAATTGTGAGTGATCTCGGTCTCAGTAAACTGCAGTCTCAACTTCGGTCAAGATTGCTTCCTCAGCTGCTGGCTTCTCGGCTTTGACGTTGAGTCAGACGAGGCCTCGATCGATGTTGCGGTTGAGGTCACTCTCAATCCTGTCGATCTGTTGTTGCCTGATGAGGCTGACAACTCTTTCACTAGGACCCCGGTCCCACCTCTTCCTTACGAGGAGACCCAGCCAGTTGAGAATCCCATCAAGGAACCGGTCCCTGTTCCGGGAAAATCACTGGATCTTACTTCAAGAAACAGCTCTTGCAGCAGGTTACACCATTAGGACTGAAGCCGGCAGGTGCCAGGACCACACGGAAAAATTCTAGCTAGCAGTATCCAGGGGGGGACCGCCCCCGATGTCGGCCCCTCCCTGATGTCAGGCATCACATAAAAGGGGGTGGTCCCCCAGCATCCCCAGTTTTTTTCCCACCGTTGACTCGCCAGCATTGGCCTCATGGATGCCTGAACAGATGAACGACGTGTGAAATCTTCAAAAATCTCCCCCTTTTTTTTTTGACAAATACTCCATGTCTACTTCTCCTACTCCTTCTGTCGAAGGACACCCCTCCAAGTGTGCCTGTGGCAAGCAGATCCCATTTGCCAACCACCACGTGGCCTGTGTGAGGTGTCTGGGCCCGGAGCACGATACCCAGGCCTGTTCAGTCTACCAACAATTTAACAGCAGGACCCGGATCCACAGCCAAAAGGCCCTTCAGGGGTTTCTTCTTGAGGAGAAACTTAAAAAGATGGAAGAGAGACCTTCCTCCAAGGGGGAATCCTCCCATAAATCTGGAAAGCACCGGGACAAGCATTGGGACTCGGGTAGGTCGAGATCCCCGAGCCGGGCCTCAGAGTCTAGGGCTAGCTCCAGCTCCACGCGGTCCAATCGATCGCCTTTCCGGCCTCGCTCCCAGCCACACCCCATTGAGATAAGAGCTTCAGGGGGCTCCTCAGCCTCTTTGCACCCCGCTCAAGACTACTTGGATGCCCGACTCCGCCGCCCGGCCTGGATCCTCAGACCGGCACAAGTCCAAGTCTTCTTCTAAGTCTAGTGGGGCGTCAGACCGACGACAGGACACCAACCACCAGTCAGTCTCCCAACCTCCAAAGGCCCCGGAAAGGAAGACGACAGAGCTGACGTCCCTTAAACGGATGTCAGAGGTGAAGAAGGCGTCCAACCTGGCACCCACCAAATGGACTACAGAACCGACGCCCACACCACTGACACCAGTTGATACTGGACGTCAGGGGTCTTCAGGAGAAGAGGTCGCCATGCCACCTGACGACCAGACAGGCAACATGGAGAACGCCAGCCTGCCCAAGGAACCGTCACCGGATCCAGTGGTTCCCCAGGACCCGTTGCCCCAACCCGTCGACAGGTCCACACCGACGCCAGGCCCGTTGTTGGGCATGAATCTGCAGGAGGTCAAAGACCTGTTCACTTTTTGGTGGGAGACCATTAAAAAGGATGTGGTTCCCACCAAGCCTCTTCCACCTCCACCACCTCCGCTTCCTCCTCGAGGCAATTAGGGTGAAAGACCCCCGACCCCTAAGGAGCTGACACCTTCTCCCAGGGGCAGATCCAGAGAGCGAAAGAGATGCCCATCAAGATCTTCCTCAGGGTCTCCTAGCCCTAAATCACCCAGAGGCAGATGACCCTCTCCAGGGGATGACTCCAGGCTGGAAACGTCCAATACTTCCAGGTCTCCATCCCCCTTTAGTCCCCCATCACCAGACCCACGAGACCTTCCCAGGTCACCACCGGATGATCCCTCATTCTTGGAAATTATGAGGCACATCCAAGAAAACATGGGGTGTGAGACGGAGGACTTCGACCCCGGGAGACAACGCCTTGCCCATTATCTCAGGCAAAAGGACCTGAAGCCTGTGGTGATCCCACCGTTGGTGGACACCTTTACGGACGTCACCAAGACTGCTTGGAAGCGTCCACATTTGACTCTGGCTATTCCTAAAAAGGCTGACCACCTCTACGGGGCTCCATTCGAGGACCCATATTTAGCGCAACAACCCCTGGTCCCCTGGTCATTACAGCATCTCATGATTGGTCTCAGCAGCCTCAACACCTGAGTACCCAGCCTCCGGACTAGGAATCTAAGCAGTTAGATTCGATGGGAAGACGCATGTACGTGGCTGCTACATGCTCTATAAGGTCTTTGAACTACCTCACGCACGTGGTGCAGTTTCAAAATGTCCTTTGGGAACAGGGCCAAGACCTTATGAAAGATTTCCCGGATGGCGACAGGAAGGATGAATTGCTCAATCTCCTTCGGACTGGGTCAAATGAGGGGACCCAGGTTCTCCGAGCCACTTACGATTCAGCGGACTCGGCAGCCAGGGGAGCAGCCACAGGCGTTTGTCTCTGGAAACACTCTTGGCTGAGAGTCTCCTGCTTTACCCCGGACATCCAAAAGAACATCTTGGACGTCCCTTACAATGGAGCTTTCCTGTTCGGTGAGGAATCTGAGGGTCATCACCAGGCTACAGGACACCGGGAAGGCAGTCTGGACTGTACAGGCCCAAATCTGGTTCCTTTCATAGGAACCAGAATTGTTTTCGTGGCCGGCAACAATGGCAACAGCCACATTCCAGCCAGCAACCTAGGGGCAACTTCGGTCGTAAAGGTCAAGCAAGGTTCCCCACGGGCCAGGGCCAAAAACATCCTAAGGCCACCCAGCCCACGGGGTACAATACCACCACAGCATGACTCCTTCCCGGCCCCCAACCCTCCTGTGGATCAAGGGAAGAGAAGGTCAGGGGTCGCATTTCTCGTCACCTTTCGGGATGGCAGAAGATAACCTCCGACAGGTGGGTGTTGCAGTTGGTAAGTCGAGGACACTCGTTCTTCCTGGTCCCAAAGAAAACAGGGGACTTGCGCCCAATTTTAGACCTCAGCGATCTCAAAACTTTTGTGTTGTACAAGCACTTTCACATGGTGACCCTTCCAGACCTCATCCCCATGCTCAGAGAGGGCGCATGGCTGGCGTCACTGGACATGCATGATACTTACCTACATCTCCCGATAGCTTGAACGCATCAAAAGTTTCTGCGTTTCGAGTTCCTGGGACGCCACTGCCAGTTCTGAACTCTCCCATTTGGACTGTCTTCGGCACCTCGGGTGTTCACGAAGTGTATGGCAGTCATGGCAGCAGCTCTCAGGAGACAGGGCCACTACATGTTTCTGTACCTAGATGACTGGCTCCTCATGACACCGTCATGGGAAGCCCTGATGTCCACGATCCAGAATACCCGTTCCCTCTTCCATTCGTTGGGCATCACCATCAACCAGGAGAAGTCGCACCTTCTTCCATCTCAGAAATTGTAGTTTATAGGGGCAATTCTGGACACCACTCAAGGGATGGCATTCCTTCCTCAGGACAGGACGGAACGCATCAGATCCCTCTTAAGGGACATAATGGAAAAGAAAGCGGTACCAGCCAGGACCGTTCTTTGACTGCTCGTGCACATGACGGCTGCCATTGCAACGGTTCCCCTAGCTCAACTCCATATGCGTGTCACCCAATGGATGTTACGGGCCCAATGGGACCAAAAGCAAGATCATCTACAGCATCCAGTCCGGATCATGAACCCCATCATCCGAGACTGGCACTAGTGGCTCGTCCCAGAGCATCTATCGATGGGAGTCCCCTTCTTTGCACCACCTCTTTCAGCAACTCTTTCCACGGATGCCCCGGGGTCCGGATGGGGAGCTCACCTCAATGGGGTCAGGACTCAAGGCTCCTGGTCATCTCTAGAGTCTCATCTTCACATAAACATTCTAGAGATGAGAGCCGTCCTGTATGCCCTACATGCCTTCCAGTCGGAGATTCCACTGGGTACCCTTCTGTTACAAATAGACAATGCTGCAGTGATGTACTATCTCAACAAGCAAGGAGGCACTCATTCCTATCCTCTTTGCAGGGAGGCCCAGAAGGTTTGGGATTGGGTACTACAATACGGCGCAGAAATCATTGCAGTACATGTTCCTGGAGTGGACAATACTATCGCGGACAGTCTAAGCCGATCACAGGCCAGATTCCACGAATTGGAACTGCTTCAGGAAGTCGCAGAGGACTTGTTTCGCAGATGGGGGACACCAGAATTAGACCTCTTTGAGTCCCTATCCAACGAAAAACTGCCCAATTTCTGCTCGCTAGATCCAGGGCATGGCGTTTTCTGGCGAGACGCATTGTCCCTCTCTTGGACGGGCAGGTTCCTCTACGGTTTCCCGCCCTTCCCTTTGATCCAGAGGGTTCTACTGAAGCTCTGACAAGAGCGGGCATCTCTCATTTTGATAGCGCCCTTTTGGCCCAGGCAAATTTGGTTCCCTCTACTGCATCAGCTTGCCCAGGAACCTCCAGTGCCCCTGCCATTCAGTTCTCGCCTTCTGTCCCAGGAGGCAGGCTCCTTGGTCCATCCAGATCTTCAGTCGCTGAACCTGCATGCCTGGCTCCTAAGGACATAGCAGTCCTGACATACGGGGTCTCTCGGGAAGTTGGAGACATTTTGGTGGCAGCCGGAAAGCCCTCCACTCACGGCACCCACGCCATGAAGTGGCATAGATTTTGCATCTGGGCTCAGGCTCGTGGATTGACCCCACTGGATTGCTCAGAGAGGTCAGTTGTAGATTACCTCCTATCCCTCTATGAGGCAGGGCTTGCCTACTCCTCCATTAAGTTACACCTTTGTGCCATTTTGGCGTACCATTCACCGATAAGTCACAGGTCCCTAGCTTAACTAGAGGCTTCCTGCGCCTTCTTGAACGGCATCCTGCATTTGAGACCTCCCATCAAAGACCCGATTCCACCTTGGGATCTTCCCTTTGTTCTAGAGCAGCTTACAGTGCCTCCTTTTGAACCAGCTGTGGATTGTGAGCTGCGTCTCCTCACCTGGAGGATGCTATTTTTAGTTGACGTTACTTCTGCCAGAAGAATTTCTGAGCTTCATACACTAATGTGCAAGGATCCTTATTTGGTGTTTCACAAGGACAGAGTGTCCTTAAGAACAAATCCTAAGTTCCTTCCCAAAGTGGTCTCGGCCGTCACGCTCAACCAGGACATAGACCTTGCAGTGTGTTACCCCAATCACTCTAACAGAGGAGAAGCCCTGTTACACACCTTGGACATACATAGGAGCCTCAGATACTGTCTGGCTAGAACCAGAGCCCATCGCAAGTCGGACCATCTCTTTGTCTCCTTCGCACACAGGATGCAAGGCGCACCTGTGTCTAAGCAGTCGCTCTCCAGATGGCTACTGAAATGTATCTCTTTCTGTTACCAGAAGCGCAAAAAACCTTAACTGGGACCGGTAAAAGGTCATTCTACGAGGGGGGGTGGCTACCTCCTTCACTGCACTTAAGAACGTCTCCACGTCTGCCATCTGTGCAGCAGCAGCCTGGAGCACAGTTCACACTTTCATTAGGCATTATAGTCTGGATATCGCCTCTGGGCACAGAGCAGGTTTCGGCTTGGTGGTCCTTCAGGGACTTTTGTCCTGCAATCTGACCAACATCTCTCCTACCCTCCTCCCGATCAGGGACTAGTTCCCTAACTGCTTGGGAATGAGTCCTAATGGTGTAACCTGCTGCAAGAGCTGTTTCTCGAAGTAAGATAGTACAGTTACATAAGAACTTACCATAACAGTAGATCTTCGAGAACAGCTCTTGCAGCAGGTAGTTTTCACTCCCACCTTCCCCTCTGGAGGTTGAATCTTATGACCTAGTTTCTAGGCTTCAGCGTCTTGGACGCCATCCTATTACACACCTTCCTTTGGAGGCAGATTCTCGGTCTCCCCTTCGGATGTTACCTTTGGGCTGGGAGTCTCCGGCGGGAGAACTGGGGATGCTGGGGGACCGCCCCCTTATATGTGATGCCTGACGTCGGGGATGGGCCAACGTCGGGGGTGGTCCCCCATTGGATACTGCTAACTAGAATTTTTCCATGGGGTCCTGGCGCCTGCCAGCTTCAGTCTAATGGTGTAACCTGCTGCAAGAGCTGATCTTCCCTTGTCAATCTTCACCATTCATTACTGCTTGGGTTAATTGCGGAGCACGCACCCAATACAGGAAGTTTTTTTTTTTGTGGAGTCGGCTCCAGCGGCGCCGCTCTGAGGAGTGGCGTGCTCGTCATGTGCGAGGTGGCCGTTAGGTGCTGCAGACTCCTCCTCTATCTCAGTTCTGTTTCTCCCGCCATCGAGGCTGCATCTGCTCTTGTGGTAGTTAGGATGTATGTCAAGAACTCCCTCGTTTCTTCTTCAGTGACTCCATTCAGCGCCGTCTCCCGGTAAGACCGTTCTTTTATTTTTCTATCGACGCCGAGTGCTTTATTTGCTGTTTTTTGCCTTGTTTAGATTCGCATCATGTCAGGTTAAAGGCAAAGCGTCATCGAAGCGAGGGCGTGCCCCCTATCGTCGGTGCTCCTGTGGCGGCATTTCTCCGTCTCGGACCGGCATGATGTCTGTCTCCGTTGCCTGGGACCCAACCCGCGATATGGGCGGCGTGCGGCGCCTGTTTCCATGGACCGTCGTATCTCGAAAGTCCGCCACGCTCAAAGGCGGCAAGGCCCGCCAACGCCGAGGGCCGGCGTAGCTCCAAAATTCCCAGTGAGTCTCCTAGACCCTTTCTCCAGGTCTCTCGGGGCCTATACCATCCGTGGAGGAGGAGGCTTCCTCCTCTTCTCTTGCCGAAGAGAAACTTCTTTCACGGTGTCGGAGGAACGTCGTGGTCCCTCCAAGGCCGTGGCCGGGGACACCACCTTCAGCAACCACCTCCTCGGAGGTGCAGGCTCCCAGTGTCGAGGCCGCGCCTGCTGGGCCGGCACCGGTGGACCTCGATACCCCCTTCGGCGTATTTTGGATCCGCACCTTCGCGGCGCCGGTGATCAAGGCAGCGCCCGCTCTGTACCAGCGCCGCTCGTGGAGCCGCGAGGCCAGCCCGCTTCTCGGCGGCACGGGTTGAGTTCCGCACTGAGGGCGGTGCCGTGAGCCTAGCCAACGCCGCAGGGGGGCCGGGCCTAGCAGGTGCGGGTGGGCCAAGGTCATCCGGCGCCGTCTCTGGCACCGGCGCCGTTTCTCCGGGGACCCCGGGTGCTAGCCTGCGTGGTTCAGCTGGTCTCTCCTCTTTGAGGTCGATGACTCAGCGTGGACCCATCCTGGCAACCTGACTCTTGGGTCGGGGTCCCCGTTGACGCGTGGTGCTAGGCGTGGCGGACCTCCCCGCTGTCCGCTACTTTCCTCCCCCTGAGGGCCCTCAGGCTAGGGTGGTCCTGGGTCCCGGGGTGATGGAGTAGGGGGAGGAGGGGCACTTCCTCCTGGGGAGCTAGTGACAGCTACCTTTCCTGGTGCTGTTACCTCCCACTCAGGGTGAGGCAGCTGGCGAGGAGGAGGTGCTCTCGGAGTCCAGTGAGGGCAGGGTGCAGTCGTCGCAGTCTCTACGGCCACCCCTGGGGTGGCTAGGAGCCAGAGCGCTGGGCCCGCCTTTCCTCTTGGACCCCGGGGTCCCCTCAGGTGGCGTTGCTGCGGACTGCCCTTCTGGATCCATGCAGTCCCAGGCTCGTCACAGGGGAGAATCCCCTTCTGGGCTCTTCCAGGGTTCGCATCCCCAGGGTTCCGTTTTTCGACCTGGTCTGTTGTCCAGAATCCCGCCGGCTCGGGCTCCGTTCTCCGGATTTCAGAGCCCTAGCAGAGGTCAGTTGCCTCTTCGTAGGTGCCCATCTCCAGTGCCTCTGGAGCCACCCCCCATTCTTCCAGGCCATGTCGGTCCTATGGGCCCGTTATCCTGGGAGCAGTTCAGAGGTTTTGCGGCGGCAGTCCCTTCGTATGTCAGGTATATGCATGAGCTGGTCTTTCGCCTCCCACCACCGCAGGAATCTTCTGGACACTCGAGCCTCCATCATCCTCGTCTCCTCCTCTGAGGGAGAGGAACCTCTGCTCATATCTCCTCCGATGCTGATTTCACTGAATATCAGCGATTCCTTCGAGGATGGTGAGGATCTTGAAACTCCTCGTTAAGGCGAGACAGTACCGAAGCGGAAGCCAGCGTAGATTCCTTGGAATTCAGTGCCCAGCACCTGGTGGTACCTTCCTGGCCTATCCCTTCCAGGGAGGCATCTATCCGTTCCTGGCAGTGCCAGCTGCCCTTCTCCAGCCCTGGCAGACTGTCGATGAAGGTATTGTGCCCCTTGAGTCCCTGGGTACACTTCCCAACCAGCCCCATGGGTTTGCGGTATAACTAGAGACTCCTTCCGGGCGCCGCCATCCAGCTCGACCGTCCACCCGTTCGATTCCCTACAATTCGACGGTGGGGCGAAAAGTGTTATCTTCCTCTCGTGCGAAGGCTTGCATTGCGTCACATCAGGCTCATCACGCTGCCTACAGTAGGCATCTGTGGTCGATGCTCTCTCAGCTATTAGCATCAATGCCTGATACGGAGCAAACCAGACAGGCTATTGCCCTCTCCGCTATAGGCCTGGAGCTGGCAAGACACCAAGCAAGGGCATCTTATGACTCCAATGAGGTGGCTTGCGGGGACAGCGATCTGCATTAGGCGGACGGCATGGCTTCGTCTATCAAGGTTGTCACCCCTGGCCCGGCGTAGGGTGATTCGCTCCGCTTTCCGGGGGACCCGTCTCTTTTCCTCCAGAGCTAGGAGATTACTGCAGGGGCTTCCTCCGTCTCCCCGTCCTCGGGGCACCTCCTAGCTCTTCTCCCCCATAGGCTTCTCTCTAGATTAGCCCAGGGTCTTCCCCTTCTGTTTCTCACCAGCAGGAGGCTGGGGGTCTTGTTCCCTCAGGGTTCTACCCCCCCCTTTTTAAGGAGGGGCTTGGTACTCACCCAAGCAGTAATGAATGGTGAAGATTGACAAGGGAAGATATGAAAGTGCATGTACCTACTGTAATTCTTGATCTTCTCTTGTATCTTCACCATTCTTCTGAACCCTCCACCTTCCCTCAGTGGCCTCCTTCTGTGGCGTCTTCCCCTCCCGTCTCGTTCCTCTTCCTTCCTTTGGCCTTCATAAAAAAAAAACCCTTCTGTTTTCCATTCTCAATGAATGGTTCCTTTTTCCTCAAGGTAGGAGAGGAGGCGCCGATTCGCACTTTCTCTTATTCTGAGGGAACTCTTTCTGACCACCCTTGGGGTGCGACTTCTAAATACCTTCTTCAGGTTATGCAGTTTCACAGCTTAAGAGACCGTGCTCTAACTCGGCCTCAGCAACATTTAGAATCCCCCTGGCTGATATTATCTTTGAGCTCATTCTAACTGCTGCTTGAACTTGTCAGCCTTGAGCGTCTGCTTGCCTTGCCTAGGGAGTCTGATTGAGTTCCCACTCTATCCTTCATACAAAGCTGCCTTCGGAAAGGTATAATCTTTCCCATACATGGCTGTGTTAGCACTTAACAGGGTGCTAAGGGACTTAGTCCCCTTCCTGGGTGGGCGCTCTTCCCGGAACAGGTTCTGCCCACGCAGTCCATGAGCCCTCAGCTAGGATGTAGGGACTTGGCATGTTGAGAGTTCAGAGATGTTGCCCTCATTCGGATCTGTCCAGGTGGTTCGGTTGAACCTCCCCTCAGTCCAAGCAACTGGGATTCTTGCTCCCTTGTTAGTCTCGAGCCTATAAGCCTCTCAACCAATGCTCGATGGGCACTATTCTGCCTCTCAACATGCCTCCTTCTCTTCTTCTCCTTTCTCTTTCCCTCTCTCTTGTCCTCCCCTAGAGCCGCCCCGGAAAGGAGGCCCTGCGGTCCCTTAGGGTAGGAATTCTCTCTCCTCTGTCTATTCTCTACCGGCTTATTCCTTTTTCAGTTTATATCCTTTCCTTTTTCTGTCCCTCGGCTCTCTTGCCTCGCTTTCCTTTTTTCTTACCCTTTATTTTAGCCTCTCCGGCTACCAGAACTGAGATAGAAGTCTGCAGCACCTAACTGGCCCCTCCGCATGACGAAGCTACATCATGCTTGAGCGGGCGCCATTGAGCCGACTCAAAAAAAAAAAAAAACTCCCGTAGCGGGTGCGCGCCTCCGGCACTAACCCAAGCAGTAATGAATGGTGAAGATACAAGAGAAGATCAAGAATTACAGTAGGTACGTAATTTTCATTTCTCGAAGATCTACTGTTACAGAAAGTTCTTACGTAACTGTACTTTCCCTTGGTGTCTCCCAAGCAATCGACTTGGCCAGTCCGATCGAGGTTGAGATCTCAGACCCCCTCGACCGACAGGCCGAGGAAGGCACATAAACGCACTAAGAAGAGGCGACACCACCGTTCATCCTCATCTTTCTCGGATGAGGAGAGGCTTCGGCAGAAACTCCGTCGACGCTACGAGGATTTAATGTGGCAACAGCTGATTCTGTCTGGGCAGAAGCCTTCCACGGTTTCCACCCTGGCCATTACTTGGCTTTTGTCTTCTAGGCTGAAGCTGACTCCACTGGAACCGGTGAAATCGATTCCCCCACCTGCAGAGCCAGTAAAACCTACCCCGGTTCGGCCAAAATCGGTCTCTCTGAAAATAGTGGTGGCGCTGCTGCCTAAACAGCCTTCAGGAGGGACTCCTACAATGGAAGCTCAGACAATTCCGGGTCTTCCATGCAGAATATTGGTCACCCTCATGCCTGATCACCCCAGGCGTGTAGAGGGTGACCTTGGTGGCCGACCAATTTATCCGGATACTTAGGATTCTGAGGACACCAACCTTCACTCTTATCCGCTGGATGGTATGTCAGTGGGTAGTCTGTCGATGGAGGAGGGCCCTCCGTCATTCTTTAGAATTCTCTGCCTTATCTGTGAATCTATGGGGATGCCCCTGGAACCTGTCCAGAAAAGGGCTGAGTACCGTCTTACAGATACCCCCAGGAGGCTTTCCCAGTGGCCGAGGCCATTGTTGGCCCGGCTTTGGAGCTCTGGCAGCATCCTGCCTCCTGCCCAGTGCCGTCTGCCTGGATGGCCCACAAGTATGCGGTGCCCATTGTGTCCCTCTCGGGGTCCACAGAACTTCCTCGGCAGAGGGGTTAGTGACTGCTTCTGTGTTCAGACGCATAGGCAGCTCTGCTGACATTGATAGACCTCCGGACAAGGAGTCCAAAAAACTGGACCACACTGCCATGAAAGTCTATGCAGCCTCCTCTCTAGGCCTCCATCAGGCAAGCTCGGCCATCGTCATGGCACACTTCTCCCATGGTAAGGCAGAAAAAGGCAGCTCCAGTACTGCTGTGCAATGCCAAAAAAAGACAATATTAAGAAAAAAAGCAAGGCAGCACCAGCAACCATGACTGATGTGTATTTATTTCAATCAGCTCATACAGTCACCAAATAAAAAGTGCAGAGTGCACCCCTCCTCAACTGCCCCGACCAGTTTTGAGCGTGTGCTGTTCCTCTTGGACTCCTTGGAGCAGGTCCAGGACCTGGGCCAAGCCATTACCAAGCAGCAAATTCAGATGGCCCTAGACCTCGGGGACTCTTGCGCCCGTTCGGTAGCAGCTGTGGTTGCCATGCACCACAGGGCTTGGCTCAGGTGTTCCACCTTCACGGCGGATACCCAGCACAAACTTACTGATGCTCCTTTCCTGGATACTGATCTCTTCGGCCCAGGTGCGGATGGTCACTTTTAGTGAATCGAGCAGTCCAGTGCCACCTTGGACTCAGCTATTTCTGCCCAAAAAGACATCCCTGGTTCTAAAAAGCAGCAGGAGAAAAAGCCTTTTTAGCACCCTGCTCCTGCTGCCAAGCAGCCTTTCTTTCAGGCTGGGCAGCAACAGCAGGCACAATCTTAGCGCCCTCAGCCTAAGTCCGGGCCTCCAGAGGCCCGCAGACGGGAGGTCAGGGTTCAGTTGGCTACCAATCTGGGCCCTCTTCCTCCAAGCCTGCCCAGTGACGGGATAGGGGCTGCCACCCCTATTCCCATCACACCAGCTCTGGGTCCTCTGTGGGAGTCTGGCTCCGCCACTTCCTTTCTGCCTGGTCCGCTGTTATGACAGACAGGTGGGTCTTAGAAGTGGTCGGCCAAGGTCTGCCTCTAGAATTCGAGCAATACCCTCCCTGCAAGCCCGCGTCCCACGGGAGGAGAGAGAGTATCAGCCCACAGTAGGTCAGCTCTGAGAGATGACATAGCCCAACTCCTCCTCAAGGAGGCAGTGCTTCAAGTGGCAGATTCTCCAGTCAACCCAGGGTTTGTTTCCAGGTACTTCCTGGTCCCGAAGTGCCCCATTCTAGATCTGCACGACCTGAATCAGTATCTCAGGTCACACACCTTCAGGGTGGTAACTCTGTCCCAGATCATATCATCCCTGGAGCAAAATCTACCAGGGGGGAGTGTCTGCTTCCTTCGCTGCTATGCGGAATGTCTCGATTAGGGACATATGCGCAGTCGCTACCTGGAATTCAGTGCATACTTTCGTAAAGCACTACAGCTTGGACATTGCCTCCAGACGCCATGCCGGCTTCGGCCTGGCTGTCCTTCAGGGACTCCTGTCTTGAGCTTCTGTGTTCAGCTTCTTCTCTTCCACCTCCAGGGGTTGATTACCTCCTTGGCGAGGGACTATTCCGTATTGTGATAGCCTGCTGCAAGAGCTCCCACTCTTAAGTAAGATAGTACAGTTACGTAAGAACTTACCATAACAATAGATCTTTGAGAGGAGCTCTTGCAACAGACGTTACTTTCCCGGCCTCCATCCCCCTTTTGAGGTGTGCAGAGCATCATCTTCGAGCTGCGCCTCTTTCTTCTGTCAGGGCTCATTCGGGGGTCTTTGCGAGGGAATTGGAGCTGGGTCCGCCCCCCTTTTGTACCAGGGCTGACGTCAGGGAGGAGCCAACGTCGGGGGCGGTCCCTGCTGGGTACTGCTGGCTGAGAAGTTTTCCGGTGGGTCCTAGTGCCTGCGGTATACTCCTTATTGTGATAGCCTGCTGCAAGAGCTCCTCTCGAAGATCTACTGTTACGGTAAGTTCTTACGTAACTGTACTTTCTGCTCACTGGATCTCCAGGACGCGTTCTTTCATGTCCCAATCCGTCCGTCCCACCAGTGGCTCCTCTGATTCAGAGCAGAGGGAACCCTATACAAGTTCCGAGCCATGCCAGTCAGCCTGTCATCGGCCCCACAGGTCTTCACCAAATGCATTGCCGTGGTGGCAGCCCACCTCATGTGTCGAGGAGTCAGAGTGTACCTGTGCCTCGACGATTGGCTCTTAGCAGGTACACCCAGCAAGAGGTGGTGAGGTCCAGGGACCAGACCTTCTCTCAACTTGGCCTCCTGATCAACAAGACCAAGTTGGAGATCATGTCATCTTAGGTGATATGCTTCGTTGGGGCAGAGCATGACTCTTGCAAAGACAGAGCATGGCTCCCGGCGGACAGGGCAGAAGTTCTCTCCTCCTTTGCCCAATCATTTCTGGTTGGGCACTTGCACTCTGCCCGGGACTTTCTGCACCTTCTGGATTACATGGCAGCCTGCACCACTGTGGTCCGTTGGGCCCAGTGGCATATGCTCCCCCTTCAGTGGGAGCTGGCCACTCAGTGGACTCAGCATCTAGGTCATTTCAACCAGCTGATCACTGTGACCCAGATGATGTGGGACGCTGTCCAGTGGTGGACCGTCCCACACCATCTGCAGGAAGGGATCCCATTTGTCCGCCCTGAGCCGGCGGTCATCCTCACAACTGATGCCTCTCTTCATGGGCTGGAGAGCCCACAGGTTCTGGACCCCGAGGAATCCCGATACTATATCAACCTGTTGGAGCTCAGAGCGGTCAGACTGGCATTGTCAGCATTCGCTCAGCAGCTTCGGGGTCAATTGGTTCAAGTCCAGACGGACAATACCATGACCATGTACTACCTCAACAAGCAGGGCAGCACGCACTCCCGGCTGCTGTGCAGGGAAGCGCTCCGCATCTGGACACCCGTGAGCCGACTGGAGGCGGATCTCCTAGCCATCCATGTGGCAAGAGCCTCGAATCAACTGGTGGATGCTCTCAGCCGCATAGGCGAGACATCCCACATGTGGTCTCTCCATCCAGAGGTAACTAACAGCCTGTTCTCCCACTGAGGCAAACCAATGGTGGACCTTTTTGCCTCCAGGGAAAACACCAAGCTGAGGCTGTTTCATGCTCACCCCCCCTCAGCGGGGATCTCTGCAGGGGGATGCCTTCTCAAGGCCGTGGACTCCAGGCCTCTTCTACGCCTTCCCTCCATTTTCCTTGATCCACAAGGTGCTCCTCAAGGTGAGGATGGACAAGGCGCAGGTGATCCTGGTAGCCCCAGATTGGCCCCACCAGTTCTTGTATCCAGATGATCTCAGCCTCAGCAACAGGCTCCTGAGGCATCTTCCAGAATGCCTGGACCTGATATCAGTCAGTCAGCGGAAGGTATTCAATCCGGACCTTCAATCCCTGCACCTGACAGTCTGGTATCTGAGCGGCTAGAGTTCCAGGCTTTGGGTCTTTCTGAGGATGTACTCACAGTAGTGGAAGCATCCAGAAAGGAGTCGACCAAGAGGTGCTACGCCTTCAAATGGAAAAGGTTTTTCATTTGGCGTCAGGGCAAGGGCCTGGACCATCTGTCCTGTCCTGTGGCTAGCATTTTAGACTACCTTTGGTCTCCGTCCAAAGGGGATCTACGGTCTTCGACCCTTAAGGTGCACCTGGCAGCCAGGCGCTGGCTGGTCAGCAGATGGTGGCACAGGAGAAGGTGGTCTGGTGCTTTTTCAGGGGCCTAGATCACATATCCCCTCCAGTGCGTGAACTTCCACCTCTGTGGGATTTACTGCTGGTTTTGGCTAAAGTCATGGGCAAGCTATTCGAACCAATGCATAAGTGTGAGATGTCACACTTGTCATGGAAGACTGCCTTCCTGGTGGCTATCCTGTCAGCCAGAAGGACTGAGGAGTTCCAGGCGCTTTCGGTGGAGTCCCCTTATCTGGTCTTCCACAGGGACAAGATTATCCTGCACCCCAACCCGAAATTCCTCCCGAAGGTGGTGTCAGAGTTTCACCTTAATCAGGTTTTGACTCTGCCTGTGTTCTACCTGAACTACACCTCGGATGCCGAGTACAAGCTCCATACCTTGGATCTGAGACGAGCTGTCTCCTATTATAAGGAGAGGATGGCAGAAATTCGAGGAGAGGTTCGCCAGCTGTTTGTCACCTACGCTGAAGCCGCACCTGGCAGACCTGCAGCAAAGTGGACGATTGGCAGATGGATTACAACTTGCATTGATCTCTGCTATAGGTTGCCTCCCACAGGGCTATGGGCTCATTCCACCCGCCATACTGCTGTGTCGGTGGCTGCTTCCAGGAACATCCCTATCCTGGAAATCTGCTGGGCTGCTACCTGGAAGACAGCAAACACCTTCATCACCCATTACCACAGCGACCTTGAGTCACGCCGGGATGGTGGTTTCGGGGCCTCAGTTCTCCAGTCTCTGTTCCCTAAATAGGGGGTGTGCGCCTTGCCTCCCTCCTCCCAGAGAACTGCTAGGAGTCTGCTAAGAAGTGTGGATGAACAACATATCCACATCCCTAGAAAAACAGGATCTTATGTGTGTCAGTCTTCACCATTCATCACAGTTGGGTTATGGCCGGAGGTCTTGACCCTGCAGGAGCTCTCTTTTTTTTTTTTTTGCATGGGCGGAGCCGACGCAGCAAGGGCGCTGCCCCTCAAGGCCGGCGTGCCACGTGCGCTCATGGGTTGGCAGTTAGTTGCTGTCGGCACCGCCCCCTCGCCAAGTCTTCGTCTCCCACCGTAGAGGTTGGACCTCATGTGGAGCTCGCTGAAGAAACTGCGTCATAGCTGCAGCCTAGTTTTGCTCGGCTTAAGCGTCGAAGTACCATCAGTTCTGTTTCGCCACTACTCTACGCCGCTGACTGATAAGACTGTTCCTTTTATTTTATTCAGTTACATCGGGTCTGTTTTTGATATTGTTTTATTCGGTAGATCATGTCTGGTGTGGGAGGCAAGAAATCGTTGAAGATGGGGCGGCCTCCTATGCGTCGGTGCCCCTGCGGCCACCGTTACTGCATTACCAACCAGCATGATCGGTGTCTCACCTGTCTTGGCCCTTCTCATGACATGGATTCTCTGCTTCTCCATGGGCCGCTGAGTTGTTGAATTGCACGTGTGGAAAGTGGGGCATGCACCACCGACTTTTGGGGGATGGGCCCGTACTCGTAAGGCTAAGACATGGTCACTTGACCTTTCCTCCAGGTCCCCTTACCATTCTATACGGACTGCGGAGGAGGGGTCCTCTGCCTCTTTTAACCTTGCCGCAGTAGGGGTCACTTCTGCGGTGCAGGAGACCCAGTCTGTTCCTGTTGGGGAGTGGGCAGGAGGTACCACCTCGGCAGTCGCCCCTGTGGAGGCAAAGGCACCCCGGTGTTGCGTCCTGGGGCTTGCGGGCCTGGGCCAGCACCGGCCTCAACGCTGTCCACCGGTGCCATTTTGGGTATCGCTTGTGGCAGCGGGGGCCTGGACAGCACCGTGGTCAGTGCCAGGCCGTCCCTCGGCACCGTTTCTGTGGTGGACACCATTCGTGGCACCGTTAGTGGGAGCATTGCCACAGGAGGTGTGACCACTTCTTCTATGGCTGTTTCTGGTTTCGGCGGCAAGACTGGGGACAGCGCCGTTTCCAGCTCCGGCACCATTCGCAGCACCGTGGCAGGTGACGACGCTGTGGGTGGCACTGTTTCTGACTTCAGCGCTGTTCATGGTGCCAAGGGGGGCTCGGCGCTGTCTCTGACTCCGGAGCCATTCACTGCGCCCGCGAGCAGGCGACACCATGTCTGGCGGTAGAGTCAGTTGGGTGCCGTGGTTGGTCACCGTCTCTGTCTCGGGTGCCATTCGCGGCGCGGGGGAGGGGTCAGCGCCGACAGGGGTGCCATGGCTCAGATTGGCACTTCTCGCAGCCCAGGAATAGGCAGGGGTCGGCGGGTGGTCTGGCAGCGGACCTCGGTCTCCACCTCTTCAGAGGAGGATTCCAGGTCTGATCCAGACTGCCTTCCAGACTTGTCAGAGTCTGCTGATACCATAGTGGTCACTTCAACAGCCCACACTCAGCCTTCCTCTGGGAAGCAGGCAGTTTTTCCCGATTCTGGGGTTTGTGGCACTGACCAGTAGGCAGCGGTGTAGGTGACCGTTGCTGGGCAGCCTGGAGTCGGGGGGGATCTTCTGCCCCCTCCCCCAGTTGGAGTACCCCCTCCTGTGGTATGCCTGGACAGCCCAACTTTAGGGCCACCCAGAGCACCCACGGAAGGGGAGGGTGCTGCAACTTGGGTGGTCTCTTCAGGGACTACTCAGAGTTGCCAGCTGCCTAGGCTGGTGTTTTCAAGGCAGAGGGCTTTTTCAGTGTCCGAGGGGCCTGAGTTCGATGCAGCGGGCTCTCTCTGGGACCCACCTGGGTTCGGGAGGAGCCGTAGCATGGACCCTTGTCCTTCCCCCTCTCTGTCCTCGAGAGGGCCCTCCTCTTTGGAGGCCGGGGACCGTTCTTCTGGACTCTCACGGTCTTGTCACCTCACAGGGGAGACTCTTCAGGGCACAGTCTAGGCAGTTCCAGTGTGGTTGACCAGCTGTTGTCTGTTGGCTTCCTGGTGCTCCACCTCTTTTGGGAGCATCCGGCAGGCCCTCTTGCCTGGGCAGAGGACGTTTCTCTTCTTCAATGGATCTGGCCCCATTCCTCTGTTTTCATCTCCTTCGTATTGCCAGTCTTGGGGGACCTCTGACCTGGGAGCAGTTCAGGGGTGTGGCTGCTCACTTTCCCTCTTATGTTAGGGTGATGGATGATTGGGTGTTCCACCATTCCCCTGAACAGCCACCCCCTGAATCTCCAAGATCTTCCGCTTCCTCATCCCCCTCCTCGTAGGGAGAGGAACCATCCATCCACATCTCCCCCGCCACTGATCTTGCTTCATATCAGCGTTTCCATGATAGAAGATCTTTGCATCACCCCTGGTTCCCAAGACAATCCTGAGCATGTGATGCATGCCTTTCTAGGCGAGTTCAGTGCAGCCAACCTGGTGGTTCCCGCCTGGCCTGCTCCCTTCTGGAAGGCGTCACTGCGCTTCTGGCAACTTCCCTTCTCCAGTGTCCCGGCCTCTGGGGAACTGAACCAGAGGTATTGTGCTCCCCTGGAGTCTCCAGGTCACATGCCTTACCCCCTGTCAGGATTGACGCAGCTGGACACTCCTGATGGGCTTTGCGCCCTTCACCGTGGCCGGCCCCCAGATCAAGACTCTTCGGATTTTGACTTCTGGGGTAGAAGGACCTTCTACTCAGCATGGATTTTACTGTCCATAGCTTCACAGCAGGCCCACTATGCATCCAGTGACAGGTTCTTGTGGTTCAGGCTAGGTCAGCTCCTAGCCTCTTTGCCTGATAAGGAGGTAACCAGACAGGCCATCACACTCTCTGCTCGGCACCTGGAGCTAGCAAGGCACCAAGCGAGGGCATCCTACGATGCCAGTGAGGTAGCTTCCAGAGCTGTAGGGACAGCGATCTGCATCAGATGGACGGCATGGCTTCATCTTTCCCAGTTGTCACCCATGGCCCGGCGTAGGGTGATTTCCTCCGCCTACCGGAGAACCCACCTTTTCTCCTGCAGAGTGAGGTGGCAGTTGTCTGGACAACTTCCTCCCCACTCCAGGGGGGTCCCTGTCTCACTCCCCACAGCCTCGGGCCTCTCCAGGCCCATAGAGGTTCTCTCTCCCAGTGTCTTCCCCCACTGGGGGCTAAGGGACTTAGTCCCTTAGGGTCTCGGGCCTCCTTCGGGGGGGCTCGGTACTCACCCAACTGTGATGAGTGGTGAAGATTGACACAGATAAGATATGAAAATTACTTATCTACTGTAATTCTTGATCTTTCTGTGTATCTTCACCATTCATCACAAATCCCACCCACCATCCCCTTGAGGCCTCAGTCTCTGGGTCCCCCACCCTCTGTATGCCTCCCCTTCCCCTCTCCTTCCCTTTGGTCAGGAGTGCCGGGATCTTGGGAACACAGGGGGCTTCTTCTGCAGCCTTGAAGCTGGAGGGAGGGAGGGGAGGAGGGGGGAGCTGTTTTCCTCATTGCCTTGCAGCTTCCATCCCTTCCTAGGGGTGGGATGTTGGTTGCTGCCCCCTCTCTCCTCCCTTTATCCTTGTCCTTCGGGACTAACCCCTTTTTATGATTCTTTTAGAGAGAGGGGGTACTTTCTCCTCTCTCCCTCTTGTTTTTGTTGGTTATTTATTTATTTGCTTTTGATAACCAGATAAGCACACTAGACAGCCAAGTGCCTATTTTCAGGTGTGACCCGGGAGGATTACAGAGGTACAAACATGAACATCAGGCAATACAGGGTACATACAATAGCATCGGGCACATAATATACATCAGGGGAGAGGACATGCCTTGGATCCTGGACTTCCCCCTCTCCTTTAATTATGACTCTTCTAGGAAGTTGTGTTTCTGCCTGGAGTTCTTCTTGGTCAAGTAAATCCTTGTCTTGAGATCTTGCCAGCCTTGCCAAGCTCTCTGTCTGACTCCCTTGGGCGGTAATTTCCATCTAACTTAAAAATAGGAGACCAGGCCACGAGTCTTGGTTTTGTCCTCTCCACTCCCATTATGGTATTTAATTGTATTCTCCCTTCCCCATCTTTCCTTTTTCCTCTTTTCCAGAGATTGGAGCCCCTCCCAATCCACTTAGATTCTGCTGTCTCCTTCATCTGTCCTCTCAGTCGCTTATTCCTACTTTTGTTTTACATCTTTTCCTTCATCTGTCCCTTGGACTCTCTTGTCCCACCTTCCCACCCCTATTTCTTACTCTACAGTGACTCAGAACTGGCGAGGGGGCGGCGCCGACAGCAACTAACGGCTATCCCATGAGCGCCACATTGTACATTGTCCTCGAGGGGCGGAGCTGTTGCTGCGTCTGCTCTGCCCATGCAAAAAAAAAAAAAGCACTCCCACGGGGTCATGTCCTCCTGCCACAATCCAACTGTGATGAATGGTGAAGATACACAGAAAGATCAAGAATTACGGTAGGTACGTAATTTTTATTTACTCACCTGTAACAGTAGTTCTAGGAGTGGTATATGTTGTTCATCCACACTGACCCACCCGACCTCCCTGGCTGCGATGCATAAACCTGGCTTCTAGCAGGGTAAAGATCTGGCGTCATGGGGCGGAGCCGTGGGTTATACCACCCGGGTAGGTGGAGCCAGCTTGAAGACCTTCCTGCGAGTTTTAAAGGGGAAAGGGACATGACAAGAAGTGTGGATGAACAACATATACCACTCCTAGAACTACTGTTACAGGAGAGTAACCTGTTTATTTTGTCTAGTCATATTGCAGAGCTGTCAGAGGTTACTGAAGGATACGGCCTCCTCCCCCTTAGGAGTTTCTCCCTCTCCATGTGAATTTCACCTCTCCATGTATCCACTTTTCTTTGCAACCCTCCTGTTTACTTTATCCCATCCCCTCTTAAGGCTGTCCACTGTTTTTAGGGATAACACCTCATCTGGCTACTCATTCCACTTAGCCACTACCCTCTCTGTAAAAAAGTGCCTCCTCCTTTCCCTCTTGAGTCATCCTCTCACCAGCTTTAGGCAGTGTCCTCTAGTGGTTCAGTCATCTAATAACAGATGCAATTGTTACTCTGGCTGAGAATGACAAAGCCGTAGTGCCCAAGGAGGTCACTTTGCACCCTACTAACAAGGGGTCACACAAGGCGAACACCATGGGCAAGTGGGTCTGTGCCTCTGCTACCCTTGGTATAAGGATAACTAGCTACAAGGGTCACTTCTCTAAGCATGAGTATACCCTGTGGAACAAGCGTAAATCTCTGGCAGAGGCGCTGCCTGACACAGGTGAAACAAGACATGCTGTTCGCTGTTAAACAAGGTATTGAATCTAACAAGTACCAACTTAAAGCCTCTACAGATGCCTTTGATGCAACAGTTTGCTCCTCAGCTACAAGTATTTGCACCAGGCGGCACTCATGGCTGCGGACGACTGGCTTCACCCCGGACATATAGCAACAAATCATGGATGTGTTCTTCGATGGCATTTATCTGTTTGGACAGCAGGTTGAAGAGTCTCTTGAGGAGTCTTATGAAACAACAATGACTCTTAAGAGGTCCAGGTCTGTGGGGCTATTTGTTTTGAATTGGAAACCTATATCTTCTAATTTCAAGCCTATTTTGGTGTGTTGTTGGTGAGACTTTTTGAAGTGGAGACCTGTTTCTTTTGGTATCATACCTATTTTTTGTGCTTTGAGGGGAATTGATTGTTTTTTCCTGGCTTCACTAGCTGCAAAGTTTAGTGCATAGTGGGGGAAGGGTGCTAATGGTCCTGCCAGGGGCCTCAGCTAACTGATTGTTTCTGGAAGGCACGGGCTGGTCCACCCTCCCTGCCCCTCCCCCAACCCGTCCCAGGTATGTGATTTCCTTTATACCGGGGATTCTGACATCACCTCCCCAGAAGGGAAAAGGACATGTACCTGTCATAGCAGAAGCAGACATCCAGGAAAGGAACAGCAGCAAGTGAAGAGGTGACTGCTATCTCAGTGGAAGGGAAGTAACTGCACAACAAAGAGCTTTCATTGTTACCTGTTTGCATTGGTATTTGCATTGTGGAAAGGAGGGGTAACAGTTTGAAGAAGGCTTGCAATAGTTGTTTAAAGTCTTTTTTCGGGTGTGGACAGGAGGGATAGGAATGTAAAAAGCAGTTGCTCAGTCTATCTAGAAGTGTACAACAAAGGGGACAAGGGAAATTAAGACAAGGAGAATAATGTTTTGCACTGGTAGAGGGGAGAGAGGGGAGACTTGGGAGAGTGTTTGGTATCCTTCATCTGGAAGGGTAGGGGTCGCCAGGCAACGAGCAATGGGTAGGTGGTAGGCTGCAACAACTGTGGTGCGCCAGTCTTTCTAAAAATTGCCTGGAGGGTGGGGGGATGTTTAGTGTGTAACCACATAGAGAAACTTAGAAAGGAGATTGAGAGTCTGCAGGAGGAACTAAGGCAAGGCAGACTAGAGGAGGATATAGCCCAGTATTGGAGGGAGGGAGGAGGGGAGATGAGGGAGGGCAATTTGAGCCAACAGTGGTGAGAAGAGCATCAGAAGAAGGGAAGCGGAGACAAATGGGCCCAGGCCAAGAAGAACGGTGTCCAGGGAAACCAGGTCAGGAGACAAAAGACAAATGGAAGGAGGAGATAGGGACTTGAGAGGGGAGGAGGAGAAGTGGCAACAGTCATGGAGTGGAAAGTAGGGAACAGGTTAATATGAGGAGAGAGGAAGCGGGCATTGGTGAAGGGTCTTCAGAAAATTGTTTTGCAGTACTAGAGGGGAAGGAGGAGGAGGGAGGTGATGAAATTGGAGGAGTAACTGATAAATGCCCATATCAGACTGGAGCAGGGGGAAGTTCTGTTGGGGGAATTACAACAGGGGCAGAAGGGGGACATACTGTGCAGGAGAAAGAGGAGGCGCCGGGAGTGAGAGATGGAGAGGAATGGAAGCAAGCAGGGAGTATGAGGGGTGGAATCTTAGTGCTGGGGGACTCAATACTAAGAGGAGTCAGGTGGGATAGTAAAAGGGAGGGGCATAGTCGCATTTGGGTGGAGGCCATGCCACGAATGACAGCAGAAAGTGTTCTGAAATATGCTAGAAGGGTAGGGACAAGCCTCATTTAATTATACATCTGGGGATGAACGACCTGGCTTCCAAGACGGTAGATATAGTCCAGAGGAGGTTTGGGGAACTAGGACAATTATGTGAGGGGGCAGGAAGATCAGTAACTTTTTCAGAGATACTTCCAGTGCCCAAGGCAAGCACAACAAGAAAGCTGAGAATAGAGGAATTTAACAGATGGCTAAGAACCTGGTGTCATGCTAAAGGGTATGGGCTGATGGGGGAGTGGGGAGGGACCTGGGAGGACAGTAGTCTCTTTGCCAAGGACAGACTACACTTGAGCGAGGAGGGAAAGGAAGTGTTGAAACAGAGGATGGAGGAGTACATAGAGGAAGTTGGGAATTTAAGCTAGGAGCAGGTGGTGGCACGTGGGCAAGAGACATGCAGAGACCACAGGTTAGGAAGCCATATGAACTTACTCCCATAACAGTGACAAAGGGCAAGTACTGTTGGTGATGCTAATAAAGGAGGGCAGGATGGGGGGGGGGGTGGAAGGTGGTCACCCTTGATGCTAAGAGTCTTGGGAGGAAAACTGCAGAGCTACAGGCACTCATGGCAGAGGGAGAGGTGGGCATTGCAGCCATCACAGAAACATGGGCCACCCAATACAATGACTGGGACCTGTCTGTACCAGGGTACAGGTTACTTCGTAGGGATAGGGTGATTGGGAAAGGTGGGGGTGGCACTATGTGTGAGGGAAGGACTGAAGTGTGTAAGGGAGGAAGGGGAGGAGGGCAGTACGGAGTCACTTTGGATGCAAATCCAGGATTCCAAGAATAGGACTCTCAGAATGGGAGTGGTGTACAGGCTGCCCTCTCAGACAGAGGAGTTAGACTGGGAACTAGCGGGACAGATCAGAAGGACCTGCACGAAGGGTAGTGTGGTGATTGTGGGGGACTTCAACATGCCAGGAGTGGACTGGAGTACCCCAACAACCAGGAATAGAAGAGAGCAGGTACTACTGGATGCCTTCCAGGATAGCTTCCTGATGCAAATGGTCAGTGAACCAACCAGGGTAGGGAATACCCTTAACCTTGTGGTGGCAAATGGGGAGTTTGTGAGGGAACTTAGGGTGGAAGAACCGCTGTCCGGTAGTGACCACCACTCAGCATAGCTCACATTGGATATGGGCAAGGAAGGAGTGGAATCTGGCACAAGGGTGCTGGACTTCAGGAAGGCCAACTTTGGGAGGATGGGGGAAGTGGTAAAAGGGTACCTGGCCAGAATTCAACCTAGTATGGGCACTAACCAGAGGTGGGAGCTCATAAAGCTGGGAATAGTGGAGGCAACCCGAACCTGCAGCAAGGCCCAGAGCAAGAAGGCTGGGGCTAAGAAACCAAGCTGATGAGCAAGGAGGTCATGGAAAAGATAAGAAGGAAAAGAGCTGCCTTTAGGAGGTACAAGAAAACAGAAGGGGGAGGACAGGGAGGAGTACCTGAAAGAATCGAAGGAGGTGACACAGGCAGTAAGGGGAGCCAACACATCTACGGAGCTCAGGCTGGCACAAGGCATTAAGAAGGGGGAGAAGGACTTCATTAGGTACATCAGGGAGAAAAGGAACTGTAAGGACCACATAGTAAGGATTAGGAAGGAGGGGGTTGGATGGAAGCAGGGGGCAATAAGGCAGACGCGCTAAATGATTACTTCTGCTCGGTATTGACCAAGGAGAGAAGGTGGGTGATACCCAAGGGGAGGAACAGCAGAAACGGGGGGAAGGGGGTGGCAGATAGGGAAATCATGGAGGGCAGAGTTCTGGAGGGTTTGAGGGCACTGAGGGTGGACAAGGTGCCAGGCCCAGATGGCTTCCACCCCAGGGTACTGAAGGAGCTGGCAGAGGTCCTTGCAGGACCTTTGGCAGACCTGTTTAATGCCTCACTACACTCAGGATGTGTACCTCAGGATTGGAGGATGGCTCATGTGGTGCCCCTCTACAAGAGTGGTCCCAAGGATGAACCGGGTAACTACAGACCGGTGAGCCTCACATCCATCATGGGTAAGCTGATGGAGACTATCCTGAAGGAGAGGTTGGTGGCCCTCCTGGAGGCCAGAGGACTACAGGACAGCAGACAGCATGGCTTCATACATGGTAGATCCTGCCAAACCAACCTGGTGGAGTTCTGTGACTGGGTAACTAGGCAATTGGACAGGGGCCATGCAGTGGATGTCCTGTATCTGGACTTCAGTAAGACATTCGACTCGGTGCCACATGGGAGGCTGGGAAATAAGTTAGAAGGCACAGGGGCAGGTGCAGAGCTGGTGAGATGTGTAGGGAACTGGCTTCAGGGAAGGCAACAGAGGGTGTTGGTGGGTGGGGCGCTGTCATCCCCAAGGGCAGCGATGAGCGGTGTTCACAGGGCTCGGTGTTGGGACCAATGTTGTTTGGGGTATTCATTGCAGACATATCATTGGACATCAAGAGCAAGATCAGTCTGTTTGCTGATGATACCAAGATGGGAGCAGTGGCAGATGACCTAGGGGGATGGCAGGGGTTGCAGGATGATCTGGAAAATCTGGAAACCTGGTCAGACACCTGGCAACTGGGGTTTAATGCCAAAAAGTGCAAGGTGCTGCATTTTGGGGTGAAGAACCCAAGGAGGAGTTACCAGCTGGTGGGAGTGCAGCTAGCCAAGACAGAAGAGGAGAAGGATCTGGGGGTGCTCATTACAGTGTCAATGAACAACTCGGCACAATGTAGGAAGGCAGCTGCAATGGCCAACAAAATGCTGGGTTGCATTGCAAGGGGCATATCCTGCAAGAGAGGGGAGGTGATTCTGCCACTGTATAGGTCATTAGTTAGACTGCACCTGGAGTACTGCATGCAGTACTGCCGTCGATATCTGAAGAGGGACATTAAGTTACTGGAGGGAGTACAGCGTAGGGTGACAATGATGATCAAGGGGCTGGGGACTTACCATATGAGGTGAGGCTGAGGGAGCTGAACATGTACTCGCTGGAAGAGAGGAGGGACAGGAGTGACATGACTGAAACGTTTAAGTACATGAAAGGAATAAACAACACAGGTACAGAGGGGCTGTTCAAAGTAAGGGAGGGGAGGGACACCCGGGCCATGATATTTATTTTATTTATTTATTTAGTTTTTGTTGACCGGATAAGTACACTAGACAAATCCTGCCTATTTCCAGGCACGACCTGGGGGAAGGGGATACAGATGAATGCCAACTGACCTTGAACCAGATGAAACTGTTGGTGGTATTTTTAGCGAATGAGGGAAATTTGGCCAGGACACCGAGGAAATTCCCCTACTCTTTTCGATAAGTGCCATGGGATCTTTAACATCCACCTGAACTACCACCAATCCAGGCAGATGGGACCTCAGTTTAATGTCTCATCCGAAAGACGGCACCTCAGAAGTGCACCACCCCTTTCATGCTGCACTACAGTGTCAGTACTGGGATATTAACCCAAGTGCCAGATGTGGGAACTGAACCCACAGCCCTCTGATCTCCCGGCTTCAGAGGCGAGTGTGCTACCTACTGAGCCACTGACACTGATATGAGACTGGAGGAAGGAAGGTTCAGGAGGGAGATGAGGAGACACTTTTTTACAGAGAGGGTAGTAGCTGGGTGGAATGCGTTACTGGCAGAAGTGGTATCCAGTAGAACAGTGGACTGCTTCAAAAGGGTCTGGGACAGGGCAAGGGGGAGGGTCAATGGAGGGGAAGGGTGGGAGGGAGTGGCAGCTGCAGAATAAGGGGTGCTAGCTGCACATTCGAGCAGACTTTATTTATTGGCTTTTGATGACCGGGTAAGTGCGCTAGGCAAAGAAACCTGCCTATTTTCAGGCATGACCCGGGAGAGTACAGGTTACAGTAATGCATCAGAGACAATGACAGAAATGAGGTACAAAGGCAAAGATACCTATCAGGACAAACTTCTCAAATGGCATTAAGAAACAACTAGGCCTTTATCTGCTGGCAAATTTCTTATGTTCGTAGATGAGATCCCTGCAACCCACAGAGGGGGTAGAGAATGCGGCTCATTACATAACAAGCAGTCCTTTTGTGGCAAGGGCATAGAAGGTCACCAAAACAGAAATATGTATTCTGCATTGCATTTTGAGCCAGTGGCCGTAGACCATGCTAGGCACCTCCAACTGGAGTTTTGGAATGTGCCTAATATCCCACTATCCTTAGATCTTCTTCGAGGCTATCTCTTTCATCAGGCCACACCTATGGAAATATAGCCACCAGGCACTAAGACCACAATTAAACTTTTTTTACAAGCAGTCCACTAGTGGCCACCCACGACGATGTCTTATGTCAACATCCTCTCTACATAATCATGGGCAGCCCCTCTACCTCCACAGTTCTTTTCCCGCCAACAGCCATACTCACCGGACTCCACGGAGATGTCACCGCTACAGTCGACTGCTAAATCTTCAATTTTTCTAAGTTTTCTTATTTCTTTCACCCTAGTAATCACTTTAAAGTGATCACTGTTGACGTGTATGTCGCCGAAAGACCCCACTAAACTCTTCCATTACTGCAAGTGCGGTGGAAAAATATACTCCAGTGATGACCACAACATCTGTGTGTGCTGTCTCAGAGAGGCTCATGACGTTAAGGCCTGTGCAGTCTGTCTGAAGTTTAACCAAGCTACCCGGTGATGCCATGAACGAGTCCTGCATACTTTTTTTACTCAAGCAGCAGGTAGCTAGAATGGGGAGGGAGCTCCAGGTGAAGAGCTGCCCCGCATTGCTGGCCCATTCCTCAGGCTCACAGTTTTCCAAGGCTTGAGAGAAGTCCTCAGGAAAGTAGACATTGGGAGAGGGAGCAGAGCAAGCATAAATCACCCCGGTGCGTTCCCAGTTGCCGCATAACTCAGTGGTGACCTTTGCAGTGCCATCAACCGCTTCAGTGTCAGCACCTCTTGCCGCTCAGACCTCAGCATCCACAAGGTCAGCTCTAGCAGTGAGTTCCGTTGGACCTCCTATGGCTGGCGAAGGCCCGTCGATGTTGGGACTGCGGACACCCCCATCGACATCGCAAGTCCTGCCACTCAGACCTCAGAACCCTGAAGGTCGGCTGGCAGTGAGTTCAGTTGTGCCTATTACGGCCTGCGATGGCCCATCAACGTTGGCACTCTAGTCTCCCCCCTCCATCAGTGTCTCAAGGCGCCTCTACAGTGCAGGCCACCGTCGACGTCCAGATGGTGCTTCCCTCCTTTGTGGAGATAATACAGCGCCTTATCCCTCTTCCTCCTACGCCAGGCACAGTGATGACGGGGCCTCTCAGACCAGCCCCCGTGTCGAGGCTTCCTAGGTTAACGTGCCCTACACACTCCAGGGTGTCAACATCCTCGCATACTTCCTTGCGGCCTTCAGGGCCCATCAACAGGGATCAGAAATACAACCCTGACCTCCTTTTACAAGAGGAAAAAGAGGAGGAGGAGGAAGATATGGAAAGGAGCCCATCTGACTGGTCTGACTCCACCATCTCCACTAGGAGTGAATACTCCACACTGTATACTCCTAGGTCCCTTTCTTTTTTTTTAATATCATTTTTATTAGATGAGACACAAGATGCATAATAAAGATTACGTTCAAATTTAACAGAATATTTCAGTTAAATGGATTGTATGTTTGAAGCCATAAGACACTAAATCTGTCACCGCAAAGATTTGTTACACAATGACACTGTTAACTGATTTCTAGATGAACTTCTCTCCACAGTCGCTATACTTCAATAGTGTTATGCAATATACTATTTTGATTTAAAGTTTGAGGCTTAGGGCTTAAAGCTGAAGGCAGGTGGCTGAACCCTTTGAGTAAACCTATTAAGTAAACAAGAGACCCCCAGATCCTTCCGGCTCCCAAAACCATCCCTCAAGGCAGAAATTCCAGGTCAATCACAGATAGGTATAAAGCCCATTTGCACCATTTAATTTCAAAAGAATTATATTTATCATGTAGTTTGGCAGTAAGACCTTCCAAGTTATATATCCCCAAAGTTATTTGGTGCCAGTCTGGCACCGATGGTGTAGTAGAGGACATCCATCTACGAGTGATAGCTTTTCGTGCCGCTAAAATATCTATGGGAAGTAAGGTATGGTCCCATCTTGGTCTGTGGGGTGGATAGCGAGAACTACTATTTCAGCTGTGAGTTCCTGCTGTTCATCCAGACATTCTCTCAATTCGGCCTGAAGGGCACACCAAAAGGGAGTTAACTTGGGACAGAACCAAACGATGTGCCCTAAATCTACTGGAGTGCAATTGCATCCCCTCCAGCAGTGGCCATATGAGGCCGGCAAATAATGAGCTAAAATAGCAGGGGAATGAAAAAATCTGGAACATGATTTCCATGCGAATTCTCTCCACACATAGGAGGAGGTAAGTCTGACTGCATTCGGGATAGCACTGTCCCAAAGTGCGAGGGGGACTTCTAACTCCAAATCACGATTTTCCAAGCTGCCAAAACTGATTGAAAAAGAGTCTCCTAGGGATTCTCTCAAGAGTCTATAAATATGGCCAATCAAGCGATTTCAGGGGTTTCCATTTAGGGAATCTTGTAGAAGAATCCTTAACATTGGGAGGGTGGAAGGTCGGCAAGTAGTGAATTCCTTTTGTCGTAAGATATGGTTTCTCACCTGGGTATAGCGAAACCTGTCTCTTTCAGGAAAGGAGTACTTTGTAATTCAGAGAAGGGTACGACTCCTGTTTGGTTAACAAATTGGTGGTAATAGCTGAGTCCCAACCTATACCAGTGGGCGAAAGAGAAATCCAGCTTAGCAGGGAGAAAGCTTTCGTCCTGAGAGAGAGGAGTGAAAAAAAAAAGGTTGTTTGCCTAAAAACTCTTTTTTGTTTTATGTCATACCATACTTTAAGAATTTGGGCCAAGAATTTTGTAGTCCCGAAGGGGAGGAAGTCTCTCGAGAGTATATACTAATTTTGCGAGGTCCCTTTCGGAAGACCCCTCGTTCATCTCTATGATGAAGGAGCTCCAAACTACAGTTGGGTTTGATGCCGAGGAGCAAGACGTCACTGGGAGAAATGTGGTGGAATTGCTATAGCTGCCAGAATCTCCACCTCTTATTATTCCTTCTCTATTGGATGCACTAGAGAATGCCATCCTGAACACCTGCCATGCCCAGGAAGGCGGACAGGCTGTACCAGGCTCCTTCAGGAAAGCCTTTTTTCACAAGCCAACCTAAGGCTGATTTAGTTATGATGAATGCAGCCCATGACAGGTCTAAGGTGCCTAAGCATCTCAGTTTTATCCCCCCAGATAAGAAGTCTAGAAAACTGGACCTCCTGGGAAAGAGAACCTTTGCCTCTGCCACACTGGGCCTCAGGATAGCAAACTATCAGGCCCTTATGGTCAAATACCAGAATACCCCCTGAAAAAAAGACTAAAGCAGCAGCCTAGTCTCTCCCAGAGGGTACCCAGAAGCAGGAAATGCTCAAGGCCCTCCAGACTGGGGCTGACGTGGGTAAGCATCTCTTAAGGTCTGCTTGAGACATTTTGGATGCCTCAGCCAGAACAGCTGCTGCTGGCAGCTGCCTAAGAAGGCATTCTTGGCTAAGGGTGTCAGGATTTGCTAGTGATGTCCAGCAATCCATTCTGAGTGCCACTTTCAGGGGATACAAGCTCTGACCTGCAAGCCTCGCGGAGGACTCAAAGGTCAGTCCATTCCCTCTACCACACACAACCAAGAAGTAGGCAGATGGTCCCCTTTTGCAGGGCTACCAACAGACCTTGATCAGGGGCTGGACAACAGAGCAAAAGCAGAGCAGAGTCCGCTTTGCCGGCCCCAGTCTCCTCCACAGGTGCCCACTCCAAAGCCCGAGAAGTGGAGGTACTGCTGCCAGATCTGCTTCAGCATGACTCCTTCTTAGACCCCCCCACCCTCCAGTTCCACATCTGGAATTGGAGGTAGGGGGTCGCCTTTCCCTCCACTTGGAACAGTGGAGGGGGCTTACAACAGATGCTTGGGTCCTGCAGTAATAGAACAGGGCCGTGCTCTAGAATTTCTGGAGTTGCCTGCAGACCTTCCACCAATTCCTTCAACTTATTCTCTAGACCACATACCAGTGCTACTAGAGGAAGTGCATACACTGCTGCAGAAGAGGCCCATAGAACCAGTTCCCTGGGAACAAAGGAACGGGGTTCTATTCTCATTTATTTCTAGTACCCAAATCCACAGGGGACTTGAGGCCCATTTTGGATCTGAGGAACCTGGACTTCTATATTCAGTACAAGAAGTTCAGGATGGTCACTCTGCAAGGCCTGCTGCCCCTTCTGCAAAAAGGGGACTGGATATGCTTACTAGACATGCAGGATGCTTACCTCTGCATATCACGATTTGTCCACCTCACAAGAAGTACCTCAGGTTCCTGTTTCAGGGGAACACTACCAGATCAGGGTATTGTCCTTTGGCTTGTCATCTGCACCACGGGTATTTACCAAATGCTTGGCAGTTGTGGCAGCAGTTCTCAGGAGGGGGGGGCTGTATTCCCCTATCTCAATGACTGGCTGCTCAAAGCTCAGTCCAAGGAGCAACTGTTTCTCACCCTAGCGTGTTTCAAACAACTGTTCAATGCCCTAGGGATCACGGTCAATCTGCTCAACTCCATCTTGGCCCCTTGTCAGCATCTGAAGTACATTGGGGCAGTACTGGACACTGCTCAGAACTTAGCCTTCCTGCCCCAGGACAGGGCGGAGCACCTCATGGCACAGGCACAGCCGATTTATAACAACAAATCTTACTTCGAGAGGAAGCTTTAGCAGCAGGTAACACATGTAGGACTGACGCCACCTGGCGACAGATCTCGGCAATTCTTTTCTCCAGCAGTACCGACGTGGGACCACCCACCCGATGTCGGCTCCACCCCCAACATCATCCAGTATACAGGCAGGAGGTGGTCCCCACGGGCTCCAGTTCTTTCCCGCCGCGGTGACGCGTTAGTCAGCTCTTGGCTCTCTAACCAGTTCCTCAGCTTTAGAACTTTATTCCTCCATCTCGCTTCAGCGATTCCTCGATGTATGTCCTCGCCACCGATCGGGCACCGTAATAAGTGCTCTTGTGGTAAGCAGATCCCTTCCAAAGACAGACATTTGGCCTACCTTTTTTGCCTGGGCCCAGACCACAACACCAGTGCCTGTCCCCATTGCTAGACTTTCAACAGCCGGACGAGGATTCAGAGACAGAAGTCTCTCCAGGTTTACCTAGCCCAACAACATTTGGCCCAGATGCAGCAGGAGACATCCTCCAGGAGGGAATCTCGTTCTCCCTCTCCCATGAAAAGACAGAGAAAGGGAGAAGCATCACCACCAGGACCGGGATCGCTCGACCTCCAGACCCAGGTCTTCCAGCTCCCAGTCTGCTGCTCCGGCGCCTCCTCTGGTCATGAGGCCCTGCTTACCTCCTTTAAGCCTCCCGTTTCAGCTTCTCTTGCCAAAGGGTCTTCTCTTCAGCCTATCAAAATTAGGTCCCCCAGACTCTGGTTCCGCAGCGGCAAAAAGGCCCTTGGACTCCAGTTCTGCGGTGGCAAAAAGACCCTTGGACTCCATCTCCTTAGTGCCTAAGAGGCCCTCTGACGTTGGCTCCGCAGCAGCAAAGGTAAGTCTCCTCCTCCTAATCGGCCTCGGTCGATCCCCAGAAGTCCAAACAGACTGCAGGGCACTCTTCTTCCACGGCTTACTCCCTGCCTCCTAAGCACAAGTCCAACCGGCGTCCATCCATGGATTCTGACTGGCATCCCTCGGACAAGCCCCACAAATCTACTGATAGGCCAGTCAAGGCCTCTTCACGCTCCGACCATCCCCTACCCTTCTCCTGATAAGGGATGTCCATCGGACAAGGCTTCTGGCCCGACGCTGGAGAAATGTTCTTCAGTTCCTCCTCCGGTGCCGGATAAGCCACCCACCGTACCTTGGCCGTCGTCAGTAGCCCAGACATTTCTCCTCTGGACCATACGCCGGTCCACCCAACGTTGGAACCCGATGGTACTACAGAGGTACCATCGATGTCGCCCATTAGACCGACGCTGGATCCAACTGACGCTGGTTTGGGAGAAGGCAAACTGACATCGCCTCCAAAACCTGAGTCACCAAAGCTGGGCATGTCTCATGTCAAAGAACTCTTCACCTATTGGTGGGAGACTGTTAAGCAGGATTTGGTTTCTCCTCCTGCTCCCATGCCTAAGCCTCCTCCCGACACCCCGGAGCCAGATGTTCAGGTCACCCCTGTTCCATCTGGAAATGAGGGGGATAAAACCCCCACTAGCTCCAGGAAGCACAAAGATAAGCGCAGGAGGACCAGATATTCTTCACCCTCCCACTCTCCTTCACCCAGAAGATCCAGACATCAGAAGAGGAGACGACGTTCCTCCTTCTCCTCTTTTTTTTTTTATTTAGTTGTTTAACCAGGTATAGCACACTAAGTTGGAAGCTTTTTTACAGGAGCGACCTGGGAGAGGAATCCTCTTCAGAGGATTATGGAGAATCAGAACCTTCCTACCCTGATTCTGACCCTGGTTCACTTCCTGGTGATACAAAGGACAAGCCAAAATCTCCACCCGATGACCCCAGCTTTATGGAGGTCATGAGGCACATACAGGAGAATGTGGGATGAGATACAGAGGACTTGGACCCCAAACGCTTGCATCTGGCAAAGTATTTGCGCCAGAAGGACCCCAGGCCAGTGGTTATCCCCCCATTAGTGGATACCTTCCAAGATGTCACCCTTGCCACTTGGAAGCATCCACACGCTTCTTCTGTGGTGCCCAAAAAGGCAGATTGTCTGTACCGGGTCCCCAAGGACCACTCTTATTTAGCTGAACATCCCACAGCTGATTCCGTGGTTGTATCGGCTGCACATGATCGTTCGCAGAAGCCGAAGCACCTAAGTACCCAGCCATCAGACAAGGAGTCTGTGCAGCTGGATTGTTTAGGGTGTAGGGTGTACTCATCTGCCACGTGCAGCATACATAGCCTCAATTTTTTGACGCACATGGTCCAGTTCCAGAACACCCTTTGGGACCAAGGACTGGACATCCTGCAAGGCATGCCCGACTGCCCTCAAAAGGCAGAGTTTGCTAAGCTTTTGCAGACTGGCTTGGATGTGGGTGCTCACATCCTCTGAGCAGCGTATGACTCTGCGGACACTTCAGCAAGGGTGGCTGCTACCAGAATTTGTCTTCTGCACCATTCCTGGCTCCAGGTCTCAGGGTTCGACATAGAGGTTCAAACTACCCTTCTGGATGCCCCTTTTAGAGGCTGTGTGCTCTTCGGCGAAGACACAGAGAAGGTCATAGTTAAACTGCAGGACTCCAGAAAGGTCATTCATTCCATGCTGTCTATGTACCGCCCAAAATGGGAGCATTTTTGCTGGCCTCGTCTTCGTTGCAGAGGAGGATATCAGTCTCAGCAGCCCCATGTTCAGTCTCACACGCAGCGGGGAGGCATGGGTCGAAGAGATGGGTCCAGAGGTGCTGCCCTGACCTCCTCTAGACAGGCTAGACCTTCTGCTGCCGCCCTCCCTCTCCCTCCTTCATCCTGACTGTCTAAGCGACCCCCCTCTCCCAGACCTGTTGTCAGGAGAGCTGGTGGGAGGTCGTTTTTCTCTTTACGCCCAGGCCTGGAGAGAAGTGACCTCCTACTAGTGGGTCCTCGACCTTGTGGAGTTCGGGCACTCCATAGAGTTTGCGTCTTTATCCCCAGACAGACCACTGCCCCCCTCCCACTCCCCAAGAGACTGCCCCCTCCCACTACCCAAGAGACCACAGAGCACCTATCAGACAGGAGATCCAGTCTTTCCTGGCCAAGGATGCTATAGAATGCGTCCTGGAGGCAGAGGTAGACTCTGTTTTTTACTCCCGTGTCTTCCTGGTTCCTAAGAAGTCGGGGGACCTAAGGCCTATCCTGGATCTCAGCGACCTCAACCGTCGGAGATTCCATATGGTCTCGCTTCCAAATCTCCTTCCCTTCCCTTCCTTTCGGTTGGAGATTGGATGGCATCCATGGACATGCAGGATGCATATCTGCACATTCCCATCTGCAGAAATCATTGGAGATTCAGGTTCGAAGGTCGGTCCTACCAGTTCAAGGTTCTTCCCTTTGGCCTTTCCTTTGCCCCTAGGGTCTTTACAAAATGCTTTGCCGTTGTCGCAGTGGCACTGCGCAGAAACGGACATTTCCTGTTCCCCTATCTAGATGACTGGCTTTTGCTGGCCCCGTCCAGGTCCCGTCTCTGGGAGACCATCCTGGAGACTCTCTCCCTCTGTCGGCACCTGGGGATCGCAGTGAACCCAGAAAAGTCACAGCTCCTTCCCTCCCAGCGTCTACAATTTATAGGAGCCCTACTGGACACCTCCTTGGGGAAGGCCTTCCTACCTTTTGACAGAGCAGAGCACCTCAGGACACTAGCAATCCAAACTTGTTCAGCGTCTGTCATCCCAGCCAGATCCATCCTTCAGCTTCTGGGACACATGGCGGCCACCATAGTTTCGGTCCCCTTCGCCAGGCTGCGCATGCACGCCATTCAGTGGACACTTCATGTCCAGTAGGACCAAACCAGGGATGACTTGGATTTGCCCATCCGGATCACAGAACCAATTCATCGGGAACTCCACTGGTGGGGGTTCCCTCTGAATCTCTGCAGAGGTCTCCCCTTCCAGCCAGACTCACCTACCCAGACTCTCACTACAAATGCTTCTGGGACAGGATGGGGGGCTCATCTGGGGATCCACAGGACTCAAGGACTTTGGTCCCCATTAGAGGAGAACCTGCACATCAATGTGCTAGAGCTAAGAGCTGTCTTGTACCCTCTACAGGCACTGAGTCCATTCATACCTCCCGGCCACCTTCGGGTTCAGACGGACAACACCTCTGTGGTGTCCTACATCAACAAGCAGGGAGGCACACACTCTTAGCCCCTATGTCGGGAAGCCATGAGAGTGTGGAACTGGGCGATGGAGCATCAGCTCAGCCTATCGGCAGTCCATGTTCCAGGTTCTCTGAACATGTTGCAGATGTTTTCAGCTGAGCCAAACCATTAACTCACGAGTAGTCCCTGCAACAGTCAGTAGCAGACACCGTGTTCACCAGATGGGGGATGCCAGAGTCTGACCTTTTTGCATCTCAATGCAACGCAAAACTGCCCAATTTCTGCTCACTCGGTCCCAAGCCTGGAGCTTTTTGGCAAGACGCATTGTTCCTATCCTGGAAAGGGAGGTTCCTTTATGCCTTTCCTCCCTTCCTCCTCTTGCAGCTGGTACTTCTCAAAGCCCAATCAGAGAGGGTGGTCATGATCCTGATAGCCCCTCTGTGGCCCAGACAGATTTGGTTGCCACTGCTCAGGCATCTGACGGTGCAGCCTCCGTGGCCCCTTCCACTTTTGGGTCAGCTACTCTCGCAGCAACAGGGAGCTTTGGTCCATCCTAATTTACGCTCACTTCACCTGCATGCTTGGCTCCTCAGGACCTAGCGAAGCTCAGATTTGGAGTATCGGACGAAGTAGCTCAAATCTTGGTTGAGGCGGGGAAGCCCACTACCACGGCCACTTACACCATGAAATGGAAACACTTTTGTCTGTGGGTCACAGCCAGGAGATTGGACCCTCTGTTCTGTCCAGTAAACTCTATCTTACAATACCTGTTATCCCTTTCGGAGTCAGGTCTCAGTTACTCCTCCATAAAAGTACACCTGGCCGCTGTTTCTGCCTGTCATCACTGCATCCATGACAGGACAGTGGCTCAATTGGAGGTAGTTAAAACCTTCCTTAAGGGGATCCTGCATCTCCGTCCCCCTGTTCGGGATCCTGTTCCTCCTTCGGATTTACTGTTTGTTCTGGAAAGGCTTACTACCCCCATTTGAATCGGCCATGAGTTGTAAACTTCGCTACCTCCTGGAAGATTGCTTTGGTAGCAGTCACCTCTGCTAGACGCATTTCTAAGCTTCATGCTTTGATGTGTAGAGAACCATATCTGATTTTTCATAAAGATAGGGTGAACCCCCGCACCAATCCAAAATTCCTTCCTAAGGTGGTCTTGGAGCTTACTCTTAATCAGTCGGTACAGCTTCCGGTTTATTACCCGGAACACTCCAACAGGGGTGAGGGGCTTCTCCACACTTTAGATGTGCAAAGAGCTTTGCGCTGTTACCTGTCCAGAACTAAGGAGGTCAGGCAATCGGGTCAACTTTTTGTGTCCTTTGCGGACAGGTCCTTGGGGTGCCCAGTTACCAAACAAATGCTTTCACTTTGGTTGGTCAACTGCATTTCCTTCTGTTATGAGAAGGTTGAGAAATCCCTTCCAGGTGCGGTCAAGGTGCATTCCACCAGAGCGGTTGCTACTTCATTTGCAGCACTCAAGAGAGTGTCAGCAGCTGACATCTGTGCTGCTGCCACTTGGCACTCTGTTCACACGTTCATCAGACACTACAGCCTGGATATTGTTTCGAGGCGTCAAACAGGTTTTGGCCTTGTGATTCTCCAGGGCCTTATCTCATGAGAGGTCTTGCTCCTGATGTGTGTCTGCCTCTCCTTCCCCCTCCCCAGGGTTGTCTTTAGTTTTATACTGCTTGGGAATCAGTCCTACATGTGTTACCTGCTGCAAGAGCTTCCTCTCGAAGTTAAGATAGTACAGTTACGTAAGATTTTACCATAACAGTAGATCTTCGAGAGAAGTCCTTGCAGCAGGTATGATTTTCCCTCCTTCCTTCCCCTGGGAATAAGTCTCTCTGCTCTGACCCAACTTTCATGTTTTCAGTTGTGAGCCTTGTGTTTGCCTTTGTTTTTTCTGTGGAATTTGTTAGATCCACAGCTGTCCGCTTTTGGCGTGTCATTGGCATACAAGAACTGGAGCACATGGGGACCGCCTCCTGCCTTTATACTGGGTGACATCTGGCCCGGTGGCGCTGAGGGTTGAGGCGCTGGACGCCAGACCTCGTGCCACGCTGGCAACCCAGATTTGGGAACGAGCTGGAGTTGCCGGGGGTTGGCAGGGGGGAGAGAGAGGATTGCGTGTCCAGAGGACTGCTCTCCTCTCTCAGGGGGGGTCCAGGCTCCTGCCTGGCACTGCAGCGGTCCCCAGAGGCAACCGGTGGCACTGCAACATGCAGGGCTTAACTAGAGGGGAGGCGGAGCTGCGGCGTGCGTGTCTAGTGCCATTGCAAGACCGAGCTCCGCCGGGGGAGGGATGGAGGGGAGGGAAGCAACGCTGCCAAGAAAACCCCGCTCCCGGAGATAGGCGATGGCACTGACCCCTCGACCACACTCCACTAGCTGAACCCACCCAGCTCCTGGGCCAAGCCCAGCCTGGCCTGAATTACAAGATAGAGCACCTTGGGTGGATAGGGCTGCCCCCCCTTGGGAGGACTCCGAGCCGAGAGGATAGCCAGGCTAAACTGGTGCCAGAAAGCTGGAGGGTTTCAGGCTCGGAGGTAAAGCCGAGGGAGTGCAGATGCCCGAGAGAGTTCTCTGGGGCCAAGCGGAGCCATAAAAAAAAAAAAAAAAGAATACTGGGTGACATCAGGGGTGGAGCCGACGTCGGGTGGGCGGTCCCACGTCGGTACTGCTGGAGAAAAGAATTGCCAAGATCTGCCGCCAGGTGGTGTCAGTCCTCCATGTTACCTGCTGCAAGAGCTTCTCTCAAAGATCTACTGTTACGGTAAGATCTTACGTAACTGTACTTTTCTGATGGTGTATATCCGGGGGGGGGGTGTCGCCCCTGGAAGGCTGTTTGCCGAGGCACTAGGGGCCTCTGCTGTGGGTGAAACCCTGAGTTGCTGTTTCTAATTTGTAAAGAAATAAAACGTACTGTTTCAGTACAGGAATTCAGCAGCATCAGTGTGCTTTTTTGTAGGTTAAAGGAACACTGCAGTATTGTACTGTGATTTATAACAACAGGTATGTCAGAGCCAGGACATTCCTGAGACTGTTGAGCCTGATAGCAGCAGCCATTGTCATAGTTCCCATGGCCCAGCTGCACATGAGGAGCCTTCAGTGAACATATTGAGTCCAGTGGGATCAGTGCACCAATGATCTAGAACAGCAGGTTCTAGTAACATCATCTTTCTGAAAGGTGCTCCAGTGGTGGATAGAACCCAGCAATTTGCTGAAAGAGTTTCCCTTCCTCATCCCCTCCCCTCAGCAAAATCTCACCACTAATGCTTTGGGGATGGGCTGGGGGACATCTGGGACCTCATAAGACACAAGGAACATGGACCAGAGTGGAGACTTCCCTCCACATAAACATCCTAGAGATGAGGACCGTTCTGTATGCTCTGCAAGCCTTCCAGAATCATCTGTCCCCAGGGCATCTTCTCATGCAGATGGACTTCAGTGTAGTACACTGTATAAACAAGCAAGTGGGGATTCATTCTTACACCCTTTGCAGGGAAGCAGTGAGGGTTTGGTACTGGGCTCTAGAACACAGTCTAGAGCTGTTGGCCATCCGTGTTCCAGGTGTCCAATACGTCCTGGCAGACAAGCTAAGCAGGTTGCAGTCCAGAATGCATGAGTGGGAGCTGCTGACCTCAGTGGTCAAAGACCTGTTTGACAGGTGGATCTTCCACAGTTGGATCTTTTTGTGTCCCCACTCAACGCAAAACTGCCACCTTTTTGCTTGCTTGTTCCAGGGCCTGGAGTTTTCTAGCAAAATGCGTTGTCCCTCTTTTGGAAAGGGAGGTTCCCTTACACCTGCCCTCCTTTTCCTCTGATTCAGAGGGTGCTAATCAAGCTCTAAATGGAGGGAGCTACTCTAATTCTTGTGATTCCCTTTTGGCCTCATCAGATCTGGTGTCCCTTACTGCAGCAGTTGGCAGTGGCAGCCCCAGTACCCCAGCCCCTATGCAAGGGATTGCTATCACAGGAACAGGGAACCCTGGTCCATCCATACCTCAAGTCACTCCATCTCCATGCCTGTCTCCTGAAGACATAGCCATTGCGAGATTTGGATTGTCCCCAGAGGTGGCTACCAGAAAGCCTTCCACCAGGACCACTTACTCCATGAAGTGAAAGCGGTTTGCTTTGCGGACCACTTCCCATTGCTTAGATCCCTTCATTTGCCCAGTGAATCAGATTCTGGAGTATTTATTGTCCTTGTTAGATGCAGGACTGCAGTACTCTTCTATCAAAGTGCATTTTGGCTGCTAATTCAGCTTTCCATGTGTCTGTTGACTTCCTGAACATGCTGCACTGGTTCCAGACAAACCAACCCAAAATGAACACCAAAAAAACCTGTGTCTGTTACCTTCGGCACTGGCCAACAACTAGCTAGGCTCTCATCTCCCTCTGTCTTCTGTACCCTTGATGGCACCCAACTTGACACAGTCCCAGCCTTCCAATACTGTACTGTATTTGGGAGTTTGGTTGAACAGCAAACTGAACTTCTCCTCGCACAATGATGCCATCCACTCCAAGCTCCACCCCAAGCTTGGTGCTTAATACTGCAACAAGGACAGCCTCTCCCCACCAATCTGCCTGGAGCTGGTTATCAAAATGATTCTTCCCATTTTTGATTACGCTGATGTGGTCTGCAGCTCTGCCCCTCCCTTCTCACTCGCCAGACTGGATACCCTTTGCAATGCTTTCTTTTTTTAATTTTTTTTTTTTACTCCCGCTTCCACGGTCCTCACATTCAGAGGGAGTCCCAGCCCCATCACCCCAACGTCCACCATCCAGCGCCAGCTGTTACCTCCAGGGCTTACCTCCCCTGGCGGGGTCGGTGGGCCACCCCCACCGAGAATGGATCCAGTGTGCTGGCGCCTTGGCTGGTCAGGGGCAGAGCCTGCAGACTCCCCCTTCATCTTCCATGAGCGATTTCCTCATTTTTCCCCTTCCGGGAGCAGAGCGTACAATGGTGCCAGTAACAGCGACGTGCACTCTTCCGTGCACACCCCATCAAGCACCTGCCCCTCTACCTGACCCACGTAGAGCATCAGTGCACCTACCCCAGCCACCGCTAGTGGCCAGGCAAGCACGGACTGCTGGTCACCCCCTCTCCCAGGAGAAGGAGAGCAGTCTGAAGATGCTCAATCGTTCTACTCCCCTGCCGACCCCCGGTGGCCCGTGCTCATTCCTGAACACAGGTCAACAGCATGGTGCAAGGTGTAGCGCTAAGCACCTCAACCCTCAGCACCACTGGGCCGGCACTTTCTGTCATTTTGGCGTCTAACACGCCCCCACCCAAGAACCATCACTGTTCACTGTATTCTACACTTTCCTTACTTCCCCACCACGCCAGACACACTGCTCTATCTTCATTGGCAAATCCTGATTTGGCTCACTAGCCCCCACCTATTCTCCCTCCATGCCTACAAACTATGTTCCAGGGACTCTCGCACCCTCTCCATCCCTCTCCCGCACTCTTGTGCTGGGCAAGTAGCTTTCTTGCACCCGCTTCACACTCTCTGGAACCAGCTTCCCTCTTCCCTCCGGCTTTCCCCCTCCCTCCTTTCATTAAAGCACCTACTAAGGCTCTCTACTCAGTCTTCATGCAATTGCAACCCTCCTCCTGAAATTATATGAAAATGTTTACTGTATTTTGTATTTGTATTTTGCAACCGACTGGTGGGACTCTTGCATTGTTGTCTCACTAGCACTGAACTATTCTGTGTAAGTGATGTTTCTTACTATGTTTGTACTTAGCTATGTTATACCCTCTTCCCCAGGTCGCACCAGGAAATGAGCCTTGGCTAAGTGTGCCTATCCCGTAGCCAAATTTTAGATAAATAAATATTGATGGCCATATGGTGGCTCAGCTAGAGGTGGCTCATACATTCTTGAGAGGAATCTTGTACCTGAAGCCTTCTGTCAACAATCCAGTCCCGGCTTGGGACCTGAATTTTGTGCTAGAGAAACTCACTTTGGCTCCTTTTGAGCTAGCCGCAACATGTTTACGTTTCATTTCTTGAAAAGCATTATTTTAGTTGCCATAAAGACAGGGTGTCTTTACAAACCAGCCCTAAGTTTCTTCCTAAGGTGGTGTCGGAGTTTACTTTGAATCAGACTATCCACCTACCAGTTTATTTTCCAGAGCATGCTAACCCAGGGGAAGCATTGCTCCATACCTTAGATGCACATAGAATACTCAGATATAATGTTCATCGTACGAAGAACCAGAGGAAGTCCTCACAGCTTTTTGTTTCTTTCACCTCAGGAAGAGAAGGCATACCAATTTCTAAACAGTGCCTGTCCAGATGGTTGGCTAACTGTATAACTTTTTGTTATAGGAAGTACAGTAAGGAACTTCCTGGGGTTGTTCATGGCCATCCAACTAAAGGCATGGCCACTTCCGTTGCCTGTTTCCGCCACAGAAATTTGTGCTGCTACAACTTGGAGTACTGTCCACACTTTCACAAAACATTACAGTTTGGACATTGCCTCTAGGAGAAGGGCAGGCTTCAGCCTGGCTGTGCTTTAAGGCCTCCTTTCTTAGGCCTGTAGCCTCCAGCCTCACAGACTGTCTGTATGGCAGTACTGCTTGGGACTCGTTCCACAGGTGTGGCCTGATTAAAGAGATATCCTTGAAGAAGATAGAACAGTCACATATTTACCGTAACAGTAAATCATCGAGAGAATCTCTTTCATCAGGCTGTGCCGTCTCACCCTCCATCCCCCTTAGACTCAGAGCTTCTTCACTCCTGTCTCTCTGTCCAGGACGGACTATCTTCTGTTGCCAGCCTTGCCTGGTAGCTGGAAACTTCATCTCTCTCCTGGTTCCCTAGGGGAGGTCTTCTGAGTATGATCTCTGGTGGGGAACCGAGAAGGGAGAGGGGTCACCTACGTTTATATAGAGAAGATGTTGACATAGGATGTCATCGTGGGCAGCCCCTAGTGACTGCTTGCAGAAATGTTTCTGTGGTCCTAGCGCCTGGCAGCTATAGTTCCATAGGTGTGGCCTGATGAGAGATTCTTTCAAAGATCTGCTATTATGGTAAGTACGTGACTGTTCTTTCCTCCCATCCAGCAACATTTCATGTGCCTCATTCTTGGCCTCAGAAGTCTGAGCAAGTACATGGATCGAGAAAAATTCCAGATGATTTCTCTGGTACCTTTGCTAACTATCTGAAACATCAGGACTGACTAGTAATACTGGATATGCAGAATGCATTCCAGCACACACTGGTGCACCCCAGTCACCAGAAGTACCTCCGGTTATGTGCGGAGTGATTGCACTAGCAGTTCAGAGTCCTACCCTTTGAGTGTCTCTCGGCACTGCAAGTCTCTGTAAAGTGCTTTGTAGTACTCTCAGTGCACCTCAGAAAGCTAGGACTCCAGGTTTTCCCGTATCTAGATGACTGGCGAATCTCAAGCCTGTCCAGACAGGAGACAGTGCAGGTAGTGGCCACTGCCTCTCACTTCCTAATGTCCATGAGAGTCCTGCCAAAACTCTCAAAATTTCTGCTGGAGCCCACCCAGTAACAATTGTTCATAGGAGCTAATCTGGATATGACCCAGTATTTGGTCTTCCTCCCAGACAGCAAACTGTGAACAATCTTGCAGATGGCATGCTTCATCACGGAACCCAAGACAAGTTGCAGGAACTTTGTTCCCCTGATGACTGGTCTGAGACCAGTTTCTGTGCAACCTGGTCTGAGACCAGTTTCCGAGCCACCTGATCTGGGGTCAGTTTCACCACTGTACAGGAGCTTTCTTTGTTGCACTTAGTTTTTTTCCCTGCACCAACTCCCTTTAGTGAAGATTTACTGTTACAAAACCCAACCCAACAGCGGATCACCACACCAGTGAAATCTGGGGTCAAAAGAATTTTAGGGAAACGTGAGATTCAAATCCAGACTTTCAGGATCACAGCCTAGTGCACTAACCACTACACTATGTTGGCTGCTGGCTAGCAAGCCTGTGGTTAGACACATATGTGGCAATAACTGATCCCGGACCAGCTTAACTGGAAGGAGAAACTGGTCTCAGACCAGGTGGCACAGAAAACTGGTCAAAGACCAGGCAGCTGTGAAACTGGTCTCAGATCAGGCTGGTCTCAGAACAGGTTGCTCAGAAACTGGTCTCAGACCGGGCTGGTCCCAGACTAGTCATCAGGGAGAACAGTCTTCCTACACCCACAAGACAGTGCTAGCCCATTCCTTGCAATGTATGCTGGGCTTAATAGCCTCCTCAGTGTTTACAGTCCCTCTGGCATGGCTGCAAATGAGAACAATTCAGTGGATGCTCAGAACCTTGTGGTCACAGGCATCATAACCTCAGGAAGGTCCCTGATATGGTCAGTGGGAGACAACCTCCTTCAGGGCTTCCCCTTCTTCCCACTGGAGCTAGAGGTGACCCTCACCACAGATGCCTCCTGGCTGGGGTATGGAGCTTTTTGCCAGGGCTTCAGACACCAGGTGTCTGGGACCCATCAGAAACACATCTTTACATCAGTTTGTTGGAGATGTCAATGGTTCTGTACTGTCTGAAAGCCCTAGTGGACTTGGTCAGCTGAATGGCAGTTCTCCTTCAGACAGACAATAAGTCTGTCATGTACTATGTCAACAAGCAAAGAGGAGCACTCTCTTTCTCTCTCTGCAAGGAGGTGATGAGCGTGGGGGGATAGTGCTGAGCTGGGGATTCTGCTTGAAGCATCTACCTGCCAGGAGTCCAGGACACTTTGGCAGACTAGTTAAGATGAAGAGAGGCAGATCCTCATGAGTGGTCATTAGCACCAGATGACATGAGATCGCTGATTGATGGTTAGGGCAACCTGGATGTGGACATTTTTGTGTCCACACTCAACGCCAGACTGCTTAGATTGTGCTCCAGAATCCAGGACAGGACATATTCTGTCAGCATGCATTCAGACTGTCATGGCAAAATCTGTTTATATTTGCATTCTCTCCAGTTCTCCTCATATGGAGGGTGTTGTTCAAACTAGAGGGGCACAGGGGCAAGATGATCCTAGTGGCCCCCTGCTGGGCTTGGCAGATATGTGATTTCCTCTGTTGAGTCAACTTTAAGTCAGCAAACCAAGGGCTCTGCTACTCCAGACCAACTTACAGACCTAGGGTCAGCTGGCCAATCCCAGTCTGCACTCCTTTCACCTCCAGGCCTGGCTCCTGTAGAGATGAGAGTAAACAGGTTCAGGGTATCTCAGAGGTTCTCTGAAATACTTTTGGCTGCAATATAAGCCTTCTGCCAGGAACACATACACAGCCAAGTGGAAGTTTTTCCATCTGGTGCTCCAACACTCCAGAGGATCCCTTCAGGTGTCCACCTGAAAAGATTCTGGAGTACTTATTGGACCTTTCTGATGTTGGCCTGCAGTCTTCCACAGTTAAGGTCCACCTCTGTGCTATCTCAGCATACCACGAGTCTGTAGCTATACTCTGCGTGGCACAGCTGCCACTGTTTGAGGTTTCTTAGGGGTATTCTGCACAAAAGGTCTCCCTGGGATATCAGCCTTGTGCTAAAATATGCTGACTCGCAAGCCCTTTGAACCTGTTGCAACTTGTTACTTGGAAGTTTCTAACATGGAAAGCAGCATTTCTAGAGGATATCACCTCTGTACATAGAGTATCTGAAATCCATGCTTTGGTCACAGATCCTCTGTATACTATTTTCCATAGAGACAAGGTAGTTCTCTGTACGCATCCCAAGTTCCTATCTAAAGTGGTGTCGAAGTTCCATCTTAATAAGGCTGTAATCTTGCCTGCTTACCTTTCCAACTTCCAGACTGAGGGGAAAGGGACTCTCCACTCATTAAATGTTAAGAGGGTCCTTAGGTTTTTACCTGGACAGGGCTAAGGACTTCAGACAGTCTAAACAGATATTTGTCTCTTTCAGCCCTAACCAAAAGGGCAGCATGTTACACTCAAGAGTATTTCTGCCTGGATTGTAAATTGCCTTCGCCATTGCTCTGCTACAGCTTAGGTTAAACAGGAGGGCAGAGGGCATACCTTCATCAAGCACTATGCCCTGGATGTCCATGCCGGACAGCATGTCACCTTTGGCAGGACAATTTTGAAGGGATTACTATCCTGAATGAACCCTGAGCTCCAGCCTCCCTAGTCCAGGAGACTTTCTCTGAGCTTGGTACTCTGACCCACAAGTGAGAATCAGTGGTGAAGATAGATTCTAGGAAGATATTAAAGATCTTCCAAGAATCGATCTGTACCATTTATTCCCACTGATGGATCTAAGCTGGGAGCAAAGTCTTTTGCAGCTAGGAGGGGCGACCAACATTGGCTGGTAGCACTGCCATGTGATAGACATACTGACGTTGCACACTTGAGCTAGCCAACAACCAGTGCTGGCCTCTTTCCTTCCTCAGTTCTGTTTGTCCCCACTATAGAAGGTGCACCATGGGAGCAACAGCGTCTGCTGCATCAGCACTTGTATCTTGAGTTCGCTGCCACTTTTATAACTATTTTCAATGCTGAACCTTTATGTTTTGACACTGAAATGGCTCCTTTGCTGCATTTGGCTCCATTTTTGAGTTTCAGCATCAAATTGAGTTTTTCTCTCTCTGTTTTTTTTTTCTGTTAGTATGATGCCAAGTTCATCCAAGGGGACTAAGAAAAAAGGCAACAGTCCCCTTCCATGCTTCGGTTCCAAGAAAGAGTGCACTCAAAAAGCTGGAACGACCACAACTCTGGTAATAGAATTCACAGATTTAATTCCATTTAGAAAACAAAATGTGGTCTAAAAACGTAATGGAGATCGCTGCTTGTCCCAGCGCTTTGGGTCAAACTAAGATTTTGTCTGGGGGCATGGTAACAGCAGTAGCAAATAATTAACTTAATGACAAGAATCACCTGATGTGTAAGACAGTTAAACAATTGTGACATAAATACTTAAAGCCACAAATCCTACTACAGTGCATATAACAACAGTAGATAAACTTGAAACATTACTGAATAAAGATACTGACATTACTTTCAATATTATTTCACTGGAGGAGTATCTTAAAAAAGGACCAGGCACCTAGGGGTCTCAGAATCAATATTGTACCCTCCACAGGTTTAGAAGACTTCCCTTTTAAAGATGAATGAGTGAAAGCAGCACAGCTCTGCTGTAAAACATTTATTGAATTGATCATCAAGACTAAACTACGTAAACTGCAGGAGCTCAGCAAAGAACTGGATGTAGCCAAGACTGAGTTTCTGTCATTTCAGGAGAGGGTTGAGTTCAAAACATAATATTAATTTGTAGACGAACACTTCAAAACATGGAAGGGAAATAATTGCCCAAAAACAAAAGAAATTAACCAGGGACGAGGAGGACTTAAATAAGGGGGAATATATTAAAATGGTCCAAACCAAGGTCCCTTAGTGAAGGAAGAAGCAGACAGAGGGTGCGGTTCAATACCAAAGAAGCTAACACTAATAGGCAACCATCAGCACCTCATCAAGGATGTAACAACACTAACGGTGACCCAAGTGTTAACACCAGCACCAACACAAACCCAAGTCAGGCTTTTTAGAGAGAAGAAATCTACTCCTGTCAACAGACAAAGAGCCGGGAAGACAAGAAGGGGAGGTAGGAGATCCAGTAAAAACAAACAGACGCCAGCAGATATCGGGGAAGAAACCTCCGACCTACAGATAATCAGTCTTTCAGATTTGGCTCTGGGAGAAACAGAACTCTCTGTGCTCAAAAAGGCCTTTCTTATGTACCCACGCCATTGATAAATTCCAAATTGCAGTGGACCTTTGGAAATTTTTTCGAAAAACACAACTAAGGGTTTATTTTGCTAATAAGGGTGAGCATCCTGAAAGCACGATGAGTTTCACACAGGAGTCTTAAATCACGGAATCAACCGGTGTAGGGAGGGATTAGCCATGGAGAAGACTTGGATATGTTATTGGCAGCCATGTAGGAACAAGAAGAACTGGGTGCAGCAGAAGAAAGTTTTAATCTGGACTTGCTCTCTGAGGACTCTCTGCAGTTCATGTTAAATCAGGAAGGAAGCACTGTGGACACTACTCCATCTGTACCAGGTACGTACTGTGACTTTAAACAGGAAAGAAAGAGACAATTTAAAGAACAGTCTACTTTTTGCCCTATAATTAGTAATGCTAATGTTGCTACCTTTGAAAGAATTGTAATGCAGCAGGCTGAGAAACTTTAAATGCTGGGATTAAACCTAGATACTGTGGAAAGGCACGCTGAGCCGGATCTTGTTTCCAGGTGTGACCTGGGAGCACAAGGAAGTTAAGTGACTTGCTCAGGGTCACACAGTATGCAAGTGGGGGCTGACGGGATTCAAACCCAGGTCTCCAGATTTGCAGCTCAGTGCCCTTAACCACTATGTGCTATACTGCCTCCTACTATATTATAATTTAACAGTGGCAAAAAAGCAAACATTGTCTGGACTCATGGACAACAAAGAACTTATCTTTAAACCCACCGATAAAGGTGGGAATATTGTCATAATGGATCGAGACAAATACAGTGAAATTGTGCATGACTTGCTGAGTAATACAGAACATTCTAAAATGTTGAATCACAATCCAATGCTTGAATTTATCAGGGAACTGCATGCTAGTCTCAGTATAGCAGTCTCAGAGGGTACAATTACAGAAAATGAATTTCACTTTATTTGGAACCCAAACCTTGTCATCCCCGGTTTTTACACATTACCCAAAATTCATAAAAACATAGCTAACCCACCCGGACGCCCCATAGTCTTGGGTAATGGGTCCATTCTAGAGAATTTGTGTCAGTTCCTTGATTTTTTTTTACCCTACAGGATTGTGTAAAAGGTTTATCAGGCCATCTCAATAATACTACTGGCTCCTTGAATAGCGTTAAGAATGTAATATGGGAGGATAATATGTGCCAGGCTGGGGTTGACATAGAGTCGTTGTACACATCCATAACACATGAACAAGGCATACAGGCTTGCAGATTTTTTTTCTTGAAAATTCTGCTAACTGCAGTGACATTCCAGTAGATTTTATTTTAACAGCTCTTGACTTTGTTCTCGGGCACAATATGTCTGAGGGAGATTTTTACCTGCAGCAGAGAGGAACAGCTGTGGGGGCCTGTATTGCCACCAGTTATGTTAATTTGTTTTTGGGGTGGTGAGAGCTCACCATTGTTAATAATCCAGAATTAACCCTTTCTTTAAATACACCTATAGCTGGAACAGGTACATAGATGATTGTCTTTGTATCTGGCAAGGGGAAGTTGAAGCGATACCTGACTTTGTGACATGGTTGTATAAAAACAATTTGAATTTAAGGTTCACATATAATAGTGACACAAGAAGATTACATGTTCTGGATTTAGAATTGTGTGGTGAAGTGGGACAGAAGGTCTTTACAAAAAATTATAGAAAAAGAGACGGCAACTAATTCAGTCCTTAGAGCTAAAAGTGCACACCCCCAAAAACTGAAGGATTCCATTCCTTATGGGCAAATGCTCAGAGCTAGACGCAATTGCTCTAGGGTTAATAATTTTAACTCACAGGCTGCAGAGTTAGAAAAGAGAGCTTCAGATAGAGGCTATGGTAGGTAATTACTTGAAGACACCAAAAACAAAGTGAGAGCTCTTGACAGAGATAGTCTCCTGAGCTATAAAACTATGGAACCTCAAACCACTGGGCCAGAGGCCTTTATCACAGAATTTAATTACCTTGCAGGCAACATAGGGAACATAGTGCACACTAATTGGAAAATATTACTCAGTGATACTTCAGTGTTTATGGCTGTGGGTGCAAAACCCAGGGTTACCTTAAGTAGGGCTCCTAACCTGCCTGACAGATTGGTTCACAGCAGACTTGCAAAAAAACAGGTTAGAAGTATTTGTGGAAATTGATTACCCAGGAGGACAGAATGCTTTTGTAAGTAAGCAGTAAGACACAATGGGGTGTGCATTGAACGGATATTACCGCATGCCCAGGGGCGTAGTGAGCGGCCGAGTGCCTTCAGCCCCTGGAAGTGCGGTAATATCTATTTTCACCCCAGGAATACTCCAATATTCCTAACTCTTTTGCAGTATACCTTTAAGGTCAGATCTGCCCGGAAATGGAATGCTATGCAAATGATGGAATCATTAGCATGAGCCACTTTTCAAATGCTGCCACCTATCAACTGCCTACATTCTAACCCTCGGATTTCTCTCTCCGCCTGTCAAGACCAGACACCTGGAGATTTCCTCTTCATCATCTAGTCTAAGAAGCCATTATTATAACAAATACTTCAGTATTTTCAATTTATTTTTCATTTGCTGCCTCTTATTAGTGTCATTTTACTAACCGTTAGTTTTGTGTTGTTTTCTCAGTTCCTCTCGGTTGGGAAAAACCGTTGAGGAACCGAGGTACTTTTAGTTAGTTTCGTTTTTTTTCCCGTTTATTTAGTAGTTTACATAAATTTGGTGTGTTTAAAGTCATATTTTTAGAACTGATAAGTTCAGTTCCGAACCGCTACTCTCTGTTCCATTTCTATTGGTTCCCGGTTCCGCTCGGTTTCCCCGATTGGTTCCTGAACTGACCGCAACTGATAAATCTGTGGTTTTTGTGCATTTAAAACTTGTAGTGCTTTACGGTTGTGGTTTTTCTCCATTATGTCAGAAAAACTTTAAAAGAAAACCCGGGAACCCGGTTTTAAAAATTGTTCTGAGTGTGGTGAGGTCTTTGCCAAGGCAGATAAGCACTCTGTCTGTGTTTTCCGCCTGGGTTTTGATCACCTAAAGACTGATTGTGCTGTTTGTAAGTCTTTTCCTGACAAAACATTGGAAAAACGTCTGGACAGGTTGAACAAGAGATTCAAAGGGCCCTCTGGTTCTGACCACCCAAAACCCTCAGGGTCTGTGGGTGACACCACAGTTTCTACTATTTCTACCCCTGATACGGGTAAAAAGAGACCCTCTGTACTGGCTAGCTCTCCGGTTCCAGTAAAAAAGCTTAAGAAGACAAAGCACACTGAACCCCCTGTGGAAAAGGGGACTTCTGTGATGCCTGCCACTGTGCCTTCTCCTTCTGAGATTGCACAAGCAATTAAAATAATGCAAACTTTGCAGGGTCTGCTGCCTGTGGGCTCATAGTCTCCAGTCCAGACTTCTGCACCTTCCAACCCACCCTCTTTTCCTGAGCAATGTGGTAAGGAAGAGGAGGAGGAGGAAGAAGGTGAGCCTATATAGAGCCTGAGGTCTCCCCTGAACAGGAGTTTGGCTCCCCTCCCAGGACCCACAGAAGATTATTCTTCTTATTTTTCCTTTATCAGGAAAATTGCTGATGCCTTGGACATCCCTACCACTGAAGCTGTAGAGAATGAGGAGGAGGCTGAATATCTGCAAATGATGGGGCTGACTCCTACTAAAAAACTGTCACTCCCCATCAAGAAGTTCTTGAAAACTCCTCCAAGCTCCTGGGTCTGTCCCTCCTTTGGACAAAAGGTTGGATAAAAAGTATCAGCTTGACAGAACAGGGGCTGAATTCTTACTTTCAAACCTTGACCACCAAGGGGTGGTGCAAGCTGCAGCTTGTGACAAGGCAAAAGTCCCTTTGGCTTTCCATCCTCCAGAGAAGGACTCTCAGAAAATTGAAAGTATGGCCAAGAAAGGCTAGCTGTCACCCTCTCTGGCCATTAGGCAAGCTAACTATCAGGCCTACGCAGCCCAGTACCAAAAGGCTCTCTGGCAGTCTGTCCTGGACATGGCTGAAAAAGTACCTTCTCTTTTGGCAGACCTAACCGAAACTGCTAGGTTTGGCCTGGAAGCTGCCAAATACCAGATCTTACTTCAAGTGGGAGCTCTTGCAGCAGGCTATAACCATTAGGACTATGCCGCAGGCACTAGGACCCTCCGGAAACCTTTTCAGCCAGCAGTATACAGCAGGGCCCCGCCCCAACGTCAGCCCTGGTACAAAAGGGGGCGGACCCAGCTCCACTCCAGTTCTTTTCCCGCCGCGTCCCACATGTGAAAAGAAGGACTTCAGTTCCAGCTTGCCAGGAACAGCAAAATTATTAGTGTTTTCAACCTGTTTTTTGTACCGTTTTCGACGGTTTCTTTTCCAGTGTCATCGATGGGCCATTTTTGACGTTTTTTCGGTTTGGTCGACGGATGTCTTCGCCATCGTCAGTCTCTCCAGAGCCACACCAAAACAAGTGCGACTGTGGGAGGCAGATCCCTGCCAAAGACAGGCACAAGAGCTATGTCTTTTGCCTCAGGCTGGACCACGGTACCGCGACCTGCTCAGCCTGCCAGGCGTTCACCAGCTGGACCCGGATCCGACGTCTTAAGGCCCTGAAGGCATTTCTGCTAGAAAAGAAGATGGATCTGCACTCCTCTGAGGGAAAGCGTAAGGAGAAAACCAAGTGCCATGGGAAAGACCATAGTCGGTACCGGCACCAGTCCCGGTCTCGGTCCCGTTCTCATTTGCAGCCCTCTCCCAAGAAGTCTCATATTTCCCCGGGCTCAGGAGAGAGCCCAAAGTCTTCCCAGGCCAAGGCCAGCACATCGGGGAGAAGCCGGCCAAGCCGAAGGTAACCCCGCTAAGGGTTACCACCAAGCCCTTGGAGGTGAAAACTGCAGCCCCACCTCTCAAGGCACTGGCACCACCTGCTAAAGGCACGCCTCTGGAGCCGAAGGACTCTCCGGCGACCCCCTGGCAGCACCCCGTTGTCGGTCCCACCACCAACGCCGGTTGAAGGGGCGAAGGGTGAGGGAGCGGCCATGGAAGAGGCGACGTCCCCGTCTTCCAAGTCCTCCTCCCCTCGGGCTCTCAAGAGGGCTCTCCTTCACGGGCCAATGTCCCGGATGCGCCCTTTCTGGGCCAAGCTGCTGAACTGTTCTCGAAGGACGAACTGCAGGAGTTGTTCTCCTTTTGGTGGGGACAGGTCCAGAAGCGCCCCCCCCCCTCCGTCACCGGCCCAGACACCGGTCCCGGACCCAGCGGGCAAACCACAGCCGGGAGGTGAGCCTTCCCCAAGGAAGTCCCCAAAGCGACCGCCTACACCTCCTTCCAGGGCTCATTCCCACGCCCGGTCCAAAGACCACCACCGATGCTCCAAGGACTCTGGAGACCGTCGCCAGTCCAGGTCTCGTACGCGCAGCCCTTCTCTGTCCTAGACGAGAGCTTCCGACGCCGGGTCCTCTGACAGACGCCGGTCTTTGTTCGTCAGCCGGTCTCGGACCGGAGCAGGTCTTCGGACCGACGTCTGTCCCCCAGTTACCAACGACAGAGGGGGTCTGGTCATAAGGAGAGATCGGACTATTCCAGATCTTGTAGTCGATCTCCCTCTTATTCGTCCTCATCTTCTTCTTCCTCTCTCAGCTTAGAGCGGTCCCTGAGAGAGAAGGACCAGCCTCGCTCGCCTCCCGACGATCCAACCTTTATGGACATCATGAGGCACATCCAGGCCTCCAATGAGTAGGAAATGGAGGACCTGGATCCAGAACACCAAAGATTGGCAAAATACCTGAGGCAAAAGGAGCTGAAACCATTGGTGGTCCCTCCTTTAGTGGACACTTTCCAGGACCTGACTCGGACTACCTGGATGCGTCTGGCTTCCATCCCGGCTGTTCCCAAGAAATCGGACAGGCTGTATAAGGCCCCGAGGGCAGAAGCTTTTCTAGCAGAGAACCCTCAGGCGGACTCTTCGGTCATCACGGCTGCCCATGACAAGTCCAAGCAGCTGAAAAACCTTAGCTCGCAGCCTCCCGATCCAGAGTCTCGATATTTGGACAAGGTGGGCAAGAAAGTCTACTCTGCCTCCACCTGCTCCATCCAGTCCCTTAACTTCCTGATGCATATGGTCCAGTACCAGAATGCTCTGTGGGAGAGGGGACAAGAGCTACTGAAGCCATGCCAGATTCCGATCAGAAGTGGAAACTTCTGGATATTATGAAATCGGGCTCCGACGTAGGTTCCCGTGTCCTGAGAACCTCGTACAATACTACAGATACGGCAGCCAGGGCAGCCGCTTCCGGGGTGTGCCTGCGGCGCCACGCCTGGTTGAGAGTTTCGGGTTTCCACCAGGATCTGCAGTCCGGTATCAAGGATTTGCCATTCCAAGGTACCGTGTTGTTTGGGCAGGAGACAGAAGCTTTGATTTTCTCGTCTACAGGAGTCGGGCAAGTCCATCTGGTCGGGCTGCCAAATGTACCGCAGCGACCAGTGATGGCAACGGAAATGGCCATTTCGCAAGCCCTCAGGTGGTCAAGGTGGACACGTCCATGGTAATCAGCAGGGTCAGAGAGGTGGCTTTCATAAGAGAGCCAGTAACCAGCAACCTGGAGGCGCTCCTACCCGTGGGCCCAAGTCCTCCCAGGCCTCTCTGCCTACGCCCTGCTCAGCCCAGTGACTCCCTTCCACCCCCCCAGAGGAAGACTCGGGGAAGATGGTCGGGGGCCGCTTATCCCTTCATCTCGAAGGGTGGAAGTTGATAACTGCAGACCAATGGGTCCTGGACATCATCAGGAGAGGACAAACGCTAGAGTTCACGAAGTTGCCTCCAAATACTCCACCAAAGTACTCCCGATATCCTCCTTCTCACATCCCACTGATAGAGGGAGAAATTCAGACCCTCTTGCAGAAAAAGGCAATAGAGGTAGTCCCCTTGCATCAGCGGGGAAAGGGGTTTTATTCCCTCTTCTTCCTGGTCCCAAAAAAGACACAGGATCTTCAACCCATTCTGTACCTCAGCTCTCTCAATCTCTTTATAGAGTACAAAAGGTTCAGGATGGTGACCCTTCCAGGTCTACTTCCCCTGCTGCACTAAGGAGACTGGCTCTGCTCCCTAGACATGCAAGATGCATATATGCATATCGGGGTCTTCCCTCCCCACAGGAAGTTTCTGAGGTTCCACTTCCAAAGGGAGCACTACCAATTCCGAGTTCTTCCGTTCAGCCTCTTCTCCACTCCGAGGGTCTTTACAAAATGCTTGGCAGTGGTGGCTACGGCTCTAAGGCGCATGGGGCACTACGTTTTCCCCATACCTCAACGATTGGCTGCTTACAGCCCCGTCAAGGTCATGCCTACTTCATGCCCTCGGAGACACCTATACTTTGTTTCAAGAGCTGGGGATCACCCCGAACCTTTGGAAATCGTCCACGAGCCCAGTGAAAGACTCGTCTTCATTGGAGCGGTCCTGGATTCTATCCAGGGCATGGCTTTCCTACCGCCAGACTGGGGCGATCACCTGCAAGAGATTGCCGAATGGATCTCAGTAACTCCTCAAGTTCCAGCATGAAACTTCCTCAGGCTACTGGGGCACATGGCGGCGGCCATTCCAGTCACTCCTCTGGCCCGCCTCCACATGCGGGTCCCACAGTGGATGCTCAGGGTACAGTGGGACCAGGGCTATGACAATCTAGACTTTATGGTCAGGATCACCGACCCAGTCAGGAGAACTTTGCTTTGGTGGATGGACCCCCGGAATTTGGAGAAAGGGGTCAAGTTTTGTCCGGAGCCACCAGGCAGGGCAGCAGTGATGTGAGACGGCGGGGAACATAGTTTCAGGAGATAAAACAGCATAAACTGAGCATGGCCAACTGAGATGGTCTTGTAAAAGAACTGACACAGCAGGCTGTATTAAAAAAAAAAATCTCTCTCTCTCCTCGAGGGGTAAAATATGAAACAGCGAGCGGCTATAGCATCGATCGCCAAATACGTAATGAGATGCATTAGCGAGGGAAAACAAATGGCGTTTAAAAAATGAACATTCTAACAGCACGTTTTTTTTTTTTTTTTTTTGTACTGTGGTCCTGCTTCCAAGTACTTGTTTTTACCTGTGCATCGAACAGATTTGATGCACAGGTTAAGAACCAATCAAAAAGCATGATTTCCTGTCCCCATTTTATAAATGTCACCGCTGCATAAGTTGCAACTATGCTGTCCCAGGGAATACATTTAGACATCCATTGGATGAAACAAGTTATTTCTATCAAGGAGTGTGACACCATGTTCATGGTTTACACATTATGGTGTCCTTGCAATAGAATCTATGTGGAATGCACAGTTAGGTCACTGAAAAAAGATTACAAGAACATGTTTGCTCTATTATTAATCAAAAACAAGACACTCCAGTGGGTGTCCATTTTTCTGTGTTAAAAGTTATGGGTCTGGAACATGTTTCCCCTTTAGTGAAGGGAGGCCGCAGGACTGATATGTTGTTACAAAGGGAACCATATTGGATTTACACATTCAACAGTGTCAAACCAAAGAGACTTAACAAATGGGACATTAAGCCATTCATTAAAAAAATCGCAGAAAATTAAATAAATGTATTTAGATTTGAATTCTGTTGCTTGAAAGTATGTTATGGATGCAGTAACTGTTAGAATGTATGCTTCTGAATTAAAAAGAATTTGGTCTTAGCTCTTCTTACCACCATCTGTAATAATGAATGCTTTGAATCATTCATCTTAAAAATCAAATTGAAGGTTAGCAAAAAAGTTATTAATTATTGAAAATGTAAGCAATAAGACATGACAGGGTGTACATTGAACAGATATTACCGCACACCCAGGAGCGTAGTTAAGCCGGGTGCCTTCCGCCCCTGGAAGTGCGGTAGTATCTGTTCAATACACATCCCCGGAGTGTCTTATTGCGCTTATAAATTGGGCTACTTTTTTAAAAAGGTTTTTACTTCTTCGAAAACATGTTTTAGATCTACAAAGAGAGTATTTAAGTCAGTATTTTTAATAAAATAGTCCTTCCGCTATGAAGAGAATGACGCCATGTTGCTGGTAGTCAGTACCCCCAACAGTTATTAGGCTCAGGATTAACCACATGGAGAAATTAGCATTTTTGTGGTGCTCATGGGTGAAATGGCAGCTATGGAGAGCATAAGTGTTTTTTTTTTAATGCCCGAGTTAAGCACAACTGCTGGATGGAATAGCCCCTCCCATTTCCCGTAGTGGAGTGATCGCCGTTGATGAGCAAGCGGAATAGCGGAAGTGCTTATTTCTCATTGGTGCCTTGCCATTCAACATTGTTTACATTCGCCATCTGCTACATTAAAAAGAAAAACATACAAAAACTTCTTTTTTTTTTTTACAAAACTACAAAACGCGGGTCAAGCTCCACTGATCTGGCATACAGTGTGAGCCATTATGCTTCCCAGCAGAACACACTCGAACAGACAGATGCTTCTGGATGTGTTAGCCGCATTTGTCTGGGACAGGGGACAAAATTAAGATGTTAACATTTTTACAAATTAAAACAATACCCCCTGAAACTGCTAGATTTGTGAATTGGTTGTATTTAGGCTCGCGACCGAGGAGTGGGCGGGACCTGCAGAGAGAGAGAGAGACACACACAGACACACACACACACACAGACACACACACACACACACACACACACACACACACACACACACACACAGACACAGACACACACACACACACACACACACACACACACACACACACGCATACATACACATACACAAAACACAACACTGAGCAGCCGCCAGCCATAGTGGAGTTCTCACACACACACACACACACACACCCCTAGCCGTAGCGGAGTTACGTATACTCTGTCCCCCCACCCCCACCCCAGGGAAAAGACTTCCTTAAAAATGTTTACATCGCAACCACACCAACCAGCCATCAGCCCTAGCGGAGGTCCCCACCCAACAGGCTATAGTAAAATGATCAGGGAGACTGGGGAAAATACCACATTTAGAAAACAATTATTTATTTACATCTCAGGACTGGCAGTACAATGGCCACAGCAGGAGCAGACATGACTTCGGGAGATGGAGAAAGGCAGTTTCATTTCAGGGTAAAAGGTAATTACAGTGGGAACTGTGGGAGATCGGGATTTGGACTTACAGTAGATGAACGTGTGGGAAAGTTGTGAATGTGCAGTCTGATTGGCAGTGGAATTCAAATGTGCCTGCCGCCAGAGTTCGGGATAGGTATCTAAGCTGAAAAAAGAAAAGTAACCACAAAATGCTTACTGAAGCAGAACGCCATATTTAATGGTCAAAACAAAATGCTTCATGTACCTATGCTTTGTCCTCGCTAATGGATGAAAATAATGGCGGTGTTTTTAAACTGAGCGTTCTAATGGCAGAGTGATTTTTTGTGTAGTGCGGTTCTGTTTTTAAGATCTTGTTTTTACCTGTGCATCAGACATATTTGATGCACAGGTAACAACCAATGAGAAACAAGGATTTTCTCTCCCCATTTTATAAAATATATTAGGAACTTTTGGTCTTTTAATTTCATGATTTATTTACAATAGTTTGATTCTTGATCAGGCAGACAAACTAAAGTTAATTAGTTATGGAAAGTAAAATATAGTAATTTCTGATCACCTCTTTTTATTGTAAATGAAGTGAAGACAGTAGACTAATAAGTACCCCTTTTTCTTTTCTTTTTTTATTCACCTCCCTTTATTTCCCCTCTTCTGTTTCCCTTTTCCCCTCCCCCTCTCCTCTTTCCTCTTTAGCCCCCTTTATTTTTCATTTCACCCCTTCCCCAATCTCTTCCCTCCTTCCTCGTTTTTGATAGACATTTCTCTAGATCATTGACTTTGAGGAATACCTCTGGTATATACATATATAATTTTGCAAAATTGAAAAAATTAAAAAAATATTAAAAATTAAATTCATATAATTAAAATATGTTTTTGCTCTCCCTCCCTCTCCTTTTTACAGGAGCTACAGTTGTTCGTGGCAGACCTTGGGGGAGGTCTAAAAAACAAACTAATTATGCAGATGATATCAAGTTGGGAGGACCTTGTGAAACTAATGATATCAGTTCCATTCAGCATGAGCTAGATTTAATAACTCACTGGGCATACGAATGGGGTATGGTATGTAATACTGACAAGTGTTGTGTAATTCACTTAGGGAAAAGAATACACATAATTGGTATAGCACTCCAGAAATATGGATAATTAAAGCAGACTGTTTGCCTTGCTGTCCCAGCATCTCTAAGCAATCCATAAAGTCACCGCTGGTTCCCTGTTTCTGCCTTTCAGCCTCTATAGCTTCTCGTTCTAAAGTTAGTCATCAAGTACAGTTAAGTCTGTGCTGTTAGATGCACGACAATTTCAATAAAATATGTACTACCAGTAAATGGTTTACAGAACAAATATGCCAAACAGGAAGTTGTTTTACAACTTATAATTAGTCTGTATTGTTGTTGTATGCACTGTAGTAGGATTTGTGGCTTTAAAGGGGCACTGTCAGCTTTGCCCCTTTGTTTTTTGCCAGATGTGAAAAGCCTATTGTAGAATGCCCCTATATGTAAGAAATAAAAGCTTTTTTACCGGTCTTTACATTTTTGACCGCAATACTTTTTCAGTCGGTCAGACAGTAATTCACCCGCCTCCTGGAAGCACATCCAGGTAGGGAACGCCGATCTGCCAGGAGCGCGGTCACAAAGTGTGATTTTTTTTTTTTTCACATACCAGCAGTAAGAGCATGATGATCCGGTCCCTTAAATTGTAATAAAATGCTGCTGGTATCTCCCAAGACACACCAAGCACTGCGAGTAGTGCAAGTTAATTTTTTAAATCGAAGCTGAAGTCCCAGGCATGCTCTTACGCATGCACAGGATCTTTGTGCATTCCTCTGGAACGCATACCCAGGATTTCAGCCCTTGTGGTCTTGTGGAGGAGAGTGACACCACTCCTGGTCCCAGATATGGAGGTGGTAGTGATGGTGCTGATCCTGGACCCACTTCTAAGCATGACATCAGTGACAGTGTGTCCCTGGAGCCGTCCCTAGGCTTGGTGCTGGGGCTGGTGTCGGGGCCTGCTGTGGTGCTACCCATGCTGCACATTCAGGTCCCGGTGACGGGTTGGGGTCCAATTCCATTCGTGGTACCAAGTTGGTTCTCAGTGCTGCTCGTAGTGCTGGGGATGGGTCCAGAGCTAGTACCAGTGCTGGTGTGCCTGGTTTTGAGGACAGGCTGGCCATGGTGAGGGGTTTGAACCCACCACTGGGCCTGCTGCTGACCTAGAGACTGGTGCCAAAGTCAGCACCTGCCAGGGTTGTGGTAGTGACACAGAGACAAGTTTCTCCATGGAACCTGTGGCTGATGTCATTGCTGGTGATGTCCAGAGCTGCCTGGTGAGATCTGTACAGCTCCACTCACCTCACCTCGGGGTCTCCCCCAGTGGCACTGACTGGGTCATTCCACTGATGTTGGTCCACTTCACTTGGGTAGAGTCACCAGGTCCTCTCCTCAGGATAAGTCTCCTGAGCATTCCCACAGCTCAGGCAGAGAGCCTGGAGCCTCTGACTTTTTCATACCTCCTGGGCTTCTGCCACCCCTCTCTGAGTTGCCAGGTATCATAGATCCTCTTGGTCCTCTCACCTGGTCTCAGTATTGGAGGATGGCTGCTGCATTACACTTTTTCAACGCCCAGTCCTGTCAGGTCCAGTTTAGGTCCTTGGCCCCAGCACCACCACCACCTCCTCCAAAGTCCAGCTCCTCTGCTGTGACTTCCTTCTCCAAGGAAGAGGAATTCTCCCTCCATCTATCCGTGGATGCGGAGTACTGTGTGTGCCAGCAGATCTTCCCTTGTCAATCTTCACCATTAATTACTGCTTGGGTGTAAGCCGGAGGCACGCACCCACTACCGGAGTTTTTTTTAATTTTTTAGAGAGTTGGCTGACAGGCGCCTCCCTGAGAGTGACGATCGCGTGATGCACAAGGGTGGCCGTTCAAGCACCGTATAAGTGGCCCTCCTCCATCCCAGTTCTGTTTCTCCCGCCACAAGGCTGCACCTGCTACTCGATGTGAGGGTTGTATATCTGCATCATAGGCCTACTTCGTCCTTCATCCTGCTGTTTTTTCCTAGCGCGTTTGAGTAAGTCCGTTCCTTTTCTTTTGACAGGCGCGGGGCTTTTCTACATTTTAGATTATTTTAGCATCCATGTCAGTTGAGCTAGCGCCGTCGAAAGCGAGCCATGCCCCTATGCGTCAGTGCTCCTGTGGCTGGCATTTTTCCGTGACGGACTGACATAATGTTTGCCTTCGTTGCCTGGGACCTAGCCATGATATGGATAGATGCGACACCTGTTTCTTGATGGACCACCGTGTTCTTGAAGTCCGCGTGTTCAAAATCGGCAAGGCACCGCCGACTTTTGGAGGATGGCGTCGCTCTCGGGCCTCCCAGGTAAGATCCTTAGACCCTTCCTCCAGGTCCCCTCACAGGCCTATACGGTCTGGAGAGGAGGAGGCCTCCTCATCTTCTAGTCTTGCCAAGGAGGAGGCCTCTTTTGTGGTGTCGGGGGAACGCCGTGGTCCCTCCCGGGGCCACGGTGGGGACACCGCCTCGGCAGTCAACTCTTCGGAGGTGTAGGCTCCCCCAGTGTCAAGGCCCGTGGTTGCCGGGCCCGGCGTGGGTAGACCCTCGACACTGTTTTCCAGCGCCATCTTGGATCCCGGTGCCACCCGTGGCGCCGGTGATTCAAAGCGACACTGCTTGTGGAGCCGTGTTGGCTCTCGGCGCCACAGGCCCGGTCGACTGCTGGTGGCACCGCATCAGGTGCTGGCACCAAGGGCGGTGCTGGGGACTCGCTGGGGCCACGGGTGAGTCGGGACGGGGTTCTGGCGTTGTCTCTGGTGCACAGGTGCCGGCCGACGCCATGAGTGACACCAGCGCCGTCTGCGGCAGACTCCTGGGGTGGCCTGTGTTTAGGTCCTGCTGGTCGCCTCTTCCTCAGAAGGAGACAATGCAGGCGTGGATCTGTCCTGGCTCCCCAATTCTTCGGGATTGGAGTCTTGGTGGGACATGGTGTCAAGTGGCCCAGTGTGCCCATTCCTCAGTCTCCACAGCAGTCTTCTTCTGAGGACTCCCAGGCTGGGGGTGGACTGGAGTCCTCGAGAGGGGATGGCGTGGGGTTGGGGAAGGGGCTGTTCTCCCAGAGGGGACTGTGGCAGCTGCTGTCTTTGGTGCGCTTCGCGTCCTTTCGGGGTTCTCCTGGGAGACCCCAGGATCGATGGGCTCTGTCGCTGACACCCGAGGAGGAGGCGTCCTCCTGAGTCGAGGGTTGAGAGGCCCACGGTGAGATGCGTCGGCTTTCGCCTGCTCCCCCTTCGGGTTGTGGGTAGGAGCCGTAGCGCCGAGTCTCACCTCTCCCTCTTGAGTTTGAGGGACCCCTCCGTTGGCATTGCTGTGGGCTGCCCTTCTGGATCCATGCAGCCTCAGGTACATCACAGGGGAGGACCCCCTTCCAGGCTCTTCCAAGGTTCGCATCCCCAGGGTTCCGTTCTGTGACCTGGTTTGTTATCCGGGACCCCACCAGCTCGGGCTCCGTTCCCCGGATTTCAGAGCCTTAGCAGAGGACAGTTGCCTCTTCGTAGGTGCCCATCTTCCATTCCTCTGCAGCCACCCCCTCTCTCCCAGGCCATGTCGGTCCCACGGGTCTGTTATCCTGGGAGACATTGAGAGGCACTGTGACGGCCTTCCCCTCATATGTTAGATGTATGCATGAGCGGGTGTTTCACCTATCCCCACCACCGCAGGAATCCTTTGGGCATTCGAGTTCCTCATCATACTTGTCTCCCTCCTCGGAGGGAGAGGAACTCTCTGCTCACCTCTCTTCCGACACTGATTTCACTGAATATCAGCGCTTCCTGTTGAGGATGGTGAGAGATCTTCGTATCTCCTTTGTTAGATGAGAGAATACCAAACAGGAGACGCGTGAATTCCTCAGTGAATTCAGTGCCGAACATTTGGTGGTGCCATCCTGGCCTATTCCTTTACAGGAGGCGTCTGTCCGTTCCTGGCAGTCTCCAGCCGCCCCATCCCAGCCCCAGCAGACTGCAGGAGGAAGTATTGTGCCCCATCTGAGTCCCTAGGTTCTCTTCCCAACCCACCCTCGGGATTGGTATTTCTAGAGACTTCTTCCGGGCTCCGCCACCTGGCGCACGACCGACCACAGGATTCAGATTCTCTACAATTTGACCAATTGGGGAAAAGAGTGTTCTCTTCCTCTTGTGCGATGCTGTGTTTTGCATCACATCAGGCTCATCATGCTGCCTACAACAGGCATCTATGGTCGATGCTATCTCAGCTTCTAGCATCAATGCCTGACTTGGAGCAATCTAGACAGGCCATTGCCCTCTCTGCTATAGGCCTGTAGCTGGCAAGGCACCAGGCAAGGGCATCTTACGACACCAATGAGGTGGCTTTCAGGCTTGCAGGGACAGCGATCTGCATTAGGCGGATGGCATGGCTTCATCTATCAAGGTTGTCACCCCTGACCCGGCGTAGGGTGATTTGCTCCACCTTCCGAGGGACCCGTCTGTTCTCCACCAGAGCTAGGAGGCTTCTGCAGGGGCTTCCTCCGTCTCCTCATCTCCAAGGGACACCTCCCAGCTCTCCTCAGCCTTAAGCTTTTCATTTGATTAGCACAGGGTCTCCCCCTTCTGTTTTCCACCAGAAGGAGTCTGAGGGTCTTGTTCTCTCAGGGTTTTTCTGTTTCCCCCCCTTCAAAGGTGGGGGGCTTGGTACTCACCCAAGCAGTAATGAATGGTGAAGATTGATAAGGGAAGATATGACAATTACGTACCTACCGTAATTCTTGATCTTCTCTTGTATCTTCGCCATTCATTACTGATACCCGCCCACCTTCCCCTCAAGGGCCTCCTACTACGGCATCTCCCCCTCCCTGCTCGTTCCTCCCCTCTTCTTTGGCCTTTAAGCCAAAAAAAACAAAAAACTTGCTTCTTCCGTTCCTCTGAACGGATCTTATTTTCTGAGGGAGAAGGGGAACAAGTGGAATTTATTCTATCCTGAGGGAACTCTTTCTGATTACCCCTAGGGGTGACTTTTTGGCTTATTCTTGCCATGCTGTTCAATTCACAGTTTGGGAGACCTCCCTTAAGTGGTTCGTCTCCTCCTCTTCAGGGTCCCCTTCGGCAAGCCTAGATCTCCTTGTGTCAATTTCTGCTATTTAATGCTGTCCTGACACTACTCTTCTTGAACTGGTCTTGCCTTCAGGGAGTCTGATTGAGTTCCCGCTCTATTCTTCATCTAAGGGGTGCCCTCTGTAGGTCTTCAACCCCCCCCAACACATACGCATCTGTGTTAGCACTTAACAAAGTGCTAAATAGGCTTCTTTCCCCGCCTAGTTGGGCACTCTCCTTTCAAAACAGATATTCTGCTTTAGCAGTCTGTGAGCTCTCAGCTAGAGTTTAAGGGACTGGAAATGATGTGAGGTGTAGAGAATCTGCCTTTTGTATTCAAGTTGTCCAAGCGGCTCGGTTGAACCTTCTCTCAACTTTTACCCAGTGGGATCTTTGCTCCCTTGTTTTTGGTTCCGAGCTTATAAGCCTCAAACCAATCTCTGAATTGGCAGAGTTCTCCCCACCCAACATCCCTTTTTCTCCTTTCCTCTCTTTTTCCTCCTCCTTTATCTTTCCTCCCTTGGAGCCGCCCCAGCAGTGAGGCCCTGTGGCCCCTTTAGGTAGGCATCCTTTTTCTGTCCTCTGCCGGCTTATTCCTTTTTGATTTTATATCCTTTCCTTTTTTCTATCCCTCGGCTCTCTTGCCTCTCTCTCTTTTTCTCTCGCCTTTATTTCGCCTCTCCAGCTAACAGAACTGGGATGGAGGAGGAGTCTGCAGCACCTAATGGCCACCCCTCGCGCAATGCGTCACTCTCTGGGGCGGCGCCATGGGCGCCGACTCCTTCCCAAAAAAAAAAAACCCTTCCCATAGCGGGTGCGCTCCTCCGGCTCACACCCAAGCAGTAAGGGTGCTGGACATCGACTCTTGTGTAGGTCACAATCTTGTGTCCTTGCCACTGAGACTCCTCAGAAATTTCAGTGATGATAGCTTTGTCATCCCTCTTTGGCCCTGAGTCTTTGAGGAGGCCTCCAGGACTGTCTGGCTCCATCCCTTTTCCTCTGCTCTAGTCCCAAGGGACGTCCAGCTCAGATATTATGCTCCCACCGGATCTACAGGAGCCATACCTCATCCCACTTCAGGGAATCGGGTGCTGCGCACCACAACTGGGACTTAATGCCCTTTGCATGACCGATCTCCAAGGCTGACTCTTTGCAGGTGGATGCCTGATGGCAGAGGGTTTTTACTTCAGCACAAACCATCGTGTGCACTGCTGCACACCAGGCACATCAGGCAGTTTAAGATAAGTGCCTGTGGTCACAGCTAGGTCTGGTCCTTGCTGCAGTGCCTGACCTCATATTAAACCAGCAAGCCATTTACCTTTCTGTCCAGGACCTGGAGGTGGAGAGGCACCAATCAAGGGCAATGTATGATGCCAGTTAGGTGGTCTCCAGGCTGGTAGGAACAGCAGTCTACATTCTGTGGACAGTATGGCTTTGCCTTTCCAAGTTGGCATGTCTGGCCCGGAATAAGGTGCTTAATTCACAATTCCAGGGTGCTCACTTCTTTTCCCACAGGGTCAAGCATGAGTTGTTAGGGCACCCTCCTTCTCCTTGGCCATAGGAGCCTCCACCTGCCCCCTAACCACTCCCAGGTCCCGCCGGATCTATAAGGAGCCCCTGCCCTCAAGTGATTCTCTCCCATGTAGAGGGCTGAGGGATATCCTCAGGTTAGCCTGAGAATAAAGAAAAGAATGACACAATCTGCAGAATTAACACCTGTTTGAAAAACTGGACTGAAAGAGAAAATATTCGATTTATTGACTCTTGGTTGCATTTTGAAAATAGATCTCATCTTTACAAAAAGGATGGGCTACATTTAAACAATAAAGGGACCTACATACTAGCTAGGTTAATACAAATGCATATGGAGGTTTCTATTTATTTATTTATTTTCTACTTATTTATTTATTTTCTCCTTTAAACCAGGTAATCAGGGAGTCGTGGCACTCCCCTTAAAGAAACAAATGAATATTAAAGAAAGAACTGTAAACAGTGTAAGAAGTATAAACAAAAAAAGTATGAGACACAATTTAAAATGCATGCTGTGTAATGCTAGAAGCCTAACAAATAAAATGAATGAGCTTCGGGCTGTTGCTACACTAAATCTGAATAATGATATTTTTTAATAACAGAGACATGGTGGAGAAGTACTGATGATTGGGGTAGTAGTTTACCAGGTTATAATTTGTTTAGGTCAGACCGAAAACATAAAATAGAGGGAGGAATTGCCATTTTTACAAACGAACAGATATCTGCGAAGGCATAACATCATTGATTAAACAGCATGAAGTAGAAACTGAAACTTTATGGATACGTTTCAACTTCAATATGAAGAAAACCTATATACTTGGACTATGTTATAGACCACCAAATATGAAAGAAGAGGCTCACTCTAAACTTTTAGAGGAAATAAATATAGCTGCAGAATTGGGATCACTGATACTAACAGGTGATTTTAATTTGGGGGACATCAACTGGCAAGATAACACTGCTAGTCATAGAGATAGTATGACTTTTCTTCAAACCTGTAATGAGCATAATTTACATCAACATGTTAACCAACATGTGCTAAAAATATTTTAGATCTAGTCTTATCATCAGACTGTGTGAATATTACAGACTGTGTGGTGATGTCTCCTTTGGGGGACAGCGATCATAACAGTGTAACATTTAACATACAATATTTACAGGATATACTGCAAGGGCTCACTGAGATTTTTCTGTATAAAACAGCAAATGAAAGGATGATAAATAATGACATTAGTAAAATTGATTGGTACAAATTATGTAAAGATAAGAGTGGAGAAGAAATGTGGTTAAGTATTAAGGAAGTATTACTGAATACTTGTATTATTAAACATATAAAAAAAAAATAACAAAAAAGGGTAAAACCAAAATGGATGAACAGGAATATCATAAAAAAGATTAAACAAAAAAAAATGTTCATATGCACTATATAAAAATAACAAAACAGGTCTTAATTGGAATAAATTTAAGGTAAAACAGAAACTGTGTAAAAATGCTATAAACAAGTCAAAAAAAAGTATGGAATTAAGATTAGCACATGCAGCAAGCAAAGGAAATGGCAAACAGTTTTATGGATATATAAATTCGTTAAAAAATTCTTCTAGTGGGTTAACTGCAATCATTGATAATAACGAAATAATCTGTGAACCAGCACAAGTGGCAGAGTTGTTTAATAAGTATTTTTGTTCAGTATACACTGAATCTAGTAGTCAAGGACATGTACATTCTTACATAGAATTTGACGGCAGATAAGGACCACTTGGCCCACCTAGTCTGCCCATTTTCCTACCTAACAGATAAGCAGCAGATCCTAGTTAACCAACACCTTACTTCCTCCTACCCCCCACTAGGACTGCCTTATGTCTGTCCCATACATTCTTGAATTCCCCCACTGTTCTTGACTCCACAACCTCCTCAGGGAGGCTGTTCCATGCATCCACAACCCTCTCTGTGAAAAAATTCTTCCTCACATTACCTCTGAGCCGTCCCCCCTCTATCTTCAAATTGTGCCCCCTTGTTCTTGCACATCTCTTTTTCTGAAAGATGCCACCCTCTTGGACTTTGTTGATTCCCTTGAGGTACTTGAAAGTTTCTATCATGTCCCCTCTCTCCCTTCTTTCCTCAAGGGTATACATATTAAGCTCCTTTAGTCTTTCTTCATATGTCTTCTGGTGCAGACCCTGCACCATTTTGGTTGCCCTCCTCTGGACAGCCTCCACTGTCTGTCTTTTGGAGATGGGGTCTCCAGAACTGCATACAGTACTCCAGATGGGGTTCTTACCAACTGTCTGTACAGAGGGATAACAACTTCCTGTTTTCTACTATTGATGCCTCTCCCTATGCATCCCAGTATCCCCCAGCCTTCCTTACTGCCTTCTCACATTGCTTGCCCACCTTTAGGTCATCGGATATAATTACCCCCAGGTGCCTTTCCATTTTTACTGTTGTCAGTATCTCACCCCCCATTGTATACTCTTTCCCTGGGTTTTTGTTTTCCAGGTGCATTACCTTGCACTTCTTTGCATTGAATCTGAGCTGCCATACATTTGACCATTCCTCCAACCTTGCCAAGTCCCTTCTCATCCTTTCCACTCCAGCTGGTGTATCATCCCTGTTGCAGATCTTTGTGTCTGCAAAGAGACATACTTTTCCTTCCAGTTCCTCTGCAATGTCACTTACAAAGACATTAAAAAGGACCGGTCCCAGTACTGAACCCTGTGGTATCCTGCTAGTAACCCTCCTTTCTTCACTGTGGACTCCATTTACTACTACCCTTTGCATCCTGTTGTCTAGCTAATTTTTTTATCTAGGCTACCACCTTGGGACCCACTCCAAGGCTGGCTAACCTGTGTATTAATCTTTTGTAAGGGACTGTATCAAATGCCTTGCTAAAATCTAGGTAAGCCATGTCCACAGTCTTGTCCTAAAAAAGTTCCCACCTGTGACAAGAAAAGCATAGTAAAAACGATCGAACAATTAAAAAAATTTGGAGCAACAGGTCTGGATAATATTACTCCCCAAATGCTTTTGATTGCAGAAAATACCATCTGTAACCCCCTGGAAATATTGTTTAATAAATTGTTGGAAACAGGTGAAGTACCAGCAGACTGGGAAATAGCTAAAATAACTCCAATACATAAAAAAGGTCCAAAAATTAACATGACAGATTTTAGACCCATTAGCCTGACATCAGTACCAGGAAAGATATTTGAGTCAATTATAAAGGATAAAATAAATGAATACATTAACACTCATGATATGGCAGACATTATACAACACTGATTTACAACGCGTCGTTCCTGTCTTACGAACTTGATATGCTTTTATGATCTAGTTAGTAAACTTTTGGATAGAGGAACAGCAGTGGACATTATATTGTTGGACTTCTCTAGGGCATTCGATACCGTCCTGCATTGGGCTATAATTCACAAATTAAAGACACTTAAAATTGATCCATATTTAATAAACTGGATTGGAAATTGGTTGGTCAGCAGAAAGCAGAGGGTGTCTGTGAACGGAGTCCTGTCAGGGTTGGGGAGGGTGACTAGTGGGGTTCCGCAGGGCTCGGTTTTGGGCCCTCTGATGTTCCAGTTGTTCATGGCAGACCTTGGGGGAGGTCTAAAAAACAAACTAGGTGTGCAGATGATATCAAGTTGGGAGGATCTTGTGAAACTAATGATGATATCAATTCCATTCAGCATGACCTAGATTTAATAACTCACTGGGCATACGAATGGGGTATGGTATTTAATACTGACAAGTGTTGTGTGATTCACTTAGGGAAAAAGAATAAACATAATCAGTATATATTGAGTAATTCTATATTGAACAATTCAACAGGTGACAGAGACTTAGGAGTTTATATAGACAGTAAACTAGATTTTAGTACACAATGTACTAATGTGATCTCTAAAGCTAACAGGGTAGTTGGAGCAATTCATAGAAATATAAGGAGTAGGAGGGCATAGGTACTGTTACCTCTTTACAGGTCATATGTGAGACCCAGTTGGATTTTTGTAGTCAGCTCTGGAACCCATATAAAAGAGTGGACATCATAAGATTGGAAAGAGTACAGCGTGGTATGACTATATTAATAACAAATATAAATACTTTAACATTTAAAGAAAGAATTGATAGATTAGGTATATATACCTTGGAGGAGAGGCGAATACGAGGGGACTTAATTTTATGTCTTGACATTATTTATAACAACACACTCAAAGAGGAACTGGGTATAAAGCTAAAAAATCAAGATTTAAATATAAGAGGTCACTCATTACAAGTACAGGGTAATGGAATTGAAACAAAGAAAAGGACATTTTTCTTTACTGAGAGAGTGGTGAACTTATGGAATAGTTTACCAGAAAGTTTAGTACAGAGTAGTAATAGAGACACATTTAAACGAGGTCTTGATAATCTTATTCAAAATGGTATTAAATTACAATACTACTAAGAAAATACAAAGAGCATTTATGGGCAAAAGCTTTTTTTTTTTTTTTTTTTTTTTTAGCTCCTTACTGCAATAGTAACTCCTACCTTTTTGGGAAAGCTTGGCACTCTGACCCATAAGTGGGAACTGGTGGTGAAGACTGGTTCTTGGAAGATATGAAAATTACATACTCACTATAACTGTTGATCTTCCAGAGTATCTTCATCATTCATTCACACACCTGTCCACCATCCCCTGCTCACTTAAGAGTCAGGGTCTTTAGGTAACTCACCCTGTTGTGCTACTGCACATGATGTTTTTTTTTTTTTGCCATTTCCCATTTTTGATTTTACTGTGTTTATGCTTCTGTAGGAGGCAGGGATTCCTCGCCCATACTGTGCTGGCTCCAGGGACCTACCGGGGATCCAAAAGATCATGGCTGTGGCCTAGGGGTGGGGGGGACTGAGATGCTAATCCAGACCCCTTGTGGCATTTGTGATGGCCCTGGTTTCATCATGCTGCTGCCACAGGGGTTTTCTGCTGGTTACCCTGGAGATGCGGACTTGCAGTAACATTAACACAGGGCATGCGTTCCCACACACGCCCCACAGACATCTGCTGCTGTCTCCATCCCATTGACGTGGTCCCGCACTGGGGCTGTACTCCCAGCCTCCACTTGGAGTCGTACTTTTCACCAGGCTTCAACCACCCACCCCACCACCCACCCCCAGAAAAGGAGAGCAGTCCTTTGGACGCTCATCCTACCCCCTGCTGGCCCTCTGATGCTCCAGGCTCACTCCAGAATCCGGGTCATCAGCATCACAAGCAGTAGCGCTACTGCTGTGCCAATCAACAGAGTGGGTCCCAAGATGACAGCCTGGGTAAAGAATTGGCTGGAGAATAGGACACCGAGAGTAATAGTAAATGGAGTCCACTCTGAAGAAAGGGAGGTTACTAGTGGGGTACCGCAGGGTTCAGTATTAGGACCGGTCCTCTTCAATGTCTTTATAAGCGACATTGCAGAGGGACTGGAAGGAAAAGTATGTCTCTCTGCAGATGACACAAAGATCTGCAACAGAGTTGATGCACAAGGTGGGTGGAAAGGATGAGAAGGGACTTGGCAAGGTTAGAGGAATGGTCAAATGTATGGCAGCTTAGATTCAATGCTAAGAAGTGCAAGGTAATGCACCTGGATACAAAACCCAGGGAAGAGTACACAATGGGGGTGAGATACTAGCAACAAAATGGAAAGGGACCTGGGGCTAGTCATATCAGATGACCTAAAGGTGGGCAAGCAATGTGAGAGGGCAGCAAGGAGGGCTGGGGGATACTGGGATGCGTAGGGAGAGGCATCACCAATAGAAAACAGGAAGTTATTTTCCCTCTGTACAGACAGCTGATGAGACCCCATCTGGAGTACTGCGTGCAGTTCTGGAGACCCAATCTCCGCAAAGACATAGACAGGATGGATGCTGTCCAGAGGAGGGCAACTAAAATGGTGCAGGGTCTGCACCGGAAGGCATATGAAGAGAGACTTAAGGAGCTTAATATGTATAGCCTCGAGGAAAGGAGGGAGAGGGGGGACATGATAGAAACTTTCAAGTACCTCAAGGGAATCAACAAAGTCCAAGAGGGTAGCATCTTTCAAAAAAAGAGGTTTGCAAGAACAAGGGGACACAATTTGAAGATAGAGGGGGTGGTGGCTCAGAGGTAATTTAAGGAAGTATTTTTTTCACAGAGAGGGTTGTGGATGCATGGAACGGCCTTCCGGAGGAGGTTGTGGAGTCAAAAACAGTGGTGGAATTCAAGCATGCATGGGACAGTCATAAGGCAATTCTAGGGGGTTGGGGTAGGAAGAAGTAGGCTGCTGGTTAACTAGGATCTGCAGCTTATCCATTAGGTAGGGAAATGGGCAGACTGGGTGGGCCAAGCGGTCCTTATCTGCCGTCAAATTCTATGTTTCTAATGGGCCTGCCTAGCCATTCCAAGTTGGGAAGCATTTTTATCCTTCCATATAAATCAAGATTGGATTATATTTTTTCTGTTGTTCACAAGAAAGAAGAAAAGGGGGACGAGGATCCTCACAGCTCTCTTACCCCCCACCAAAAAAAGAGAAATGCTTGAGGATTAAACTAGGTCTGCCCCTGCTTTCCTTGCTGCTCCCTCTCCTTTCCTGGGTGTGTCCCCTTAGGGTATATCCATGTAGTTGCTGCATGTAGAGTTGGCTTCACCTTGTCCATACTCCACTGGAACCTGTGCCATGCGGACAGACCTTGGGACTTGGGCCAGGGTGCAGTTCTCTGCTGTATATTTCCTGTATAGCAGGGAGAGGCCAGTGCAGCAGGATTTTCAGTGCTGTACTCCTCAGCTTGTTGGAGTAGGATTTTCTGTGCTGTATTCCTCAGCTTTTTGGAGTTCATGTTTTTCACATTTTTTTTATGAGCATTACCTTTTTTTCCTCATGATTGTTTTCATCACTCCTTCGGGAGTGGCAAGAAGATAGTATTTTTGCTTCCTGAACTCTGTCCAGTTAAGATTGTTGTCTAGGTCCTCTGACAGGAGCTTGAGGGGGTTTTACCCTGCTAACTGAAATTAGGAGTACAGGGTACTTTACTACGAGCTGACATTTGCATGGAACGGCCTACCTCAGAAAGTGGTGGATAGGAATACAGTGCAGGGCTTTAAACCGGCATGAAATAGGCATAAGGGAGCAATACAGATAAGTATGAATAAATAGGCCATTGACAGAGTAAAGGCCTATGGCACATTCATAAGGTAGAAAAAATGGGCGGACAGGGTGGGCCTTGCAATCCTTATCTGCTGTCAACTTCTATGTTTCTGTGTTTCTATGAGATATAGCCTCCCAGACTACCTGTTCCTGCTTGATAATCGTTCCTACGGTGATACCTGATGACTGCGATATCCCCGAAGAAGATAGAACAGTTACGTAAGAACTTACTGCAATAAATCTTCAAGGGGATCTCAGTCACCAGGTATGCTTTCCCTCCCACCGTCCCCCTTCTAGGGGCTCCTATTCAGGACCTGGCAATCTGTTGTTTCCATCCTTTTATCTAGAGCTGGATCCCTCTGTCTCTTCTCGGTTTCCCAGGGTGTGGGCCTTGCTCCCTTCATCTCCATGAGAAAAGAACTAAGGAGGGAGCAGGGCCGCCTATGCCTATATAGGGTTGGTGACATCGGTGGACGTTGTCGGCATGGGCGGCCCCAGTTGTACTGCTGAAAATCTTCTGTGTGGATTCCCCATTCACCGACAGTGAAGTTCTTACAGTGGTACCTGATGACTGAGATCCCCTTGAAGATCTACTGTTATGGTAAGTTCTTACGTGACTGTTCTTTCTCCAGTCTCTGTTCCCTAAGTAGGGGGTGTGCGCCTTGCCTCCCTCCCTCCCTCCTGGAGAACTGCTAGGAGTCTGCCAGAACATGTGGATAAATACACCATATCCACGTCCCTAGAAAAACAGGTTACTCACCTGTAACAGTAGCTCTAGGAGTGGTATATGGTGTACACTCACACGGACCCACCCGACCTCCCCTAGCAGTGGCGCACTACTCTGCTTCCGGTGGACAAGAACTGGCATTACATGGTGGTGCTAGGGGAGTTACCACCCAGGTGGATGGGAGAAGACAGCTTGAAGACTTTCCAGCAGGATTTAAAGGGGAAAGGACACTGCCAGAACGTGTGGATGTACACCATATACCACTCCTAGAACTACTGTTACAGGTGAGTAACCTGCTTTTATGTACTTACCATAACTGGTGATCTTCCAGAATAGCTTCACCATTTATTGCCACACCCATCTATCATCCACCAGACTGAGTCCAGTATTGCTGTGTTGGTCTTCACCCCTTTATGCTTGGTTTGGGCTGTGAAGACACTTTCTTATTTGGTTTGTTCGCCCTTCTTATATGGACCACCATGTTTTTTTTATAACCTTAGGTTAAGTGCATACTGTAGGTTACTCATTGGGTCCATGCCACTCGCCTCCTCAGTAAAAAAAAAAAAAAAAAATACTGCCAGTGGGCGCAGGGCTTATTCATGTCAACAGCTCCCACCAGAAGACTTCTGTCTCCTGCAGGGTCCTGGCACCTCTGGCTTAGACCCACAAGTGGTATTCTATGGAGAAGGTGTTCAGGAATATAAAAAGTTACAATCAGTACGTAGTTTTCATTTTGCTGGCTCTCCTGGGTCTTAGTGCCTTCAAAAACTACATCCTAGATTACTCAGTGAGCTGCCTTGGAGGAAAAGACAGCCCTTCCCCTAGGGCCCGGGGAATAACTGTGGCAGATGCTGGCAACGGCCTAGGGACACAAGAATGAGGTGGATGACCAACGAGCCTAATCATAGTACATCCAGGGACCAGGGTAGATACATGGTGGAGCATATTCAGGAGGCAAAATACAAATTAAAAAAAAAAGCAGCAATGCATGTTCTGGGGAAAGTTTTATCCTACTTTTTTAAATTCCATTTTAGATTGCTCCTTGTCCTCATATCTTGTAGGTTGCCCTTCTTTCCCAATTTTGAGTCTACTTTTGCATTTTTTTTTTTAACATTTGAGACATTAAAAGGAATGCTCCATTTAATATGGCTTGTGCCAGGTTTTCATCACTATTCTCATGTCTTGTACAGAGAATGCTGGTAAAATACCTAGGTAGAGCCATATTAAAAGGAGCGCTCCTTTTATTATTTCAAACTTAAAAAAACAAGTACTAAAGTATACTCAAAAATGGGGAAAAATAGTATACAAGACATGAGGTAAGGAGCGTTCTCAGAACAAAAAATTATATATCAACATTTTCACCATTGCACTGCTGCTTTTATATGGTACAGTTTGCCTGTTTTGGAGTTTCAGACCCATGTTAATGAACGTGTTCAAGCAGTCAGAAATTATGATCTCACGTATACTCAGGCTTAACATGTATACAGCCCGAGTGATAGGTTCAAACACTGTTTCAAGGTCCCATAGAAGACAGGTGACAGGGCTTGGAGGGAGCCTCACATAAGAAGCCAATCAGGGCAGAAAGTTAAGAAAAGTGGATTGTTCCACTCTCTTCCTCCTACTTCTCTTGTCACCCTCCCTCCCTCTGGAACCTGCTTCCCTCTCTCTCCTGTAGGCACCAGCTAAAATTTCTTCCCGCTCTTGTCATTCACCTCCCTGATCCTTTCCCGTTTCACCATGTTAAATTGATTGTCTGATCCTGTTGGTTTTATTATGTTAAATTGTACTCTGTTTTGACTTTATTTTGTACCAGTCATTAATACTGTGTATGCTTTTATTTTTGTATTTCCTGTTCCCTCTTCCCAGGGTCACACCTGGCAACAAGCCTTGGCGCAGTGTGCCTCTCCCAGTTACCAGCTTTCAAATAAGTAAAATACTTGTCTTCTGTTTTGCAGCTTTACCAGATCTATGCCTTGAGGTCTCCGGAGGATATTTATAAAATGCTTGCAGCATACAGAGCCAGCTACGTGATCATTGAGGAGACAATATGCAGTGAGATGGGACCAGTGAGGGGCTGTAGAGTGAAAGACTTGGTGGATATTGCTAATGGCCATGTGAGTAGCATCCTGGGAATGTTCTTCTGTAAGCTTTTCATTCTTTCCCTCGCAGCTGCTTTGCCACCTTGGCACACACAAAGTTGATCTCCTAGTCCTGACACAGATTTACGTCATGGGGCCCAAGAGTCCCAGGGGAGGCGCATTATGAATGCAGCTCCAGGGGTGTGGGTTTTTTAACATAGTTTTCTCCCTCAGAGTCTCCTTCCTCCCATGGCACTGTCATTGGCATACTATGGCCTTGCTGGAAATCAGTTACTCCTCCTAACAGAAACAAGTTTTGCAGCCAACCACAGGAGCCTCTGTTGCCACAGAGCATAGTGCCATCCCTCTCTGGTCAGGGAAGGGCTCTATGACAAGCTTCCCAGGTTTGCCCCCAAACCCAGATCCTTTTAATAGTGATACTGCTGAGCCATTAAAGAGCACCTTTCCCAGATTGTTCTCTTTGCCTGAAAAATCATCAGGAGGCTCCCATACCTGACTCGAAGTTCCTCCGTGGTAGTTGAACATTTTTCTCTTTAACCCCCAATGGAAGGGAAGGGATCGTATTTTGCCCCCGATGGGGCTAGCCGCTTGATCACTCTCACTTCTGATGGCGGCGCTGTCCCAGCAGCTTTCTTGTTTTGTGATGTAATTATATGCCTAAGCGGGGACATGCTCTATGCAAGTCTATGGGCGGCATTTTAAAACGTATTTTCTGATTTTATTGACTCTAGGTACATCTGGAGTCAGTATTCAAGCACAAGGCTTCTGTTACTTGAATACTGACTCAGCTTGTACTACAAAAAGGCTTAAAATCATAAAAATAAGATCTTCCTGGACATGTCTCCACCACTCATTCACACTATTGGGATCTGCGCCGGAGGCACTAGGACCCATCGGGAGCAAACTTTTTGCTGGGGAGTCCATGCCAGAGATGGCGTCACGAGGAACGGTGCCGCGAGCCCCAGCTCGCGCGGCAATGACTATCTCGGCGTCGACTCCCCAACCGCCTCAGTTCCTTTTTTCCCGCCGTCGAGTGCGCTTCAGTGACGACGTCACTCACCTGTCGGGAGTCAAACTTCAAACTAGCAGCATAGTTTTCAGTTTTTATTATTTTGTAGTATTATCTCGATACAGTATCGCTTAAGTTATTCTTATTTTTAAATAAAAACGATAAAGAAGTCTCAGCCTACACTGACGGAGTCGACCATGAGCAGGTCAGGTGACGGTAGGGAGACTTCGTATGAAAGCTGTTCAGTCAGTCGGCTGGGTCCGTCCGCCTTCTCGGAAGGGGGTCTGACAATGGTCAGTCCAATGCCGGGGGATGGGCGGTCCCCGCAGGCATAAAGCCAAGCGGTCGCATTCTCGGCACCGTTCGGCCTCGAACTCTTCTTGACCCGCAGGTCTAAAAGAAGGCATCACTTTCGAGGTCGCCCTCTGATCGTCTCCAGCGTAGGCGTTGATTCCGAGGCTAGTTGCCAGTCTCCTCCTTTGAGATTCGCCAACAGCGGCTTCTGGTAGCCAACGTCTTGACATCGGAGTCCTACCCGCCGCAGGTAGGTCTTCAGATGAGCAGTTTCATCAGTGGGCGCTCTTATGGAGCAATGGGCTCGGAGGTTGGTTCGGCTACCTGGCTCGGTCGCTCATGGGCCTCCGGGCTCTCTGGGCGTCGGGTAAGCGATTGGACTTTCCTGAGTGGCGCAGCTCCTTCTTGACGCCGTCGACTCCGTGCTTAGGTGTCCCCTCACATGGCTTGGTGAGGCCACACCGTGCCCTTATCTCCTGCTCTTTTTCCTTCAAAACCTGTTTTCGGTCTCGGGTACCTTGGCACGGCCTTCAGCGGCGGCGTCCTCGGCGTAGCCCGCGGCACCGTCACGGCTTCTCAGCGTCGCCTGCGGTGCCGCGTGAGCTCCAGCGTCGTCCATGGTGCTGTGTGGCTTCTTGGCGTCGCCCACAGTGCCGTGCGGCCGTGTGGCGCCATCCTCGGCGCTGTGCGGCTTCTCGCCACTGTCCTCTGTGCCGTGCGGCTTTTCGGCGCCGTGCGGTGCCATGCGTGGTGCCGTCCTCGGCGCCATGAGGCTTCTCGGCGCCGTTTTCGGCGCTGCATGGTTCCTCTGCGTTGTTCTCGGTGCCATGCGCCTCCTCGGCTCCGGGGGCTCTCGGGGACTTCCCTTTTGTCTCTTTTCCTCCTTCCTCTTCTGGCTTTCATCCCTTTCCTGTCCATACAGTCCCTCCTGGACTGTCAGGAGATGACGTTGAGCCTGACCCAAACCTTCGGCTGGGCGATGAGGTGGACGAAGCAGGATCTTTTACTGCTGCAGAGCCTGTGGTCGAGGACCTATCTTTTAAGTCTCTGCTGAAGAATATGATTTCCACACTTTCTCTCCAGACTACAGACATCGATCCTGGGAAATTAAGACTCCAATACCTTCACGCCTCGGAGATCCCTACGGATTTGACTCCTCCGATTCAGCCTTCCTTCGAGACACTGTCTCAAATGGTATGGAATAATCCTGCTCTCTCTTCATCGGTGGCTAAATCCATTGATAGAAAATATTCAGCTCCCAAGGATCGTCCCATTTTGGCATCTCAAGCCTTTGCGGATCCTATTGTAGTCCTGGCAGAGAATGATAAGGTCGTCCTTCCTCAAACCACTACAGCTCGACCTATTAACAAGGAATCTCGTAAGATAGACACCTTAGGTAAGAGAGTCTTTGCTGCTTCTACCCTAAGTATGTAGGCCAGTTACCAAGGCTATTTTCTCAGTACGAGTATATCCTGTGGCACTCTCTCAAGCAAATGGTTGAAGCTCTTCCAGAGTCGGATTCAAAACCAGAGCTTCTTCAAACCGTTACCAGGGTATTGAATCTAACAACCAACAGGTTAAAGCAGCCATGGACGCTTTTGACTCCGCTTCCCATTCAGCAGCTGCTGGTATTTGCACCCGCCGCCATTTCTGGCTGCGCACTTCAGGCTTCACCAATGATGCGCAACAACAGGTAATGGCATTGCCCTTTGATGGTGCATATCTTTTTGGTCCTCAGGTCGAGCAAGCTCTAGAAGCTACACAAAAGACTAGGTCAGCCATTAAGTTGGCTAGACCCCCTCCTGCCCCCTCTCGAGGGCATGCCAGTAAACGTCAGTTTCATAACCGTCAGTCCTTTCGAGGCAGAGGCAGAGGAAGTTTCCGTAAGAACCAACCTACCCAACCTCAAAAGAAGGCGCAACAGAAAGCGCAGGGGCCCAAAGCGCCCAGCGCTACCTTATGAATTGCTGGCCCAAGTCCCACCTCAACTGCCCGAGGTGGACTTTTCCTCTCCGGTGGGTGGTCGGCTGATGCACTTCTACAGCCAGTGGAAGTCCATAACCTCAGACAAATGGGTCCTTCGGATAATCCGTGAGGGGTACTCACTCAATTTTGTGGAAACCCCTCCGGATCGTCCTCCCAAACGGCAGCCCAGGCTGTCTGCCGTTCAGTCAGACCTTCTCACCGCCGAGATTCAGGGCCTTCTGAACAACAGGGCAGTAGAACTTGTGCCGCTGCATCAACGAAACACGGGGTTCTACTCTCATTACTTTCTGGTTCCAAAGAAGTCTGGGGGAATGCGCCCCATTCTAGATCTCGGAAAGCTAAACAAATTTCTCCCCAAGGAGAAATTCAAAATGATTTCTCTAGGAACCCTGTTACTCTTGCTTCATCAGCACGACTGGTTAGCCTCCCTAGACATGCAGGATGCTTACCAGCACATTCCCATTCACCCGAGGCATCACAAATTCCTGAGGTTTGTGGCTCTGGTACAACATTATCAGTTAAGAGTCCTGCCCTTTGGGCTATCCTCGGCACCGCAAGTTTTTACAAAGTGTTGTGCAGTTCTCCGAGTGCACCTCAGAAAACTCAAAATACAGGTGTTCCCTTATCTGGACGATTGGCTTCTGGCAAGTCCTTCCAGGCAAGGGACTCTGGATGCCGTAGAGACAGCCTCTCACCTCCTTACGTCCATGGGAGTCCTGCTAAACCTCAAGAAATCGCAGCTGCAGCCCTCCCAGAGGCTCCTTTTCATAGGGACCTTCTGGACACATCCTGTGTGAAGGCTTTTCTCCCAGAGGACAGAAGGAACGATATCCTTCAGATGGCCTGTTACATCGGAGAGAACAGGTCAGTTACAGCGCTCTCGATGCAACGGATGCTGGGCCTCATGGCATCCTCAGTGTTCACTGTACCTCTGGCCTGTCTGCACCCAGTGGATGCTCAGTACTCAGTGGTGTCCAACCACTCACCCGCAGTCCTACCTCATCAAGGTGACAGAACCCTTAAAGAGGTCTCTCACCTGGTGGTCTCAAGAGGACAGTCTCCTGCAAGGATACCCCTTTGCCCCTCTGGACCATCAGATCTCCATTACCACAGACGCTTCTCTATGGGGTGGGGAGCTCACTGTCAGGCTCTCCACACTCAGGGTGTGTGGACTCAACTCGAGTCCCACCTTCACATAAATGTCCTAGAAATGAGAGCCGTCCTTTATGCGGTCCGAGCTTTGAAGGACATTCTCTGTCAGAAGAATATTCTCCTCCAAACGGACAACAAAGCAGTGATGTATTACATCAACAAGCAGGGCGGTGCTCATTCTTACCCCTTATGCAGAGAAGCGATGAGGGTCTGGGTATGGTGCTTGGAGCACAAGGCTCTAATTCAAGCAATCTACCTGCCAGGTGTACAGAACGACTTGGCAGACCGTCTCAGCAGAACAGAGACAGATCCTCACGAGTGGTCTCTCGACTCAACCATAGTTCAGTCACTATTCGAAGAGTGGGGAACTCCGGACCTGGACCTTTTTGCGTCCCCACTCAACGCAAAACTACCTCTCTTCTGCTCCAGAAGTCCAGGGCCTGGCATTTTTTGTCAGGATGCTCAGGCTGCGTGTGGACAAACGCTTTTTACGCCCTACGCCTTCCTCTAATTCAGAGAGTACCTCGAGTTCGAGTCTCAGGAGACAAGATGATTCTCATTGCTCCTTTTTGGCCTCGACAACTGTGGTTTCCACTTCTCAACAGTATGTTGGCAGTTCCTCCGAGACCACGTCCCCTGCGGATGAACCTTTTAACTCAGGGACCAGTGGTCCATCCCAATCTGAGATCTCTTCACCTTCACGCTTGGCTCCTGAAGAGGTAGAAGTAAATCGGTTCAATGTCTGTTGAAGAGTTTCTGATATCCTTCTGGCTGCGCGGAAGCCAGCTACTCAGAAAACTTACATGGCTAAGTGGAAGCGTTTTTCCCTCTGGTGTGCAAAGTCCTCTTTGAATCCCTTTTCCTGCCCCCCAGATAAAGTTTTAGAGTACCTTTTGGACCTCTCAAATTCAGGTCTCCAGTATTCTACAGTTAAGGTTCACCTTAGTGCCATTTCAGCGTATCATGAGCCGTTTTTTTCTTTTTCACTGGCTCAGTTACCTATGGTTAAGAGATTTCTTAAGGGCATTCTGCACCAGACCCCTACAAGACGTCCTCTTGCAGCCTGGGACATTAATCTTGTGCTAGACATGCTCACTCGGAAACCTTTTGAGCCTCTAGCTACCTGTGAACTAAAGTTCCTCACCTGGAAGACTGCCTTCCTAGTGGCCATTACCTCAGCCCGTAGGGTCTCTGAGATACATGCCCTGGTCACAGACCCTCCATCTACTGTGTTCCATAAGGACAAAGTAGTCCTTCGTACTCATCCTAAATTTCTTCCTAAGGTTGTGTCAGAATTTCATCTTAACCAACCTTTGGTCCTTCCCTCTTATTTTGCGAACTTCCAAAATGAAAGGGAACGCTCTCTTCATTCTCTGGATGTTAAGAGGACCTTGCATTTCTACTTAGATAGAACCAAGGATTTTCGTAAAGCCCAGCAACTGTTCGTTTCCTTCAGTGAAGCCCGGCTGGGTCAACCTGTCGCTATTAGATGTATCTCAACATGGCTAGTGGCGTGCCTTCGTCACTGCTATTCCATGGCGCAGGTTAAGTTGGAGGGTAGAGTTTATGCTCACTCTACCAGAGCGGTAGCGGCATCCCTAGCGGAAATCCACAACGTGCCCATTGCAGACATCTGCAGTGCAGCCTACCTGAGCCAGTGCATACTTTCACATTATGCACTGATGTCCATGCCAGACGACATTCTTCTTTGGCAGAGCCATCCTTAATGGACTTCTGTCTTAAGAAACGTGGAGCTCTTGGTTTCTCCTGCCGCCTCGGGGATTATTAGCTTAGTACTCTCCCAATAGTGTGAATGAGTGGTGGAGACTTATGTCCAGGAAGATATGAAAATTACGTACCTACCGTAATTCTTGATCTTCTTGGACGAGTCTCCACCACTCATTCACACACCCACCCTCCATCCCCCGAGCTCACCTCTCTTGTTGGTCTTCACTCCCTCAAATCTTTAGGCCTTGAAGACTTCTTTGTTGACCCTTCTTACACGGGTCGTCCGGACTATCTTATGTCTGGTTTTTAGGTTAGGCTACCCTTCTTGGTTAGTTACGCTGCACCTCCTTGGTAAAAAAGGTACTGAGGCGGTTGGGGAGTCGGCGCCGAGATAGTCATTGCCACGCGAGCTGGGGCTCACGGCGCCATCTCTGGCGTCGACTCCCCAGCAAAATGTTTGCTCCCGATGGGTCCTAGTGCCTCCAGCGCAGATCCCAATAGTGTGAATGAGTGGTGGAGACTCATCCAAGAAGATCAAGAATTACGGTAGGTACGTAATTTTCATTTTTAAAATGCTGCCCCATAGACTTGCATAGAGCATGTCCCTGCACTAGGCATATAATTACATCACAAAACAAGGAAGTGCGTTGAAGGTGGTGGCAGTCAGAAAATGGAATGGATCGAGCTGCTAGCCCCCTCTGGGGCAAAATATGATCCTTTCCATTCCTTAGGGAGATGAAGAGAAATTTTTTTTAATTATCACGGAGGATCTACCAGCTAGGTAAGGGAGTCTCCTGATGATTTGACACTGCACCGAGAAAGGTGCTCTTTAAGTGGATAAACATAAAAAAAGACAATCTTCCAAGAATCAGTGTTCACCATTTATTCCCACTGATGGATTTGTGCTGGAGACACTAGACCGCAGCAGAAGCAAAGTCATAGCAGTCTACAGCTTAGGGGACCGATGTCCGTGCCAGTGCAGCCAACAAGGCAAATGTACTGAGGTTGCACTTCTGGGCTGGCCAGTAACTGATGCATTCCCCTACCTTTCTCAGTTCTGTTCGTCCCGCCATCGATAGCACAACATAGGAACACTGGTCATCATCGAAAACTGCGTCACGGCTCCATCCTTAGTTCACACTGCTAGTTCGACACCATACCCCTCAACAACGACCCCTTTTGATGCCTCTTTTTTTTATTTTAATCGTATAGTGCAGCGCCAAATCTGTTTTCTTTCCTGTTTATTTTTTTTGACTGCAGTACCATGTTCAGTTCTGAGGAGCAAGCAGAAGAAGAAGCAACACTGTGGTCCCTCCTGCGTCGGTGCTCCTGTGGGGGCCACATCACTGTTCAGGACTGGCATGACGTGTGTTGGACCTACCTTGGGGCCAGCCATGATGTGGATAGGGGCAACGCCTGCTTAGAGACTGATTACTGCACCTTCGAACTCCATGCATTGAAATGGGGTCACACGCCCACCACTTTCAGAGGCAGGCATCACACTAGGGGTGCTAAGGTAAGGGCCTTTGGCTTTTCCTCTGAACCCCTTCCTGGTACTATGCGTACTGAGGAAGACCAGAACTCTCCACACACTTGCCCCACCAAGACGTTGGAGGACCTGAGGGAGGGGTCTAGTGAATAGTCAGTGTTTCCCAGAGTCCGAATGAGCACTCCTCTCAGTCTGTCAGCCCTTCTGGGCAGTATACACCCCTGGTGGTGAGACCAAAGCTATACACTGGGTCTGCACCGGTGGGCAGCATGGTGCTGCAGCCCAGCAACGCCTTGGCTCCTTTTACAGAGGCCAGTACCAGTGAGCGAGGCGGTGCCAACTGCAAGACCAGGCCACCTTATTGGGCCCTTGAAGTTGTAGTCATTTCTTCTCCCGAGCAGTCAGACAACCCGGGAGAGGAGCTTGTTAATGACCTCAGGCCTGTGGTTAGGGATGGTAAGGATTAGGACACTCCTGGGTCTGGTTCTGGACCTGACTAGATGCCAGGAGCTTCTTTAGGGGTAGTCTGTGTGGTTAATGCCGGGGCAGCACCAGGATCCTTTCTGGCACCATTCGCAGTGCTGGTTCGGGTCCCGGTGCTGTTCCCAGTGCCGACCATGTTCCTAGCGCCATCCCTGGTGCTGGGGAAGATGTCTGCACTGTTTGCAGTGCTAACTCTGAGGCTCACTTCCCTGGATGCCCAGCCTATAGCCTGGCACTGGCCCAAGGTGCAGGGATGGCTCTGGTGAGTGGAGGCACTTGGAGTCTTGACCTGCCGCTAACTTCTTGCTTAGAGCTGGTGATAGCTGTAGCAGGAGTCACAGTGCTGGTTCAGAGCTGAGTTTCTTTCTGGAACCAACTTGCCCTGTCACTGATGGGATCAGGGCTAGAGCTGGGCAAAAGTTGCAAATTCCGCTTTAGCGGAACTTTCATGAAACTTTGCAGCTTTCACAGAATTTTCTGAACTTTTGCCTTTGGCGAAGTTTGGCAAATTTTTGCCCCGTTCTGTGACATTTTCTCACTGAACTGCGGAACAACACTCATGAACTGCAGAACTAATACATTAATTCACAGCTCATGTAATTATCAGTGATCAATTGTGTGCTGTCCCCAGTAAATACAAAAAAAAAACTTTACCTGATGTCCAGTGGCACCCCCCACCCTCCGATTGTTGGCCCCTCATTAACTGAATGTTTCCTGGTGTCTAGTTGCACCCCCCACACACTCCAATCACTGGCCCACTATTAAATGTTTCCTATTGTCTAGTGGCACCCCACCCTCCGATATCTGGCCCCTATTAAGTAAATATTTCCCTGATGTCTAGTGGCACCTCCACCCTCTGATCGCCATCTCCCTATTAAATACATTTCCCTGGTGTCTAGTAGCACCCTCCGATCGCTGGCTTCCTATTAAATAAATGTTTACTTTGTGTCTAGTTGCACTCCCACCCTCCAATCGCTGGCCCCATATTAACTGAATGTGTCCCTGATGTCTGTGATGCGCCCCCCACCCTCTGATCACTGGCCCCTATTAGATAAATGTTTCCTGGTGTCTAGTGGTACCCCACCCCCACCCTCCAATTGCTGGACCCCTATTTAAAAAAATTTCTGGTGTCTGGTGGCACCTCACCCCCACTCTTTCATCACCATCCCTCAGACACTGAATGTTTCTGGTGTCTAGTGACCCTCCAACCCTCTGATCACCAGCCCCTATTAAATAAATGTGTCCCTGGTGTCTAGTGGCACCCCCTCCCCAATCCTCCAATTTTCATTTCTAGGGTATGGATATGGTTCACTAATCCACACTCTAGCAGTTCCAATGGAACAATGTTATTGGATGAACATTTATAAGTTGAGCTCCTCCCACCACCGGGGCAGTACATCCCCTGACCCCGCCCTGTGACATCAGATCTTTCTTTCCGCTGAAAGAACAGGTTACCTCCTTCGCAGCTTCCGCTTAGGTTTACTGGCCCATGGGCGAATTTTGTCTTCAAAGTTTTCAATACTTCTAGTGTTTATTTTTACAGTTCCTTTGACTGCATCCATCAATCAACGATAGAGCAACGGAACCCAGGTATCAAATTTTGTGCACAGTTCCAGCAGAAGATGTCAGTCACTGATCTGCATGACACGTGCATGTACTGCCTGGGTGGGTAACAAGACATGGAAGCTTGCATCCTTCGCAAAAGAATGCTTCCAGAGTCCCTGGAGGACAGGAAAGTCCAGCTCTCACTGGGTCAGCCTTCGGAGCAAGATCTAAAGGACCATCCTAAGGGCTGCAAGAAGGCCTCAGCTGCAGCCGGTTCAGATGAACAGCTTGTGGCCCTTGAGGCAGACGTGGCTGCTGCCGTGACTGGCACATCCTCGGTCTCAGTACTGTTCCCTGGGGCCAGCATTGGAGGGTCATTCATTGGAGAGTTCCAAGAAATGTGTTTTGCCCTCCTGATCTTGGGGGAAGAGCTCTGCTCACTGTGATGCTAAAGGTAAATGCTGCCAGCACCAGTTGTGGGACCAGTAGCAGTCGAGGTCTTCCTGGTCCCTTGATTCGCCTGACCGCTCGATGGGTGTTGAGCATCCCTCAGCTGGTGGGGGGGTGGGCAGGCTGGGGGCTATTCAGTTCCTCAGCCATCTTTGACTCCGGTCAAGCAGACTACCAAGATTTTTCTTGAGCCTGTCGACTGGCTGTCAGATGATGTCAAGGAGTCAATCTCACAGACCCCGGTGCTCCTGGTCCTCACCCTGAAGCATATGGTCCGGTTGGTGTCCCCATCTGGTCCTTGATGGGAGAAACCTCCACCATAGGTTGGGTCTTCTGCACCCATGTTGCTGAACGTGGGCAGATACATGGTCTATAGCAACCTGTAGGAAGGCGCTTCTCACTACCAGTCAGCCAGTTGACGGTCAAGAGGTTGCCGTTCTGGATCCTGCTTTACTGGGAGGCAGCGCCTCAGCATTCCATGACCACCTCATCCTTGGGTGAGAAGAGGTACTGCCACAAGATGCGCAGGTGCCACATGGAGCTTCTCTGGCAACATTGAGCCATTATGGGGCAAGGTAAGGCTCCCGCCCCCCCGAATCTTTGGTGTCTTGGCCTCTGCCAGAGGCACTACTGGTCCACACCATGTAGCTGACCACCACAGCTGCTTCTCCACCTCTTCAGTTGAAGCAGTCACCACCACAACCAAAGGTGGGTGCTTCGACTAACGAGGTCAGCCTCTTGGCCACTGACTTGCAAGGCCAGGTGTCGGTGAGGATCACCCCAGGAAAGGAGTCCTGGGAGGTCTGTGGTGAGAAACGGTCATGGGCCATTTTTGAGGAGTCATCGGACAACTGAAATCATGAGCCCATGGCCTCCTTTAAGATTCCCCTCTTTGAGCACAGCTCAGTCAACGAGCTTACCACCGCGCATGACCCGGTGTCGGTGGGGGAGCTTCTCTGACTCATTTCGGAATCCATGTCAGTCCTGCTTGAGCCAGTTGAAAAGAAAGCTAAGTATCCCCTCACAGACATTTTGGACCAGGATGAATCTCCAGGCATTGCCTTTCCTGTAGCTGAGGCCATCTTGGGATCAGCTCTGGAGCTTTGGCAGCATCCTGCCCAGCACCCTCTGCCCACATGGTCCACAAGTATATGGTCCCCACAGGTTCCCCTTCAGGGTTTTTGGACCACCCCCCTATGAAAGGGCTTGTCATGGATTTGGTGTTCCATAAATCCAGACACCACAGGAACATGAGCAAGCCTCCATATAAGGAGTCTCACAAGATTGACCATGCCGCTAAAAAGGTGTACGCTGCAGCATCTCTGGGTCTCCACCAAGCTAGCTCTGCAGTGATGATGGCTAACTTCGGTCATTCTCTGATGGGAGTTTTTTGACATGGTCCTCCCTTTACCTCACTGTTGAACAACAATTGGTGGTGCAGCTCATCAGAGACCAGGGTCAGTCACTTGCTGAACACCAGCTCCAGATAGCCCTGGACATCGGCGATTTCTGTGCCACTGCCATGGCAGTAGCTTTATCCACGCATTGCAGGGCATGGCTGCATCTGAACATCTTCACGGCAGAGACACAGCATAAGCTGGCCAATGTCCCTTTCTTGGACACTGACCTATTCAGCCCTGGGGTGGAAAGACATCTCACCCACGTGGAGAAGTCCAGTGCCACCCTAGATTCTGTAACATAGTCCCAGAAGGACCAGAAAAGGAAGCCTAAGAAACAGGCTTTCCAGCACCACTCTTTTCAGTCACAACCTCCTCAGCAGCAGCCCTAGTAGGGGCAGTACCAGGCCTGGTGCCCCAAGCAGAAGTCCAGGAGTCAGTGTGCAGAGAAGGGGGGCAGGGATGGTGGTGCCCCTGCAAAAGCTGTCCAGTGACAGGTTGCAGGGTGTCATCCCTCCACCTGTCATGTCCCTATCTGCACTCCCCATCGGAGGCCAGCGAAGTTACTTCTTACCACATTGATCTGCTATCACAACGGACAAGTGAGTGTTGGATGTAGTGGGCAGAGGATTGCCTCTGGACTTTGAAGCTCTCCCACCTTACTGGTTCCATGTGTTTCTAGAGTCCAGGGTGTCTCTGGACACGCTGTCCACCCTAAGGGTGGACATCGCTCAAAGGGTGGACTTCACTCATCTTCTTAGAAAAGGAGCAATAGCCAATGTCTTGGACACCCTGGCCAGCCAGGGTTATGTGTCCAGGTACTTCTTGGTCCCAAAACGGATGGGGGCTGGTGCCCCATACTGTATCTGCACAATCTGAACCAGTTCATACAAAAATGTAAGGTTTGTATGGTATAATCTGGTTCAGAGTGACCATCCGGAACTTACTCCAGATCATGTTATTCAAACAACATGAAGTCTTGCTATATTATAGACATTAGCAGTTTGATCCAGCTCTAGAACTGCCCCGGAATGAAATGGTTAAAACCATTCCAAGATAGAATTTTGGCACGAGAGCAGCTCTATCTGTGTCATTTCAAACTTGAACTGTCAGATTCTTTACTCCATCTCAGTGAACAGTCGCTCCAGAGATTTCTCCTTCTGCTCGGTTCATTTCTCGTTTAAAAAGTGTTTTCTGTTGGATTTAACTGAGAATAGTTTTATTTTAACCGCAAAACCGCTCGGTTCAAGCTCTATCTGTGGTAACCATAAGTAAATGAAGGTTTTGTCTGTGTGGAACTTGTGTTATCGGGTTCGGTTTTGAACCGCATCAGTGGGTTTAAAACTCATTTAAAACTAAAAGTTACTATTTTAGAGTGCGGGTGTTCTGTTCTTATCGGTTCTAAAAAACGGATTTATTACGCTTTTTCCAATACCTTGACACGTGTTAGAACCGATAAGGGTGTCTTGCCTGGTACTGCCGTTAAAGGGCAAGTTTTTGGTTAGGGCTGGCATTATGTCTGAGAAACCCAAAGAAAAACTGGCCCACTGGTTTCAACACTGTGATGTTTGTGGGGAAGTCTTTGCCAAGGCTGACCCACACACCACATGTGTTTATTGTCTGGGGTTTGACCACCTCCAGTCAGACTGCCAGGTATGCAAGAATTTCCCTGCAGCCACCCTGGAAAAAAGATTGGGCAGGCTCAGGGAACGAGAGGCTAAAAGTCCGCTGACCCGATGGCGCCCGGTTCGGTGCCAACCGAACAGAGGGAGTGCCTCTGACCAGGGCCAGACTTCCTCGGCAAAGAAAAGCTGGTTCTGAGGAACCAATTCCAGTAAAGAAACAAGAAAATCAGCAGGTCTGGAGTCCAAAATTCTTCTCCAACTGCTGCAGAGATAGCAAAAGCCATACAAATTGTCCAGTCACTGTCTCAGGGTCCGTCTAACCACTACTATCTGGTAAAAGGTCGGTTCGTCTGTCCCAGTGGTTCAGGATTATGATATTGAGGAATTTTATGAACCAGAGGAGGGGAGGAGGATTATGAACAGTATGAATGTGGCTGGGAAGGTCTGGTGTGCCCATTGAACCGACATCTCCCCAGACAGACCTTTTAGAATCTCCCCTATGCTGTCTGAGTCCCCATCTCATTTTATGTTTTATTAAAAGTAGCTGAAACCTCCAGCTTCCTTTAGAAGAGGCTGTGGATGAGCAAGAGGAGCCTGATTTTGTAGAAATGATGGATATTCCAGAGTCTAGGAGATTGTCTATTCCTTACATAAGTCTTTTAGGAAACAAACAATTAAAATTTTAAAAGCTCCTAATTCTGTGCCTCCTGTAGATAAAAAGATGGACAGAAGGTATACATTGTCAGGCCCTGATACAGAATTCTTTCTCAGCAATGCAGTCATGTTAGTAGTTCAGGCTGCTGCCTGTGATAAAGCTAATATTCCCTTGGCTTCACATCCTCCTGACAAGGATTCCAGGAAGATTGATGCCATGGCAAAAAACAGTATATGGCAGCCTCTCTGGGACTCAGGCAAGCAAATTATATGGCTTATGTAGCTAGGTATCAGAAATCTAGATGGGATACTGTTATGCACTGGCTAGGCAGGCCCATGGCCAGCTGGCTAGTGAACTAGAACAGGTGGCTGCTGATGGCATTGAAGCCTCTAAGGTTCAGTTTCATGCTGCTGTGGATGTTAATGATGTTTCCTCTAGGGTCATGGCCACATCTGTAGCTGTGAGGTTGGCCTGGCTCAGGTGTACTAGTTTGTCACAGGATACCCAGACTAAGGCTATGGATTTTCCTGTGGTGGGAAATTCTCTGTTTGGAGAGCAGACAGAGAATTACATGAAGAAGATGAATGAATATAGGACTACTTACAAGAGTGCCCAGGCTAAGGAGCGGCAAGCCACTCCTCAAAGGCATGCCCCAGGGGTAGGGGTAGGCCTTTTCACAGGCCTTTCTACCAGACTCAGGCCTCCTCTGCCTATGCTCAGAGGGGCTTCTTCAGAGGCAGGGGCAGACGAGGGGTGGGCAGACCTGCTCCCACCCCCCAGCCTAAAGCTCCTGCGAAACAGGCACCCTGATGGGGTGCCCAGGGCCGATTCTCCTGTACCAGTGGGGGCAGGCTGGCTTACTTCAGTCAGAATTGGGCTTTTTAACCTCAGACAAGTGGGTTCTGGAAGTAGTGCCAGGGTCTGGTTCTCAGCTCAAAAGTTTCCCAAGTTGAGAAGCAGACTTTTCTACCTGCAAGTGCTTCAGAGACCCTCGCTCTGGAAACAGAGGTCTCATCCCTGTTAGCTCTCAGAGCAGTAGAAAGGGTTCCTCCCTGCATCAGGCAGGGTCTGTATTCCAGATACTTCTTACCCCAAAAAGACAGGAGAATGGCGCCCATTTTAGATCTCAGATATCTGAACAAGCATCTTTGAAACCAAAGTTCAAAATGGTAACTCTGGCAATGATTTTACCTTTCCTAAGGCCAGGGACTGGCTAGCCTCCCTGGACCTCAAGGATGCCTATTTCCATGTCCTAATCAGAAGATCCCATCGAAAGTACCTCAGATTCGAACTGCCCTCAGGTCATTACCAGTTCAGAGCAATGCCCTTCGGCCTTACTCTGCTCCAAGGGTATTCACAAAGTGTCTAGCAGGCAGTGGCCCACTTAAGGAGGCAGAGGATTGCTGTTTTCCCTATCCTAGATGACTGGCTCATTGTAAGCCAGTCCCTAAGTGAGTAAAATCTCACCTGCAGTCACCAGCAGCTTCTCACCTCCCTGGGTTTCTGCTAAACCTACCAAAGTCGGTTCTGGAACCAGTCCAGGTACTCACCTTTATAGGGGCAGAATAGGACACAAAGCTAGCCAGAGCCTTTCTTCCCCCAGAAAGGGTAAGGAATTTAGTGGCTCTGGCCTCTTCCTTCACTCTGCAGGTCTCTCGACCAGCAAGACACTTTCTGCAGCTCCTGGGGCACATGGCTGCATCCACAGCTGTTGTGCAGGGAGCCAGATTTCAGATGAGAGACATTCAGTTTCACTTGAGAACCTTTTGGTCTCAGAGAAGAGACCCCTTCCAAGTTGGTCCCAGTGACTCAACCTTGATCCTAGCTCTCCAGTGGTGGCAGGATTAGAGCACTTAAGAGCGGGGTCCCTTCATTTCCCCTTCTCACGACTTGACTCTCACTACAGATGCTTCCCTTCTGGGTTGGGGGAGCCCACATGGTGACCTTTCCCTCAGGGAGTTTGGCCCCCAAGAATCTCTGCTCCACATCAATTTGCTGGAACTCAGAGCTGTCTTTTTAGCTCTTCAAAGCTTTTTCTGCATCTGTCCACGATCAAGGTGATACAAGTCAGAACAGACAACACCACAACAATGTGGTACATCAACAAACAGGGGGCACTCGGCTTGACCTTGTGCACCGAGGCAATGAAGTTGTGGTCTCTGGCCTATTCCTGAACACTTCCTCATAGCAGTTCATCTTCCAGGGAAGGACAATGTCCTAGCAGATGCCCTCAGCAGGATTTCCCAGGGCCTTCATGAATGGTCCCTGGATCCTCAAGTGCTGGGGATAGTTTTTGCCAGGTGGGGCATCCCTCAGATAGATCTTTTTGCAGCCCCAGACAATCACAAACTTCCTCTGTTCTGTTGCAGGCCTCCAGTGCTGGGCTCAGTTCCCCTGGATGCCCTTCTTCTGGATTGGGAGGGGAAGTTCCTGTATGCTTTCCCCCCCTTTCCTCTCCTATTCAAAGTACTAGGCAAAATCAGATCTCAGCCTTGCAGGGTGATTCTGATTGCCCCGGATTGGACCAGGCAGCCCTGGTACCCACTCCTTCTGTCTCTGACAGTCCATCTTCCCCTGTGCCTCCCCAGGAATCACAATCTGTTGACTTGTGCCCAGGGAAGGGATTGGTATCCGGACCTCAAATCCCTCAACCTCAAGGCCTGGCTCTTGAGGAGTTAGAGTTGCTGATTTACACCTCTCTCAGGGTGTTCTTGAGATCCTAAAGGCTTCCAGAAAGCCTTCCACTAGAGCTACTTATAGTTCTAAATGGAAAAGGTTTTCCATTTGGTGTGCTGGAAAATATTTCCCAGAATCTGCTGAATTGCCCATTTTGTTAGATTACATGGTACATCTTAATTCCTTGGTCTCAGACCAGCTACCCTGAGAGTTCATTTGGCAGCTGTGTCTGCTTTTGTGTCAGCAGGAAAGTCATCCCTCTTTCCTCTCATCCTGTGTTTTCCAAGTTTTTAAGGGATTACTCCATACTAATCCTCCTTCGGAACCGCCCTGCTTGGGACTCAATGTTTGCATTGCCCAGTTAATGCAATCCTCTTTGAACCTCTGTCTTCTGCAGAGCTTAAGTACCTAACTTGGAAAACTGTTTTTCTAGTGGCTATCACTTCCACCAGACGCATAAGTGAATTGCAAGCCTTGTCAGTGGAGACTGACTTTATTTCTTTCCAGGGATAAGGTAGTACTTAGGACTAATAGGAAGTTTTGCCTAAGGTGGTTTCAGATTTCCATCTTAATCAATCCATCTCCTTCCAGTATTTTTCACTGATCACTCCTCTTCGGGTGAGAGGAGGTTGCAGCCTGATGTTAAGAGAGCTCTTAGTTATTATATAGAGCGTACCAAAGGTCACAGGTTCGAATCCCTCCAACTTTTCCTTACCTATGGTGAAGTTGGGAAAGGCAAACCTGCCACTAAGAGATCAGTAGCCAGGTAGATTGTCTCTTGTATCCAATTTTGTTATCAGAAAGTGGGCAGAGCCCCCCGGTTTGAGGGCTCATTCTACCAGGGGTGCAGCTGCGTCTCTAGCTGCTGCCAGAGATATCCCTTTATTAGAGATTTGCCAGGCTGCTACTTGGAAAATGGTACACACTTTTGCAAGCATTACTCCTGGATGTCCAGGCCAGGAGAGATGCTTTGGTTTAGCACAGCTGTTCTTCAGAGCCTATTCCTAAGTAGGTTCTGCCCTCCTCCATGGAGGTACTGCTGTGTATTCTGCTAATGTCTATAATATAGCAAGACTTCATGTTGTTTGAAGAAAAAATTACTCACCTTAGTAATGTTGTTTCTTCTAATGGAGTCTTGCTATACTATAGACCTCCCCCCCAACCTGCCCCTCTCAGAACCTCTACTTGGTGGGGTGCGGGCAACTTAGTGTGGGCACTACTTATGTCCTGTTAGCATTTTGTCCCCTTTGGGACTTTGGGGGTGTGTATGTGTACGCGTGTGTGTGTTTTATTATACTTATGTTCCATTTTCATATTATTAGAATGGTGTTAGTATTTCTGGTCCCCTGACTTGAGTCTTGGTGTTGGGACCATCAATGGTTGTTATTATTTAGGTAGCCATTTGGCTAGTGTAGGTTACAGCTTCCACACAGACCTTAGTGAGTTTGACTAAAAGATCTGACAGTTCAAGTTTGAAATGACACAGATAGAGCTGCTCTCGTGCCAAAATTCTATTTTGGAATGGTTTTAACCATTTCACTCCGGGGCAGTTCTAGAGCTGGATCAAACTGCTAATGTCTATAATATAGCAAGACTCCATTAGAAGAAACAACATTACTAAGGTGAGTAATTTTTTCTTCTGCTCCCTAGACCTCAAGAATGCGATTTTCCACCTTCCCATCCGTCCATCCCACAGCTGATACCTCCAGATCTTCTTCACGGATATCTCTTCCATTAGGCCTCACCTTTGGAACTATACTCATGTCAGCACTAGGACCACTGGAGAAATTTTTGCTAGCCAGGGCCCCATCTCTCCTCAGTTCTTTTCCCACCGTTGATCTGCCTTGTCAGACCTGCTGAAAAAAATATTGTCAGCTAGCCATCGCTGTTTATCATTTATTTCATATGTGATTTTTGTCATCTCTACATGCTGCCAAAAGGTTTATTTTGGTATTGTAAGTATGGAGATAAAATCTACAAGGCAGACACCCACAACGTCTGCATGTGTTGTTTGGGTCTGTCTTATAGTATGAGGACTTATGGGATTTTCAAGAGCTTTAATCGGGCTATGAGGCGATGCCGTAAGAAAGCTGTAGAAAATTTCCTTCTTAAGTCATTTACTGCCATGGAGAAGGATCAGGGCCCAGCATCTGTGTTTCACTCTACGTCAGCCGAGAAATGGTCGCTGAAATCAAAGAACTGGGACAAAGAAAGACTGACGTCAAGGCCGTCCTCATTGTTGAGACAGAGGCACAATTACAGGGATAAAGAGAAATTGTCCTCACCAGCGAGGTCCCAGTCACTTGGAAGACAAGATAAATCAGTCATGTCATTGCCAACTCCAGTGGGCGTTGACGACAGCACCCTTAACTGTCGATGAGAAACCAAGGTCGGGGCTTGGCTTGGGTGGTGCCATACCTACTATGGACAGTACAACGCTATCTTCATCGGGCCAAGGCCAGTCATCGACACAAGTAGTCATGCCCTCTGGCCAGGGAATTGTTGACTCTCGAACTGTGCTGATGACATTTTCAGAAATGATACCATGCACATTGCCTGGATTGCCTATATAGGCTGCACCGCCAATGGGGCATTCAGGCACCCAACCTCCATTGACGCCGGCTACCAGCACATCACAGAATCCTGCCTCTCAGCCTCCACCAATGTTACCTGAACACTCTGTGGGCCCTGTTGTCGACAGAGACGTCAAGGATGAGAGAGAATACAATCCTGACCTCATGGCTTTAGAGGAGGATTTGGAAGAGGAATATGAGGGAGAACAATATCTGGTGCCCCATTCTGGTTCTACCCTCTCATCCTGCAGTGAGGACTTGGTGATGTATATCCCAAGATCTCCTCCTGAGGATCCTACTTTTCAAGCTGTGATGCAGTAAATGCAAGCTGCCATGGGCTTTCAGGGATTTATTTAACTCTAAAAATTGATTAGCGTTTTGCTCATAAAAGTTCTAAAACATTGTGAAAATGCATACCACTTGCCTCACTATGTTTAACAAACATAACACTTCTAGAAAACCTATATAAATACTTTCTGTACAGTTAGTATTGTCCCATGAAAAAAAAATGCTAATCAATTATTTAAAACCCTGGCTTTGCTGTAGAAGAGGAGGATTCCACAAAGAAGAACCTGATGGAATTCCTGGAAGTCCCAATCTCTCCCTCCATAATCATTCCACCCATATATCCTGCATCAGAGGATGCTATCTTTGCTATATGGTACACACCTAACTCACTGCCTGCTGTGCCTAAAAAGGATGATGAGCAGTATCCTGCTTCATCTGGTAAGCCGCCTTATGCTAACCAGACAGAAACTGAATTTGTAGTCCTCATGGCTGCTCATGATAAATCTAGGGCACCTAAACATATGAGTACCCTACCTCCAGATAAAGAATCTCGGCTGTTGGATGTGATGGGCAAGTGTACTTATGCCTCTGCCTCACTGGGCCTTAGGATTGCAAATTATCAGGCCCATATGATTAAATATCAGAATAGCCTGTGGAAAGCTATCAAGGCTGCAGCTCAAGCTTTGCCAGAATGCTCAGCCAAGAATGAGTTGCTGAAACTTTAACTTCGGGTGCTGAGTCGCCTCCGCTCAGCATTTGATGTCTTAGATGCCTTTGCCAGGGCTGCAGCTTCTGGCATTTGTGTGAGATGATATTCTTAGTTCAGAGTGGCAGGATTTGCCACAGATGTGCATCTGGCTGTTTTGAATACCCCTTTTAGAGGGACAAAACCTTTTGGAGATGATGTTGAAGAAGCCCTTAGAGGCCTTCAGACATCCAAGATGATTTAGAGGTCTGTAAAATATCTGTATCCCACTCCTACTAAAGGGCACGGGAAGAGATCCTTTCATCAGCCTGCTGCCGTAAGTGGCTGTGGTTTCCACCCCCAAGGCTGAGGTAAGGGAGCTGGTCTCCTGCCGGGTTCCCTCCCCACAGGTGCAGGTGACAGTGCCCCCATTGGCTGCGCAAGACTCGTCCCTGGACCCACCACCAGTTCCATGAATGCCTCCAGATATGCTTGTGGGGGGCAGACCCTCCCTGCATCTAGAACAATGAAGGGAGATTACAACAGATGAGTGGATCTTAGAGATAATTACAAGGGACCATGCTCTGGAGCTAACAAACACCCCTCCAGATCGTCCTCCACCTCCTTCCTGTTATCCTCTGGATATGTGTCTCTCTTCTGAAGGAAGAAGTGCAGTCAGACTCATTAGTACAAATACATCTATCTAACTAGTTCCTCCACATTACAGGAACAAAGGGTTCTATACCAGATACTTCCTAGTCCCAAAGTGGACAGGGAATCTGTGGCCTGTGCTAGATCTTTGGAACCTCAACTTCAATGTAGAATACAAGAAGTTTTAAACAGTATTCCTGCAAGCTCTCATTCCCCTTCTGTAAGAAGGGGACTGGCTTTGTTCTCTGGAAATGAAGGATGCTTACCTTCATATAAAGATTAGAAAAGCCCACAGGAAGTAACCTTCAGTTTGTGCTGGGAGGAACATTACCAGTTCAGAGTATTGCCCATTGCCTTGTCCTCTGCGGAATGGGTATTGACCAAATGCTTTGCAGTAGTGGCAGCAGTCCTTCATAGGGAAGGTCTGTATGCATTCCCCTATCTGGATGACTGGCTGCTGAAAGCCAGCTCCAAGTAAGTCCTGCAACTTGCCTTGTCTCTGACATGTCAATTGTTCACCAACTTGGGGATCACAGTGAATGTGCCAAAGTCAGTGTTAAACCCTTGCCAGAGACTGTAGTACATAGAAGCAGTCTTGGACAAAGAGAAGAAATGTGCTTTCCTGCCTCAGGACAGAGCAAAATAGCTGATTGCTGATATATGGGAGCTGCTGTGTCTCTGCAAGAACAAAGTTACATCTCCTGGGGCTTATAGCTGCAGCCATTCTGACGGTGCCACTGGCCCGCTTACATATGAAAATTCCCCAGTGGACACTCTGGGCCAATGCCGATTTTTGGTTTTTGTTTTAATGTTTTATTGGGGTTATCAGAAAATATTGCAAAAATTAAAAAATACAAACATACAATTGGATAGTTAAAAAATGTATATGCTGTACAAAATTATAAATAAATAAAACTCTCATGAGGTTGAACAAAAATCAAAACAAGACAAAACCCTTTTCCATTCCCGCTACCCATCTGCTGCAGACCCTCGAAGAACACAATACAGGTTGCACTCTAGCAAAAACACTTATGTAGTTAAATAGATGCCATGAAGGAAAATTTTATTGAAGTGACTTCAAGCTTACAGCATAAAAAGAGCACGGCACTAGCCCAGCGCTTTGCCTCTAGAAGGAGAGGCTTTGTCATAGAAACATAGAAGTTGATGGCAGATAAGGACCACAAAGCCCATCCAGTCTGCCCATTTCTTTTTCTACCTTATGAATGTGCCATTGGCCTTTGCTCTGTCAATGGCCTGTCTATTCATACTCATCTGTATTGCTCCCTTATGCCTATCCCATGCCTGTTTGAAGCCCTGCACTATATTCATATCCATAGCCACCACTTCCTGAGGTAGGCTGTTCCATGCATCCACCACCCTTTCTGTGAAAAAGAACTTCTTCACATTACCCCTTAATCAGCCTCCCTCTAATCTCATGCTGTGTCCTCTTGTCCTGCTATTTTTCTTATATTGAAACATGTTAGACTCTTTCACCCTGTTAATGCCCTTAAGGTGTTTGAATGTTTTAATCATATCACCTCTCTCCCTCCTTTGCTCTAGGGTATACATATTGAGCTCAGTTAATCTGTCCTCATATGTTTTCTGATGTAGTCCCTGCACCTTTTTGGTTGCCCTTCTCTGGACTGCCTCAATTTGTTTAATGTCCTTTTGAAAGTGTGGCCTCCAGTACTGCACGCAGTACTCCAGATGGGGCCTAACCAGTGTCTTGTAAAGAGGGATTATTACCTCCCTCTTACGACTTGTGATACCTCTGCTAATACACTCCAACATCCCACTAGCCTTACCTACTGCTTTAGTGGTCTGCTTGGATGATTTCAGGTCATCAGTGATGATGACGCCCAAGTCTCTTTCTTCCCTTGTGACTGCCAGCAACTCCCCTCCCAGCCTATAGGTGACTTCAGGGTTTCTCTTCCCTATGTGCATGATCTTGCACTTCTTTGCATTAAACACCAGTTGCCACTCTTCCAACCATTTTGCTAGTTTATCCAGATCTCTTCTCATTCTGCTAACCCCATCTGGATCATCTACTCTGTTGCAGATCTTGGTGTCATCTGCAAACAGACAAACCTTACCCTCCAGTCCATCTGCAATGTCACTGATGAAGATATTGAAGAGGACTGGCCCCAGGACTGATCCCTGAGGTACCCCACTTGTGACTTACATCTCTTCTGACTGTATTCTGTTTACCACCACTCTGTTTTCTGCCCATCAACCAGTTTGCCACCCAGTTGACCAACGTCTGACCCACCCTGAGCCTACCCGGCTTATTAATCAATCTTCTACGTGGAACAGTATCGAAAGCTTTGCTGAAGTCAAGGTAGGCGACATCAACTGCTCCCCCTTGGTCCACCACTCTGGTTACCCAGTCAAAGAAATCTATGAGATTAGTTTGACAGGACCTTCCTTTTGTAAACCCATGTTGTCTTGGATCCTGTGCTCCTGTGGATTCTAGGTGTTGCACTATCCTTTCCTTAAGGAGTGTCTCCATAATCTTACCCAGTACTGAGGTAAGACTGACTGGTCTGTAGTTCCCCTGCCTCCTCCCTGCTACCACTCTTGTGGAGCAGGATCACATGAGCCCTTCTCCAGTCTTCTGGGACCTCTCCTACGCTGTGAGACTCACTGAACAGTTCTGATAATGGCTCTGCTAGTTCCACCCTTAGCTCCTTTAGTTCCCTGGGATGTATGCCATCAGGTCCCATTGCCTTGTCCACCCTGAGCTTATCGAGCTCTTGTAGGACGCTTTCTTTTGTGAAGGGACTAGTGCACACCTCCCTCCCCCCGTGTCCATGGTGATGAGCTGTGGGCCCTGCCCTACCTTCTCTTCAATAAATACTGAGCAAAAGTATCTATTTAGGATAGATGCTTTTACATGATCCTTCTCCTTGCACGCCCCCTTATCCCCTTTGATATTAGCAATCCCCCCTTTGGGCTTTCTCCTTTCACTAATGTATCTATAGAAAGTCTTGACACCTTCTTTTACTGTTTTGTGCTAGTGTTTCCTCGGTTTGGGCCTTTGCCTGCCTTACTACCTTCTCTGCTTCCCTTAGGGAAGTTTGATATGCCTCCCTATCTTCACCCTGCTGTGTTCCCTTAAATTTCCTGAAGGCCAGCCTTTTGGCTCTGACCTTTTCTGCTACTGTGTTTGAGAACCAAAGTGATTTCCTTCTTCTTTTGCACTTCCTTTTTTCACTAACACAGTGGGATGTCGCTTCAAGTATTGCATCCTTAATGCTTGCCCACTTTGCCTGTACACCATCACCTGTATTTCTTTTTACCAGGGCTAGCTTAACTCTGTTGGCCATCTTATCAAAGTCAGCTCCTCTGAAGTCCCATATTTTTGCCTTAGAATGGGATGATTTTGTTCTAGTGGCCAAATTGAACCATACCATGTGATGATCACTGGCACCCAGGTGACTTTCTACCTGGAGATCTGTGATCCTTTCCCTGTTAATCAGTACTAGATCTAGGATAGCCCTGTCTCGTGTGGGTTGTTGTACCAGTTGTTTGATGCCCTCCCCCTGCAGGGGAATCCACCATGTGTCTACTTCTGACAGATGTCCCTGCTGGTATTGACCAATCTGTATCTGTGATGTTGAAGTCTCCCATTATCAGAACCTCCCCTTTAGCTGTCATGTTTTGTATATCTTCTAACAGTATCGTGTCTGTGTCCTCCCCCGGTCTGGAGGACTGTACACAGCCCCAGTTCGTATGGCTGTCCCATTTCCTGTTTCCAGGGTGACCCACATTTCTTCTGGCTCCTTATGTGTATTCTGAATTTCTGTAGCTTTGATATTTTCATTGACATAAAGGGCCACTCCACCCCCCCACCCTTTTTGCACCTCGGTCTCTTCTGAACAGTACATAGCCAGGTACTGAAGTCTCCCAAGTGTGGTTACTGGTAAGCCATGTCTCACTAATGGCTACTATGTCCAGTTTAGCCTCTGTCATTATTGCCTGCAGGTCTGGGATCTTGTTTCCCAGACTGCGAGAATTTGTGTACATGATTTTCTATTGGCCAGATTTCAGTGTGTTTGTTGTTGGGCAAGGTCCGACGTTTCCCCTGTGCATCGTATGGGGAGCTGGACCTTTTTCTTTACCTGGTGATGCAAATGAACTACAGACATGCTGAACTCCTGTTTGACCACTAGCTGAGAGGGAAGGGTGTTCTTCCCATTCGACGTACGGGGTGCTGCACCCCTCTCCCCATTTGCTATTTTAAATATTCTGCAAAGACGTCAAACTTCTGCCCCAATGCACGGACTCCCTCCTTAGTCAGATGCAGTCCATCAAATTTAAAGAATTTTCGCTCCCAAAACTGTTTCCAGTTCCCTACAAATTTGTGTCCTTTTTCCTGGCACCAGCCTTTGAGCCACACGTTTAGCTCCCCATGTCCCCTTCTCTGACCTTCCATCCATCTGTCCCCCTCTCCCAGACTGACAGGATCTCAGAGAAGGAGATGCTGGATGAAATGGATGATAGTTTGTCACCCAGCCTGGTCAGGTGTTCCTTGGTCTCCACTACTGACCAGCTGGCGAGATTGTTAGTCCCTGAGTGTACCAGGACATCAATGTTTTCTCCTGCTTCCTGAACAGTTTTAGCAATACGGTCATTGTCTCTCCACACTGATGTACCTGGGAGACATCTGACCATTACCCCTGGCTGGAGATATGTATCAACTCCCCGCATCATGGAGTCTCCTATGATCAGAAGTTTTTTGGATTTCCTTTTTGCTTTTTTGTTTTGGTTCCTGTTTTGGGCGAGTTTTGTTGTGCTAGCTCCTGTGCTGCAGTGTCCTGCTCTGCAGTGTCCTCTGCCCCTTTGTTTGATTTTGGAGATAGAGGCAGATACCTGTTTGTAGTTTTTATATGGTTTGTGGAGGTGATATGTTGGAGAGCACCGAATGATGGGGCACCCGATTTGCCCCTCCTGACTACCTGCCAACCTCCTAGACCAACTACCCTCTGCGGTCGAGGTGCTTCTGTTGGATGTTGGGGAAATGGCGGGCAGTTCCTATAATATACTTCCTCTTGAATATGCAATTTGAGGCGTGCAATCTCTGCCCATGCTGCTGGAGCTGAGCCCTTAGATCTCCAATGGCCCAGCATGTAAGACAGTGTCCTAAATCCTGTAAAATTACCCTTCTGAAAACTGTTCTGCAGTACCTGCAATTAATGATATCCATTCCAGATAAGTTGCTGGGTTTATAACCTGGTCAGAGTGATTGGAAGGAAGAAAATGAAAGCAAAAGTCTAATTTTGTGTTTTGTTTGTTTGATTTTATCTGTGTCAGTCTTCACCATTCATCACCTTTGGGTTCTTGACCCCGTGGGAGCTTTTTTTTTTTTTTTTTGGATGGGCGGAGTCAACGCACCATCAGCGCCGCTCTCGAGGCTGATGCACTGCGTGGCGCTTGCGGGTTGGCCGTTTGGTGCTGTTGACTCCACCCTCCCACCAGTTCTTCATCTCCCGCAGTTGAGGTCACCTCGTGGGACGCTTGCAGCGAAGAGTTTGAGGCCTACCTGCTACGCACTTGAGTTTTCTCCACTCTGTGTCGACTCCTTTCGACCCCATGCTGCAGTCCGTTGGCTTTTCCTCCTGGTCTTCTCCCGGTACTATACGGACCGAGGAGGAGGGGGGGTACTTTGCCTCTTCTAGCCTAGCCATGGCAGAGGCCCCTCTTGCGGTGCAGGAGGCCCTGTCTGTCCCCCCTGGGGGACAGACGGGAGGCAACAACTTGGCAAGCTCCCCTGATGTCACACCCACGGCTCGGAAGGCCTGGGTCGGCGCCATCTTCGACACCCTCTGTTGGTGCCGTCTTGGGCCACGGTGCCGTGGGCCCTAATGGCGCCATCATTGGTGCCGGTCTGTCGCTCAGCGCCGTTGCTGCTGTCGGTGCAGTTTGCAGTGTCGCTACAGCTGTCGGTGCCATGGGAGGCTCTACGGCACCGTCCCTGACTGTTTCTCGCCCCGGCAGCGTTCGCAGTGCCGTGGTTGAGCAGAGCACCGTGTCCAGTTCTGGAGCCATTTGCGGCTCCAGGCATGGGCACAGTGCCGTGGGGGTGTCGGAGCTCGGTGCCGAGAGCGCTGTCGGGGCCATCGTCGGCACCCTCTCTGTCCTCGGTGCTGCTTGTGGCAGTGGGGGGTCGGGATGGCGCCGTGACAGGCTCCGGCTCTGAGACTGCCGCCCTTGTTGGGGCCGTGTCCTCTTCTGGCACCATTCGTGGTGCGGAGGGGGGCACGGGCGTTGACCCAGGTGCAGTCTCTGGCTCTGTTGCCCTGTTCAGTAGGGATGGCAGCAGGCATCCACACACTGTCTGGCACAGGACTTCGATCTCCACCTCTTCGGAGGAGGAGTCGGACACGCAGCCTGGTTCCTTAGAGTTGGCTGCTGGCGTGGACACCCTGGTAGTGTCCTCGACAGGCCCGAGTCATCCCCCCCTCTGAGGAGCGGACAGTGACTACCGGGGCCAGGGTCAGGGATTCTGACCAGCAGGTGGTGGTGCAGGCCACCATTGCCCTGCATCCTGGCCTCGGAGGGTTCTCTGACCCCTCAGTGGTGGTACCCCCCCTCATGTGGTGTGCCTGGATCGCCCAACTTTGGGGCCGATCAGAGCACCCACAGGTGGGGAGGGTGCTGCTCCCTGGATAGCCCATTTGGGGGCTGACCAGGGCTGTCAGCTGCCTAGGCTGGCTCTCTCGAGGTGGAGGAGGGCTCTCTTGGATTCTGAGGGGCATGAGGTCTGTGAGGCGGCCTTTTTCTGGAGCCCACCCGAGCTCTAGGAGAAATCACAGTGCAGAGCTCCACCCTTCCCCTTCAGTTTCCTCGAGGAGGCCTTGTTCTTTGGAGGTAGGGGACCGTCCTTTTGGACCTACACAGCCCCGTTCGCCTCACAGGAGGGATTCTTCAGGGCGCAGCCTAGGCAGTTCCAGTGTGGTTGTTCAGCTGTCGGCTGTGGAGTAACTCCTTCCTTCCCTAGGGCTCCTGGTGCGCTCCCTGGCCCAGGCAGAGGTCAGCTGATTCCAGTTGTCGGCTCTGCCCCCATTCCTCTGCCACCTTCTCCTCTTCTCCCAGGCATTCTTGGTCCTAGTGGGCCTTTATCCTGGGAGTAGTTCAGAGCCCAGGCTGCTCAGTTTCCCCTCTTACATTAGGGCTCTGGACAGACAGGTTTTTCAACCTCCCCCTGAGCAGCCAGCTTCTGAACCTTCGAGGTCCTCTGACTCTTCATCCCCGTCTTCTGGGAGAGAGGAACCGTCTGTCCACATCTCTCCAGATGCTGATCTCGCTGAGTATCAGCGATTCCTCGTGAGGATGTTGGAGGACCTGCACATCACCTCTCCCACTCAACACAATCCAGAGCACATGGCGCACGCCTTTTTAAGCGACTTCAGTGAGGACACCCTTGTGGTTCCCCCCTGGCCTGTTCCCTTTTGGGAAGCGTTGTTGCATTTGTGGCAGAGACCCTTTTCCGGAGTCCCTGCCCCTAGGGATCTCTGCCAGCGGTATTGTGACCCCCTCAGAGTCTCCAGAGTCCATGCCTCATCCTCAGTCAGGATTGATGCAACTGGACACTCCTGATGGGCTTCTTGCCCTTCACCGTGACCGGCCCCCAGATCAAGACTCCTCGGATTTTGACTTCTGGGGAGGAGGACGTTCTACTCAGCATGGTTGCTGCTTTCTATCGCAGCACATCAGGCCCACTGTGCAACCTATGACAGGTTCCTGTGGTCTAGGCTGGGTCAGCTTCTAGCCTCCATGCCTGACGTGGAGCAAACCAGACAAGCCATTCCACTTTCTGCACGTGGCCTGGAGCTAGCAAGGCACCAAGCAAGGGCATTGTATGGTGCGATGAGGTAGCTACCAGGGTCGTAGGGACAGCGATCTGCACTAGGCGGAGGGCATGGCTGCGTCTTTCCCAGTTGTCACCCTTGGCCCGGAGTAGGGTGATTAACTCCGCCCACCAGAGAACCTATCTCTTCTCCCATAGAGTGAGGCGGCGTCTGTCGGGGCAACTTCCTATCCCCTCCGGGGGGGTCCCCATCTTACTCTCCCCACCCTTGGGCCTCTCCAGACCTGTGAAGGTTCTCCCTTTTAGTGTGTCACCCACTGAGAGCTAAGGGACTCAGCCCCTTAGGGTTAAAAAAAAAAAACTGCCGTGGGGTGGGGGTGCTCGGCACTCATTCAAAGATGACAGAGGAAGATTGCACAGATAAGATATGGAAATTACATACCTACTGTAATTCTGATCTTCTGTGTCTCTTCACCATTCATCACAATCCCACCCTCCATCCCCCTGCGGCCTCAGTCTCTAGGTCCCCCCTCCTCTCTGTGCTCACCTCCTTTCTATGAGTCAGGAGCGGGTAAACCGAGCACATAGGGGATGGTTTTCTTTAGAGGTAGAGTGGTCTGTGGGGGGCCTCCTTCAGTGCTGTCTCCCACCCCTGTGGGTGGGTGGGGTTGGCAGTTGCCCCCTGTTCCTTTCTTCTTCCCTTCTACCTGTAAATCCTTGATTATCTTCCTGGACATAAAGTCTCCACCACTCATTCACACTGATGGGATCTATGCCGGAGGCGCTAGGACCCAGCGGGAGCAAACTTTTTGCAAGAGGGTCAGCACCAGAGATGGAGCCACTAGGAGCGGCACTGCGAGAATCGGTTCGTGCGGCAATGACTATCTCGGCATCGACCCTTCAGCCGCCTCAGTTCCTTTTTTCCTGCCGTCGAGTTCCCTACAGTGACAACATCACTCGACCACCGGGAGTCAAACTTCAAGCTAGCAGCATAGTTTTCAGTTTATTATTTTGCAGTATTTCTCTAATAAGTATCACGTACTATAATTTATTCTTATTACAAGAAGAAGTCTCAGCCTACATTGACGGAGTCGACCATGAGCGGGTCAGGTGATGGTAGGGAGACTTCATATGAAGACTGTTCAGTCAGCCTGGCTGGGTCTGGTCCGCCACACTCTCCGGAGGGGGGGGTCTGACAATGGACGGTGCAGTGCCCGAGGGGAAGGGCAGTCCCCCGGAAGCATAAAAGAAAACGGTTGCATTCTCGCACCGTTCGGCTTTAAGCTTTTCTTCAGCACACAGGTCAAAAAAGAGAAGGCATCACTCGAGGTCACCCTCTGGTATGGCTGCGCATCGACGATCGGTCATTGGGGTCAGTTGCCGGTCTCCTCCTCCGGAGTCGCCGATTTCTGTTTCTGGTCACCGACCTCTTCGACATCGGAGCCCTTCCCCACCTTCTGGTAGGGCTTCAGATTAGTAGTTTCATCAGTGGGCCACTCTGATGGGGCAATGGGCTCGGAGGTTGGTTCAGCTGCCTGGCCCAGTCACTCAGGGGCCCTCGGACCCTTCGGGGGATCGGGTGGTTGGGCCTCCCTAGTCACACGGCGCCTTCTTCGGTGCTGTCGACTCTGCACTCAGGTGTTTTCCTCCCTCACATGGCTGCGGTACAGGGGGCCATACCAATGCCTCTATCTCCTGATATTCTTCCTTCTTTCTCCTCAAACCTTAGTTTTTGGAGCCCTGCATTAGTTTCGCGCGTACGGTCATGCCGAAGGGTTGCTCAGCAATCACCCTCATGGCCATCAGCTCTCGGCACCGGCCCCCGGTGCCTTGTGATTGTCAGCTCTGTCCTTGGCACTGTGCAGCCTTTCGAGGCCATCCTCGGCACCATGTGGCTTGTCAGCACTGTCCTCGGCGCCAAGGGCTCTGTCAGCGCCATGCTCTTCTTTGGCGTCGAGACTTGGTGTGACACCTTCCACGCTTCAGGGTTTCTCAACTTCGAACCCTTTTCCTTCCTATTTTCCTTCTGATTTTCACTCTCTTCTGTCCATACAGACCCTCGTGGGCTGTCAGGAGATGATATTGAGCCTAACCCAGACCTTAGGCTGGGTGATGACGTGGAAGGAACAGGATCTAATCCTATTGCAGAGCCTGTGGTTGAGGACCTGTCATTTAAGTCTCTGCTGAAAAATTGGAATTCCATTCTTTCTCTCCAGACTACGGATATCGATCCAGGGAAGCTTTTAAGTCTCCAGTACCTTCATGTCCTGGACATCCCTATGGATTTAACTCCCCCAGCACAGCCTTCCTTTGAGACGCTGTCTCAAATGGTATGGAATAATCCTGCTCTCATTCCTTCTGTGGCTAAGTCCATAGATAGAAAGTATGCTGCTCCCAAGGAGCGACCCATTTTGGCCTCCCAAGCCTTTGCGGACCCTATTGTAGTCTTGGCAGAGAATGATAAGGTCATTCTCCCTCAGACTACTACAGCCCGACCTATAAAAAAAGAATCTTGTAAGATAGATACTTTAGGTAAGAGAGTCTTTGCTGCATCCACCCTGGGTATGCGTAATGCCAGCTACCAGGGCTATTTCTCTCAATATGAGTATATCCTTCGGCATTCACTCAAACAAATGGTAGAAGCTCTACCTGAGTCTGACACTAATTCAGAGCTTCTTCAGACCATAACCAGTGGTATCGAGTCCAACAACCAGCAAGTTAAAGCAGCTATGGACGCTTTCGATACTGCCTCCTGAGCTGCAGCGGGCATTTGTACTCGCCATCACGCCTGGCCGCGCACTTCAGGCTTCACGAATGATGCCCAGCAACAGCTCATGGTGTTACCCTTTGACAGTGTGTATCTCTTCGGTCCTCAAGTAGAACAAGCTCTAGAGGCCACATAAAACACTAGGTCTGCCATTAAATTGGCTCGACCTACTCCTGCCCCTTCTCGGGGGGGGGGGTGTTAATAAGCGCCAGTTTCACAACCATCAGTCCTTTCGAGGCAAAGGCAAGGGAGCTTTTAATAAAAACCAAGCCCACCCCAGCCTCAAAAGAAAATGCAACAGAAAGCACAAGGGCCCAAAGCACCCAGTGCCGCCTTCTGAGTTTCTGGTCCAAGTCCCACCTCAGCTGCCCGAGAGGGACTCTTCCTCAGCAGTGGGAGGTCGTCTGACTCAATTCCACAACTGGTGGAAGTCCATAACATTGGACAAATGGGTCCTCCGGATAATCCGCGAGGGGTATTCCCTCATTCTTTCAGAGACCCCTCCAGATCATCCCCCCAAACGACAGCCCAGGCTGTCAGTTCTTCAGTCAGAACTTCTCGCTTCCGAGATACAATGCCTTCTGAACAACAGGGCAGTATAAATAGTTCCGCTGGATCAACGGAACACAGGGTTCTACTCCCATTACTTTCTAGTTCCAAAGAAAACTGGGGCATGCGTCCCATTTTGGACCTCAGAAAACTGAACAAATTTCTTCCCAAGGAGAAGTTCAAAATTGTATCGCTAGGAACCCTGTTACCTTTGCTTCATCAGCACGATTGGTTTAGCCTCCCTGGACATGCAGGATGCTTACCAACATATTCCTATTCACCCAAATACCTAAGGTTCGTGGCTTTGGGCCAACATTATCAGTTCAGAGTCCTGTCCTTTGGGCTATCCTCGGTGCCGCAAGGTTTTACAAAGTGTTGTGCAATTCTCACAGCACACCTCAGAAAGATCTGAATACAAGTGTTCCCATATCTGGATGACTGGCTTCTAGCAAGTCCTTCCAGGCAAGGAACTCTCAACGCCATATCCATGACCTCAGACTTTTTCACGTCCATGGGGGTTCTGCTGAATCTCAAGAAATCGCAGTTGCAGCCCTCCCAGAAGCTCCTTTTTATAGGAACTCTTCTGGACACCTCCTGTGCCAAAGCCTTTCTTCCAGAGGACAGAAGGAGCGATATCCTACAGATGACCCGATACATCAGAGAGAACAGCTCGGTTCGAGCTATTTCGATGCAACGGATGGTAGGTCTAATGGCATACTCGGTGTTCACTGTACCCCTAGCTTGCCTCCACATGAGAACCTCTCAGTGGATGCTCAGTACTCAGTGGTCCCCAACCACTCACCCTCAGTCCTTTCTCATCAAGGTGACAGAATCTCTGAAGAGGTCACTCGCCTGGTGGTCGCAAGAGGACAACCTTCTGGAAGGGTATCCCTTTGATCTTACTTCGAGACACAGCTCTTGCAGCAGGTTACACCATTAGGACTGAAGCCAGCAGGCGTCATGACCCCACGGAAAAATTCTAGCTAGCTATCTTCAGCGGGATCCTCGACGCCGGGTCCCGCCCGACGCCAGACGTAGTACATAAGGGGCGGTCCTGCCCGATTCCCAGTTCTTTCCGCGCCGTCGACTTGCATGTCTCGACCCTTGGTTCAGTCTCTAGCGACCGTGGTTAAGCTTTTTCCACGGAAATTCATTCTCTACAATCAAGTTTTTCGCTGATGTCCTCTCCACCTCCGGTCACTCCTCAAGTGTGCTTGTGGAAGCAGATCCTCTCATGACCCGAACTCGGCCTGCATCTGGTGCCTAGGCCCAGACCACGTCCACCCGGTCCTGCTCCTTTGCCAGGGTTTAATGCTAGCAGAACCCGATCGCGCCAGAAGGCCCTTCTAGGCATTTTTTTAGAAGAAAAACTCAAGACCATGTCTTCCAAGGGGACTTTGCAGAAGGCCCACAAGCACGCTTGAGAACATAGGAGGCGTCTTCCAGGTCCCTGCCTAGGGCCTCAGACTCACAAGCTCTGGTTCCAGGTCCGACCGCTCCCTTCCGTGCCAGCTCTCAGCCTCCCCTGCTGCGGTCAAGTCTTCGCATCCTCTTCTCAGGCCAAGACTGCAGACCTTCCTCGTCCTCCAAGGCCCTGGTCAAGTCTGGGATCGCCACCATCACCATAAGTCGGGTTCCCGCCTTTCTGAACCAGACGCCAGGTCGGCTTCCTTGCCTCCTCGCAAGACTATGGAACTTACCTCTCGAAGAGGCCCAGGACACAATGCGTGTGCGCCCTACTGCCGCCCCCTTCGCCATACAGATCCCTGAGCCACCATCGGCCAGACGCATCGCCGCTGCCAGGCTAACACATCATCATCGACGCTGGGGACCGGGCGCCACTTCTGGCTGAGAAGAGGGACCCCACGCCTCCGACCGACGCGGTCAGGAGACCATCACCGAGGAGGAGTTGACTTGTGCCGAGGACCAGACGGGCGAACCCGGTCCTGTCGAGACACCTAGGGAACCCTCGCCATTACCCGAGCCCCCTGTGGAGCCGACACTGGGACCCGACGACCGTCCACCAGCGCCCGGGCCGTCGTCAGGCCTTTCCATGGTAGAAGTGAAGGAGCTGTTCACTTACTGGTGGGACACCATAAAGAAGGACATGGTTCCCACTCCACCTCCTCTTCCTCCTACACCGATTACTCCTCTGGTTCCTGTGCCCCCCTCTCCATCGGGGTTGGCAGGCCGACTACCTCCTCCCCAGGAGCACAGAACACCTCCAAGGGGGAGATCAGACAAACGGAGACCTCCATGCAAATCCTCTTCCAGGTCACCCAGCCCTAAGAGACCCAGAAGACGCTGACGATCGCCTTCGACGGAGGACACGGGATCAGAGTTCTCAACATCCAGATCCCCATCTCCCCTCTCCATCCCTTCTCGGATCCACGCGAGATGCCAAAGCTCTCCGATGACCCTTCGCTCGGATATTATGAGACACATCCAAGAGAACATGGGATGGGATGCAGAAGAGCTAGACCGAGGCTACGCCTTTCAAAGTATCTTCGGCAGAAGGATCCCAAGCCTGTGGTGGTGCCACCTTTGGTAGACTTTCGTGGACATCACCAAGGCAGCATGGAAGCATCCATATTCGCTCCCGCGATGTCAAGAAAGCTGTATCGCTTGTACAAGGCTCCCAAGGAAGACCAGTACTTGACTCAGCATCCTCAGGCCGACTCTTAGTCATAACAGTCTTCACATGACCGGTCCCAGAGACCGCAACATCTGAGCACCCTGCCACCGGACCCAGAGTCCAAACAGCTGGACGCTATGGGTAGGCGCACATATGCTTCCGCTACCTGCGCCATCACATCCCTGAATTATTTGACCCACATGGTGCAGTTCCAAAATGCCTTGTGGGAACAGGGTCTGGATGCTGCTGAGAAACTGCCGGAAGGTAAGCAGAAGGAGGAGATGCTTCAGCTCCTTCATACGGGTTCGGACGTGGGAACCCAAGTGCTACGAGCCGCTTATGACTCATCGGACTCCTCGCCCGAGCAGCAGCTTCAGGCGTATGTATCCGGAGACACTCTTTTACGTTGCCTCCTGTTTACCCCGGACGCCCAGAAGAATACTGGGCCCCATTCGAGGGAGAAGTCTGGTTGGTAAGCCCTCAGAGAAGATTATTACCAAACTCCCAAGAGGCGGGAAGGCAGTGAGGTCAGTTCAGGCCATATGCCGACCCAAGCTTAGTTCCTTCGTAGGAACCAAAGCCGATTTCGTGGACGCAGAGGCAACAGTCCCGCCCCCGCCACAACAGAGGGGCTCCGCCAGAGAGCCCAGAGGAACAACCCGAGGCCGTGGCCAGCGATTTCCGCCGGTCCAGCCAGCGGGACCCTCAGCCGCCACAGCCTGACTCCTTTCCGGCCCCCGCCCCTCAGGATCAATGGGAAATCATGGTCGGGGGTTGAATTGCGAACTTCCTGCCGGGATGGCAGGCTATAACCACCGACAGGTGGGTTCTTCAGTTGGTCGGAAAAGGCCACTTTATAGAATTCGCAGAAAAGCCACCCTTGAGGCCTCCTTTGCTCTCCCAGTACCCGGGTCAGCACAAGTCACTGATCTGGCAAGAAATACTCACGCTCTTGCAAAAGGGAGCGATAGAGTACGTCCCGGAGAACCAGACAGGACAAGGATACTATTCCCACTTCTTCCTGGTTCCAAAGAAAACAGGGGACCTCCGTCCGATTCTGGACCTTAGCGACCTCAACGTGTCTGTCGCCTACAAGAGATTCCACATGGTGACTCTTCCGGGTCTCATTCCCATGCTGAAGCAAGACGCCTTCTTAGCGTCTCTAGACATGCAGGGCGATACCTGCACATCCCTATAGCTCAGGCAGCACAGAGGTTCCTGCTTTGAGTTTCGACCACCACCTTGTTCCGAGCCCTTCCATTCGGACTGTCATCCGCACCCAGGGTCTTTACCAAATGCATGGCAGTCCTGGCAGTGTCTCTAGGAGACAGGGCCATTATGTGTCCCCTACCTGGACAATTGGCTTCTCATGGCCGCCTCCAGAGGGCGTTATTCTGCGATCCAGAGCACCCAGGACCTGTTCCGATCTCTGGGCATCCTAATCAACCACGAGAAGTCTCTCCTGGTACCGTCGCAGAAGCTGCAATTTATAGGCGCAGTACTGGACACCGTTCAGGGAAGAGCATTTCTTCCAGACAACAGAGTGGGCGCATCAGATCCCTCATCAGGGAGTTTTAAGTCGAACAAGACCGTCCCTGCCAATTCGGTCCTTAAACGCCGGGACACATGGCTGCGGCCATTCCTGCCATCCTTTCACAAGGCTCCACATGTGGGTAACTCAGTGGATGCTCAGGTGCAATGGGATCAAAGCAAGACCACATGCAGCATCCGGTCAGAATCACGAACACCGTGATTCAAGACTGGCAGTGGTGGCTAGACCCAGGGTCACTCTCCATGGGCGTCCCCTTTATAGCGCCGTCCCCGGAGGTAATCCTCACCACAGACGCCTCAGGTCTAGGGTGGGGAACACACCTGGACGGGGTGAAGTCCCAGGGTACGTGGACCCCTCTGGAGGCTCATCTCCATATCAATATCCTAGAGATGAGGGCGGTCCTTTATGCCCTGTAGGCCTTTCAGTCAGAAATCCCGCCGAGTACTCTCCTGCTTCAGACATACAACACGGCAGTGATGTATTACCTCAACAAACAAGGAGGCACACACTCTTAACCCCTTTGCAGGGAGGCCATGAGGGTGTGGGATTGGGTAATCCGACACGGCGCGAATCTGATCACAGTACATGTTCCCGGGGTGGACAACACGATTGCAGACGGCCTGAGTCGCTCCCAGTCCAGAGTCCACGAGTGGGAACTTCTTCAAGAGGTGGCAGAGGATCTATTTCTTTGATAGGGAACTCCTGAGTTGGACTTGTTCGCATCCCCATCCAACGTAAAACTGCCCAATTTTTGCTCGCTAGATCCAGGGCCTGGTGTTTTCTGGCGAGACGCGTTGTCCCTCTCCTGGGCAGACAGATTCCTCTACGCTTTCCTTCCTTTCCCATTGATCCAGAGAGTTCTTCTCAAACTGAGCAGGGAGCAAGCAACCATGATCCTTGTGGGCCCCTTTTGGCCCAGACAGATATGGTTCCCTTTACTGATTCAGCTATCCCGGGAACCTCTGCTCCCGTTGCCGTTCAGCTCCCATCTCTTGTCTCAGGAGGAAGGTTCACTGGTCCACCCGGACTTAAGCTCACTGAACCTGCATGCATGGCTCCTAGAGACATAGCCATCTTCCGTCATGGGTCTCAGAGAGGTTGCGAAGTTCTTTCTGCAGCCAAGCCCGACAGCGATGCGGCGTATGCCATGAAATGGCGCCCGTTTTTGTTTATAGTCGCTTAAGCCGTAATTTTTCCCCTTTAGGTTGCCGGTGAGAGGCGGTGTTAGACTACCTGCTCTCCCTTTTCCGTTCGGGCCTAGCCTACTCCTCTATCAAGTGCACCTCTGTGCCATCTCTGCCTACCACCTTCGGTGGGACATCGCACAGTGGCACAATTAGGACGCCTCTCGGGAATTTTGAGAGGGTGTTACATCTTAGCCACCCATTAAGGACCCAGTGCCTCCATAGGATTTGCTCTTTGTCCTGGAACAACTCACGCTTCCCCTTGAACCTGCCGCGGATTGCGAGCTGCGTTTTCTGTCGTGGAAAATGCTGTTTTTGGTTGCTGTTACTTCAGCGAGAATAGTTTCTGAGCTTCACGCTCTCATGTGCAAAGAGCCTTATTTAGTTTTCCACCGGGACAGAGTATCCCTGAGGACGAATCCTAAATTTTTGCCTAAGGTGGTTTCTACACTCACTCTCAATCAGGATATTGACCTGCCGGTCTACTTCGAATTACTCTTAATAGAGGAGGCACTGCTTCACACCCTGGATGTTCACGCAGCTTGAGGTGTACCTCAACAGAACTAAACAACTTGTAGTTCAGAGCAACTTTTCATTTCCTTTCTGAAAGGATGATGGGCCAACCAGTATCCAAACAGTCCCTGTCTCGCTGGCTTGTCCAGTGTATTTCATACTGGTATGATATCAAACAAAAGGCCCTCCCGGGAGCAGTCTGGGGTCATTCCACTAGGGGTGTGGCCACCTCCTTTGCAGCACTCCGAAACGTCTCCACCTCTGCCATATGTGCTGCAGCCACTTGGAGCTCTGTGCATACATTTATCAGGCATTATGGCCTGGACCGCCTCTCGTGAAGAGCCGGCTTCGCTTGGCGGTGCTACAGGGTCTCCTGTCCTAGATTCAGGACCTGGAATGTAATTCCTAGTTTCCTCCTCCCAGAATGTTGGCAGTGTTACTGCTTGGGAATCAGTCTAATGGTGTAACCTGCTGCAGAGCTGTGTCTCAAAGTAAGATAGTACAGTTACATAAGAACTTACCGTAACAGTAGATCTTCGAGAACAGCTCTTGCAGCAGGTACCTTCCCGCCCACCTTCCCCCTTGGAGGAGGCATGGCTTAGGCCTTTACTATCAGGGATTTTTCCTTTTGACTTCTGACGGTGGATCCTCGGTCTCCCATTTCGATGTCAGCCTGCGGCCGGAAGTCTCCGGCGGGAGAACTGGGGAATCAGGCGGGACCGCCCCCTTATGTACTACGTCTGACGTCGGAGGCGGGACCGACGTCGGGGGCGGTCCCCGCTGAAGATAGCTAGCTAGAATTTTTCCGGGGTCCTGACGCCTGCCGCTTCAGTCCTAATGGTGTAACCTGCTGCAAGAGCTGTTCTCAAGATCTACTGTTACGGTAAGTTCTTACATAACTGTACCTCCCTGGATCACCAGATCTCCATTACCATGGACGCATCCCTGATGGGGTGGGGAGCTCACTGTCAGAATCTCCACACCTAAGGTACGTGGACTCAAGACGAGTCCCAGCTTCATATAAATGTCCTAGAAATGAAAGCCGTCCTTTATGCAGTCCGGGCTTTGAAGGACATTCTCTGTCACTAAAACATTCTCCTTCAAATGGACAACAAAGCAGTGATGTATTACATCAACAAGCAGGGCGGTGCACACTCTTACCCCTTATGCAGGGAAGTGATGAGAGTGTGGGAATGGTGCTTGGAGCACAAGGCTCTAATCCAGGCAGTCTGCTTGCCGGGAGTGCAGAACAAACTGGCAGACCATCTCAGCAGAACAGAGGCAGATCCTCACGAATGGTCTCTTGACTCAACCATAGTTCAGTCACTATTCGCAGAGTGGGGAACTCCAGACCTGGACCGTTTTGCATCCCCACTCAATACAAAACTGCCTCTCTTCTGCTCCACGAATCCAGGGCCTGGCATTTTCTGTCAGGATGCGTTCAGGCTGCAGTAGACAAAACGCTTTCTATACGCCTTTCCTCCTCTTCCACTGATTCAGAGGGTGCTTCTCAAATTCGAATCACAGGGGGACAAAATGATCCTCATTGCTCCCTTCTGGCCTCGATAGATATGGTTTCCGTTACTCAATAGTATGTCGGAAACCCCTCCAGAAGCACTTCCCCTTCAGATGAACCTTCTGACCCAGGGGCTTGTGGTCCATCCCAATCTGAGGTCGCTTCACCTTCACGCTTGACTCCTGAAGAGATAGAAGTAAACAGGTTCAATGTCTCTCGCAGAGTTTCAGATATTCTTTTGGCTGCACGCAAGCCAGCCTCTAGAAAAACTTACACTGCCAAATGAAGCGTTTTTCTCTCTGGTGTGCGAAATCCTCTTTGAATCTTTTTTCCTGCCCACCAAATAAAGTTCTAGAGTACCTTTTCGACCTCTCAAATTCAGGTCAACAATACTCTACAGTCAGAGTTCATCTTTGTGCCATTTCAGCTTATCATGAGCCAGTACTTTCCTTGTCACAGGCTCAATTACCTGTGGTTAAGAGGTTTCTTAAGAGAATTCTGCATACCAGACCCCCTAGCAGACGTCTAGTCGCAGCCTGGGACATTAATCTTGTACTAGACATGCTCACTCGAAAGCCTTTCCAGCCTCTAGCTACCTGTGAGCTGAAATTTCTCACTTGGAAAACGGCCTTCCTGGTAGCCATTACCTCGGTCCGCAGGGTCTCTGAAATGCATGCCTTGGTCACAGACCCTCCATATACTGTGTTTCATAAGGACAAAGTAGTTCTTAGGATCCACCCTAAGTTTCTCCCAAAGGTTGTTTCAGAATTCCATCTAAACCAACCTTTATTCCTTCCTACCTACTTCGTGAACTTCCAGAATGAAGGAGAGCGTACCCTTCATTCCTTAGATGTCAAAAGAGCTCTGTGTTTCTATCTAGATAGAACAAAAGAAATTCACAAAGCTCAACAACTGTTTGTTTCCTTCAGCGAGACCCGACTGGGTCAACCTATCACTATCAAATGCATTTCTGCATGGTTGGTGGAATGCCTTCGCCACTGCTATTCCATGGCGCAGGTTAAGCTGGAGGGCAGAGTGTACGCTCACTCTACTAGTTCATTCTACTAGAGCAGTCGCGGCATCCATGGCAGAAATCCGCACCGTGCCAATTGCAGACATTTGCAATGCGGCTACCTGGCACTCAATGCATACTTTCGTCAAGCACTATGCCCTGGATGTCCATGCCAGGTGACATCTTTCATTCGGCAGGACCATCCTTAACGGACTTCTGTCCTAAATTGTGAGCTCTTGGTCTCTCCTGCCGTCCTCTCGGAGGATTATTAGCTCAGTACTCTCCCATCAGTGTGAATGAGTGGTGGAGACTTTATGTCCAGGAAGAAATGGAAATTACATACCTACCGTAATTCTTGATCTTCTTGGACGAAGTCTCCACCACACATTCACACACCCATCATCCCCCGAGCTCACCTCTGTTGTTGGTCTTCACTCCCTCAATCTTTAGGCTGTGAAGACTTCTTTGTTGACCCTTCTTATATGGGTCGTCCAGATTATCTTATGTCTGGTTTTTGTTAAGCTATCCTTCTAGGTTAGTTATGCTGCATCTCCTCGGAAAAAAAGGTACTGAGGAGGTTGGAGGGTTGACAGCAAGATAGTCATTGCCGCAGGAGCCGAGGCTCACAGTGCCGCTCCTCGTGGCTCCATCTCTGGCGCTGACCCTCTTGCAAAAAGTTTGCTCCCGCTGGGTCCTAGCGCCTCCGGCGAGATCCCATCAGTGTGAATGAGTGGTGGAGACTTCATCCAAGAAGATCAAGAATTGTGGTAGGTACATAATTTCCATTTCTTTGATTTCCGTGTCCGGTGGACATAACTGCAATTAATTTAAGAAACTAGGTGTCTTGCACCAAAATCTCCTTTGAAGGGGGGGGGAGATATCCCTGTTTTCCTGTCTTTTCTTCCAGAATAGCTGATTCTGCTTATAGAAGCCTTGCCAGTAATTCTGTGCCTGCAATTCTGGCAGTTAGCCTCTTGGCTACTCCTTCACAGTTCCTATATAATCTGGAGACAGGTCAAGGTAGCGGGGTATATTTCTCCTGTCTCCCCCCACCCTAACATTTTTCCTTACTTCTAAAACCTTAACCTACCCTCCCTCCTCCTTTCTACTTCCAGAGATTGGGGCCCCTACCCAATCCCCCTGACTCTTCAAATTTCTTCTGTCCTCTCAGTCATTTATTTCTCCTTTTAGTTTTATATCTTTTCCTTTGTCTGTCCTTGGACTTTCTGTCCCACCCTCCCAACCTCTTTTCCAACCTCACGGTGACTCAGAACTGGCAGGAGGCGAATTGACAGCACCTAATGGCCAACCTGCGAGCGCCGTGCTGTGCATCGGCCTCGAGGGCGGCGCCAATGGTGCATTGACTCCGCCCATCAAAAAAAAAAAGCTCCCGCGGGGTCATGACATCCTGCCAAGAACCCAAATGTGATGAATGGTGAATATACACAGAAAGATCAGAATGATGGTATGTACGTAATTTCCATTTTTTGTATAACTTGTTATAACAAGTTAAATTACTAGTGCCCCGGTAAATGAGGTCACTGTGTGGATACCCCTCTGATACGCCCCTTCCTGCTTTGCTACAGGAAATGTCACGACTGTGCTACCCTATAAAAGGAGTGTAGTGTGGGGAGGTTGGGGATGGGGTGGATGGCTGGGCCCTTCCCCTGCTGAAAAAGAAGAACCACGGATGAAAGAGCAAGGAGGTAAGAGCAGAAACAATCAGCCAGCAACAAATGCAGTAGCCCTGAAAGCTTATCCTAATGACAGATAAAACTGTGAAACCTGTAAAGCACCACCTGTAATAATTTCACAGAAGATATACCCTGTAAGAAACACTTTGCTACAGAGAAAAATAAAGCAGTAACAGATGATATACCTTGCAAAAGACAATTTGAATCAGAAAATTACAGCAGTAATCTGAAGCACACACCCTGTAGGCACACCTTGTAATAATGCAGCAGAAGGTATACCCAGCAACAACAATTTGAATCGGAGAAAAATAAAGCAATAAAATGTTAGCAACAAACAGTGACAATCTCTGTGAGTACAAATTAAAAATAACAACAAACAGTACATCTGCCTAGCCAAAAGAAGCCTTAATCCTTATCCTTGCTCTGGTAAGGTTCTTTGATGTGTCCTTTCAAGTAACCTAGAAGAAAAGATATCAGGTGAAGCTAGGTGCCTTGGCCAGCAAACCTAGTCTTCCACTAGGGGGCGTGGCTGACAATGGTGTTGCTAGGAGTTAAATAATACAGTAATAGATTGAAGTTAATTATTTAATAAACACCCTGTGCAGCACATCTAGTTGAACCTTTGGCTTTTTGACTGTATTACCCCGGTTCCCCTTTTTCCTTCTCATCCGACTTTTCTCTACCCTCCTCTTCTCCTTCCCATTCTTGATAATAGTTTTTTATATGTTATGTATTACTTACAATTTATGTATTAAAATCCTTTCATTGAAACTGTTGTTTGTTTTTTCCCCTTCTTTCTCATTCCCCGTCCCCCTTCTTCTTACTCTGAGGCATTTTTGCATATTTAATGCATTTAGACATATATATATATATTTTTCCTCCCCCCATGGGATATGTTGACTTTATTTAACTAGGCTGTGCATTGATTCTGCATTTTTTATACTAGTTTTTATTCAATACATTATGCTGTGTGTTTGTGTATATACACACACACACAGCTTATTGAATATATCCTGTTTTCCCCTTTCCCTATCCCACCCCTTCCCACTCACCCTTCTCCCTTTCTGGGGCCCATGAATTGTTTTTTTAGCCTGGGCTTATATACTGTTTGGTTAAAACTGTGTATTTAACTATAGAAATGAATTTGATAAGTAAAATGATTTATTACTTTTCTATACGCAGTCTAAATAGGACAAAATAGAGTTATGTGTTTAACTGCCTTTTAGATATTTTATGCCTAAATTTCTTCCCTTGATATCAGGGTTTTTTGATTACAGTGACTACTTTTCAACTGGTAGTCTTAGCAGCTGTTTACACTGACATGCTGCACAGGGTGTTTATTAAATAATTAACTTCAATCTATTGCTGTATTATTTGACTGCTAACAACACCCTTGTCAGTCATGCCCCCTGACAAAGCCTCTCGTTCTAGAGACGAAGTGCTGGGTTAGTGCCATGCTCTCGTTATGCTGTAGGCTTGAAGTCACTTCAATAAAATTTTCCTTCAGAGCATCTATTTAACTACTTAAGTTTTCTTGTTAGAGTACAGCCTGTATTGTGTTTTTCATGTGGATTTGTTTGGCTGGCATCCCTCTCTTATTAAGTGTGTGGCTTTTGTGCTGCAGTATTCCATATCCTCCCCTGCTCAGTTAGACAGACCCTCTACCTGCCCCCTAATCCCCATTGAAGGTTTCCCTCCACTAAAAAGATATAAGGCCTCTAGTTGAGAGTAACTTAATATTACAGTAAGTCCAAAATCTTCAGCAAAGTGCAAAGCAGTTCCCAATGTGAATGAAAAGAATCATACTTGTGATTGAGGGAGGCCCACATCTTCAACATGCCATTCCATGAAAGTAGGAAGAGAAGAATCTTTCCAATGCTGTAAAATTACTGTTTTAACAGCCACAGAAATCAACAGAACATATCTGTAGAGCCCCATTAAATGTTACACTCCCAAACCCAAGAAACACCGCTCCGGTGAAAAAGAATCTTGTAACCCCAGTAGGAGATCTAAGGAGTGGAAGACTTATGTCCGCAAAGACTGGATGCAGGGGCAGTCCCACAACAAATGTTAGCGTGGCGATATCACCAATGCCAATTTTATTTATATGGCACCCAATCTAAGAGACACTGAGTGCCTTACAATAGAACAATTAAAACAATCATAAAATATGATCTAGACAAATTATAAACAAATTATGAAACCAGGCCAAAACGTAGATTAAAGTAATGAGTTTTGAGTGTAGTTTTAAAAATCACCAGTGAGGATGCTCCTTTCACTTCACAGGGAAGGGCGTTCCAAAGAATAGGAGCTGCCACACCAAACACCCTGTCCCCAGAAGATTTCAGACAAGAGCATGGAACATAGAGGAGATCTGCCTCCACTGACCAGAGGGCATAAGCAGGAGCAAATGGTATCAAGATGTCTTTCAGATAAGCCAGACCCAGATCGTGCAGGCCCTTATATGTTAACAAGCAAACCCTGAAACTGATCCGCCACCTGACCGGGAGCCAAGGAAGAATGCAGAGGACTGGTGTAATAAGTTCAGACCGAGATGTCCCAGCAACCAAGCGGACTGCTGCATTCTGAACCAGCTGCAGGCAATGGATCAGTCTCACGAATAACCCCAGGTAGAGAGCGTTGCAATAGTCCAGCCTAGACCAGACAAAGGCATGCACTGGTTTTTCGATGTTGACTGGCTCCAGATAGGGCTTAATCCGAGCTATGTTACGGAGATGGTAATAGCCATTGCAGACAACAGCCGACACCTGGGATTCCAAGGTCAGCTTGGAGTCCACAGTGACCCCAGATTCTTAACCCTATCTACCGGACAGGGGGTAACTCCCCCAAAGATGGAAGGACAGTGCTTCCAAATATTATGGGAGAACTAAGAAAACCTGGCTCCACCGGTAGGGTCCAGTGGGTTCAGCTGACAGACGAGTTGGATCAAATGCTGTTGTCACTGCACTTTGCAGAGTGTTGTGGATGGATGGAGCATGAAAACCTGTTAAAGGACTTTTCATTCCTTGTACCAGCTCCTGTACAGACTCTCACCATAGATGCCTCAGGCTCCAGCTGTGGAGCTCATCTGGGCCCTTACCAGACTGACGGGGTTATGGACCAAGGTGGAGGCCAAGTTACACATAAATGTCCTGGAGATGAGAGCTGTCCTGTACAGTTTCCAGGCCTTTCAGGACCATCTGGGCCCATGGCCTCTGTTAATACAGATGGATAACGCCAGTGTGATGCATTACATCAACAAACAAGGGGAGTTCTTTCTTAGCCACTATGCAAGGAGGGTATGGTGTTGGGCTCTGTCTCATGGCCTACAACTGTCAGCCGTGCATCTCCCAGGGCTCCAAAACATCTTGGCAGATAAGCTAAGCAGGTTGCAGTCCAAAATGCGCAAGTGGGGCATGCTGATCTCCGTGACTGATGACCTCTTTGCAAGATGGAGTTGACCATTTGGACCTTTTTTGTATACCCACACTATACAAAACTGCCGCTTTTTGGCTTGCTCTGTCCAGAGCCTGGAGTTTTCTGGTGAGATACACTTTTCCTCTCTGGGAAAGGGAAATTCCTATATACATTTCGTACAGTTCGGCCGATACAGAGGGTGCTATTCAAACTGAGGATGGAGAGGGCCACTGTCATCCTCATTACTCCATTTTGGCTTCACCAGATATGGTTTCCACTTCTACAACAGATGACAGTGGACCCTTATTTCTGTATCGGGATCTGTTGTCACAGGACAAGGGATCACTGGTCCGTCCGTACCTGAAGTCCCTTCATTTGCATGCATGGCTCCTGAGGACATAGCCATACCCCATTTTGGGGGTATCCCTTAAAGTTGCTGATGTTCTGATTGTGGCTAGAAAACCTTCTACCAGACAAACCTATTCCTTAAAGTGGAAGTGGTTCACTTTGTAGGCTGCTTCCCAGCATTTAGACCCATTTACTTGCCCTGTAAATGCCATATTGGAATACTTGTTCTAGGAGCGTGGATATGTTGTTCATCCACACTGTCTGGCATTGTCCCTTTCCCCTTTAAATCTTGCCAGAAGTCTTCAAGCTGGCTCCTCCCAAACACCCGGGTAGTAAATACCTCTGCTCCGCCCCATGACGCCAGATCTTCCTTTCCGCTGGAAGATACAGGTTCCCTCGTGCTACTTTGCTGGTACCATAGGCCCTGGAGTCAAATCGATGGTTTTCGCCGCACTTACTCTCTCTGAAACTCATTTGAGTTTACGATTCAGATCTGAATGCTTCGGTTATGGAGGACAAGTCATCCCCCGGGTTTCGCCAGTGTCCTTGTGAACAGAAAATGTCTCGCACCGACCCCCACCTCTCGTGCGTTTATTGCCTAGGCGCTGTGCATGATACTTTGGCTTGCACCATCTGTTTGGCCTTCCATCCTACCGTCTTGAAGGACACATGAGTCGCCTTAAGCTGGGGGACGGGCTTGCCAATCCACGGTGAAATCGAAGGAGGCCAGGTGGGCGGTTTCCGCGTCAGCGGGATCCGCCAAGCAGCTCTAACAGATGGCGGCTTTTGAGGAGAGCTGCCCAAGCTTCGGCCAACCAAAGTGTTTTCGTCCCACTCAACCTGGGCTCCACCTTCTCAGGGTCCTTTCAGGAGTTGTGCCAGTCTCTCCCTACCAAGGGTGAGGCGCCTTCAGGCTTGCACTCCTCCCGCTCCAAGAAAAAGGACAAGAACCCCAAATCATCTTCTTCTAGCCGAAGAAGACGTTCCTGGGACCGAGAGCGGTCCGATACTCAGGAGCAGGCAGTCTCGGTCACGTTCGAGATAGCTTCCTCGGCTGCCGGCTTTTCGGACCTTCCATCAGGCCAGGGCACTGAAGCCGAGGATACGGCAGAACCGGACATGATTTCTCTCAACCCGATCGAGCCATTGTCGTCGACGCCTGTTGACCACTCCTTGGAGAGGACTCCCATCCTCTCCTTCCCCGACGAGGAGACCCATCCTTCGGGCATCCCTATCGAGAGACAAGAGCCAGAACCTCGATTTTCACCGAATCCGGTTTCTCCCGACTGACAGAGCCGACGCCGTCGGTCACAATCGAGGAGTAGGACCCCGTCGGTCGAAAAGCTGAGAAAGGGTCATAAACACTCCCGGAAGAGGCACCACCGCCGTTCCTCATCCTCCTCAGACGAGGAGAGACTTAGACGGAAACTCCGACGTTATGAGGACCTCATGTGGCAGCAACTTCTTTTGACTGGTCAAAAGCCGTCTACTCCAGCTGTACCGACCATTACTTGGCCCCAGCCTCTTCAGACGACACCGACTCCCTCGGTACCAAGGACTCCGGTTCTTTCTCCGGTGGGACCAGCACGTATTTCTGGTCTACCTATTACGGGCTACCCACCAATTTTGGTGGAACCACCACCTAAACAGCCTCAGGGAGGAGCTCCCTCTAAGGAGGATCGGACAACTACAGGCTTGCCACATAGGTTGTCCATTACTGTTACTCCTGATCGCCCTAGGCGCATCGAGGGGGACATAGGTGGGAGACCCCGTATCCTGATTCCTCGGACTCGGATACTGCTGGCCTTTACTTACATGATGAGCTGTCAGTGACAGACCTAGAGGAAGGTCCTTTCTCCTTCCAAGGCATCCTTCGACTCATTTCTGAGTCCACGGGTATGCCTTTGCAGCCTGTACAAAAGAAGGCGGAATATCCACTCACAGATATTCTTAAGAGGGGGGATACCCCGACAGAGGCCTTTCCAGTGGCCGAAGCCATAGTTGGCCCGGCAATGGAGCTTTGGCAGTGCCCTGCCTCTTGCCCAACTCCGTCTGCCCATATGGCTCGCAAGTATGCGTGCCCATGGGGTCCTTGGCGGCTTCACTGAGCATCCCTTGGCCGAGGGCCTTGTGACTGCTTCAGTGTTTCAGTGCACGGGCAGCTCTGCGGATACTGACCGCCCTCCGGACAAGGAGTCCAAAAATATGGACCACTCAGCCCGGAAAGTTTATGCGGCATCATCCCTGGGCCTTCATCAGGCCAGCTCGGCAGTGATTATGGCACACTTCTCTCACGCCCTACTGGGGTCGCTTGATGAAGTCCTCCCTCATCTCCCAGCAGACATGCAGACCACGGTCAAGCAGGTCCGTGACCAGGGCCATGCTGTTGCTAAACAACAGCTCCAGACGGCTCTGGACATTGGAGGTTCCTGTGCCCGTTCTCTAGCTGCCGCAGTGGCCACTCGCCGCAGGGCTTGGCTGAGATTATCCTCCTTTCCAGCGGATACTCAGCACAAGCTAGCTGACATGCCCTTCCTTGGCACCGACCTTTTCGGTCCCGGAGTGGCAGGTCATCTCCAGCGCATTGAGCAATGTAATGCCACCTTAGATACCATCTCTGCTAAGGGTTCTTCAGGCAAGAACCAGCAGAAGCGCAAGAAGTCCTTTCGGCATTCTTCCCCTGCGGTTAGACAGCCCTCCTTCCAGGGAGGTCAGCAACAACAGCAGGCTCAAGCTTAGCACCCTAGGCCCAAGCAAGGTCCCCAACAGCCCTGTAAAGGAGGCCGAGGTGCTGGTCCAGGTGCCTCCTCCTCCTCCTCCAAGCCTCCACAGTGACGGGTCGGGCGTGACCTCCCCTACACCCATCACGCCAGTTCTGGGTCCTCCCGTGGGGGGCCGGCTCCGCCACTTTCTTTCCACCTGGTCCGGTATCACTTCAGACAAGTGGGTTCTGGAAGTGATCGGGCGGGGACTACCTCTAGAGTTTGAGCAGTACCCCCCAGCCGGGCCCGTGCCCCACGGGAGGAAAGGATCTCAGTTGGCGCTCAGTCAGCCCTTCAGGATGACATTGCTCAGCTCCTCCACAAGGAGGCGGTAGCTCCAGTGCCGGATCCTCCTACAGACCCAGGTTTTGTGTCCAGGTATTTCCTGGTGCCCCAGCGGACAGGAGGTTGGCCCCCCATCCTAGATCTCCATGACCTGAATCAATATCTCAAGTCTCACACCTTCTGGATGGTTACTCTGAACCAGATCATACCATCTCTGGAGCGAAACATGTGGTTCTGTTCACTGGATCTTCAGGACACATTCTACCACATCCCAAGCCATCCATCCCACCAGCGGTTCCTCCGCTTCAGGGTCAAAGGGACCCTGTATGAGTTCAGAGCCATGCCGTTCGGCCTGTCATTGCCCCACGGGTCTTCACCAAATGCATTGCTGTGGTGGCAGCCCATCTACAGCATCAAGGGGTTCGTATTTACCCCTATCTAGACGATTGGCTCCTGGCTGGTTCCTCCCTACAGGAGGTGGAGAGGTCCAGGGACCTGACCCTCTGAACCTGTTCCCACCTGGGCCTCCTAATCAACGAGGCCAGGTCAGAACTCGTGCCCTCTCAGGTGATGGGCTTTATCGGGACAGAGCTTGACTCTCGTCAAGCCAGAGCTTGGCTCCCGGCGGACAGGACGGAGGTTCTTTCCTCCTTTGCCCAATCATTTCTGGTTGGGCTCTTGCGCCCTGCCCAGGATTTCCTGCACCTCCTGGGTTACATGGCGGCGTGCACCTCAGTGGTCCGTTGGGCCAGATTGCACATGTGCCCCCTTCAGTGGGAGCTGGCCGCTCAGTGGTCTCAGCATCAGGGTCTTTTCGACCAGCTGGTCACTGTCACCTAGAGGATGTGGGATGCTCTCCAATGGTGGACCGTCCTGAGTCCTTTGCGGAAAGGGATCCCGTTTGTCTGCCCCGAGCCGATGGTCGTCCTTACGACCGATGCCTCTCTCATGGGCAGGTGAGCCCACTTGGGGGATAGCAGAGCCCACGGGTTCTGGACCCCCGAGGAGTCCCGATGCCACATCAACCTGTTGGAGCTCAGAGCAGTCAGACTGGCACTGTCAGCTTTCGCTCCTCAGCTCCGGGGTCAAATGGTTCAAGTCTAGACAGAAAATACCACGACCATGTACTACCTCAACAAACAGGGCGGCACGCATTCCCGTCTGCTACGCAGGGAGGTGCTCCGGATCTGGACCTTCGTCAGCCGGCTGGAGGCGGATCTCCTGGCCATCCATGTGGCTGGAGTCTCGAACCAATTGGCAGATGCTCTCAGCCACATAGGCCAGATATCCCACGAGTGGTCTCTTCATCCAGAAGTAGCTTACAGTCTGTTCTCCCATTGGGGCAAACTGTTGGTGGACCTGTTCGCCTCCATGAAGAACACCAAGCTGTGGCTGTACGATGCCCGCCCCCCTCAGCAGGGTTCGCTGCAGGGGGATGCCTTCTCGAGGCCGTGGACCTCAGGCCTCCTCTACGCCTTCCCTCCATTTCCCTTGATCCACAAGGTGTTACTCAAGGTGAGGAGGGACAAGGTGAAGGTGATCCTGGTAGCCCCAGATTGGCCACGCCAGTTCTGGTATCCAGATCTCCTCAGCCTCTGCTGCAGGACCCCGGAGCGGCTTTGTACACGCCCGGACCTGATATCATTGAACCAGGGGAAGGTATTCCACTTGGACCTTCAATCCCTGCACCTCACAGCCTGGTTCCTGAGCGGCTAGAGTTCCAGGCTCTGGGTCTTTCGGAGGATGTCTACACCGTGGTGGAAGCATCTTGAAAGGAATCGACCAGGAAATGTTATGCCTTCAAATGGAAAAGGTTTTCCATTTGGTGTCAGGGAAAGAGCCTGGACCCCTTATCCTGCTCTGTGGCTAACATTCTAGACTACCTTTGGTCCCTCTCCAAAGGGGGTCTTCGGTCATCGACCCATAGGGTGCACCTGGCAGCCATCTCTGCTTACTGGACGCAGGCCGGTCAGCCAACATTAGCACAGGAGACAGTGGTCGGGCGCTTTTTCAAAGGCCTGGATCACATATCCCCTCCAGTGCATGAACCTCCACCTCCATGGGATCTCTTGCTGGTTTTGGCAAAGCTCACGAGCAAGACATTCGAACCCATGCACAAGTGTGAGTTCTCACACTTGTCGTGGAAGACTGCCTTCCTGATGGCTATCATGTCAGCCAGAAGGACAGGGGAGCACCAGGCGCTTTTGGTGGACTCCCCTTATCTGGTCTTTCACAGGGACAAAGTTGTCCTGCGCCCACCCGAAATTCCTTCCGAAGGTGGTGTCAGAGTTTCACCTTAACCAGGTGTTGACCCTGCCGGTATATTACCTAATTACACCTCGGACGCCGAGTACAGGCTCCATGCTCTGGACCTCAGATGTGCTCTCTCCTATTATAAGGAGAGAACGGCGGAAATTCGGGGAGAGGTTCACCAGCTGTTTGTCACCTACATTGAAGCTGCTTCTGGCAGACCTGCAGCCAAGCGGACTATTGCAAGATGGATCACATCATGCATAGGTCTGTGTTATGAGTTGGCAGGCAAGGAGCCTCCCAGTGGGTTAAGAGCTCATTCTACCCGCCATACTGCTGCATCAGTGGCTGCTTCCAGGGATATCCCTATCCAGGAAATCTGTCGGGCTGCTACCTGGAAGTCATCGAACATCTTCATTACCCATTACCACATCGACCTTGAGTCACGCCGAGATGCTGGTTTTGGGGCCTCGGTTCTCCCAATCTCTTTTTCCTAAGTAGGGGGTGTGCGCCTTGCCTCCCTCCTCCCGGAGAACTGCTAGGAGTCTGCCAGACAGTGTGGATGAACAACATATCCACGCTCCTAGAAAAACAGGTTACTCACCTGTAACAGTAGTTCTAGGAGTGATATATGTTCATCCACACGCACCCACCCAACCTCCCCGGCTTAAGGCGGAACAACCTTGCTTCCAGCGAGCTAAGATCTGGCGTCATGGGGTGGAGCCGAGGTATTTACCACCTGGGTGGGTGGGAGGAGCCAGCTTGAAGACTTCCGGCAAGATTTAAAGGGGAAAGGGACAGTGACAGACAGTGTGGATGAACAACATGTAACACTCCTAGAACTACTGTTACAGGTGAGTAACCTGTTTTTATTGCTGTCAGACTCTGATCTACAGTATTCCTCACTTAAGGTGCATTAGGCTTCTGTATCTGCTTTCCATGCCCCTATTGATGGCCATATGGTTGCACACCTGGAGGTGTCCCATACTTTTTTGAGAGGTATTCTTCATGTGAAATTTCCTGCCTACAATGTAGTCTCATCTTGGGACTTGAATTATGTCCTTGAGAAACTGATGTTGGCTCCTTTTGAGCCGGCAACGAGTTGTGGCCCATGTTTTCTGTCATGAAAAACATTATTTTTAGTTGCAGTTACTTCTCTCAGAGGATTTCAGAACTGCAGGCTCTAGTGTGTGAACCTCCATATTTGATTTTTCAGTTTCTTTGCGTACAAATGCTAAGTCTCTACCGAAGGTGGTATCTGAGTTTACACTGAATCAAACGATACGCTTTCCTGTCTTTTACCCTGAGCATGCCAGTCAGGGTGAGACACTGCTTCATACCTTGAATGTACATAGGATACTGAGATACTATATGAATCGCACCAAGAAAGTCCTCAACTTTTTGTTTCATTCACCCCTTTTGAAGAGGGCACGCCTGTGTCTAAACAGTGCCTGTCCTAATAGCTGGCACATTGTATTATATTCTGTTTACAGGAAGTACGCTAAGGAACTTCCTGGTGCGGTTCCTGGTCACACCACCAGGGGCATGGCCACTTCTGTTGCTTGTTTCAGAAATGTTTCAGCTGTTGACATTTGTGCTGCAGCCACATGGAGCGTGGTCCACACTTTTACTAAACATTACAGTCTGGGCATCGTCTTGTAGATGTGCTGGATTTGGACTTGCTGTGCTGCAAAGCCTGTTTTCTTGACTATATCAGACTATACCAGCCTCTTCTACTGTTTGGGACTGCTTTGGAATCATTGCAAAGGTGTGCCTAATGGAAGAGATATCTTTGAAGAAGATAGAGCAGTTATGTACTTACTGTAACAGTAGATCTTTTTTGTATTTCTTTTTTTTCTCTTGTTCTCCCCAGCAGCCACCATCTAATCGACTCCCCCAGCCCCATCACCCAGCTCCTCTGGGACTTACCTTCGCCTGTTGTCCTCTGCCACAGGACCATGGCTGCACCCAGCCACCGGTGCAGAGCCTGCGGGGGGTTGATCGGCATCCCGCTGCTGAGGGTGCTTTTCCATCATTTTTTGTCTCCCCCCCCAACCAGTTGCTGAGGCGTGACATGTCAGTGTGTGCACGTGGAAGCATATGCACACCGCAGAATCCCACAGCACCATCCCTTCACTGGCATCCCTGACCCGCTCTGCCCTCAGGCCTCCACCTGAGGGCAGTCATTTAGTGGGACTGCCAAGCCACCCTCCCCAGGAGAGCAGAGCTGTCCTCCGGATGCTCGACCCTTTCCCTCCCAAACCAATCCCTGGCAACCTGCTGTCACTGCAAACACGGGTCGCTGGCATGGCAGTAGGTAAGGCATTAATGCCTCAGCTCTCCACACCACAGGGTTGGCTCATAACAGTAGATCTTTGAGAGAATCTCTTTCATTAGGCCATGCTGTCCTTCCCACCAGCCCCCCTTCTGATTCAGTGAGGGTTACATGAGATATTGTGCCCGATCCTAATCTATGTATCATATATCAAGCCCTATCCTTTGCCTTGTTTGCTTGGGCATGTCTCATCTCCTGGTTCCCCATGGATGGAGATTCCCCAAGTCTGCTCTCCAGTGGGAACTGAGGAGATATCAGGCTGCCCACGTTTTGGCTAACAGAAGTTTCCATGTGGTCCTAGTGCTGATGCACATTTAGTGCCAAAGATGTGAATGCAAGAGATTCTCTCGAAGAATTAGTGTTACAGTAGGTATGTAACAGTTCTTTCCAAGTGGAAGGGGTCCTGTATTAGTTCGAGGTCATGCTTTTCATCCTCTCCTCAGTGCCTAGGGTCTTCACCAGATGCATGGCAGTGGTGGCGGCGCACTTTGGCACCTCGGCGTCAGAGTGTAGCCCTACCTGGATGACTGACTGTTAGCTGGTCCTTCCAGAAAGGCTGCGGAGAGATCCAGAGATCTGGCTCTGCAAACTTGTCAAGACTTGGGCCTGTTGATCAACACGGATAAGTCCGAACTGATGCCAAAGCAGGTGATCAAGTTCATCTGGAAAGAACTAGATGCCATGCAGGCCAAGGCCTGCCTCCCTGCAGACCAGGCACTGGATTTTACCTCCTTTGCCTTCAGATTGGGCTCTCGTTCCCTGCCCAGCATTTCTTGAGGCTGCTGGGGTACATGGCACCCTGCACGAGCGTGGTCCATTGGGAATGCTGGCAGATGCACCACCTCGGGTGGGAGTTTGGCCATCAGTGGTCCCAGTGCCTAGACCACTTGGATAAGCTGGTGACAGTGACCCAGCCGATGTTGGATGTCATCCAGTGGTGGCTGATCCCAGAACACCTGGAGGAAAGAATCTTGTTTATATGCCCAGAATTGACCATCACGCTCATGATGGGCGCATCTGGGAGACAACAGAGCCTATGGTTTCTGGTCACCCAGGGCATCCCATCACCACATGAACCTGCTGAAGCTCCATGCAGTGCATTTGGCTTTGATGGACTTTGCACCACTAGTCAGGAGTCAACTTGTGCAGGTCCAGACAGACAGAGCCACAACCATGTTCTACCTGAACAGGCAGAGTGGAACTTGCTCCCTTCCTCTGTGTCCGGTGACACTCCGCACCTGGACACTCGTGCACATCTTGGATGCAGATCTCCTGGCTATTCATATCACAGGGAAGAACAGTCAGATAGTGGGCGCTGTCAGCTGGGTAGGAGAGGTATTGCGCGAGAGTGGTCCCTGCATTGGGAGAGGGTGAACCACCTGTTTTCCCTGTGGGGCACACCCTTGGTTGAACTGTTTGCCTCCAGGGAAAACACCAAACTGAAGCTGTTTTCTGCCCACCCCCCACTGTCAGGGATACTGCTGGGGGATGCCTTTGGTAGGCTCTGGATCCCAGGCATCATATACGCCTTTCCTCCTGATCCACAAGGTGGTAGTCAAGGCCTGGAAGGACAAGGTGCAGATTATCCTGATAGTTCCAGATTGGCCTCGGCAATTCTGATACCTAGAACTCCTCACCCTCAGCAGCAAGCCTCTATGGAGACTTCCTCTCCAGCCAGACCTGCTGACCACACAACAGGGGATGGTCCTGCACTCAGACCATCAGTCCCTGGACCTCACGGCCTGGTTTCTGATTGGCTAGAGTTCAAGGCCATGGGTCTTACGGAGGATGTTCTCCACATTGTGGAGGCCTCCAAGAAAAAGTCAACTCCCAGATGCTATGCCTTCAAATGGACAAGATTCCCCATTTGGTATTGGGATAAGGGGCTTGATCTCCTAGCTTGCCCTGTGGCTAGCATCCTGGACTATCTCTGGTCCCTTTCCAGTCAGGACTGCAGGCAACAACCCTTATAGTGCACCTAGCAGCCATCTCTGCTTACCGGACACCTACTGGTAAGCCAATGGTGGCCCAGGAGAAGATGGTCTGGCTCTTTTTTCAGAAGCCTGGACCACTTGTCCCCCCAGTGTATGTACCACCTCCATAGTGGGACTTAGTGCTGGTATTGGCTGTACTCATGGGCAAGCCTTTCAAGCCAATGCACAGGTGTGAGATATCACAACTTTCGTGGAAGATGGGTTTTCTGATGGTCATTACGTCAGCCAGAAGGATTGGGAAGCCCCAAATGCTTTTGGTGGAGTCTTCTTACCTGATCTTCCACAGAGACAAAGTTGTCCTTCACCCCAACCTGAAGTTCCTCATGAAGGTGGTATCAGAGATCTTTCTGGGCTCAAGTCTTCACCACTCATTCACACTAGTGGGATAGCGCCGGAGGCGCTAGGACCAAACGGGAGCCAAACATTTTCTGAAGGGTGGGCGCCGAGACGGGACCACATATGCAAGAGACTAGTTCACGCCTGTGTAGGCTATCTTGGTGTTGACCCTCCAACTGCCTCAGTTCCTTTTCTCCTGCCATCGAGTGCACCTGGATGTCGACGTCGCTCGTCTGCCGGAGTCAAAGTTTTCATCTATACAACAGCAGCTTTTAGCGATTTAGTATTCATTTAATTTAACATTTTTAGTAGTATTTTCTTATTTTATGAAGAAGAAAAAGAAGATTATGAAGAAGAAGAAAAATAAATTTTCACCTGCCATCAACAGAGTCGTCCTTAGACGGTAGCGGTGACAGTAGGAAGACTTTGTTTGAAAGTTGATCTTCCTGGACATGAAGTCTCCACCACTCATTCACACTGATGGGATCTACACCAGAGGCGCTAGGACCCAGACGGAGCAAACTTTTAGCAAGAGCACCAGCACCAGAGATGGAGCCACGAGGAGTGGCGCCGCGAGCCTCGGCTCATGCGGCAGTGACTATCTCGGTGTCTGCCCTTCAACCACCTCAGTTCCTTTTTTCCCACCGTCGAGTGCACTTCAGTGATGACGTTGCTTGCCCGCCGGGAGTCAAACTTCAAACAAGCAGCATAGTTTTCAGTTAACTGTTTTATGGTACACCTCGAATAAGTACCACTTACTTTTTACTATACCTATTAAAGAAAAGAAGTCTTAGCCTACATTGACAGAGTTGGCCATGAGCGGGTCTGGTGATGGTAGGGAGACTTCGCATGAAACCCGTTCAGTCAGCCAGGCTGGGTTCGGTCCGCCACCATCTCCAGAGGGTGGGTCTGATAATGGACGGTCCGATGCCCGAGGGGATGGGCTGTTCCCTCGGAAGCATAAAAGAAAATGGTCGCACTCATGGCACCGTTCGGCCTCAAGCGCTTCTTCGGACCACGGGTCAAAAAAGAGAAGGCATCACTCGAGGTCGCTGTCTGATATGTCTGCGTGTTGACAGTCAGTCATTGAGTCAGCTGCCATCTCTCTGAGTCGCGGTTTCTGTTTCCAGTGTCCAACCATCGGAGCTCTTCCCCACCTTTTGGAAGAACTTCAGATGAGCAGTTTCATCAGTGGGCCGCTCTTATGGAGCAGTGGGCTCGGAGGTTGGTCCAGCTGACTGGCCCAGTCACACTTTCGAGGGATCGGGTAGGGCGGTTGGACCTCCCTAGTCGCACAGCTCCTTGTTCGGTGCTGTCGACTCCGCGCTTAGGTGTCTTCCCCCTCACATAGCTGCGGTGCAGTGGGCCACACCAATGCCTCTATCTCCTGGTATTCTTCCTTCTTTCTCCTCAAATCCCAGTTTTCGGAGCCCTGGTTTGGTTTCGGCACCGTCGGTGTTGATAGGTTGCTCAACACCATCCTCGGTGCCGATGTGTCTGTCGGCACCGTCTTCAGCGCCATTCGGATTGTCGGCGCCGTCTTTGGCACCATTGAGGTTGTTGGCACCGTCCTCGGCGCCAGGGGCTCTGTCGGTGCCGTTTGGTGTGATGTCATCCAGCCTTCAGGGCTTCTCCACTCCGAATCCTTTTCCTTCCTCATTTCCTTCTGATTTTCACTCCTTTCCTGTCCATACAGTCTCTCCTGAGCTGTCAGATGATATTGAGCCTGACCCAGACCTTCGGCTGGGTGATGATACGGAAGGAACAGGATCTAATCCTGTTGTAGAGCCTGTGGTCGAGGACCTGTCATTTAAGTCTCTGCTGAAAATTTGAATTCTACTGTTTCTCTCCAGACTACAGATATCGATCCTGGGAAGCTCTTAAGGCTCTAATACCTTCATGTTCCGGAGATCCCATTGGATTTAACTCCCCCAGTACAGCCATCCTTTGAGACTATCTCTCAAATGGTATGGAATAATCCTGCTCTCATTCCGTCTGTGGCTAAGTCCATAGACAGGAAGTATGCTGCTCCCAAGGATCGGACCCATTTTGACCTCCCAGGCCTTGTGGACCTGTTGTAGTCCTGGCAGAGTATGATAAGGTCATTCTTCCTCAGACATCTACAGCCCGACCTATAAACAAAGAATCTTGCAAGACAGACACCTTGGGTAAGAGAGTCTTTGCTGCCTCTACCCTGGGTGTGCGTATTGCCAGCTACCAGGGCTATTTCTCTCAATATGAGTATGTTCTTTGGCATTCACTCAAACAGATGGTGGAAGCTCTGCCCGAGTCGGACGCTAGTTCAGAACTACTTCAGACCAGGACTTCTGGTTGGGCTTCCAAGCAGCATGGCGGTGTAAAAGCAGAGCTCCGCTACAACCCCCGCTAATCTTCCTGATTTGACGCTTTCAATGACAAACAATTTAAAATAAACAAGAACTAGATACCAAAGACATACTTAAGGAGCATTGCAAAGAAGAGAAATGTAAGAAATTTAACAACTACGGGCAGCAGTGAGCAGAATTGAATCGAGCAGCAATGTCGGCCCAGGAGCCCTCCGACTCGGAACACTCTCAAGCACCAGCAGAACGGTAGGACCAAACGATCACACCGAATAATATAGCAAGAAACAAACATATAAAGTTGGATACTATATACAAGGAGCTATTATTGTTTCGTGCAGAAATTAAAGATCTTTACGGAGAGCTTCGGAGAGACTTAGTGAGCTCTGGAGCAATGAGCTAATGCATCGGAGACAGATA